>JAIUSX010000018.1:20220000-21420000 GCA_026573805.1 Hesperophylax magnus | reverse complement strand
AATGCAGTTGGGAATTTTGTGGGGTATTAGCATAAACAAATATAAAAAGAGAAAGCACAGAAAGGGGGTTTACAACAAGTATAGAGAGGAGAAATCAGAAGTGGCGAAATTTATTTTTTGTATTTTTAAGAAAATTCTGAACAACGGTTATAAAATGTTTAGAAATGCGAAAAGATCACAGATTTCAGTCAACTTCGTTATCGAAGTTTACCTCTCCCTTCCCCCTTACCAGGACGACAATATTAGCGTTTTCAGCAAAATATCGCGCGACTTCCTGAAATCAAGGAAAATTTTCTAATTTTTGGGAATTTCCAGGGAATATTGATGACTAGGTAGTTTCTATTTTTTTGATCTGGCAATGTTTTTGTTATATTTTGGTTTATTGGGGAAACAAACAGTTTTACAATTTTATATAAATAAACAAAATAGAGATAATTGTAGTAGGTATACCTAATATAATATATCTTATCTATGACTGGCTGTTTTTAATTAGTTCCTCCGATTGCGGTCTGTATGAAATATTAGATTATAAAGGGATTCTCATGCTGACAAGAAGAAACTAAATATTGTCAATATAACGCCATCAAACAGCATTTGGCTTAATCATTTTTTTTAAATACCGCACAAGATTCCCAAATTTCCGGTGCTTGTAGGTCTATGGCATCCCCAATAGAAGCGTGCTGTGAGGCTGGAAGGAAAGGGGTAGAAGATGTGCAACAATAAGATTGCGAAAATCTTAGCGATTCAGATCTGTTTACTAAACACGACAAAAGCCATTTCTGGCAATTTCGATTTTCAATGGACGATACTAAGGATAGCCATTAGCGCCATTTTGTTTTTTTAAGGTCCCCGTTAAATGCCGATTCTAAGTCCGTTTCAGCTTTTATACAATGTATGATCAGCAGAAGAGGACGACTATCACGTTGTCACGCTTATGAGCTTATTACATTTTAAGGCGTTTAACGGGGACCTTTCAAATTTCAAAAAAACAAAATGGCGCTGAATGGCCATTAGATGACTTTGTCACACGTCAATTTCTGCGAAACAACTGGACCTAAGGGATCTGTGTCGTAGAAGCGTAGCAAGGCGTAAGAACCCATACATTAATTGCTAAAATAATAATCCCTAATACACGGAGAGAAATCGATTTTCTAATTAGGCCTTTTTAATAAAACATTAATTTAAGATTGTTTTATCGATTTGCCTTTATTTGTAAGGAAAAAATATTCCGATTATCAAAAACACATATTCTGACATCTGTTGATTCATTCGTAAGGCCTGCAATCCCGTTTTTAACGAGCATTAGTAAGAATTTTAAGTGATTCTAATAAATTAGCAGACGTGATTCTGCCTTAGAATTTATGTAGGCTCGATAATAGTTGATCCGCGATACAATAAATGATAAGCACATACACGACATAACGTAGCTTATTAGAATTTTACTGATTACGTTTCTGGTTTATTATTAAACGTGAGTGTTAGAGATAATGGCTTTAGATTGATATGTGTTTATTAGAGTCGGCTTAGTTTGTCAAGTGCGTAACTGCGAAAATTTCATTTATATTTTCGTTTTAAATTTTCATTAATGATTTCGTTTTCGTTATTGATCCATCATAAATCCAATCATAAATACAAACATATACAAGTTTTGTAGGGTACTTGGGTATCTACTGCAGTAGGTGGTATAAAATTCATGTTACATACAGAAAAAAAACATAAATAAACAGAATACCATAAAGATATCTTATAATTAAGAGTTTTTACATATGGGTACCGTCGCCCCGTAGTGAAAAACTACGTCACACAAATTTATAAATTATACCCGGAGCGCAGAAGTAAGTAGGTTGAAGCGACGATTTTTTTTGTATAATATACATATTTTTGATTAAAAGTTTTTGCTTTTCGCGTTTTTATAATAATCATTAAATTTGGCAGGCGGGCATGGGTACCGTCGCCTCGGGAGCCATTCATATATAAAGTGTGATCCCTTTATTTTTTAACGTGTACGTATATCTTAATGAAAATAATTGAGATATCTTACACACAGCAAGGGGAGAGCGTATGTAATTAACAATTTTATTTAATTTTCTCCAATATGTACTTAGTAAAATGAACCATTTAGGTTATTTAGGTATCTATCGCAGTAGGTGGTATTGTTGTTCTTGTTTCAACAATTTTTAGGGTACTTAGGTATCTACCGCAGTAGGTGGTATTGTTATTCTTTTTTCAACATTTTGTAGGGTACTTAGGCATTTACCGCAGTAGGTGGTATTGTTGTTCTTTTTTCAACATTTCTTGCAATATATTTTTAATTTCATTTCATTACATTCTTCAAGGTTTTTCTTGGCTATCGTTTTAATGGATGGGGAAATGGAAGGCGAATCTTTATTTTAATATTACTTAATCACTTGGGCAATTTTGAGAGATATTCTTTACAGACAACAAACACAAGTAGAGTCTATTTGGAAGATATATCTCCCGGCTAGACGCAGTCTCATAAAAGTTATGCCAACTCATTGCAAGATATAATATTTTAATAATGTTAAAAGGAGATAATGCCGCGCTTTTAGTTTGCTTACAAAAAAATACATAGACGCTCCTGAAATGTTGAAATAATTCCATGAAACAATATTTAGCTTTTGTCATGGTTTGCAATTTTATCATAAATATTTTTGTATAAAACGGAAAAAGTGAAGTCACAGTAATTTTAATTCAGATTATTTTTTTCTTGTAAAGTGATGATTACAGTTTACACGATAAAAACCATCAGAAAGCAACTTTTATTTCTACATGTCAAACCAATCGCTGTCTTTTCGGCGTCCTATCATCTAGCAATAGTTCCAAATGTCCAGCCAATCGTTGTCTTTGATATTTTACTAAAATGCATTTTTTTCATTTTGTTACAGGTAAGTTCCTGAAATTCTTTCATACATTTTACGCGTGGCAGCAAGTTTGTAAGTAAAATAATTCACTATTAGTATTCTAGGTAAAGGTTCGAATAAATAAATAATTTCGTGCCTAAGTATTTATGCCTTTGAAGCACTCTACCATTTAAAACAACCAATAAAATAAAACTTAATATCCTTCAACCATAAAATTATATCCTTCTCATTAAAAAATTGCGATTATTTATACTTTTATTCGTTTAGGCAATCCTTTTTACAATAATTAAAAAGTCATAAAAATTGTTACTAATGACGGGTTGTTTCGGAGAATTTGAACAATTCATCAAATTTCAACGTTCATTTTCGGGTTCTGTGAAAGTCCTATTCAAGTTCTGTTATTATATCATTGTAGGCTAGTTGCTTGACACAACTGAAATAAAAACAGAACTTTAAAAAATCTTTCACAGAACTTGAAAATGAACGTTTAAATTTGATGAATTGTTCAAATTCTCCGAAACAACCCGTCCTAAGTGTTAACTTTTAACTCTTTAAAATATTTAAAAATTAATAAACTCTTGTTTTCTGATAAAAACATAATTAAAAATTAATTTATTTCAATAAAGTGGCCATGTTGAGTGTGATTCGAAAATCTATCTGAAGTACAATTTACATTTTCTTTGTAGATTTCAGTAGTAAAATTATGATTAATGACATCGGAAATACGCCGTTACTACGAAGATATACTCTTATATCAACTCTGGTGGAAATTCCCAAGAAATAGTTAGTCATCAGAAAATACCGAGTATTAATGTAACAAGTATAAGATAATTTTTTATTTGTTTAAATTGGTTATTATTGTAATCCATTTACAGTATAATCTTCTCATTCCGACACTCTTAAAATCAGAGAAGGTTAGTATAAAAATAGGTCTTAAGGCCCCGTAGTAAGCGTTCAGAGATGGTTTGAAAGGGAGATATGTAAATACGAATGTTAGAGGGAGCGCGCTAATATAAAAAAAACGTAATTAAGCGAAAATGGTAAAATATTTAATACAACACGACTCGTTTGAAATAGCGCTTAAATCTATCCGCAAATGATTTAGTTGCATTTAAAGATACACTGTGAATTTTTTTATGCCTGTAACGTATTAAATAACAGAACAAACATGTTTTTAATAATTTTCGGAGGTTATTTAGCGATTTTTTTTTATCGAGGAATTTTCACATAATTAACGTTTTGGCCGAATAAATGTATTTATATCATCTTCAAAAGTGACATCTTTTAAACTTAAAAAAATAAAGAGTTAACGAGAAACTTATTTTAAATCGGCATAAATCGGGAATGCGGGGCTTAAGGCTATTTAAAAAGAAATGAAATACATCCACTGTTTCAGAAATTTCATTCAACCGCACCATTCCTTGTGTCCTGCTATGTTGTGCTAGAACATCTGTTCTGCCGTGTGGTATCTTGAAAAAGTTATGGCGACGACTACGGCTGAAGTTTTCATCAAGAAAGAGTCATCTGCTTTCAAAAACAGCATGTTATTCTGAAATAAGTTTAAAAACTGCGATTTCATTTGAAATTGAATGTAATGCTAAATTTAGTATTAATAAAAATATTCCTTAAAATAAGATAATAATAATGATTGTATTTTAATATATTAAGGTTTTATTTGAGTTGTTTGAAGTAGTTAAATATAATACCTCCAACTTTCCCCCGGCATCTCCCGAGCGCATGATGGTTAATATAACAACGTAAGTAACCTCCCGGTTAAACCCGTGGATACATGCGCACCCACGGTCATACCTGCGTTGATTTATGCGCATACCTGTTGCATAATGACCGGCATTGACTTCCCGTGCACAGAGTTTTCTCTACAACAGCGGTTGTTCACCTTTCCCTTACCAAGAATGAAGAATCATCTCTAAAAAAGTTTTATTTATTTGGACTCTTGTGTACATAATTTTTATTTATTATTGTTTATTGTGAAAAACAGTGATTCCAGTGACATTTACTATGTATATTATACAAACGTGTAGATTAACGTCATTAATCAATTATATACATTAAGGGCAAACGATACGTACGTTATAATATACGCGTTCATAGATGGCGTAAATTTAATTATTTTACGAAAATAAACTTTTTGCAAGTTATGCTTTGAAATGTTAAGATGAATTATTTGTTTGCGCCCGTACATACGCTATACGAACAATAATATATTGTTTTGTCCCCTATAAAAACTCATTTCTTTCAAGAGAGGCATTCAAATACAATACTGGATTGAATCATCGATGCAATATTGTGTTTACATGCCTTTCTTGAAAGAATTGAGTTATTACACAGACAAAACTATTTATTCATATTAGTATTGCGTATGTATGAGCGCAAACAAATAATTAGTTTTATTATTTTAAGATATAACTTGCGAAAAGCGTATTTTCACAAAATACTTAATTTGCGACATCTATGAACTCGTAGATTATAACGTTAATTACATTTATCCTTAATTATATCAGTTGCGATGCAGCCTTGTGTTAAAAAAATACTTCACTGAGGTTTGGCTAAAAAATGTCTATCTCAGGAGAAAGGTGGTTGATCATTGGTAGGTTGGTCCTGTCTCTTGGAAAAATAAAAAGCCTATGCTGCCTGTTAAGTCTGGTGAAGTTATTGGGGGATATAAAATGTAATGGATTCTAAAACATCAGGATTGTAAATGTGTCCATTGAGCAGTTTATGTGCCACTAACACAATTGCAATTTTTCTCCCAACGTCTAGAAGTCTAAAAAATCTAATCCTATCATTCCAGCGAGAAAGTTAGAGGGATAAACTTTTTTTGCGCCCCATTTCAGTATAGGGCATATTTGTTTTAAGAGGAAGCTACAAGCCAAAAATGCGTATATTCTTGGCATACATTATATTGTAGGAAATAGGCATTAAAATCGCTTGACTGTCTAGAAACGTTCGATTTCAAGCACAAAACTGGTTTTTATTTATTTTGTAAATAATTTTATAAGAAAGCATGGAGTGAAACTGTCACAGGTAATCTTAGCTATAATACTGTATTTTTAAAAAGTTGTTTCCTTTACGCTTTCATACATTTCTATTGAAAAAATTTTTTTTTTTGTAGCTTACATTTATATTTTTTATTGAGTAATTTATTATTTTATTTGTATTCTACTCGAGCGAAACGATAGGAAAACCTTAAAATTTATCGAAACCATATTTTTGCTATTCATAATGTACCATTTCGTTATAAAGATCAATCAAAATAGTAATTTAGCATTAAGCTTCGCCTTAAACTAACTTTAAACAACAAAAATGCTGTAATATCATATTACACAATATATTATATGTCACGAAAATTATTGTTTTACACTACAAATAAATGTTAGTACTTATGGTGATGTATCTAAATAGTATAAAACAAGTATTCTGACCAATCACAGGGCGTTTATGTCTCTTACGTGTAATCTCTAAATATAGTATAAAATACAATTGCTATTCGCGTCTGTCTGTTTGTGCGCTTAGTACTTCTAAACCACGAAACGAATTTTGGTAGGATTTTTACTATGACTTAGAGAATTTCTTCCGGAAGGTTTATGTATATAATACATGCATATTATATTTATAGAAAGTAGAGAAAAGTCGATGTTTTGTAATCAAGAGATACATCACAATGATGTACTACGGAATTGTATATCTTAAAAAGGCCTCACAAAACTTTACCCCAAACCATTTATAAATCCCCGACCAACGTCGGGTACACGTCAGCTGGTTTATTCATATAATAAACCAACAATAAATCACTATAATATTTTTGGATATGAAAATTTTTAATCATACAAAACAAACTGATGTTTCTCAATGACCTTTAGCAAAGATGTCACTGCCTGAAGTGAATACGATTTTCAGACATTTTTGTTGTCATTGTTACACGCACGAGACGTGCATTCGGTTTTGCATTTTTTTAGTCATCAGTTTTTTTGTAAAGATTGAGAACCATTGTAGGTATATAATATATTGCAGTATAGAGTTCAATATCACCTTTAGTACTGCCGTCATTCAATAGGGCTGGCCAATGCAATATAGCTATAATTTTATTAGTAGTCATTTACCTGCATTATATCAGGCGTGCATCTATGTATGTATGGTACTGGTACTTGCTAGAAGGAGTTGAAAAACCAGCCATCAATTTACTTTATAGTCAGACAAATGACTGCGAGCGAAGATAATATAACTTCGGTTCTTTATGCTTATGAATAGAACCTTTTTCTATCTTATGACGAAAAGGCTTTGACGATACTGTATGGTATCCTGAAACTGCATCCAGTACCTACTGCGTAAGTTATCCAGAGTTGTAGAAACTCTCAGTACCGCCTTGGTGAAGAAACACCATTCAGAATGGAAAATTTGATTGAAATGGTTCTATCCGTGTTTGGTGACCAGATCTCAATAGACAAACTTCCTCTTCGCCTTCTCAATACATTTAGTCTTACAACATATAATTGAGGACGCCATAGTCTCACTGGCTCTTGACGATGGAGACCAGTTCGAAGTCTTCTGCGGTTCAAACTAAAAAAAAAAAAAAAAAAAAAAAAATTAAGAAAAGGGTTTGTTGAACCGGTGACCGGATAAATCATCAAAATGATAATTCATTATATCTTTAAAAAGTTATATAAAGTCATGGAAAGTGATGAAACAAAAACTTTATTAACTGGGTTAATTAGGTTAGGTTAGGTTGAAAAAAAAAAATTTTCATCGTTTCTAATGACTTTATATCACTTTTTAAAGATGTGTTGAATTGTCGATGTGTTGATTTATCATGGAACCGTTGAACTACACGAAAGAAACTTACCAATATAAAATATTGCTAATTTATTAAGAATCTCTTTAAATTGTTCGTAATCCGGTTAAAAACGGGATTTGCAGGCCCTTAATGAATGAATTGATACGTTTCCTGGTAAACGTTTAGTAAAACACGAATATATTATCACGACGTCGGAACACTTCGGACGTTCATAAAAATCCTAATATTTTCGCATTTCGGCATTATATATTATCAACGCAAATGAAGGTACACGAACACATGTTTCGATAAATGAGGAATATACTAAAAGTTTATCAGGAAATGGCCTGCAATCTCGTTTTTAACCGGATTACTAGTCATTTAAAGAAATTTTTAATAAATTAGAAATATTCATTTTTCTCCGTGTTGAAATACGTTTTTCAATTAAATTTTTTTTTGATTAATTTTATTCGGTTTAATTTTTTGTGCCATTATAAAAAGAAGAACAAATATAACATTCCAACCTTCAGAGAAAGCAGATTATGAAATATTACAATATCAATATAATGCCAAACAAAATAGGAAAGCAACTTCATACAAAGGCATGCGAATCGCCTAAATCTCAACACGGCATCTTGATAAATCTTATAGCTAGATCTATACAGCTTTTATATCATGTCCATAGGTTGGTCAAATAGCTGAGGGAAGAGTGTGGTTTCTAATTCGCCTCGGGTTCGATGGCCCTCGTAATTGGTGCAGAATTTTCGGCGAATTTCGTCCGAGTTCTTGAAAATCACTTTATTTCCAACACTGAAGAGATAAATGCATAGAAACATGTTGTGGGCGTGTCCGTGTTGCTGAAGTTATTTTCTTTGAAGTTTTTAAATATTGGAACTAATGATTGTGTCAATTCAACAAGCAACAGAGGAGGTAAGTACCTACCTATGATCCGAATTTTTAAATTTAATCAGTAAGCCGATAATGTGTTTTCTTGTTTAAAGTTTTTGTTTGATGTCTTTTCATGTTGCCTAACTTCTTTCGAAATGTAAATTTCTGACTTCACTCAAATGTAAATAAAATTTAATTATGTTGTTATTAAGTTCTGCAAGTGATCGCGGTATTTATTTTATTATTGTGATAGCTGTTTTGGCGTTCAAGGCCATTTCCAAACTGTTTGAACAGTTTGGACAATTTTTTGGTAAAAAAATTAAATGGAGCACTACGAATTAAACACCAAAACAATCAATCACTCTAATTTGTCAACAAAAAAATGTTATTGCATATAACAAATAATTTCAGTTTCACAAAATTTAATTAAGAAACCCTCCAAATTATTGGTAATCCGCTTAAAAACGGGATTGCAGGCAGTCTCATGATTATATTTTAGTAAATTCCTAATATATTCAAATATGTATTCATTCACCTGTATTAGCCCTGATAATATATTGTGACGAAATTCGAAAATAGAAGAATTTTTATCAACACGTTTTCCGACCACATTATAATTCATTCGTATCCATAGACATATGAATATTAGTAGACCTGCCCTAAGTGATTAAAAGCGTATTATTCCCCACTCCCCATACCGGTTCCATTGGAGCCGGCTGGGCTCGCGTCTGGCCTCCCGTGAATTTAGAAAACGTGACGTCATCATTCTTGTGCGAACTATGGTCGAGGCATCATCGGTTCATTTTACGAAATAACACGGCGAAATGGTGGCTTGTGCTATGAAAACTTGTAAAAATAGATGTGAAAAAGAGAATATACCCAATTGTCGTATTACATTCCATATATAAGCATTATTTTACTTTATTTTAAGCATATTCACATCGTATAATATGGATCAGTTGTAGAAACATATACTATCACATCGAGATACGTCTGGACGCGAAACACAAAGCTGGTTGGTTGCTGGGAAGTAAATTATGAACATTTATAAAAGTGTCTTAACTAAATACGTAAACGAAATATTCGACTCTGAAAATAGAAGAAATTTTTTGCCGAATTTGGACTTCGCAAATTTGTTCATAACGTGGCGAGTAATTTGCGCTCCCATGTAAAAATGTCTATTCATTCAAAAGCAGATTTTACCTTTAAGAACTAAATGGTGATATTATAATGCGAGATGCCTATTTACTGTCAGATTGATTTATTGACGAATCACAGTCAGCTTTCCTCTCTGCGTCCCGCAACTCTTGTTTTAACCCCTCGTCCTTAACTTCTCGTCTATTAATATTCATATGTCTGTGTTCGTATCTAACTAAAAGTTTCTCAATTCATTCGTTAAGGGCCTGTAATCCCGTTTTTAACCGAGTACGAATAATTTGAAGAGATTCTTAATAAATGAGCAATAGTCATTTTACTCCGTGCGTTTTGGAGAGACCAGGGGTAAGTCAGAATCTCTTTCCAATTCTAACTGTTAAGCATAGCTCTCCAATAGTTGTGTCAAATATTGATTATCGTCCACATCCACACGTCAACGTCAACACCATCTTACTCCAACTGCATTGTTTCTTGAGCAGACAATTATTTCATTGGGCTCTCGGGGTCTAATAATCGAAAGGTCTTATGTAATTTGGCGACGTCGGTTTCCTTTCTCATCGGTAGATGTCTATGAACCACACTTCTAAGGATTGGTTGTTCAGTGACTTTGAACATGTGCAAATGTTCAGATTTTAATGGTTCATGGACGAGGAAGATTCGTTGAAGCTTACTCATATATGAAATTTAATATTCTTTATCCGTTAGTCCATCCTTATTTGCATACCGCAAAAAATCGTAATTGGTTGAGGATATAGGATTTCTGTAACATCCCCGGCAGACTGCATCCGTGGTTTGTGATGAATTGAGCCATCCTTCCCTACGAATCTGAAAAAAATTCGTACAACCTGATTACAAAACATCGACTTTTCTCTACTTTCTATAAATATAATTTATATGTATTATATATAAATATATATATATAAACCTTCCCGGAAAAATTCTCTAAAGGATAGTGAAAACCCCATCAAAATTCGTTGCGTTGTTTAGAAGAACTAAGCGCACAAACAGACAGACAAGGATAGCGACTTTATTTTATACTAATGGGAGAAATCGCTTTTATAAGTATAGTCTAAGATCCCTTAAAGAACGACCGTCACCGAGATGTTTATTTGATGAAACGTATTTTATATTTAATTTAATATGTCAATAAATATATTGCATATCGGTTGCCTAGCAAATTTTAGTCCAGGGTATGATTAATTAATAATTTAAAAAAAAAAATTTTTTAAACATTGCACCGGTTTGATTATTATAAAAATTCTATACTAATCGAAAGTATGAAACCCATAGAATATCCAAACGTTAGGTTACCTACTCTTTTCCGGTCACAACTCTCAGGTTGCCATGTATAAACAGGTAAATCGAAAAAGCATTTTGCACCGGTCTGATTATTGAATAAAAATTATATGAAATTAAAGATTATTTCATTATGAACACGATGGTATAAGGTTGCCTGCTAAAAATCAGTCCCGAATTCCGGTTGTCGAATTTTGAAAACTAAAACTTTTTGAAAACTAGCCGGGAATTCTCGTGTGCGACTGAGAGGTCCCAACCAACCATCCCATGCGATAGAAGAGGACAAAGCATAGCAGCCGTTCGTCCATTAAAACAAAGAGAGTGCGCATGCTATTTGTTCTTGAAAATGAAAAGGATAGCGATAGACTGGTGCACTCTGTGCACTCTAGACTAGATGGTACCTTGCACGAGTCTTGCACTCTGTGCACTCTAGACTAGATGGTACCTTGCACGAGTCTATCGCTATCCTTTTCATTTTCAAGAACAAATAGCATGCGCACTCTCTTTGTTTTAATGGACGGACAGCTGCTATGCTTTGTCCTCTTCTATCGCATGGGATGGTTGGTTGGGACCTCTCAGTCGCACACGAGAATTCCCGGCTAGTTTTCAAAAAGTTTTAGTTTTCAAAATTCGACAACCGGAATTCGGGACTGATTTTTAGCAGGCAACCTTATACCATCGTGTTCATAATGAAATAATCTTTAATTTCATATAATTTTTATTCAATAATCACTGTCTAGACATAAACGTTTCTAAATGTCACACTATGACATTCACCAGAAATAAACTCGTAATTAAGTACTCATATTCACTCAACAATGAACCTGTCATCTCTAAAATGATAAAGAATGTAAAGACCTCGGCGTTTACCTTGATAGCAAACTTATATTTAATAAGCACATTGACTCAATCGTTAATAGGTCATATAAAATGCTTGGTTTCGTGCTACGTGTAAGTAAAATATTCAGTAATCCGCGTACAATTGTAATGTTATATTTCGCATTAGTCAGAAGTACACTGGAATATGCATCGCCTATTTGGAATCCGCAATATAAACTTTACATAGATAGTATAGAACGAATCCAAAACAAATTTATAAAATATATTACCCAGAGATTCAACAATAATTTTGAGTGTACATTTGAAACATTGCAGCGAAGACGAGCAGTAGCTGACTCAATATTTATACACAGAATTTTAAACAATGAGATTGACAGTACTGAACTTCTGTCCCTTATTAACTTTAACATACCTTTGAGACGTACACGACATACAGTGCTATTCCACACGCTAAATTATAAAACAAATGCAGCATCTAATTCGACAATTAACCGAGCTCTTCAAACTCTAAATAATATTTGTCTTAACTCTAATATTGACATTTTTTCGGATTCACTGCCCAAATTCAAACGTGGCATCATGTCAATAATTTAAAGAATTCAATGCGCATACATACAGACACACACACACACAAACACTCACACATACATTACACACGTCACACATATACCTATATACTTCACAAGTCACCTGGTAATTAAGGAATAAACATACCACTTAGCAGACATTACAAGGAAACATATCATAGGTACACAACATGAAGTATCTTATTCCTGTATATTGTTTCATCTCTGTAAATCATGTACTGTTTGTTTCTATAATATAAAATAAATAAAAAAAATAAATAAAATCAGACCGGTGCAAAATGCTTTTTCGATTTACCTGTTTATACATGGCAACGTGAGAGTTGTGACCGGAAAAGAGTAGGCAACCTAACTTTTGCATATTCTATGGGTTTCATACTTTCGATTGGTATAGACTTTTTATAATAATCAAACCGGTGCAATGTTTAAAAAATTTTTTTTTAAATTATGGACTAAAATTTGCTAGGCAACCGATATGCAATATATTTATTGACATATTAAATTAAATATAAAATACGTTTCATCAAATAAACATCTCGGTGACGGTCGTTCTTTAAGGGATCCTATACTAGTACGTTTAAAAGCTGAAAAACCGGATAAGTTTATTTAAAACTTCTCAGAAATGACTAGGTACTGCAAACTGGTCTTGCATCATTAACTTGGATTCGTTATTTGCATCTGGTAAATACACAACCTCTGTGCTAGAAATTTTGTTATACCTTTAGTAAACCGATACATTGCAAGTAATATTTTATTTATTATAAATTTTAACGATTAAATATGGCGGACGGTTATAACTTGTAAAGTAAGTAATTTATATTCTATGTTATAATCACTTTTAACTGTGCGGTAAACGAGTGCAAATTCTTGTTAGTTTTATACATCTGCCTGCAGTTGTTCATTTTGTATTGAAACAAGTTTTATGTAACATCGTAATGGATAGAATTACGTGAGTTTGTCTGATTATTTATTAAAATATATTTTACATTCTTGTCAACAAAACTACAACGGGGATTAAATGGCTTTTAGGGGCGTTGGTCTAAAGCGTGATGAAAAAGGATTCTTTCAGAAATATATAAAAATTAACTATGAATATTAAATGTACAACATGCTATGAATATGCTTAAATTGTCGGACAGTAGGATAATTACTGGCTTGGTATTTCTATATAAAAGTTCTAAATGATGCATTTGATTTGATAGTCCTGAATTGATTGCATTGATATGCTTTCGGATTCCACTACATAATACTAGAAGTCGGGATTTATTTCATTGCAGAAATTCTTGGACTAACTATTATAAATATATTCCTCATTCCCCTGAATACTAATGGAATAAAAGAAATATGCAGAGTCAGTGGACATGTCAAGTAAATAAATACAAAAGATTGTTACTGAGGCCGTTCAGTTATGTAATAACATAATTCAGTATAATTTTTACTATGTAGAAGTCCCTAAAAAGGATGTTAGTAGTTAAATAAATAAGAATGTTGGTTTTAACATTGCGATTGTAAAGGTAGCCTGTTTTTGTTTTTGTGTGCCTTAATTCTTATTATATAAACCTTACATATTATTTGACGTATTTATCATGGATGGTCCATTCTTTGATGTATTTATCATGGATGGTCCATTCTTTGATGTATATATCATGGATGGTCCATTCTTTGATGTATTTATCATGGATGGTCCATTCATTGATGTATTTATCATGGATGGTCCATTCTTTGACGTATTTATCATGGATGGTCCATTCTTTGATGTATTTATCATGGATGGTCCATTCTTTGATGTATTTATCATGGATGGTCCATTCGTTGATGTATTTATCATGGATGGTCCATTCTTTGACGTATTTATCATGGATGGTCCATTCTTTGATGTATTTATCATGGATGGTCCACATTCAGAAAACGTTTGATGAATTTCATGGCTTTTAAGAAACCTTCAAACATGACCATTGTCAAGTAATTAATACTGCCCTCTGTTGAACTCTAAATTTTTTTAACATGATAGATAATATAGTCGCATTAATTGCATTGAAAGACAAACTTGAAAACGTTTCATTAATTGTATTTTAATATCGGGGCGAATCGGGGTGAATCTGAATTATGTTAATATGCATAAATAACAGAACATATCTTAGAAGAATGCTCCCTTTACCAGTTTTCCTATCACATCAGATCTGTGCTAAATCAAGTAGTGACTCCTGATGCCATTGACTGGCTGTATAATCTCAACATCCCTCTTTGACCCCCAACAATTATACTTCACCATACGAAGAAGATTGAGGCTTATTTCTCTAATTTTGGCGTGTTTCACAGAAATTCAAATGTACATAATAATTATAACAAATCAGCTCCACGTGGTTTATATACATTTTATTCTGATTATAGATCTGTTTCAGCTTGTAGCGTCGAGAGAACAATCCAGAATTGTTAAACAATTTCTGATCAGCAAACAACACATCGTGCCATGTTTATCAAATGATTTGATAGAGAAATGTTATAAAAATTATGCTGATTGTTTAATTAGAGACAGACCCTTGAAAAGGCACGAGATATTTTATTGGTAAATTTATTAAATTAGCAAAATATGCGTTCTTGACAATTACAAAAGCGGAGACAGTTAAAGAATTAAAATAATTTTCTGGTGAAAAAAGTATTGTATTATAGGTTGTTACTTTATCGCTTGTCTGAATTCTTAATACATCAGTTCCAATTTTGAAAATAATATTTAAATTTAAACAAATCCGAATTCTTGTTACATTTTTTCACCTGAAACAACCAACTTTATTTTATATGAGAAAGGCATTGTAAGTGCTAATTCTCTCACTAGATGGCGTCGAGACAAATCGAAAGGACACGGGTTCAAGTCCCGTTGGCGTCCTGGATCTTTTATCAGAAGATTTTTCAATGTGGATGAGTGTTTCAGGCTAATAATTATTGCTTATAAAATAAATCCGAATTCATTGAACCGGAATTACAATCACTTACAGACAGACCCACAACCGAAATAGTACGTTTTTTCTGTCGAATAAATTGCACAACTTATTCGTATAACTCGCCTTGAAAATGGCCACTTTTTGTCATTGGTCGCCCTTTGTCGAGTCGACCTACAGCGATGTTTTCAGTTGATCGAATTAATAATTATGAATTCAGGCAGTGTCTCGGGTCTTCACGTCGGGTATCAAGTTGCTTTTTAAGGGCAGGACCAGACCTCGTTTGAAGGTACAGAATGCCGACAGGGCCAAGGAACAGAAGGACATATCGACAGATGGTGGTCTTTTGGGACATGGACAAATTGGACAGATTATCTGAAATAACTAATTTAAAAAATTAACCCTACAAAAAAGTTTTTTTTACTATAATATATCTATTTTAAAATGTCTTTTAAAACCTTTTATCTTGGTTTGACTGAGGATTGAACCTACCCAGGAACTGGAGTCGACCAACCTCGCCAAATGCCAATCGGGTAGGACCGACATTTATTTCGTATAATAATTACTGTAATGTCATCCGATTTCAGAGAAATGCGTATTTGTCCATTTATATGTGCGTGATTACCACCAGTTGATAGAGTACATTGTCATCGACAACGAGTCTTTTTTTTAAATAGTTATGATTTGCGATTTTCACGGACAAAAGTTTTATCGTGATCAATTTTTTTATTTTATTTTTTTTATTTAATATATATAAGTGGGTACAGGATATAATATGAGTACATAAAAAATATATTTACATTACAAAATATATCTATGTTCGCAATCTCACCAATGAAGAAACTGGTTCTTGTGCTTGGTGAGAGAGTTACACTAATTATAAGAAAAATAGAATATCATTATGCTATAAGTAAATATATATATGATAGGAACAATATATAAAGAGACAAAATCTAAATATAGTGGAGATGAGTATAGACTGATAATAAATATCAATGAAGGGAAAAACAGGCAATTATTTAGTTGATTATTTCTGAAAGAGTAACTTCAGTTTTAGTTTAAGTATGTTAATATCCTTTAATTTCTTTATTTCAATCGGAAGGTTGTTGAAATACTTTATTCCTAAATATTTATAGTTATTCTGCATTTGTTTGGTATTACATTTTGGAATTTTGATATTGTATTGATATCTTTTAGATAAGTGGGTTTCAAATTTTTTTATTATATTATCTTTATAAATTTGGATTATTGCATTTTTCTTGAATATATCTTCTACTCGGGGCCCCCCAAAATCTGTAAATAGCGTTTCTGTTGGATACGTGGAGGGTTTCTTGAGGATTACTTTGAGGATTAGTTTCTGGACCACTTTGATCGGGGTTAGAATCTTATTGTATGACCCCCCCCCCATCCAATAATTCCGTATTGAATTAACGACTGGATTAGTGCGTAGTATACTCTTTTTAGGTTATTTATTTTTAAAATATTTCTTAATCTCATGAATATGTATACACACTTTCTGATACGCTTAACCAATTCACAGATATGTCTTTTCCACTTCATATGTTGTTCTATTATCACTCCGAGATATTTAATTTCTGATACTGAGTTCAATATTGAAAAGCCTTGGATACATATGTTTTTAAATATTGAAGACAATATTAGTGATTTCTAAACGAAAATCTGAAACAGAAAAATCAGAAAAGGAAACGGTCACATCTGGGACTCGAACCCAGGAAGACAAGGGTCCTGGGTTCGAGTCCCAGATGTGACCGTTTCCTTTTCTGATTTTTCTGTTTCAGATTTTCGTTTAGAAATCACTAATATTGTCATCAATATTTAAATATTACAATTTGAGGTTTTACTCAATAAAGTTATTCCGAAAAATAAACATATGTTTTTATTACATTTGTTATTGTTGGGTTATTACGCCGTGTTGTGCTTTCTTTATCGTTTCGTTTCAACGTTTCGGACAGTGTTACAGTGTCCATCTTCAGGACGTGTGTAGATTGTCGTGAAGTATGTGTTTATTTATGTGTGCATATGACCTATGCATACATAAACACACACTTCATGACAATCATCTGCTCTGATGATGGACACTGGGACGCTGTCCGAAACGTTGGCCAAATAAGGAGGCATAATAACGCAAATATTAATTACATTTGAAAAGGGTTCAAACTTGAGGAATAAAAAAACTATTTGCTGAAGTCCCCGGCGTTAACCGGGCTTTATGCATGTTTTTTGAATTCAGATGTAGACAGTAATTTACAATTTATTTTGAACGTGCAAAATTTTATCCAGGAGTATTAAAATTCTGCTTTAAGGATCGGGAAAAGGGTTTTTATTTCGAAATCTCAGATAGACAGTGACCTTCCTTTTGTTTTATAGGCCAAGTGTGCAAAATTTCATCGGTCATCGAATAAAACAATAGATTTGCATAACAGCAAAGCAAGTAGCACAGACTCCGTTCTTCATACTATAATATAGATAAATAGAAAATTTTGTAGGTAAATAAGTACCTACCTGCTTTCTGAAATACAGCTTTATATTTTTATTAATATGCTATTTGTGCTTACAGATTTCCTGATAAAAAAAAGTAAATTCGTTTTATAATATTGGAACACGTGTTCATGCACCTGCGTTTGTCTTGATAATATATAATGACGAAATGCGAAAATATAATGATTGTTATGAACACGTGATACGACATCGCAATAATACATTCCCTTTTTATTAAAAGATTAATAGGATACGTATTAATTCATTCGTAAAGGGCCTGCAGTCCCATTTTAATCGGATTAATAACAACTTTAAGAGATTCTTAATAAATTAGTAATATCATTAAGAATACTGGAAAACACTGGTCGCAGTCAACTCTTAGATCAGCAACATCATCAGCTGTAGGCAGACTGATAGAACCTAAGCGCAAGCCAAATACTAAGTTTGGTGATGGCGCTTTTGGAGTATCTTGGCCGAAGGCTTGGAATAAACTCCCTCCGGAACTAAGATCCATAACAAGTCCAACAGAATTCAGGTCTAAACTAAAAACATACCTAATAAAATAAAATACTTTTTTGTTTTAATTTTATTAAATATGTCAAACCACAAAGTGATTGCTTTCTACAATAATAAAAACATACCTTTTTAAGCTGTCGTACCCTTAAATTAAATATACCATTCCTATGAGAAAGTCCAGTTATATTCAATTTTCCAATTATGTCCTAAATCCTGTATCTAAATTTCGCTAATAAACAATTAAATAATGTTAATTAAGTGTTAATCTCAAGTGACCTACCAGGTAAGTATTGTACTGTATACTATCTCCATAAATAGTTAAGGAATAACATATATCACTGTAGAAATGTATTATAAGTTTGTACAGCGCCCTTGAGGTGATTTTGCACAAAAACGGCGCTATACAAGTCATCCAATTATTATTATTATTATTATTATCAGTCATTTTTTTCCGGTTAGAGGCACCAACTAGATTCGCCAAACTAACAATTGAAAGACAAACTCTATAAAAACAGTATTAAATCACGTGACATTTAAACCCTGGAATTTTATTGTATCATAACGTTTTACAATGACTTGACAGATTACTAACTAAATTGGACTAAATGACGGTGGAACGTCTCACAATAGTCTGGCATGTCTGTACAGAACAGAACAGAACGGTTCTAAGTCCAAGAACCGTTGTACCGGCGTACGTGTGCGTTTAATTCGATTTATGTACAAGTACTTGCCTATTCACGTAAATTCGATCACGTTTTTTATAAATCTCGTTTCAATTTGGTTACGGGACTTGATGAAAATCTTGAAGTTTCAGTAAAATCACATTCAAAAGATGTTTGCCGTTAAGTTCTTACTATTTTGGTTTTGATGTTGTATAACAATTTGTCAAAATGTTCAAAATCCAAAAACCAAAATTTAAAAAAGTTTAGTTTTTGTTTTCTTCTTTTTTTTCATAAGCCCATAAGCACGTCTTTAGTGACCAGATCTGAATAGTCAGATGCTTCCCAACCTTCATATTTCTCTTCTCCTCCCCACCTCCTCACAACACTTTGTTAAGTCTGTATCTTAAATTCTTGTTTTTTTTTACAATTTAATTATCATGCACGTTACTTACGGCATCTAAACGTATTAAGTTATTAAAATTGCAACACAAACGTTGACACCACTAACAATAAATATCAATTCAACCGGGCTCCAAAACCCATGAAAGTAAAGTCGCCATTTTCAACCGAAATGAATTTCTCTGCGGCTCAAGAAAGTATAATGGCCTGAATTACATAAGGGTCCGCACTCGCCTAGACCGCCCCGCCTGTCCTTGTGTACGTCCAAGGTCGGCCAATGGAGGTCAGATCAGTTCAAACGTCCGGCATGACGGGAATGCCTATGTGTAGCACGTACGTACGGACCTGATTGGCTGATTGTGTAGTTTGCTCCAATACCTGGCTGTCTCTATATTCTATTATTTTGTATGTATTATGCATCTACACATTCAACTCGTCTATGGAGAACGGACTAGAAGCTAAATTCCTCGTAGGTAATAGATTCGTCTTTGAATAATATTGGAACATTTTTGTTATAATTTCAAAGTATGGTAGATCTTTTCTTTAAATATAAAATTTTTAATTTAAATATAATGGAAAGTTTTGTTATGTTTTTATGTTTTTTTTCCAACTAAAAACATTTATAAAATCAGTAGGTATTTGACACTTAGGATTGGGCGAGGGGCTGGGCGGTTACTCAGCGTAGAAGAAATATGTTTTGTTTATTTTTGGAAAAAAAAATCACAAATGGAGACCCAAATTTCATTTACAGTTCTTACTCCAAATAATGTCAGGAATCACTGGTTTTAAAGTAAATCAAGTACGTCACTTAACACCCTGTATAATTCCAAAGCATCGTACCTATAACTTTTCTTTGAATGTATTGGAACATTTTATTATAATTCAAAAGCTTTTTTCATAGATCTTGTCATTGATTATATTGGTATTTGGAATGTTTTCTTATAATTTTGGATATTTAGGAATGCTTTGTCATAATTCCAAAGTCTTGAAGACTCTGTCTCGGCACAAATACTAATAAAGTCAAATAAAATACGCTAACTACTCATGTGTAGCAAATGACAGTAAACCCTTCTCATATTAGTTTAACCGCGAAGCTTACAGCACAACTTGAACTGGCAGCGTTCGTCCTAAAATTTGAATTTTTGTTTTTTTATAGGTTTTCCTCGAAAGCCAAATCACTTTATTCCATAAACATAACTGACAAATAGTTGATTAAAAAAAACACGGCTTCTCCACTTCCTCTTTGGTTGCCAGAAAATATAACAATATCAAGCTGTACTTGGATTATTATGGAACCGCATTTTTCAAATTAGGAATGTTATTTTTCTCCATGGATTCTCATTTTTAAAATTAGGTGTTTTCTTTGTTCTGTGTGGATTTGCATTTTTCAAATTAGGTATTTTCTTAGCTCTGCATGGATTTGTATTTTCTCAAATAAGGTATTTTCTTTGTTCTACATGGAATTGCATTTTTCAAATTAGGTATTTTCTTAGCTCTGCATGGATTTGTATTTTCTCACATTAGGTATTTTCTTTGTTCTGTATGGATTTGCATTTTTTAAATTTGGTATTTTCTTTGTTCTCCTTGGATTTGCATTTTTAAAATGAAGTATTTTCTTTGTTCTGCATGGATTTGTACTATTTTTCGTATCTTTTGAAAATTGGCTTACTAACGGATTAAAATATTATATTGTTTATGTGGTACCTACACGCATAATTGCAATATTCCAGATTAGCGGTTTATTTGTTCAGAGATAAAACAATTGATAAGATAAGGCTATAGATTTTTTATGATATCATGACCATAAAACCTGGATTAAAATATTTCTGAATCGTCTAGAGAGAAACAAAATGTTTTTTTTTTCTGTAAATTGCTCGTCATTTATTTTGATAAAAGTAGTTATAATCGACAAGATTTAACTCTCGTGTTTTGATTTTAGATCGATGATCGATTAATTTTTGAAGAAAAAGATAAATTACGCAGCAAATTGGCCCAAATTCAACGTAATTCATAATCAGTTCAACCAAGAATTTCGATATTTTGTTTGAGCATTTTCCAAATAAGTAAGAAAAATATTCGGTTACTTTAGGTACTTGGACACAGTTCTATCAGCTATCTTCGTTTTGACCCTAAATATGTTTCAAATTAGGTATTTTCTTTGTTCTGCATGGATTTGGACTACCTAAAATATGAACTCTGTGTTAAGTATATTTACAGAAATGTTGATATACACAGAGTTGTATATATATGTCAAATCAGTTAACAGCACCGGCAAGGAAAAATTATTGAACCACAACTCTTACATATATTCCACTCGAGCGATTTTTGGCATACTATGTCAAGTTTGCAAAAACTTTTTATGCGATCGGTTGCCATAATGGTCCAAATTTATAGAAGCTAAAAATATTGAAAAAATGGTAAAATAAATTAGATGAATTGATTGGTTTATCAGTTTCATATGTTTCCATATCAATATTTTGAGGAATGGTATTAATTAAATGATATGGTAAATGTATATATAACACCAATCGCTCCAATGGGTATCGTATGTTAAGAGCCACAAGTGAGTAACTAAAATTTAGTGAGCAACTAATATTTTTTAGAGAATTTCTCCCGGAAGGTTTATATAAATATATTTTTATTAACCTTCCGGGAGAAATTCTCTAAATGATAGTGAAGACCCTATCTAAATACGTTGCGTAGTTTAGAAGAACTAAGCGGACAAACAGACTGACACGGATAGCGACTTTGTTATATCCATAGACTTATGAATATTAGTAGACCTGCCCTAAGTGATTAAAAGCGTATTATTCCCCACTCCCCATACCGGTTCCATTGGAGCCGGCTGTGCTCGCGTATGGCCTCAAGTGAATTTAGAAAACGTGACGTCGTCATTCTTGTACGAACTAGCGTCGAGCTATGGTCGAGGCATCATCGGTTCATTTTACGAAATAACACGGCAAAATGGTGGCTTGTGCTATGAAAACTTGTAAAAATAGACGTGAAAAAGAGAATAAACCCAATTGTCGTATTACATTCCATATATAAGCATTATTTTACTTTATTTTAAGCATATTCACATCGTATAATATGGATCAGTTGTAGAAACATATACTATCACATCGAGATACGTCTGGACGCGAAACACAAAGCTGGTTGGTTGCTGGGAAGTAAATTATGAACATTTATAAAAGTTTCTTAACTAAATACATAAACGAAATATTCGACTCTGAAAATAGAAGAAATTTATTATGCCGAATTTGCCTTCGCAAATTTGTTCATAACGTGGCGAGTAATTTGCGCTCCCATGTAAAAATGTCTATTCATTCAAAAGCAGATTTTACTTTTAAGAAGTAAATGGTGATATTATAATGCGAGATGCCTATTTACTGCCAGATTGATTTATTGACGAATCACAGTCAGCTTTCCTCTCTGCGTCCCGCAACTCTTGTTTTAACCCCTCGTCCTTAACTTCTCGTCTATTAATATTTATATGTCTGTGGTTATATCCTATTTACAGATGAGTAAGACGGTATGTGTTTATCGTATTGTATAGCTCTACAAAAATAAGTGATTATTAGTACTAATTATTCTTGGCTCAATTATTTATGATCGTGTTTTTTATTACTCAATTGCAAAATATCTCGTCAACACGCGAATCGATTATTATTTGTTAATGTTATTTATAGTTAATTGTTGCTAATGCGACATGAACTAATTGAGCTATTTATTTATGCGATCAAGAAGGCTTTATGGACTTTAAAAGGTGAAGCTGAAAAAATTGGACCGCTAATAAAAGCGTCTAAACTAAGTATGCATATGGTAAGTACGAAAATATTTAGCGAAAGAACCAAACTGCTCATTCGCAAAAAGAAAATCAGACTAGATTTTGTTACCTACGGTTTTAAACCATGGTGACTACCGCGACATGATGGGACCAAGCTAAGAGTCTTTGAGGGTAAAAACTACGAAAAGTATATCTTACAGGATAAAGATTGTATGAACTTACAGGTGAACTTGAAAAATTAATAGATAATGAGACAGTGTTGCGAGGTTCCGCATTACCCAATGGGCAATGGGCTGGACTCATCTGTAGACGCAACTCAAGGGAAACCATTCTCGCGTTCCAAATGCAGTTATAAATTTGTATTAGTATTTGTAATTTGACATTGGTCAAGTGAAAATAATGCCGGATGACAGGATGCCAAAAGTAATGACTAGATTGGAGCCCCAGTGGAAACAACCTAGAGGCATACCGAGGAAGAGCATTGGAGGTCGATTGGGGCAGGATGGGAAGTACTAGAAACGAATGGTAAGGGCCCGCAGCCAGTGGAGAATGTTTGTGAAGAAGGTCAATAATGTTTAGGGTTCATGTGGTGAGATCTGTCAGGTCTTGGTTGCGCTGCGCCAGCTGGGCCGGATCCGGAGAAACCGGTCGAGTTTGACTTCTTCGTCCTGCACGCGTACTCTGCATCCTGCACGAGCTGTATCGGGGGAGCCGTATCGGATGATTCGTATCGGGCGAGCATTGCTCATACTGATTTTACGGATACCGTTCAATTGAGCCGTGGTTAAATTGAGTCGTCGTTAAATTGAGCCGTCGTTCAATTGAGCCGTCGTTCAATTAAGACGTCGATCAATTGAGCCGTCGTTCAATTGAGACGTCGTTCAATTGAGCCGTCGTTCAATTAAGCCGTCCTTCAATTGAGCCGCCGTTCAATTGAGCCGTCGTTCAATTGAAATCTTCGACATGAAGTGAATGTTAGAAGAAGTTGGGGATGCCCGAGGAAGAAATGAATCAAATAAATATTTGTGGTAAAATGAGACGTAAGTGATGAACGAAGAAAGATATGTAAGGAGAATGTATGACTTGGAAAAGAATGGTTGAAGATGCCGAGATCGCCCGAGGAAGACATGGCAAGATCAAGTGAAACACATACTTATTACAGTACAATAATATTATTTCCATCCGTAAATATGCACCCAGTGGTCAGGTACTTTGGAATTTGCTCAAACCTTTACCTCATAAATTCACCCCAAACCATATAAAAGTACCCGAGCAACGTCGGGTACACGTCAGCTAGTGGTTTATAAAATTAACTAGATATGAAACTCGAGAAATACTTAGAAATCTTACCATTTTATTTTGTTCACGTAAAAATTGAAATGTTACGATGGAAATCCTTGTCACGTTGCACCAATTTATTACCATTTTGCCTAATCCTTTGATTTGGCGCAAGAACGACAAGTTACACAATTAGCTTCTCATCCAAACCATGCGCCAAAACCATAAAATGTAAATATACCGAAATTTGGTAACTTGCTCTGTTTTCAAATTCCTACTTTTCGGAATCACGTACAGATGTCAGGTTTGTGTTGCAAGTGAAAAAGACTGATGGCTGGTTCACTCGTTTCGAATAAAAATTATTCAAAACTGTTTCGCGCAGGTTTCGCATATAGAGCGAGGTTTTGAAATTATTTTGCATAAACGGTGGCGAAGGGAAACATAAATAAAAAGCTAATTGTAACCTCTCCCTCTGTCTCAAAAATTACACATGTAACAGAAAGAGAGGTAATGACCGTGTTGTAAGTTTAAGTTAAGTGTAAATGTCTTTTCTTGTATGGTTGCGTTGTATTCAATAATGATTTAAATATTTGTTATCTGTACCACAGCGGAAGTTGGTCATATATTTTATTTAAATATCCTTTTGAATTTTATTTTTATTTGATTACCGCAATTTTCAGAAATTAATGGTTGTATATGATGGTTTAAAAATAATGGTTGTAAAAGAATGGCATCCCCTATTGCGAGACTTAAGGAATGCTGAGCAGGGAAGGGAAAGAGATGCGCAAGAGGAAGGTTGGGTTAGTTTAGGTTAGGTTTGGTTCTAGCAACGTTCCTATTCTGAATGGTGACCGATGCTAGATCATTTAATGGCATCCCCTATGGCCTATTGCGAGGCTTAAGGAATGCTGAGCAGGGAAGGGAAAGGGATGCGCAAGAGGAAGGTTGGGTTAGTTTAGGTTAGGTTTGGTTTGGTTCTAGCAACGTTCCTATTTTAAATGACGACCGATGCAAGAGTTTGGCCGTTTTATGCCATCCTTTTTTTCATCTGGCTTGTCTATTCCTAATGCCTGCTTTACACCATGTTTTTTTTCATCCAGTTCATTAACTAGCGATGAGGGATGAAAAAAGGATGTGTTCTATTTTGGTAGTTGGTACTGTGAATGGTATATCTATTTTGGTACCGATTTTCGTACAGTTTAAGATGGCGGACACTATTTTATATCTGTCATCTCTATCTCAGAGAGATTTTTCACAGTAATGCGCAAGTCAATAATTATAATAATACTCATTCCGAGTCTAGTTTCTTATAATATAATAATATCAGTTGGCTAAATAGAAAATAAAAAAAAATACCAACATATTTTTGATTTTCTTTTCGTAGGTCAATCCTATCTATTCCTAATTTTCAATTTGTCTAATTTTATGTAAATTATATACATCTTGCCACCATGTAGAACTAAAGCCGTTCTTTCACAGTCTCGCAATGTTGATGCAACCATCTTCTTTTTTCTCAGCGTGCAATAATTTAATAGTGATCGGTATTTCTGTATTCTGTGAACGTAGTTTGTTGTGGGATTGAGATTGGAAGGCTACATCGATGATTTTTATTCATACTGTAATTCTGGTACATCATTGATATTTGAGATACAGATAGGCCTTCTGATGAAATTTAAGGTCGATTAACCCTAGTGTGCCAAGACATCCACCGTATTTTGAACCTTAAATGTTCATTGCATCCAATGTATCTTAGTATTATTTTGGCTTGTCGTTTCGTCACTTGCAAACATGTTTATTTTATCTGTGAAAAACAGTGTTGAAAAATTCAATTTTTCGAATCAACAAGTCGCAGTACTGTATTTTTATGCAGAAGAGTCTCTTACGACGTATTTTTATTGTGAAGAACGCTTATTTAGTTGGATAATATAAATAAATTACAAGTATGTCCAAGATACTCTTTGTGGAAGATTCTCTTACTATCGCCCTGGTGTAAGCTGTATTTGGTGACCAGACTTGAATAGCCAGGTACTTCCCCTCCTTTCTCTCTCTCATCTCCGTTCTTTCCTCACTCTTGTGCGGTGTTCACATTAAAACGTACATATATTTTTTATAACATTAGAGAGAAAAAAAAAACATTTCTCTGAATATTCGTAGATATCATGGGGAAACTACGTAGGATAAATGGCTCTTATCCTACGTAGTAGTTAATATATCTAGAATTACTAGATAATCTATTTTCTGGTAAGACGGTACAAATATATCATTTTGCAAAAAACAAGTAATTTCCCCCGAGAATAGCCGGACATGATGTCCTCTGACAAATGCCATAGTGCCACTGCCTCTAGTTGGAATTAGTCGGGATTATTGTGCGGTATTAAAAAAATAATAAAGGATATATTTGTTTAGAGAAATTCAACCAAAGTGTAGGGTAAATTATAGGGAGTTTACATCTCCCGAAAATAATTCCAACATTACTTTTACCCACATTCTTGTGAGGCTGGTATCATTTTAAACCTGCGCGCGATACCTCGCGCGGCAAATAATTCATTCTGTCTCCAGCGGTCTAGCCCACGGTTTAGCCCTAAAATCTCCTCTAGCGTAAGCTATCTTTTTTTGTTCACAAAATTATTGTAACGTGAGTTTTGTTAAACTAAAAAGTAAATTGGAAATATCCGAATTCTCATTATTACACACCGAGAGTAATCACGCAACCCCGGATTCTGCGGATTGGAGAACCACAGAATCATTCAGCCAACAACCCATTTAAATTGGCGATAGTCACAATCCTCCAAAAAAGCATGTGATGTGAGGTTCTTTGCCAAAACCTTGGATTTGGTAGAGATAGAGATTTGTCGAGATTTGTCGGTATGATCTTGCCGGTGAGAGCTCCGTTTTTACCCCACTTTACGTTACATATAGGGGGAAATTTAACGGATAAGCGTCAGGCTTTTAGAAGCAACTAGCGTCTGAGCAATCAATTTGGTCTAATGTCGTGTTCGATATCAAAGTGCTCCTCTAGTATATTTTAATTCGTTGTTTTCTTGTAAAAAGTGACAGCATCGATACCGAAGAGAACGGTAGGATAACATTACCTTTGGCAATTTGAACATTGTACCGAATTTAATCACATTGTTAATTTTTTCGATGCAGTTGGACTACTTTTTAGATTAAATTTGACAAGCGTGCATATGTATATATATATTTAATTTCTTATGCACATCAAACTATTATTTTATCTTACGCGACGTACAAAGAGAGACAACTTGAGGATTCGTTAATACCTCTTTATCATCAAAGATGGATCTAATATTTCGACATCAGAAAAAGTGGTACCAATGGAGCGCTCATTAGTTCTAACTAGTAACTAGTAGTTCTGTGAAAAGTGCGTCCATAAAAGAATCTTTCTATTAAATTAAATTAATTCTCCGTAAATGAAGCAGCCGTGCACAAAAATATGCAACGCGCGGCCCTGGTGTATTGGACAGACCTACGGTTGAATGTGCCCTATTAAACCTCAAAAATAAAGTGGGAATATTAACCACATAAGTGATGAAGTCGTGTAAAACAATATTCGGCGCGCGGCCGGCGTAATGGACCGACCTACGGTCGACTTTGCCCTAGCAGGCCTAGGAATTCGATATTTCCGTGTGGCTTAGTTTAATTATTTCTGATGAGGGCGCGGTACCCGAAACTCGCATCGGACAGCCTGATCACAGTCTCACCCAACTCTGGACTGCCGGGAGGGAAGTTCTTAGCTCCTCTCTCAGATGTACCTTAGTTCATACCATTTTAAATATAATGTTCTGACTTTTCCTTTCAAGTGCATTATGTACACAAAACTGGTTTTGGCGGACCTAGTATCCACCTATGTGTTTTATTCTTCATCCCTGTATTCACTAATCAAAAGGTAAGCATTTACTATCACTATACTAACCTGTACATAACCAAGCACTTGCATACTGCTTGCTAACAACGTATGCGGGGACATTCGAGGTTTAGCTTCGTTCATGTAGAGTCGTTCATGAAAAAAAAATTACAGTCCATGCTAGTGCCCTGAAGGGGTAACCATAAGTTACCTATACCGGGGCGGGTAAGTGGTGGGATCCTCGAATGATGAAAGTATTACTGTTTCTAGAGAAAGTTACTAATTCGGTAGTTCTAATTAACTAATTTTATGGTTAAAAAACGTTTTATAAATGTTTCCAACCGTTTTACATAAAACATTTTAATGGTAAGGTCCTGTTTTAATTAATATTAAAAATAAATAACTTTCATCCGTAGGGATCCTTCTAGAAACATTAGACATTTTAGTAATGCGTTCATCAGAAATAATTAAAATGTGATCGTCGAGCAAACCCCCGTTATAAAAGTCTAATGTCGCCTTAACACAGTAGGTTACTAGGAAAATAATTTCCAATCTTTGGGGATGCTGTGTAGAGGGTCTTTTTGATAAGATACCTACCCACTTAATTAATACACACGACGATTCGACGATTGATCTCATTAAAAGCATCGCACGACAGATTAAATCGGCCACCATCTTTAACCGGAACCGGAACGTAACTAACCAATTTTACAGAAAGATGAAATGCAATAAGCTCGAGTTGTGAGAGTAAAAACAGGACTTCGCTACGTTCAGTCGAATGATAGATAGTGTTTTTTTACAGCTACTATTCTGCTCGCGACGTCATTTTCAAGATGTTGTACATGTAACATTAAAGATATACATTTTTATGTTATAAACTGTATCGAAATCATTTCTTTAGCAACCATTGACCTCTCTGACGCCTATTTAGGATAGAAAAGCCTCATGTAAATCAGTTTCGTTAATATCGGCCATCACCCTTCTACGAACTTATGTGTTCAGTGTCTTTAACAACACAATGAATTGACGCAACACTTATGCAGATAATACGTTGGTCTTACTTGATCGGCGATGAGTTTCGCATACATAATCCAATTTCCAATGCTGTCAGTATCGCCCCGTTAGTAAAACCGCAGTCACTTTTGTTTACGGCATTCCTGCGTGAGCTCTGCTTATGCAATGAGCGCGTGACATATTTATTTTATTAACAATTATCTATGAGTGATGTGATTTTCGAAGAATCCGGTAGTGATTTTGGGTCAGGTATGTGGACCCAATTGGGAGAGGATTCGTGTTGAATTCGTAGGTCGATTATTTAAATTAAAAGGGTACCTACCTTTTTGGCTGTGGGAAAAGCCGTGCCATTTATTTTGTAACTCTGAGAAAATCTACCTAGTAAACTAAAATACAGCTAGTTAACTAAAATCATCCTAGTTAACTGAAATCTATCTACTTAACTAAAATTTACCTAGTTAACTCAAATCTACCTAGTTATAATAATAAATAATAATAATAATTGGACAATTTTTATAGCGCCGCTTTTGTGAGTTATCACCTCAGGGGCGCTTGAATAAAATCTACCTACTTAACTAAAATCTGCCATGTTAACTAAAATCTACCTAGTTAACTAAAATCTATCTAGTTAACTAAAATTTACCTAGTTAACTAAAACCTACCTAGTTGAATAAAATCTACCTACTTAACTAAAATCTGCCCTGTTAACTAAAATCTACCTAGTTAACTAAAATCTATCTAGTTAACTAAAATTTACCTAGTTAACTAAAATCTACCCTGTTAACTAAAATCTACCTGGTTATCTAAAATCTACCTAGGTAACTAAAATCTACCCAGTTAACTAAAATTTAAGTAGTTAACTAACATCTACCTAGTTAACTAAAATTTAACTAGTTTATGCATAAGAAACATAAATAGGTACTTCAAAATAATGTTTCATTTTGATTTCAATGAAATATTGATTTTTCATGGTTACATTGATTAATTTGATGGAATATTGATTTTTCATGGTTACACTGATTACTTTGATGGAATATTGATTTTTCATGGTTACATTGATTACTTTGATGAAATATTGATATTTAATGATTACCTTAATGAAATATTGATTTTTCATGATTATCTTTATGATAATTGAAGTTTGGTGTTGCCACAGCAATGAAATTTTTTAGTAGGTAGGTACCTAATTTTGAAAATATATTTAGAATATTTTGCCAAGCTGTAGGTATACGTTACCTATACATTGAAATATATTATCTCTATAGATGTTTCAACGTCATTAGACTGAGTGAGGAACACTTGATCGTTTTTAGAAATGATAAATAATACTGAACGTTTCATCATATCGTAGGAAATGGGTTTGGAATGAAGGCGATGTAATTATTGGTAAATAAGTGGTAATTGTAGTATAATCTTAATGTTGTAATCAAATAGCACTTAACTTAATATTTCCACCGTTTTTAAGGGCTCCAAACCAACACCTTATTAGATAATGCCTGTACAGCGGCCATCTTAATATCGTCTACGGCTGAAATCCAAGATGGCCGCTGATTGTGTTCAAATACAATTTCTTAGACAGTGGATCACTATTTTTAAACAAGTTCAACCTTAGGTTTATTTACCCCTGTAGGTGTGTTAAAGCTTCGTAGTAAGCGTTCAGAAAGAAGATGGTTTGAAAGTGAAATATATAAATACGAATGTTAGAGGGAGCGCGCTAATATTAAAATAACGATAATAATTAAGCTAAATTGTAAAAAAAAATATTTAATACGATTTTTTCATACCTACATCTTGTCAAATAACGGAACAAAACGTGTTGTAATATATTTTTTTATGGATGGAATTTCATATAATTACCCTTTCCGCTGTAAAAATAATATTATATTAAAAAATAATAATTTTTGAGGAACTTAAAATCTTATATTGTTCAAGAGAAATATGTATAAAAACAAAGAACTGCTTCATAGAAAGTCCTCAAATTTTGTTTGGTTTTATAGATCTTTAATTTAATAGATCACGGTTAATCCAACTACCGGATATTTTTTGAGAACCGTATAGTCGGAGTTTTACTGTATTAATTTAAACATACGAAAAATGTTGAGTACCAATTAATTAAGTGCTTATTGAAATGAATCAAATAGGTTAATAAAGAAAGGTGCGAGTGAATATATTGTTAAGTAACAATTATACATATTTTATCACTTTGAAATGATCTTGCAGCATCAGCAGAAAAGATCAGGTTTTAAAATTATAAGATTATATCCATTTGGTCTTATCTTGTTATAAAATTAGCTTTTGGTAGATACTTTGAGTATCTCCCTGGTGAAAGATTAGCGTTCCGAGTCGGTTGCTTGAAAGGGATTTGATCTTGTTTGGTGACTAGATGCGAATATCCAGGTACTTTCCAACACTCTCCCTCCCCATTCCATACCCCACTTTCCCCCTGTCACTCACGAAAAACCGTAAGATGTGCTAATTTTAAAACTTTTTTTTTATTGATTTCAAAATTTTAAAAGTTTAAAAATTATATGTTTTTTTAAATAATAAAATTTGAAAGCGTATTTGATGTGTATGTGATTTCAAAAACATTATTTAGTTTTCAGATACGTTCAGAAATAATCCATTTATTTTGATATTATTGAGAAGCGGAAATACACACAAATTATCCGACTTTATGACAGCATCTTATTAATAAAATAGTATAAAACAAAGTCGCTATCCGCGTCCGTCTGTTTGTGCGCTTAGTTCTTTTACACTACGCAACGGATTGTGATTGGGTATTCACTGTCATTCAGAGAAGTTTTTCCGGAAGGTTTTTATATATAATACACGCATATTATATTTATAGAAAGTAGAAAAAAGTCGATGTTTTGTAATCGATTCGTAAAAAAAATCAATTGGGCGTTTACATTGCTAACGCAGGATAAACCTAATGATATACATAAACATAATTTACTACGGAACAGTATATTTTAAAAGTCCTACATTATATGTGTTGACGCAACTATTAATCTTCCATTAATATTATCCTCGCAATTTTTCCCATCCTATTTTACCTAACATACCTACTACTATATGTGTGACCTTTTACAACACTAAAAATAAATGTCAAAGCAGTTTATTGATGAATCCTGTTTGATGAACATCTCTTTGTTATCAGTGCTGTTATTGATATCAACTCAGGGTAGAAGGCTGTGCAGTGAACATATTCGGTTCCCTCAGTGTGTTTCTTATCCAACCTGGATGTTATGGAAGCTTCTGCATGAAATAAATCATATCTCCTGTGAGTGAAACCAACCATCAACATATTTGAAGAACATCAAAGAGGTAAGTCAGATTTCTTTCTTACTCCATGTTCACCATATCCAACCATAGTTGTGTCAACTTCCAAGTTCACAATTAATTTTTACAGTCCACTCTAGATTCGCCTATTGTGATCACAATATGTCTATCTCTTAAGGTTAACCCACAGCAACGCCGGGTAAACGTCAGGTACTTAAGAAATATAACGTTCGATATGGCAGAGGCCTGAAGGGTTAGGTAGTTCCTTCAATTGGTAGATAATATACCATCTGCATTCGACAATCATCATGCATCATCTACCTACACAATAATAGAGTAATCCAATCTACTCTCTACGAATGTGTGTCACGTGGAATAATATTTATTACATATTGCTGAAACATTTCTAAGTCGTGCCTTGTAGATATCAAAACGAAATACAACATAATGAAGTACATACTTAAATTTAATAAAGTAGCTGGGAGATCCACCGTTACATTAATTTAGATTTTTCTTCATTTGTAATGAAAAAAAACCTTTCTAATGAATCGTGGGCTTAGCGTCTAGATTAAGAAAAACGTGAATTGGAAGTTAGTGTGAATTAAGGTTAGGAGGGGAATGGAATAACGTAAATAACATACCTATTGGCAGATCACGGCGGGTTTGTAGGTTGTCACGGTAGCTCAGTGGTTTAAAGCAATTGTATGTTAATTTTTAAAAAGCGCGATGCTCAGAGTATCTACCACTCTGGATCATGCTTTATAATGTATACTTTATATTTATCATTTTATACGAATTAAATGTGAAATACGTAACATAATTTATTTAAATAAAATTTACTTCCGATCTTAATCCTCGACCACGGATGCCGTTTTGTAGATAAGTTAAAAGATTTATTTCCTCCAAGGATTTTTTAAAAATATATATAAAAAAAATAGGGAAAAATAACTGTAGATAATGTTAATAACAAGTAATAAGAAATTTAAGTCAAAATTGAAAACAAATTAAAGATCACTTTCTTACTTTTAAGTTCGCATGTTTCAAAGCCCGCCAAAATCATCAAAATCTGACGTCATATGTACCTCGGTTTTGTCAGATAACTGTAAGATCAATCCACTTAGGTCGTGATTTAAATATTTAAGGCGATGCCACGCGTAGTAATGCAAAATCATGTGGTCGCCTAGAAATGTTTCAGATGCTTTAATTAAATACTGCGAGTAGAATACATCTTGACCTTTGAAATGATCGAGTATTTTTTAGATAAGTCTTTTTATAAGCCCAGAAAAAAATAATGTATAAGGCCTATAAAAACTGCTTTTAAGTTCAAAATCTCCTACTTACGAACCCATTTTCGGTTATGATTTTATTGTATAATGTGGAAAATTAAGTTATTTATAAAATGATCAAAAAAAAACTAAATATTTATGCCTGAACATCCACAAAATAAAATACAAGGCACTTTTTGGCCATGTTTTTTTCTTGCATAAATCAAAACAGGCGGATGGTATTAAGCGTGAATTTAAACCTTATCGCCATCTACGTAAGGGTTGTTATTGATAGCGGCTCAATTAAAAATATTACACGACGTATTGCATCGCCTTAACAAGATATCAAAAACCATGATTGTTTTGAAATAATTTATCAGAACCCGCTGACCAATCACAGGGCGTTATGGTTTTAATGAAGATTTATTTATTTATTCTACGTGTAATCTGTAAATAGTATAAAATAAAGTCGCTATTCGCGTCTGTCTGTTTGTACGATTAATTATTCCAAACAACGCAACGGATTTTATTAAAATTTCCACTCTCATTTAGAGAAAAGTCGATATTTTGTAATGAAGTCGTTAAAACAATATTTTCAATCGCTTACATTGCTAAAGCTGGCTAAGCCTTATGAGATACATCAACATAATGTACTACGGAATTTTATATCTTAAAAGGACCTACAGAAAAATCCGCAATGGTATATGTCTATCTCCCAAGGTTAACCCCCAGCAACGCCGGGTACACGTCACCTAGTTATTTTTAATAAAACTTATATATTCAGCATCAGCGTTTGTTAATATATATGAATACATCTTTTTCAAGCCATAATATTTTTCACTTAAGGTCCTTCGACAAGATAAAAATGACAGAATTTAATTAGGTCTTTCACGGCGAGAAATGAGTATTGCTAATTAATTAAAATGACGAAATGCGTAAATTTTAGAATTTTTATGAACGCGTGTCGTGACATCGTTATAATACGTTCGTTTTATTAGAAAACCCATCCATTCATACGTTAATTGCCTGCAATCCCATTTTAACCGGATAACGAATAATTTAAGAAGATTCTAATATATAATAAATTAACAATATTCATTTTTTCTCCGCGCAGTAGCTCAATTTGTTGAAATGTTGAACGAGTCCCAGTTGCGAACGTTGTCTTTTTTATGTTCGTGTCTTATCTTATTTTAAATTATTATCATTCAACTGTTTATATTATTATATACTACGAAATTTGAATACTATTCTTCCTTAGAACCGTTAGCTTGTGTTTGGAAGAGGAGTGCACAGTAGGTATAGTACATTATTAGTAGTTATTTATAAGTCATTAATAATATAATAGGCATTACGTGTTGTAGTAATTACATTTCAATGAGAAAGTAAAAAATATTTATATTATATGTTTAGTGATATAAATGTAAGTAGGTAGTTAAAGTAGATAAGTAAAATACTTTATACAGAAAATTTACTTTATTCTTCAATATGTTAATGCCGATAATTCAACAAATAATAATAACGATAACAGTGTGTAATTTTCAAAATATGTGGTAGATAGATATCGTTTCATTGACAATTTTTTTATGGAATACCAAACAGTAGGTAGGATTTTGAACACGCTAATTCGTGGAAAATGATTAAATTATTTTGAATATTGGTAGCAATCACTGCTGTAATTGACATTATTAACTGTAATTACGATAAACCAATATTTTATTATACCGTTCCAGTATTTTACGTCAAATAGCAAGATAACGATTAAAGTCAGTAATTATGCAGTCGTAAATTATTTATTAAGCATCGTTGCATTTTTTATACAAACCGAATTCTGTGCACTAGAGTTTTTTTTGCGATAAATGATACATTTATAAGTATTAAATTATAAAAAACTATTAAATGAGTATTTGATTTTGTCTTTATATCAAGTCGTTAATCGTCCTAGTGAAAAATAATTATTCAGAATTAAAAACATACATGAAATATTATAGTGATTAAATTTTTTTGGGGTATTATGCCGTGTTTCGCTACCTCCTTATTTAGCCAACGTTTCTGACAGCATTGCAGTGTCCATCATCAGAGAAGAAGTGTAATCTAAGGTTGTGGTGAAATGTGTGCTTATGTATGAAGATGCGATACCGTGTTGCCAGCTCCAACCCCCTAAGAGTTGACATTGACGTATAATTTTAAAGTGGTTTTCTGCGTTTAGTTCTGGTGTAGTCGTCAATTACCGGATAAAAAGAACTACTGAGCTTAGCTCCATCGTCTCGTCATTTATATTCACGGGATATTTATGAATTTCCAATTGCCTCCGTAATCAACCGTGCTCTATATGTTTTGGGTCTTCCTAGGAATTCAGGAATAACTAGGTATAGTGTATAGGTTTTTAATACTATACCACATAATAATATACATCCGTGCTCATTTTGGGATGCGGCTATGGGTAGCGCCTCCCCGGGAACTATTCGTTGGATAACCAACACCTCCACCATAGGTCACCCGAAGTATCTTAGAAGGGGGCCCGGGTTCATGGGGTGAGGTTCGTCCAGGTCTTGATGGCGGATTGGGGCAGGGCAGTCGAGGGAGACCCTTTCATTTTTCCAACCGGACTCTACCTTTAACCTTGCACCGCGTAGATTCATATCTATGTCATTCCTGAACACATTGAACTTCGGATTCCTACCCACCCCTCATACTATTTCCTTCTCAGAACCTCCTCTCATTTCCTTAACAGAACCTCCACACAGCATCTTCAAAGTTGACAAAAGTCCCGAGGAAAATAGGGGAACTTTTTTTCCCCAGGTAAAAAAAATAATGTTTCAAGGTTGTTCGACTAAGGCAATTAGTTCTATGTTGTACATCGATACGATACGCGATATGTTGTAACAACTTAGGTTTTATAATACTCACAAGTGGACCAATATAAAATGATTCTCAAAATACATCGGCTGAGTGCTGTCGGCGCATAGTTTGTACTTAAAAACATCGTGATCGTTTTATGAAGATGATCTAATGTAAAAAAAAAACTTATTAAATGGGAAGGTTATTAGTTATTACTTCAAAGACAGCCTTGTGTATATATACACACTCCAACATAATATTACTTCTGAAGTATGATGATGTCTCTTAAGAAAAATGTTTCTTCGTCGTTAGTTGAAAAAAAATCTAAAACCACCTGACCCTCCAGTTGAGATGGCTGTAACTGGACCTTTAGTTTTGATGTAAAGCATAGTTTCAATTATTTGAAAAAATCATAGTCATGCTGCTATTTAATACAGGGTCTCCGGGGGGAAAGTGCGATAACTTCGGGAGGTGATTCTACATGAATTTCAATATTTATTTTACCATTCAAACAATTCAAATTTTTAACCCAAAAAAATACCTTAAAACTTTTAAACATTTTTAAAATTCTAAATCATGTGAAATCACCACCGAAGTTAACGCACTTTACCCCCGGACACCCTGTATAAAGATACGACCGACACTATAAGTACCTACAGCATATACAAATAACGCCATGAATCTGAATCACAATACCCATACATTTTACACTCTAACCACATGTCTCAAATTCCCTTCAAGGAGCTAAATGAGTATTAATAATTTACATCAAATTATTGGTAATCCGGTCACAAATGGGATTGCAGGCCTTTCACTGATAAACTTTTAGTAAGTTCGTAATATTTTATTTTTTGGACTAACTTAGTGAGCAGAACCTCAAATTGTATTGTGTATGGTGGTTTGGGCATGTAGAGCGAATGAGCAAAGAAAAGAGTGTAAGGAGAATATACGATGCAAATGTGAGTGGTAGCGGAAATCAGGGACACCCGAGGAAGACATGGCACCACCAAGTGAATCAGATACTTGAGTCGGGCCATGTCAAGAGTCAGAATAATAGAAGAGTATGTATGAGACGATGTATGAATGTGAATGCGGAAAGGAGTTTGTGTCAAGACCGAGTTGTTTGGTGGTTCGTCCTCTCTGCCTACCCCTGCGGGAAATGGCGTGATAGTTAGTTGGTTAATTATTGAAGACAATTTTAGCGATACTTAAACGATAATTTGAAACATAAAAATAAGAACAAGATACGGTTACGTCTAGGACCTTGAACACAGGACCCTTACCTTGCCGGGGCACCGCTCTACCAACTGAGCTAATGGGACCCTATCTCTTTCGGTCATATTTAACTGTATCATACTTCGAATAAGAGCTACCAATATTATCTTAATTTTTCTCACCGAACGTTTTTTTATTGGCTGCTATCTTTATGTATCATCGCAAGATTCAACTCGAACTAAATTGCAATCTAGACAGTGACTTGGATAAATATATTTTATTTTTACTTTAATGTGCGACATCTACTGAATTTTTATGCAAGTCTGAAATAAATAAAATTACACGTTGTTTGGCAGTGCACTGCACGGATTTCCTGAAAATCTATATGCAAAAAAATTAAAAATACAAAAAATTTCTTAAAAAAATTAAAAAATGTTTTAAAAACATCAATAATGAAATTTTACACGACAACACATTTATTTAGAAAAAGTAACACCATTCATCAGTCTAAATCGCCGTTGAGATGATTTAGAAACACTACTTGTTCAGCGCTATTAATGTAAAACCATTCGAATGACAATCGCCAATCGATTGTTATAATTTATCCCTCTACGACTGTTAATAAATAATATTTGCCGTTAAATACGATAAAATTGTTAAATTATAGACATATTGTTTCCGTTACTTAAATGTGTTCAAAACATATACAAGTAGTTCTGTGACCTTGCGTAATGTTGATTATCATGCAAACCCTGACGTAGTAAAAAGGTACTGCGCAACACGGCTACCATCTTTACAGGATTGACCAGACACGGAACACACAAACAAATTTACAGACATACCAAATACAAAGCGCTTGAGTTAGAACAGTTAATTAACAATATGATAATAACAGGATAACAAATTATGCAACACACAATAATTAGCTGATTACAGTCTAATGTTGAAACATGACGTTTTTAATGAATGTTTAACTAATATTATCCAAAGTAACCTCTGATTTACCTACTTTAAAACCTGTATCATATTTGCGACATCCCATATGTGATACGCCGTAAAAAACTCATAAATGACACATGCGCATCTATCGGGTTAACACTCCAAAAACAAACTTAATAACTTTGGCAAAGGGTCTTTAGTGAATCGATAAGCTGACACAAATAAGATATATATTATTGTTATCTGAAATAGGCACTGAAAACGTGAAACCGTTTGTTTCATTTTTCCATGGCTTTGTCTTTACTTACAGTTAAGTACTGGAAGTATTACTACAGTACTGAGTGGAAAGCTGAGATTACAATGCAGCAATAAAGTGGTAACATTGATACTATCAAGTAACTCAAAACAGTGTGATCAAAAAGCTATTTCACTTCAAACCTAGAACAACCACACAATAATTATACGTGGAATGAAAATTGTTAATATTAAGCAAACTATACGAATATAATACATGTCACCTTATATACAAAATAAAGAGTAAACTCATACATTCAAATAAAAGGCTTCCCTAAAGGTTTCAACTTTCTATTATTCTATGGATTTTTGTCATTTTATTCTATTTTATTTTCAATTTATTCTAGGTACATTTAAAAAAAAAATGCTCACTTTTATGCTCAATCAGCAAATCACTGCATGTGATAATATTGTTATGTTATGTATTTATGTATAATGTAATTAAAAATGTTTTTATTTTTGTTATTTCTAATTAAATAAGTAAAAATGTAATTTTCTTTTATCTTGAATAAAAACTTAGTTAGGTAGCTTTTCAAAAAGGGTGGCGCAAAAATACTTAGGATGGGATGTTTCACAGAATTTGAACAATTCATCAAATTTAAACGTTAATTTTCGGGTTCTGTGAAAGTCATTTTCAAGTTCTGTTATTATATCATTATTGGCTAGTAGAACTGAAATAATAACAGAACTTGAAAAAATCTTTCACAGAACTTAAATTTTGAAGAATTGTTCAAATTCTCTGAAACAACCCGTCCTTAATATTTCTCAAAACACGAAGTACCTACCGTCATATTGATCGTATTTATTAGTAACATCTTTATTGCCAAGTATCATCACTCAATTTTTTGCCAAGTTAGTATCAACTTCGTAATTTCCATCATCTTTGTTTGCAAGTATCATCCTTGAAAAAGTGTAACATTTTTTATAAGAATCGGTCCGAAATCTCTATGTTTTGCTGTCTTAAATTTCAGATGGTCTCTGGTGCGCCTTGGTCAGAAAAGTCTTTGGTATTTATTGATTCTATCGTTTTATGCGATAATTAATCTAAAGCGAAGCTTAATGCTAAATAGTAATTTTCGATTAATCTTTATAACGAATTTGTTTATATTATGAATACCAAAAAATATGCATCAGATAAATTGAAGCTTTTCCTATCGTTTCCCCTGAATAGAATACAAATAAACATTTTAATTATTCAATAAAAAATATAAATGTAAACGACTACAAAGTTTATTTATTCAATCGAAATGTATGAACGCATAAATGAAACAACTTTAAAAAAACACAATATTAAGGCTTAGATTTTCTGTGACGGTTTCTCTTGATTGACTTTTTTGCGTTCTTATAAAATTGTTTACAAAATAAATGAAAACCAATTATTCGCTCGAAATCGAGCGTTTCTAGACTCCGTTTGCCAAGCGATTTTAATGCTTATTACCTTTATTAGTGACTATATAAAGCATACCAAAAATATACATATTTTTTTTAGATGTATTTGAACAACTATTTATTAAAATATCATACACTATGTACGAGACAAGTTTGAAGGTTATATACACGGTGTCCGGAAACTCGTAGTACAAGCGGGAAACTGGAGAATCTACACCACATGGGGAACCCAAATAAACATAAAGTTTTTTGATTTGAGCATTTTCACAAAAAAAAAAAAAAAATCAAAAAAATATATTTTTCGGCTATTTTAGGGTTAAAGTTTTTTCTGGTGTTTAGGGTTGAACAACAGATGTTTTAACCCTGCAGAGCAGAAATATTTTATGATTACACCGGATTAAATGAAGGTTGATTTCAAAATAATGCTTCAAATCCGAGTTTATTCATTTGTTTTACTTTCAAATAGTTTTAATTAGTTGGGTACTTTTAACTTCTAACTCGATTTACTCGATAACGAAAGCTCAAATCAAAAAAAAATATACTACAAAATCGACTCCAAATGTGATGTAGATTCACCAGTTTCCCGCTTGTACTACGAGTTTCCGGACACCGTGTATACTTAAGATTCAAATGTAAAAAATATATTTTGAAAACTTTTTACGTAATACTTTCTTGGCGTTTGCTTTATTTGCTTTCATACGCCCAAATGGAATTTCACATATTATTAAATAACAGACTAGGAGTTAAGGGACGTACTTGACTTACTTTAACCGGTGATTCTTGACATTATTTGGAGTAAAAAATGTTAACATGATTTTGGTCTCAGGTGACAGGTGCAAATAATGAGCTCATATAAAAAGTTATAATTTATTCGATTAGACTATATTCATATTGTTTACACGATGTTTAGAAACGTTTGAAAACTAGTGAATCTACCTACGTCATCTTTAGAACCTACAAAAAAAATTCAATTTTTTTCATAACTATGGTATAATGTAATATAATTTAAATAGTTCATATAATTAAGATATCGATTTTAGTTCAAATATTATCTAGAAACTTCCAACTTCAGGCTCGATTTACTCGAAAAATTAAGCTAAAATCAAAAAGTTATACTACAAAATTGTTGCAAATGTGATGAAGGATCACCTGATTCTCATTAGTACCTATATGAAAGGAAATAAGGTTTATTCATCAGTATGAGTTGCAACACCCTGTGACTAACGTGAATTTGCTTACACTTAAGATGAACATTACTGTACTGGGTAAGTGGGTAAGAACTGTAGATAACCATCGAATAATATTAATATTATCGATGACTGTGTAACCATTGATTGTGGTAATCGAGTCCAACTTTCGCGAATGATTTAAATCGATCATAACTCCAAACTGACCGTCAGACGTCGCCATCGAAATGATAGATTTATAATCCATTGTTCAGTTATTACGAAGGTTTATGAACAGAAATTATAGCTATCTTCCTGATATTGACATGGTCATGTCATGTTAGTCTTCGTAATAAATAGTAAAATAACTGTTCTTGTTGTAGTGGTTAGCAATAATTGTTACTTTCAGTGTCATCCGGCTACAAATAAAATAAAATTCAGAATGGTGGTTTGAGATTTTCAAGGCCAAAAGTTTCATCGTGATTAATGTTTGGGTTATTATGCATATGTCGTGATGATGAACAGTGTAACGCTGTCCGAGACGTTGGCTAAAGAAGGATGAAGCACAACACGACATAGTGACCCGAAAATCATCATCGATAAAATGCAAAATTTGTGATTTTGGTTTGAAAATTTGATTGCTTTAATTAAATGGGTACTGCGAGTAGAACACATCTGGCCTTTGCTATATTCGAGTTTTTTTTCTTTCTACAAGCCTAAAAAAATAATATTGGGAGATCTTAAAAAAAAACAGAGACCAAGAAGAAGCGTAATGTACAAGATTAGCGGGCGTTTTCTATATTGAAATTATATCGGGACCCATAAGAAAAAACGTTTGCTTTGCACGATCATTATTTTGATGCCAACGATTTAAAGATGAATTAGTGTTTTGGGACGGTACTAAATTGTCAAAAAATGTTCACTAAAGCTTTTCAATCTAACGAAAGCATCGTGTTATTTGCCGTTGCCGTTGCCGTCAATAAATCATCAAAATAGACGATACCGAAAGTCAGTCATACATGTTCACAATCAGTAACGCACACATACAATATACACAATACCGAACAGTCATAGCAACGCTTGGCGGGGTACAGCTAGTAATAAGAAAAAGTGATTAAAACGCTTGAGACACATAACGACAAAGTAGTGATTTTAAAATCTCTGATGCATACGAATTGTATACTACGAGTGTTTATTATTACTTTGAAATTTACAGACGACCAACTGTGTTAAAGTACTTTCGTTTGTTTGTGTTATAATATTTTTATCGTCTGGTTTATCACCTGCGACTTTTTACGACTGTTTGTTCATATGTGCGGAGTGTTTTATCTTCAGAGCCCGCATAACTCTAGTATTCGTTGGTTTTACAAGAGGAACATTGCCTATAATCTCTCTAGCAACAAGAAGTAGCAACTCATCTAAAATGAGTTACATATTACTTATTTTTGAAGTTGTCGTTAAAAGAAATACTATTTTATAAACTAGATAAAATTGTCTTTGAAATTTTTGCACTTGAAAAAAAAACCTTGTGTTTTCTAAAAAATAAATTTTTATTATCAAACATGAAAATGTTAACAAAAAAACTTACCCATACATTTTGACTCGGAACGTCAATAATTTTGAAATAATTCGATATTTATAAAACATATTCCTTTTGTGTAGGTAATTAGTAATAAAACCGACACTTCACTTTTTATGCCGTTTATACAATAAAAAATATAAACATCTTTTTAAACTTTTTTAACTGTCAATTAAAAAATTCATAATCATGCTCTTTGACAATTTTTTAAAATTCAATACATGTAATAATATATAAATATTCGATACAAACTGTGAAGAATAATTATTTATCTTTCCAATGACGAACATATCACATGTCTACGCATTATAGAAAAAAAGATAAAAATACTTTTATAATGCATTGACGCCCCGGTCAGATCTGTCCTTCAAAGGCTATAATGGAATATGATGTTTGTGGCTAGTAATGTCCTTCCGAGGCCTGAAGGGTTAAATTAAAACTGAGAACATGTAGAAGAAGCCTGAAATGACGGCCTCCGTGGTATCCGTGAGGGATAGGGCTTTCGACTCTGAATTCGGATGTTCAAAACCTAAATTCAAATTTGTGTTGATTCACTATTAATTCAATTTAAATAATGTATAAGTAAACTTGTGGCAAGCTTTAGAGCGGAAGATACTCTCAGTATCGCACTGGTGAAATACCACCAATAAGAATTGAAACGTTGCTTAAATTGGCTTTAGCCATGTTTGGTGACCAGATCTAAATAGCCACGTACCTACTTTCCACCTTACTCCCTTCAGCCATACCCTACTGCATAACCCAATTATTTGGTTTGCCATTGTAACACTGTATTTACATTATGTGGGATACTTTGAATAGTCACAATTACTTTCTCAGTTAATCGATTTAACCGGTAATAAATCATTTTAGAAATTATAAATATTGAATTTGGGTGTAAATAGAATCATACATATAAATAAGCGGCCTCAAAGTGGCCTTTTTTATTTTGTATTTTGATCTTCTAGATTCTTATTTGCCACGAAGTGGTGAATCATTTAAATTTATTGAATTTAAAGTTAATGTTTTTTATACAAATAGAACGGCGTCATATGCGAATCACCATTTTTAACTCATATTGGTGTTTTAAATGTTACCTTATTATAGACTTAGAGGCTGTGATGTATGCCAATTGTAGCTGGTGCCAATGTGGTGTAGTGGCTGAGTATTACTGTAGCGGGTGAAGGTCGTACTCAATAATGATACTTGATCTGGTACTGATATTTATTGGGGAGCTGCTTGTGACAAAAGAGCACACAACTAACGTGGATCGCCTTTTATAAGATCTTGCAAGCATTCCATCTTGCTTGCACTCATCCACATCCGTACAGACATCACAGAGGCCTTGTATTTTCTCGGCAGGAATTAACCCCTACTAAAATTGCATAGTTTTGAGCATCATATTCTTCAGCTTCAGCATCACCAGCAGCCAACCTTATTTTGGGCGATGTAGGGAAATTCAGTTGTGCCTTATTTTTGGGAAATCCTCCGCTTTCGCCTATGGAATAAGAATACCTTAACCTCAGTTTTAAAATAACCTCTAACTCCAAAACAGCTGTCACAATAATAAAAAACCTAAAATTCTCGCGGAACTTAATAAAAACATTATTAGATTGGATTTACATTCAATAAAAAAATTGATCCACGAATTAAACACAAAAAATACTTAAGAACAATCTTTATAATGAAAACACACCTAGTGCAATTTCCAATCAGGCAGCGCAGGTTCCACAGAGCGATGTACAAGTGTACAGCTTTGGGCATATTGTTAGAAATCTATTTGTATTCCACGTACAATGATAACCAGCGCCTAACTGTAGTTAAATTCTCCAAGGCGGTTCTACCGGTTATTCTCGGCTTTCTCACTATTGCCTGCATTTCCTGTAACGAACTATTATACTGCTTGTTTATTTAACCTACGATAATTTAAGTTATTATTGTTTTTATTACCTGGTCAAGGGAATTGATATTATAATATATACGGGTTTTCCAATAAGAGGTGTTATTTTGATATTCAAAAAATTTTTTCCCGTAAAAGATCGATGGTTTCGTTGCTTGTGTGGCACGTAGCGCCGTCTTGTTGAAAGTAAACGTTGTCCAGATCAATAACATCTAATTCCGGTCAAGAAAAATCATTAATCATCTCTCCATGGCGCAATCCATTCACCGTAACTGTTGCTCCAGCCTCATTTTCGAAAAAGTAAGGTCCAATGACTCCGCCGGACCATAAACCGCACCAAACAGTCACAAGTTGAGGATAGAGAGGCTTTTCAACAATAACTCTTGGGTTTTCCGAGCCCCAAATGCGAAAATTTTGCTTGTTGATGAAGCCACCGAGGTGGAATGGGCCTCATCACTCAAGATGATTCGCATTTGATTCACTCAAGTGAATTTTAATAATTTAAATGCGTTGTTGAAGCGTGTATCGTTCCATTTTTATTAACGACGTAGTTTCTACTTGTCAAATGTCAAAAAATGACAGCTTCAAAAGTAACATCTACCGAAAAAGCGGGCTATTCAAAATAACACCTCTTATTGGAAAACCCTATATATATACATATAGTACGTTAGTATAAAATTGCAATTCACCATATGTTATGTAAAACATGTACATATTAATTGTATGAATCTGAATGAAGTAAGGAGAGTGTGCCAAGACCGAAATGCGGTCCATCCTCCCAGCCTACTTTGAACATGCATGATGGCTAGTTAGTTAGTTATAGAGTCGAATCATTTTTCTGTTCAAGTCAATCTGTAAGATTCAGAAGTCATACAAAACCTCGCATGTAAATCTACTATTAATTTGGATCTGATTTGAGATTTTCACAGCCAAAAGTACCTATTAAAGTACCTTCTTATTTCAGCCAAAGTTTCGGACAGTATTGCAGTGTCCCTGGGAAGTGTGTCTGAAGTCCTGGGAAGACTCAAAACACACAGAGCATGCCTCTCGATAATTGACGGCTACACCAAAACTAAAAGCAGAAAACCATTTTAAATTATACTGTACTGTAGCTGTTGCAGCTGGCAACACAGTATCACATCTACATCAAGCCTTAGACACATTACGCTATATGCATAACGGATAATTTGGGCGTGGCCTACACGTATTATATGCTGAGGTGTCACACTATACTCTTCCTCAGGAGATGGGGTCAGATCGATTGGGGAACAGCCGCGGAATATCATTTATTTGTATGGGATCTGTCACCTTGACAGACGACAGCCGCGTAATTAAGGCGCTCCGTAAATTTTTCTGACCCCTTCTCCTGCCGTAGGTAGGATAGGGGTTCGCATAATTTTCAAATATCGCCTGGCTAGCAAATCACGGCGCATCATCGTTGCCACGCCCACGCTTATAACACATCATCTTACAGGTGTTACAGGTCTGCATGGGATTGTGTGGCCTTATGAACTTATAGCGTAATCTGTCAACCCCTTTATACAGGATTTTCCAATAAGATGTGTTATTTTGAATAGCCCGCTATTTCGGTAGATGTTATTTTTGAAGCTGTCATTTTTTAACATTTGACAAGTAGAAACTACGCCATTAATAAAAATGGAACGATACACGCTTCAACAACGCATTGACAATATTAAAATTCACTTGAGTGAATCAAATGCAAATCATCTTGAGTGTGGCTTCGTCAACAAGCAAAATTGTCGCATCTGGGGCTCGGAAAACCCAAGAGTTATTGTTGAAAAGCCTCTCTATCCTTAACGTGTGTCTGTTTGGTGCGGTTTATGGTCCGGCGGAGTCATTGAACCTTACTTTTTCAAAAATGAGGCTGGAGCAACAATTACGGTGAATGGATTGCGCTATCGAGAGATCATTAATGATTTTTTATGGCCGGAATTGGATAGTATTGATCTGAACAACGTTTACTTTCAACAAGACAGTGCTACGTGCCACACAAGCAACGAAACCATTGATCTTTTACGATTGAATATCAAAATAACACCTCTTATTGGAAAGCCCTGTACTTAGGCACACACTTCTCCACAATCTTAGATTACACGTTTGCCCTGATGATGGACACTGTAATGCTGTCGGAAACGTTGGCTAAAGAAGGATGTAGTGCAACACGGCATAATACCCCAAAAATAAATCATTGTACTGCTATTAATTTGTTCTAAAATCGGTGTTGCCGTGGTAACAAGACGATTTTTAAAACACATTGTTACGCTTAACTTAGTTGTAAGGGTCATTAGTATGGATTAAGTGTGTTTATGTTTATTTATAGTTTTAGCAAAGTTAAGTTAAGTGTCAAGCTACTTAATAATAGATACACTATTATTTATTCAGTAGAACCGAAAATAATTTTATGGTTTCTACTTTTCTTTTCACGCTATACCTTTACAATTTGCAATTAAACGCAATAAACCTTAATACGACTAACGACAATTCCGACAAAAGTGAAATGTGGCAATTAATTTAATCGATATTCCCGATTCGTCGATCATTGATAGAATTTTGACATAACGAAGGTGTTATTGTCGAAATATGTTAATATTAATGATCAGTTAATTTTATGATATTTATTTGGAGGCAATTTAGAAGTAAGCAGCAGATACCGTTTGATATCAGGCAAATATTTGAAGTTCTTCTGAAATAACTTGTTTGTTAGTGTTCTTGACATATATGTTTTCCTGTTGATTTTCCAAATTTCTGCCACTTTTTTAAATGTACACGGAACAAATGAGTACTGCAATTTATTCAGAATCTCTTCTAATTGTTGGTAATCCGATTAAAAACGGAATTGCAGGCCATTTTCTGAAAAACTTTTATAAATTCATAATATATCAGAACACGTGTTCATGCACATATATATACATACCCGTACCCGTATCCATAAAAAAATGACACATGTGATCGCAATAGGCGAATCAAGAGCGGACTGTAAAAATGAATTGTGAACTTTGAAGTTGTCACAACTATGGTTGGAGATGGTGAACATGGAGTAAGGAAGGAATCCGACTTACCCCCTTTTATGTTCTTCAGAGATGTTGATGGTTGGTTTCACTCACAGGAGATATGATTTATTTCATGCAGAAGCTTCCATAACATCCAGGTTGGATACGAAAGACACCGAGGGAACCGAATATATTCACTGCACAGGCCTTCTACCCTGAGTTGATATCAATAACAGCACTGCACACAAATATATGTTTAACAAACATGCTCCATCAATAAACTGCTGTGACATTTACTTTTATTGTTTTAAAATGTCAGACAAACACGTGGGTATAGCCAGATAATGATAGGTACTTGTAGGTAAAAATAGGATGGGAAAATGCAAGGACAATGTTAAAGGAAGGTAGTTGCTTAAACAAATCATCATAATTGAATATAATTTTACCAGTGCGAAAAATTATTAGTTGAAAAACGTTAGTGAAACTGCAGTAAGACTAGTAATATTAATAGATATATTCCAAAATAGTACCTTCTTTCTGACTGTTCAATTTGAAAAAACTCGCATAAAAATACTTGAACCGATCTTATTTTATCAATGTTTTTTATTGTATCCTGTCTCTCGCCAATTAAAATTATTTTCAACTGAATTTATTACTGTTTTATGTTTTAAAAAGAGTTTTAAGTGGTAATCCTGACATCTTCTGGAATTTGGCAGAATTTGAAGTAGGTACTTAAACATATAATGGCGCTATAAAAATCTCTGAATGTTTTTTACATATTTCTTCAATGGCCACTTCGATGGGGCTTATCATAATGATATCAGTGACGTGGCCAGAAACTCACAAACAGGGAAATTTTACAAACCTGGTTTTTGAAATTTGTGCAATTTTCTTATGGTTTTGGAATTATTTTTTTGCATATAAGGAATATCTTGGAAAGTGTTTATTTATTTATTTATTAACGCCCTTTTCGGGGCTTTAGCTTCTTGTTCTTAGATTTTCAGACTTTTCGGTAATTGCCCATTCAGCCTACGGCCGCAACGCCACTGATTATGATTTTTTTTTTGTGAGGATATTTTTATTTTGTGTACGATTGAATTAGGGAAAATAAAGTGGTTATATAAAAAAAAAAACAGCTAGGAAAAAGTGTGTTAAAGAAATAAAGTTTTTTTATTAGTTGAATATTGTTACGTGTTGAGGAAATTCTGTCATATATTAATGTAGCTGGATATGAAGATAACAGATAATTATTAGATTGGTCTTTACCCCTTTCAAAGATTTTTTAAACTAATTCTTGTTATTTTCTTTGCTTACAGGTAAGTTCATGAAAACTTGAAACATCTCACTGTTCTGGAACTATTTCTAATAGTGGGTAAGTAAGTACATGAAAACTTTAAATATCTCACTGTTCTGGCACTATTTCAATAGTGGGTAAGTTAGTAAATGAAAAGTTGAAATATTTCACTGTTCTGGCACTATTTCAATAGTGGGTAAGTAAGTACATGAAAACTTTATACATCTCACTGTTCTGGCACTATTTCAATAGTGGGTAAGTTAGTACATGAAAAGTTGAAATATTTCACTGTTCTGGCACTATTTCAATAGTGGGTAAGTAAGTACATGAAAACTTTATACATCTCACTGTTCTGGCACTATTTCAATAGTGGGTAGGTAAGTAAATGAAATTTTTAAATATCTCACTGTTCTGGCACTATTTCAATAGTCGATAAGTAAGTACATGAAAATCTGCAGTAAAAAGGTTAAAATTGTTTTCGCGATTTCGAAGGGTGATTTGCGAATATCGTTTACATTTGCACAAGGGTTCAAACAGAATACATCGTACATGTGACATCGATGTTCCAAACGCGCCCTATTTATAATATTGCTTGTAAAATGGCATCTAAAAATAATACTATTGCAATACCGCAGGCAAAATAAGGCACAGAATTCTAATAACGTCTCTTGCTGTGCACAGAAAGGGCGTGATTTATTAGTATGCATTCGCCTCCCACGCCTCGCATTCATTCCGGACGACGCGTGTTTTATATGATACATAACTGATAAACAACCATGCATGTTTGGTAAGTGGTTGTAAATTTTATAACAGGTTTATTAGTAAGGCTAAATCTAAGCATTTTTACGATTTCCGCCACCGTTACAAGTTCTGAGTATCGGGATGACATTTTTGAAAGCCTGCAATCGGATTATATAGGGTGTTAAGAGACGTACTTGACTTACTTTAACCAGATTTTCCTGACAGTATTTGGAGTGAAACTTGTTAAGGTTAAACGCGACCCTCGTTATATTCTACGTGTTCATAGATGGCTCTAATTTATTTATATTATTAAAATACGCTTTTTGCAAGGTATTGCTTTACAATATTAAGACAAATTGTTTGTTTGCGCCCGTATATACGTGATATGAATATGAATAAAAAAAATGTATGTTAAAAAACTCAATTCTTTCAAGATAGGCATACAAATACAATATTGAATCATCGACACAATATTGTATTTATATACCTTTCTCGAAAGAATTAAGTTTTTAAACGAACAAAACAATAATTTGTATTAATATTGTAAACCAATACCTTTCAAAAAGCGTATTTTAATAAAATAAATTAACTAACGCCATCTATGAACACGTAGAATATAACGAGTGTCGCGTTTAACCTTAATGTGATTTTGGTCTCCGGTGACATTTTCGCAATTTTTTTTCATCTAAAAAACTGTAGACAGCTAGGATCGATGTGTGGGTTGGCCAGTTATTCGGCTGAGTTACCAGTGACGAAGCGTGGAAGAGATATATTTTTAAAAGAAAAAATTTCAAAAAAAAAAATTAAGAAAAGTCAACAAATTTCTTTAGAATTTTTTACTCCAAATAGTGTCAGGAATTACTGGTTAAAGTGAGTAAAGTATGTCCCTTAACACCCTGTATTTACTTGGCTAAAATATATATAAACTTTTACATAGTTTATGTACGTATTACGTATGTCCGTCTTGTCTGGGATGAGATAGTTCTAAAATGACAGGTGATATATTTTTGTGTTTCAATTCAATAAATTGAATAACGATATATGACTAATAGGTTATTGAACTGCTGAAGATTATGCTTTATTTTGGTGTTTTATAGTAATAAACATAATATTAATGTATAATATTACCTATGTGCATTTCCGTGATAATTTTGTAAAAACCGATTGAAAGCAAAGCTTAGCGATTTTACGATTTCCGTCCTGGCTAGAAGTTACATGAACCTATGGCAGAATCGGAATTGCCTATAAAATTTAATAACCTAACATTAATTAGCAATCAAATATTAATTATTACTATTGCAATCTTGCACAACACATTTCTTTGTTCTTGGATGACTCCGTGTACAGCTAGGCAGTCAAAATAGTCACTTAAGACGACATGTCATTGTTCTTGGATGACTCCGTGTACAGCTAGGAGGCCAAAAGAGTCACTTAAGACGACATGTCATTGTTCTTGAATGACTCCGTGTACAGCTAGGAGGCCAAAAGAGTCACTTAAGACGACACGTCATTGTTCTTGGATGACTCCGTGTACAGCTAGGAAGCCAAAATAATCACTTAAGACGACATGTCTTTGTTCTTGGATGACTCCGGCCAAAAGAGTCACTTAAGATGTCTTTTTTTTTCGTCTGTCAAATTATTTTCACTTGGGTTCCTTCAAAACGCTACTGCACACTAATATCTCGTCGGAACTTGTTCCACTATTAGAACGCGATAAGCGGTGCGCGTAGACCGGATTCGATAGTTTTAGTTAGAGCGTAGAGATTTGGATGTAAAAAAGAGGGAACCTATTTTTTCGCTTCATGTCTCATCTAAATATAAAACATCATTTTTTTTCATATTTCTTTATTTGTGATCTCCATACAACGGTTATGCACCAATACATTACGGAGAATATTGAAAATTTGAGGTACATGTAGTATAAAAGGTTATAGGGGAAGTTTTACTACTCCCCGATTTCAAGTCCCCGCATTCCGAATTTCTACCGATTTATTTCTCTTAAACACTTTGTGTTAAAAAAATATATGTTATTTTTGAAGATAATATCTGTACATTCGTAGAGCTAAAACGGTAATTATATGAAATTCCCTCGATAGAAAAAAATCGCAAAGTATGCTCCGAAAATTATTTAAAACACATCTTGTTTTGTTATTTAATGTGTTAAATATATGAAAAAAATCACCGTATCTAACGCAACTTGGACATTTTCAAATTTTTGCTCTATTTTAAGCGAGTCGTGTTATATTAAATATTTTCACTTAATTATCGAAGTTTTTAAATATTATCGCGCTATCTCTATCATTTGTATTTAACGCTTACCACGGAACCTCAAGCAGTTGAGTCGCTATCTTGATGGCGCATTCTGACAAGTTGAAATCCTCGCTTTCTGAGTACAAAAAAGTGCATGGGATCTCCCACGAGTATACTTGTTAGGCACATATAAATTAACGTCTTTCAACATAGGTGGATTAAGTATAGTTGATATTAACTTTAAAAGATACCTACACATATTTTTGGGGGGCTTCTAAGAACAAGTACAGGAATGGATAGTATGTATATTTTCTCATTTACAGGAAATGCATAAACCTCTTTTGAACTTTTCTAGTCCTTTTTTTATTGTTTTTGTGTTTAATAAAATACTTTAATAAAATAAAATACCCCCTCATAATAGGAAATCTATTTTTACAATGAATATCGGTTTAACTGGTAATAAATCATTTTAAATTGGGTGGGGGTAAAATAGAATCATATAAATAAGTCGTCTAAACGTGGTTATTACCACAGTTTGAAAATGGCATTGAAAGCCGAAACAGCTGTAACAATAACAAAAACCAAAAAATACTTGTATAACTTAATAATTATATTGTTAAATTTGATCTAGTCCTCGCTTTCGGAGCATAAAAGTGCATGGGACGAGTGTTCTCGTTCTTTCAAAAAAGGTGGATTAAGCACTTGTATCCCGAATAACATTGGCATTACCTACAACAAACTGCAGTGTTATGTATGTCGATCTATAAGTATGAATCAGTACTTCTACGGCACCTAGGAAATGTTCTGTCCTCGATCCTAATCAACAGTTTGTCTGTTGATTCTGCCGTTAGGTTGTAAGGATTCTCAAGAGAATTCTTGAGAACGGGTCAGAACTGAATGAATATGCATAAATTAAAGACCAATCCTACGTCGCACTATTAATAGACTGTTTCCAAGCTATGGTCGTCTTTTCTTCTTCTTCAGAGTGACGAAACAGTATTCTAAAATCCGTTGAAAATCCGAGATTGCGTAATGAGATGTCTGCCTCTCTAAAACCTCTGAACTTTAAAGTGAAATGTTGTTAAAATAAGAAGATTTGCAATTGTAACCTTTGAAAAAATCTCGACGATATTTTTTTATAAATTATAGTTGTATGATTGTTATTATTTTTATTTATTATTACTAATCACAGAAAGTTGTTACTGCCGTTCAATCGTTACTTTTACAGCATTAATCAGTATATCTTAACTATGACGCAAAAATTTGTTTGTACGCGGAATTAGTTCACGAATTTACTGATATAATAAATTGCTTACTTGTTAAGAATCTCTTCAAATTATTCGTAATCCGGTTTAAAACGGGATTGCAGGCCCTTAACGAATGAATCGATAGGTTTCCTAATAAACTTTCAGTAAAACACGAATGTGTTTCTGCGATGTCGCAACACGTGTCCATAAACATTCTAATATTTTCACATTTAGTAATTGTATATTATCAGGGCAAATGCAGGTGCATGGACACGTGTTCCGATATATTAGGAATATACTAAATTTTTAATAGGAAACGGCCTGCAATCCCGATTTTTATCCGCGTTTTAATAAATCAGCAATACTGTTTTACCTTCGTGTTTGCAGATCTCACTAAAGTCGCGCAAAAGGTTAGTTTTGGCGTATGATATTCACACGGTTATTTTTGTCTATAATTTCTATGTCAACCCGTTGACATAGAAATTTCGTTTCCATCATAAGCTATGGGGTTTTGAATTACCTATTTTAATCATGGAATAAGGCAAGATACCATACGCATAGTTTGTACCATTTGAACAACAAGAAACAAATATTTCGATAAAACAGTGTTGATACTTTGAGAAAAGGTTATTTTCTGTGCGAAACCGGGTGGTAAAGCCAGTTATTTTATAAAAGGCAGAAGGTGTTACCAGAGTATTTATCGATCATATAATAGATATGTACTAAAGATATTTGCATCAAGAACTTTTCTCATTTTATTTTATTAGCATTAGAAGATTGTTAAACAATATAGTTATCAATATTTAACTAATTTCTATAGCGCCATTTTCGTGTAGCATCACATTGAAGGGCGTTACAAAGCTCAATTATAGCCAGCCACAGTTAAATTATATCAGATTAGTTTTGATATTTACAAAGATAACAAGAATAAAAAAGAATCGAAACCCTCATTTACATATAAAGATGTCACGGAATGTCTTGCTTTATTTTTTATTTATTTATTTTATTTATTAATTTTATTTTAGTAGTTTGTACATTTAAGTTTACAAATTACTAATTAATTTGTTACATATAAATATACTACATTTTTTGTTGCTTGATGTAGCTCCTACACAACATCTTGTACTTTCCAATTGGGGCAGACTTTAGGTTTTCCGGCAGCGCATTATAGTTTTTTTTTTTTTTTTTTTTTTTCTTTATTCATGAAATATTAATGTGTACAGTTTTTACATGCTTTTCGACTACCACACTAGACACATGCCCGTATTATGGTAGTCGAAATTTATATACATAGGTTTATATAATTATATAAATGTAATATTTGATAACTTGTTAATCTAAGTATTTTTTTCTTACATGCAATGTATGTGTATAATAGGTAACATTTTTACTGGTTCCCAGTTCAGTAGATTGCTCAAGTGTACATCAACCGTATTTTAAACTGTTGATATTAATGAGATAAAATGAACACAATCAGCAAATAAATAGGTTACTTTACTTGTTAAAATAATGAAAATAAAGTAGAAATTATGAAAATGAACTTGTTGAAATAATGAAAATAAAGATTAATTAATTAATTATTAAACTTTTTTCTTTACAGAATTGAATGAAATACAAAAATGACTAATAAAGAAAATGAGCTTAATTTAATGATGGCAGGCATTCCTTGAAAAAGTTCCTTCCCTTTATAAATAACCAATTTTGAACACTTATGACATACAAATTGTGAGTTTTTGATTTTCTGATATCAATACTCAGCGAGTTGAATATTTTGGGAGCAATATAAGAAAACTGCCGCTGGGCGAAAGCTGTTTTCGTTTGGGGAATTTTACATTTTAGGTGTGACGAGTAACGGGTGTTAATTTTTTGTTGTGTTTTATTCACCAAGTCATTTTTCCGTATGTATATGAGAATGGTCTTAACATATAATTGTCGAATATCTAATATTCTGAGTTTTCTAAAAAGTGGTTCTGATGGGTTTGTTGGCTTACATTTGAATATTATCCTTAGTAACAGTTTTTGAATTAAAACCATGGGATGAAGAATCGTTTTTGCACAACCTCCCCATCCTACTATACCATATGTAGTAATTGATTGAAAAAGTGCAAAGTATACACATCTTAGTGTTTGTAGGTTAAGGATAGATCTGAGAGAGTAGAAAATGTAGCATAATTTGCGAAGCCTTTTTGTTGTAGAATTTATATGGGCCTCCCATCGCAGTTGATTGTCTATAATGACCCCCAAGTACTTAATTTCGTTTGATATTATAAGGTTATCGCATGAACAATTTTTGTGAGGTGATGTAGCCATGTTGAAGTTCTGTGAACATGAATGTATGGTAAGTTTATGATAGTTTTGAGGGAGATTATGTTTGCGTATGGAAAAAAGTAAGTATTTAGTTTTCTCAATATTTAGAGTGAGGAGGTTGGAATCTAACCAGTGTTTTATTTCATTTATACCATGATTTGCTTTTTCAAATGCTGAATTCAAATTTTCATCTGCAAATATGATAACCGTATCATCGGCAAAAGATATTATAGTACCACCAGTATCCAAATTGCATAACGAGTTAATGTATATTAGAAACAGAAGTGGGCCCAACACACTGCCTTGGGGCACGCCATATGTGATTGGCAAACTTGTGCTTCTATACTCTTTAGCGGAGTTAATAATAGTTGACTGGGACCTATTTGTTAGATAGCTCTCAAACCATTTAAGAGGAACACCTTTTATTCCTATCTGTGAGAGTTTTTTCAAAAGTATGCGGTGAGATACAGTGTCAAAGGCTTTAGCCAGATCCAAGAATACAGCGAGGGGCTTGCGACTTTTATCGAGGTTATCAGAAATTAGTTTAGTAAAAGCTGCAATTGCATCTGATGCACTAAGATCTTTGCGGAAGCCGTATTGGTTTTTTGACAGGATTTTATTTTCTTCGAGAAACTTGTAGAGCCTTTGTTTTACTGTTTTTTCGATTATTTTAGAGATTGGACTCAGTAGAGATATTGGTCTATAGTTATTGACGATTGATCTGTCCCCTGATTTAAAGATAGGAATAATTGTTGAATGTTTTAGAGTGTTTGGGAAAAGGCCAGTTCGAAAACTTAGATTTGTGATGTATACAAGGGGCTTAGCAATGATTGGTTTAAGGTGTTTAATTAGTTTAGTGGATATATTGTCAACTCCCGTGGAGTGTGTATTTTTGAGTGAATTGATGATTTCAGTGATTTCTTGTTCTGTTGTTAGTGTGAGAATGAAAGGGTCATAACTCAGATTATCGAGAAAGATAGTATTTGCAAGATTATTTTCAGACTTGCTATTTCTTTTTAAAATATTATTTGCTAGATCCGATCCGATTGTAGAGAAGAATTGGTTGAAGTGATTTGCGATTGTTTCTGAATTTTCAGTTGCATTTAGTGTTTTATTTGTGATGGTTATTTTATTTATGGGTGTGGTAATTTTGTCGGTGTAGCATATTTCTTTGACAATGTTCCAGATTTTTTTATTATCATTCGCAGCTTCCTCTATCTGTTTCCTATAATAATCTTCTCTGGCCGTACAGGTTATTTTTTTACATGTATCTTTTATAGAATAAGAGAGATTCGTAATCAGTGGGGTTATTTTTACAATATTTATGAAGTTTATCACGTTTGCGGATACAGTGTAAGATACCAGTAGTTATCCAAGGTTTTAGTTTAATTGTACGACTACTTTGATTGTTGTGTGTGTAGGATGTGGCATTTTTCAGATGCTTATGTAGGATGTTGATGAGAGATTCACACGCTAAGTTTGGATCGCTAATTTTGTAGAAATTTGACCAGTTTTCATTGGAAACCAGTTTGAAGAGAGTGTCATAAGAAATTTTCTTTAGTTGTATAGTGGATGCTGGTAATTTTTGAATTTTATGAGAAATGGAGGTGATAGTAGCGTAGTGATCTGTCACAGTGCACTGATATATGAGAGATTTGATATTTAGCTTACATTTGACAAAGACGTGGTCTATGCAACTGGCGGATAACTCTGAGACACGAGTAGGGGCTGTAATAGCTGGGATAAATCCTTGAAGAGTTAATTTATTTATTTATTTATTGATTTTATTTTAGTAATTTGTACATTTAAGATTACAAATGACTAATTAATTATTACATTTAAATATACTATGTTTTTTTTTTCTTTCTTGATATGGCTCCTACACAACATCTTAAACTTTTCAATTGGGGCAGACTTAAGGTTTTCCGGCAGCGCGTTATAGTATTTCATCCCTTTATAAAATATACTATTCTGGGTATTCGCTTTGTCCTTCTTTGGTAGCCTGATTTCATTGCACGTCCTAGTTTTATGTTGGTGTATGTCCTTGTTGTATACAATTTGATTCGAAAAATATTTGGGTAGCAGGTTGTTTACTATTTTGTGTAAAAATATCATCGTGTTCAAGGTCAACATCTGTTTCACCGTTAGCCAATTTAGTTCGTTTAACATTTTATTTACTTTTGAATATCTATTTCGTCTGAGTATTGTTCTCATTGCCCTATTTTGGAGAATTTGAAATTTATTTTGCTCTCGGTCGTTACACAGGAAAAGGATAGTTGAGCAGTAATTAAAATGTGGAGCAATAATGGAGTTATAAATGGTGATTGCAGTAATAAATTTATGTAGTCGTTTGCTTGGGGATGCATTGTATTTATAATATTAATATTTAGGTCACCAATAATTAGAACATTTTCATGATTTCTAATACATGCCAGAAACTGATTAAGCGAGTTTAAAAATGGTGTTATATTGGAAGTGCTCGGTGATCGGTATATAGTTAGAACAGTAACGCTATTTTCTATTTCAAGTTTAAGACAATTTGAGTGAGTTATTGTGATTTCCTTTATAGAGTATTGTATATGATTTTTTATGTATATAATAACGCCATCATTTTGTAATTGGTTATTCTGAGTACTGTATTGGTTATAGTTTTTTATGTTTTTAGGAATATAGTTATCTCTGATCCAGCATTCGCTCAGAATAATCAAGTCAAAGTCTGAGTCAAGTTCTGTAAGTAGTATCATTAGTTCATTGAAATTTTTGTTCATGCTTCTGATATTCATGGAAAATATTTTTAGGTTGGATTTATTTAGGGTTTTTTGAACTTCTACAGAACTACTTGTTTCGATACATGGAATCTGCGACAAATTGTCTAAAATATTATTTATATTATCTTCCATTTTTTAAATTGGTGTAGGGTGTTGGTAGCTAAACTTTGGATGAAGACTAGAAGCTGAATAAAACTTGGCGAGCAATTTAGAAAACAAGTTGTATGTAGAGTTTTTACTGTTGGCAATGTTAGAAAATAATGTTGATGTTTCAAAGCAATAGAAATAGGAATAGTATCTTTTACCGGATTCTTGATTCTGACACTAGTACAATATATGTGATACCTCAAAACAAGTACAATAAAAAAATAATAATACGATACAATAAAAGTTTTACACATGATAATTTTAGAACTATAGTTGTGATGAATTTGGTGAGAGTAGTGCCAGTGTCTCCGCATTTGAAACAAGAATTGCAGGTGTTCCGATATCTCTACGTACGTAGATCTGCCCTGATTTGATCCATGAATACTTAAAAAAATTTTCCTTTGTAGCTTTGCGGGCCAGGTACCACAAGTGGTTAGCACGAAATGTCAGGTGTTCCGCAACGTAGACTGGTGAGCTTGGTCCGGCAATCCCTAAGTTCAGAGTGTTGAGCTTCTCCTCGGGACTGGATGCTTGTTTGTGGAAGGCTTTTATATCCGATAGTAATTGTTCTCGATCGCGATTCGAGGTCAGTTTAAAAACAATAGGTCCATTTTTGTGTTTTTGTGTCCTGTAGGATGCTTCAATGTTTGAAGTATTTACTTTTGATTGAATGGTTTGGCATATATTGTGGAATATATTTTTCAAACTTTCTCCCTTTATTTCGGGTATTCCCCTTACCTCTATATTTTTGGCTCTTGCCGACCTTTCGATATTTTCAAGCTGGCCTTCTAGTAGGTCAATTCGGGATTCTAAAGAGGAATTTTGTTTTGTTAACACCATATTTTTATCTTCTAACTCCCGCACGCGGAGGAGAATATCTTCATACTGCTTGCTCATGAAGGTTATTGTATCCAGTATTTTATTATTTTGTAAGATGATTGCATTTTGACTTTTCAGGATTTCGCTGTTCTCCGATCCAATGGGTTTATCACAACTGATATCGTAAACCGGTGACTGCGCCTGGGAATAAGTGCCAACCGCTACGGTTGCGCACTTCTTGCATTTAATTTGAGTGCGCCGTTCCATTGTCAGTCGTCGATAAGCGGTTTCTGTGATTCCACCGCAGAGAAGATGGTATGCTCCTTTACATACTAGGCATACAAATGTAGTTCCCGTCGATTCGGGACATGCTAAGCAGTTAGGCATAGTTAGAAGATTTTTAATATTTTTAATTTATTCAATTTTCGATGGATTCTCTGGGCCTTGAACGCGCCCCGCAACTTAACAGTCGTGCGTTAGAGATTAAATAAAATAAAAATAAAATATAAAATTTCTAGTTGGTTTGGTTGGGGCTCGAACGTACGCCGTTGATATAACTTTCAGCCTGACCGATTTATCCACTGAACCACTTCCGAGTTATGAGTAGGCGAGATAATAGATCTTCATATATTGTAATTCAGCTTGAGAGATGACAGTGCTGTTTTTGCTAAATCTTTCACTTTCAATATTTGATAGTTTTACTTTTATATAAATAGAATTGGATTTAAAACTGGGTGATTTAACACTGTTACACTTAGCAAAAAACAAAATTGAGCACTTTTGATGTAGTTTGAACGTAATCTTGAAAACAATTAATTTTGACAGTTCCGTATTATTTAAATTCGTTCACTTTTAGTGGAATGCAATGCAGAATTTAACTTATTAATCACGTAGATTGTGGATTTTTAAAGTCTTTATCGTTTGATCACTTAAATATATAGGTTTGATTACTTTTTACTGCAATTTTTATAAATTTAATAGAGCTCAGCAGTTGTTGACAATAGCGTGCACTTGTTATGTAGGTACATAGTATGTACATAGTATGTATTTCATCCCTTTATATTTTATATTAGTATACTATTCTGAGTATTCGCCTTGTCCCTTTTTGGTAGCCTGATTTCATTGCACGTCCTTGTTTTATGTTTGTGTATGTCCTTGTTGTATACAATTTTATTTGAAAAATATTTGGGTAGCAGGTTGTTTACTATTTTGTGTACACATATCATCGTGTTCAAGGTCAACATCTGTTTCACCGTTAGCCAATTTATTTCCTTGCTATGAAATGATTCAGTTTTTGTCTAATTTTCTCAACGAAACGAAAAGATCTGATAACGTTATATTTATAGAAGACCAAAGGTGTCTGTTAAGGTGTAGTTTTGTGGATTAAAATAATTATTTTATTTTCAAAACACGTCTGGAAAACCCGTCAACCTAAATTTATTCATTTATTTAACGCCCAGAGGGCTTTTACACGGTTGGTAGTATAATTTTAATGTGACAGATACTTTGAAACATAAACATAAGAATAAAATTACATTTCATAAAAGCTATGCAACAAGTCATACAAACACAAGAAACAAAAACAGAAAATTACAGCTATTTGTAGGTTTACATGATGTGTTTAGGAGTATTGTTGAAATAAATGTTTTAAATGATCCACAAAACTTGCCAAGATGGTATTGAATATGTCAACATCACCCAAGTAATGATTTCCCATGGTGTGAAGTCGTTGTATCGGAGAGTGGGCAATGTAGTTACGCTTATGTGTGCTGCTGCAGAATATTGTATTTTGTCGTGTTGTTACTGTGGGTGTATGTGTGTTTATAAGTTGCAGGAGTTCACAACAGTCGAATTTAGAGTTAAGTATTTTGAATAAGACCGTTAAATCGTTTATTTTACGTCTATCTTCTAATGTATGTATTAATGACTAGTTTCCTTTAGTAATATATTTTATAATGTAAGCTATGCTAGAAAATAAGCAATTAAGCCAAACTAATACAGGTGTTATAGGTGTTACAGGTGTAGGATAATTATTATTCTGAAAATTATAGTGCCGTAGAAACATGAATAAAAGTCAACAAGGTCGTTGAAAAAGACCACAATTTACATGAATAATTCACTCGAAGACGAATGAAGGACAGGTGCAATGGCTGATGGTAGAGTGATATGCGCCTTGTAACCAGTGGTCGGTGGTTCGAAATTCGGCGTGTGTAATAATTTTCAATTTACGTTTACAAAGTCGTTATCCGCGTATGTCAGTTTGTGCACTTAGTGCTTCTAAACTACGCAACGGATTTTGACATTATTATTTTTTTAAATGATAAACGAATGTTAAGGTAATAAGGTTTGTATGCATAGCACAGAGGAAAATAAATTATTATAAGTAATTCAATTCAATTTGTTTATTCCTTTAAAAACATTACAAAATTACATTTTATTTCGTTTTTAAGTACATTTGTAAAATGGTATTACATAATAGTTAGCGGTGTATAAAATATACCAGCATCAATAGAGCTTGCCTTTTAAAGGCAGCTTCACCGATGCTAAATATGTCGATATCCGAATTAATTCTGTTCAACAGCAAGACTGCTCTCCCCACGGGCATGACCATTGGCAAGTTGGTCCTGCAGGCCGGGAGATAAAACAGTCTATGCTGTCGGTGACGGAGATAACCATCAGGAACATAGAGACTAATACTCTCCATGATAGTCGGATTTTCAAACCATCCACGAATCAGTTTGAAGAAGTGTGATACAATATGCACATCTCTTCTGACCCGTAGATGGTTCATACCGAGCATGCCCAAGAGAAAGTCAGTAGGATAGAGCCACGGGTAGTAGCCATACTTCCTCAGGTAGAGGAATCTCAGTAATAATTAGTCGCCTGTAATATCGATACAAATTGAATTATTATATTGTTTAACTTATTATCCTTTGTGCTATGCATAAATCCTTGTCTTATAAACATTAGTTTATCCCTAAAAAAATAATAATATTTTTCAAAATATTTCATCAACAAATGTAGATATAATATGTCTCGACGCCATCTAGTGGAAAATTTAGCACTAACAAAGCCTTTCCCACAAAAATAACGTTGGTTGTTTACAGGTGAGAAATATACAAGGGGTAAAAAAATTTATATATACAACAAGCAGTAATTGTTGATTGAAGTACCAGTACATATTGAATTATTTGGCGGTTTGGAAATAAGCCGACGTGGCTCAGTGGTCCAGAGCGTCTGACCGGACATCAGAAGGCGCGGGTTCAATTCCCGTCGGCGGCATTTATTTTTACTCGGGAGGTATTTTCAAATTAGTATTGATATTACAGGCGACTAATTATTGCTTATAATAATTTATTGTCCTTTGGATTTTGATATGTAGGTCACCATCATTTAGAGAATTTGTTCCGGTAGGTTTATATATATATAAAACATTCTATTATATTTATAGAAAGTAGAGAAAAGTCGATTTTCTGAAATCAAGTCATAAAAAAATATAATATATATAATAATATATTGCTAACGCTGGCTCAACCGTATGAGATACATCAAAATAATGTGCAAGGAAATTGTATATCTTAACAAGGCCTACAGAAAAGTCAGCTATGGTGTGTGTCTATCTCCTAAGGATAACCCCTAGCAACGCCGGGTACACGTCATCTAGTAATACAGGGTTTTCCAATAAGAGGTGTTATTTTGATATTCAATCGTAAAAGATCAATGGTTTCGTTGCTTGTGTGGCACGTAGCGCCATCTTGATGAAAGTAAACGTTGTCCAGATCAATACCATCCAATTCCGGCCATAAAAAATCATTAATCATCTCTCGATAGCGCAATCCATTCACCGTAACTGTTGCTCCAGCCTCATTTTCGAAAAAGCAAGTTCCAATGACTCCGCCGGACCATAAACCGCACCAAAGAGTCACACGTTAAGGATAGAGAGGTTTTTCAACAATAACTCTTGGGTTTTCCGATCCCCAGATGCTACAATTTTGATTGTTGATGAAGCCACCGAGGTGGAAATGGGCCTCATCACTCAAGATGATTTGCATTTGATTCACTCAAGTGGATTTTAATAATTTCAATGCGTTGTTGAAGCGTGTATCGTTCCATTTTTATTAATGGCGTAGTTTCTACTTGTCAAATGTCAAAAAATGACAGCTTCAAAAGTAACATCTACAGAAATAGCGGGCTATGCAAAATAACACCTCTTATTGGAAAACCCTGTACTTTTACGTAGTGATGTTCCTTCCCAGAATTTCCACTCCTTTCTACTTAAGAAGACCATCCACACACCAATCCTGACAAAATATGACATAGATCCTGAGGGAAAATATTTTCTATGTGGAGTTAATTAAAAAAAACATTAGTATGTATTTGATTTAGTAATACATCTACGTGAATTGAATCATAAGTTTAAGTTGCATTGAATGAATCCGTCTGGCGCCATCAGCTCGTGCCAAGAATTTTAGTTTTTCAACAGAAAAACAATGTCGTAATACCTAAGTATGGTTAGTACATACGTCTATTAGTCAGTACCTACTAATGCTCCTTAGCTCAATGGATAAGAAGACCTTGACAACTAATAATAATTATGCTAGAGGTGTTTTCAATAAGCATAATAAGAATATTTGGTATCTACAACTCAGACGAATGGAAAATATTTATCTTTCTTTATTGTAGGTGCAATTTTTGAATGTATATATAATTAAAGTTGTTTTTTTAATATTTTGCATTTTTGTGTAGTGATATATTACTTGACCTTCATCTTGGTATTTGTATAAAGATTGGATTATTGCCTGGTAGTAATTTCAGAAAAAAATATCCATATCCACGTTGAGAATTGATTTACACAGTATTTACTCAATTCGGAATGTTTTCTCAAATTGTTTCTATGTTAGAATAGGAAGGAATAATTTAATTTGTCTGGTTATTTTCCTTGATTTCCGTGACAGCTTATGGACATTTTACACGATGTTTTTTTTCATACCGTTTCCCATATGGAAACTATATTGGGACTAATACGAAAAATCTTTACTTCACACGATCATTTCTTTTATACTTACGGATATATATTTATAATTTTTTATAATTTTATTTTTATCAATAGCTAAAAGATACACGAATTACAAATAAATATAATACAGTTGTTAATTACATAATATATGTATTTGATGTACCCCCATAAATAGACAGGGCTTGTGTTATTATATTGGTTTAAATTTGATATGATCTAGTTCAAGGGTTCAGAATGTTTTTTAAGGTGGCTTTTAAATTCTTTTATGTACACATGGTTGCCATTAGAGAAGAAATGATATTTTGGGACATTAATTACCAATTCGTCAAAAAATGGCAACACCTTGAACGCAACCCTAAAACACATGAAAAAAAATATTGATATTGGAACAGTTTATTAACTGTCAACAAAATAGTCCACAAAGGCAAAAAGGCTTTACATGAGAAATTCATTATTGATTTAAAACTGTCAAAGTAACGGCCACCGTGACACCTTTTGTGGTGTTTCGTATGGTATGTTCGATATTGAAGCAAGTGAGATAAGTAGATGTCCGCCTTTGAAACAAAAACAAAAAACAAACTTTAATCAGTAAATACTTGTACTTATTGATACATTTTTTGTTATCATTTTAATATTATCAAAATTATTTAAAATATGCAGTTAGAAAAAATTGCGTATGTCACTTTGATAGTCGGCTCCTCAAATAATTTTAAATTCATCGCTTTTTTGCATCAACAAAAAAATCACTAAGGATGCTAGAGATTGCAAACTTCGGCCTGAAATTGAATTCTTCTGCCTTTTAGAAACTTCCTGAATAACAAAGATGACGGGACATTGGCATTAATGACTTTCATCCTGATGCACAAATCCATATACAGAGTCTGCGTGGTATACTACATTCTACAAAGTACACAGTAATGTACTTACCACAGTAACCCAGTTAGATGTAGCATCACATGTTACAACTAGTAAGCGTGGGTGACGCACTTCTATGATGATCGTTTCTATTATTATTCTTCTTCCTTGTGTAATAAAGACGCGTGGAGCGTAACCCCACCCGAGGAGTTATGTGAACCTAGTTCGTGTGTAGACGGTGTAACCACACGTTTATTAACTTATTTTATGACCACCCAGTAAATCAATATACTTTATTTTTGTACAGTTAATTTAATATTTAAAAGATCCACAACTATTCATAAAGATCACGTTGAGAGCTATAAAAATTGCAGCAAAAATTACCACTTTCCGCCTCTAATTTGTACGTCGACACAATTATTTTCTATTTGCAAGGTTTCCATCATGAGCTACAGAGCTTAGAATCATAAGTTAAAACGGTAAAAAAAGGTCAAGACGTCATAATATTGTTGAAAGCTGGGAATAAAACGAAGTTTAAAAATCAATGGCAAGTAAAAATTATTACGTGTTTTGTAAATCAATATTACTTACCCTTAAAACAGAGGGAATTTTGTTAATTTTTATTTTATTTATTTAACGCCCAGAGGGCTTTTACATGTAGGTGGTACAATTTTAATGACAGTTTTGTAACATGAGAAAGAAATAATTAAAAAATAAAATTGCATTAAAAAATAATATATGCAAGAAACAAAATTAAAAATAACAAGAACATAAATTAAAAAATACAGCGATTTGACTGGTTTTATAAAAATATAACTTCCATTTAGGAATAGTGTTGATGAATGAATAATGTACTTTTACGTAATCCACAAAATTCGCGAAGTTAATATTAAATATATCGACATCACCTAAGTATTGGTTTCCCATAGTGTGAAACCGTCGTATTGGGGAGTTCGCAATGTAATTGCACTTCTGTGTGTTGCAGTGGAATAATGTATTTTGTCGAGTTGTTATTGTAGGTATTCGTAAGTTTATGAGTTGCAGAAGTTCGCAACAGTCGAAATTAGAGTTTAGAATCTTGAATAAAAAACGTTTATTTTACGCCTGTCTTCCAATGTGTGTATTTTTAGAGTATTTAATAAGAAATGATATTGTAAGTCTTCTAGTGGGATATTTAATTCAAAATTTATAAAACGTAGAATTTTTTTTGTATTCGCTCAATGTTATTAATGTGAAGAGCGAGAATTTGAAAAAAGTGAATTTGCATAACTTATTTAATCTAGAATGGATGAAAAGCGAATATTATTTTTAATTTTGTTGCTTTACAACTATGCCGGAATATTCTTATAGATTGAATTTTAATTGCCGTTAACACATGTGTGCTCTAGGTCAGTGTTCCGCAAAGCGTGTGCCGCGGCACACTGGTGTACCGTGGTCATCAGTTGGTGTGCCGCGGAAAAAAATCAAGGTATTGTGAAGATAATAATAAAGCAAATGGGAGCAGATCAGCAGTCACTTCTGTTCATACAGAAGTACGATGGCTTTCTCGCGGAAAAGTGCTATTTCGGATTTACGAGCTAAAAAATGAGTCCCAGACGTTCTTAGAGGCCCGGGGTTCAGATTTTGCTTCTGAATTTAAAAAAAAAAAGAACGGGTAGTAAAACTTGCATTTCTGGCGGACATATTCGCTAATTTAAATGAGCTCAACAGAAAAATGCAAGGCAGGAATTTTTATATTTTAACGTCTTCGGACAAAATTGAAAGCTTTCGCGCTAAGTTGTTATTGTGGATCAGCCACGCTGTCAATGGTAGTAATGAATTGTTTCCAAATGTCATGGCTGCCGATTCAGAACAAAAGTGCAGGCTTTGATAGTGAAACACTTGGAGGTATTAGCAGAAAAAATGAACTGTTATTTTCCTAAGTGTGACCTACAACGTATGTACTGGGTATGAAATCCACTCTCGGATAAAATTTCCCTTGGACACTTGCCGATAACCGAGCAGAAAGAATTCATGGAGTTAAAAACTGATCGGACATTAAAACCAAAATTTTCCAAAGTTGAGCTAGCACATTTTTGGCTGCATATAAAAAATGAGTATCCACTACTTTCAAAGCATGCTGTTGAAAATATATTACCATTTGCCAAAACCTACTTATGCGAATTGGTATTTTCAACTCTCACTACTATTAAATCAAAAAAAAGAGAACGTCTGAGGACGATCAATGAAGAGATGAGAGCAGCCTTATCAACGATTGCCTCAAATTTTGATTGCCTGTGCTCAGTTAAACAGGCTCACAATTCTCACTAAACATCTTTTCATGTTAGGTATATTGATTTTAGTAATAAATAAATATTGCTTTTTTCTTTGGTGTACCTCTAAAATTTCTTGATTTGATAGGTGTACCTTGAACACAAAAAGTTTGCGGAACACTGCTCTATGACATCGAAATAATAGATCTACTTAGAAAACTATTTTACTTGCTGTCATAATTTTTGATATATTCGTGCCACCCAGTAACAACAATATATTTTTCAAAATTACATTTTCTATTAGTTGCTTTTGTAATACAATCGGTAGAACATTTTAACGCTTCTTACAATGATCTGTATTAACTATTTGTGTCGCAACCCACCTCAACACAATGTAAACATATGGCGCCTAGTTATTGTTCAATGCCAGTCGATGTGTTTACCTCGATTATTAATTCGATCCAATTCGTTTGATACATTTCTTCTATACACTAATCAATAATGGAACAATACAAACATACAACATTATATCTTTGTATGCACAATTTAATTGCACATTAAAGGCTTATGTATAGAATTCAATTTTTTTAAAGTATCATTTTAAACGTAGGTACTTCAACGACCTCCATGGTCCAGTGGTAATGCTCTCGACTAGCAAGCTGGAGGTTTTTTTTTTTTTTTTTTTTTAATTTTATTTTTTTTTTTTTTGTTACATACATGGTTTTAAAATACAAATTATGTTTTTTACATACATATTAAAAAAAGAAAGAAACAATGCGAATTACAGAAAAGTATATGTACACATGCACATATGTATACATATATAGTGTATTACACACCATACATAACATACACACACAATACACGTACACACACACGAGTTCATAAACAGCATATACATAAAAATAATAATATGCATAAATGTATGATAGCAAAAAAATCCCACATAGGCATCGCCAGTTCGTGGGTATACTTGTGTTTCTTTAAGGCAGTTCAGTTAAAATTACTCTAAATATACATATTTTATCTTTGTAGAAAATTGAAAAGAAAAGAATGAAAATATTTATAGTAAAATCATTATTTACTGTATTTACGGGATTAAATATGAAAAATAAAAGTTAATAAGGATTTGTTAAAAGTTAATAGAGATTAAGATCAGATGTTACAGCAGGTAAATATTAATATCTACTAGCTTTTTGCCCGTTGCAGGCAACTAATGGGTAAAAATTAAGCAAGGAGTGTGGGTCTATAAAAAATAAAAAAAATAAATGTATATTTGGAGAAAAAAAAGGGCCAAGGAGCTTTCTGATAATTTTTTCACTGAGCCATTCGGATTTTGTAAGTCGAGACGCGTAATTTGATACCCATATCGTATGTACGGTTTTTGTCACCGACATTCTTCAAAAGTTGTTATTTTGAAAAAAGAATTGCTCAATTAACACGCAAAATTTAAAAACTTTTAAATGTAATATGTATGTTTGCATTTGAATGAAGCAATTAATGTGTGACCAAAAATGTATTAAAATATATGTTTTTTAGAAAGAAATTAATATTTTGAGAAAAAAAAGAGCCAAGGAGCTTACTGATCATTTTTTCACCGAGCCGTTCGGGTTGTGTAGTTCGAGACGCGTAATTTGATACCCATATCGTATGTACGGTTTTTGTCACCGACATTCTTCAAAGTCCCAGCGAGTTTCATTTTGGAAAAAAACATTGCTCTATAAACAAACGCAAAATGTAAAAACTCTTATTGGAAATTTTTTATTTTTTAATTTAAAATCTACCACTACCACTACCACTACCCCTACCCTTACCCCTACCCCTACCCCTACCACTACCACTACCCCTACCACTACCCCTACCCCTACCCCTACCCCTACCCCTACCCCTACCCCTACCCCTACCCCTACCCCTACCCCTACCCCTACCCCTACCCCTACCCCTACCCCTACCACTACCACTACCACTACCCCTACCCCTACCCCTACCCCTACCCCTACCGCTACCGCTACCTTTACCCCTACCCCTACCCCTACCACTACCACTACCCCTACTCCTACCCCTACCCCTACCCCTACCCCTACCCCTACCACTACCACTACCCCTACTCCTACCCCTACCCCTACCCCTACCCCTACCCCTACCCATACCCCTACCCCTACCACTACCACTACCCCTACCCCTACCCCTACCCCTACCCCTACCACTACCACTACCCCTACCCCTACCCCTACCCTACCCCTACCACTACCCCTACCCCTACCCCTACCCCTACCACTACCAGTACTACTACTACTTGGTACAATTTATCAATTTGCGTGACGCTATTGATGTTGTTTTTCACCACGGGGCGACGGTACCCGTGCCAAATTATTGATCGGTTTTTTTTTAATTTTAAATCCATACGTTATAAAACAACACTACGGACCTAACCTAGAAAACGGGCTAAAACACGCTGTCAGTATCTGCCTACCTAGGACGTCTACCCGGTACCATCTGTGTAGGTACCTGCACGTACTATTAAAAAAATACCGAAAAAATATATTCATAACGCAATTAGGCACCTACTCGTTAAAAAATAAACGGATGAAAACTTTTAATATGAATGGCTCCCATGCTAACCTCATCCAAGTTCTGCGCTCCTGGTACAACTAATAAATTTGCTTGACGCTATTGATGTAGTTTTTTCACTACGGGGCGACGGTACACGTGCCAAATTATTTTTACCAAACTTTATTTTATTTCGTTCAAAAGCATTATCGATTTTCAAAAGATAAGCCACCAAAGTAAGTACCTACACAGATTTTATCGTTTCTTTAAATTCATATGCCTAAAATAAAAGCACATCACTTCGGTGCTTGTCTATGATTGCTATTATTGCTGATTGGCCCAAAGCCCGACTGATTAAAAATGGCATTTTTCGGTTCAATTCTCAAATGTCAAAACTTTCGCCGGTTACTGTGAGACATTTTGAACCGAGCGCCATTTGTAGAACGGCCGATTAACGTTCCTAAACCTTCGGAGGATGAATTTTTTCGATAATTTTAACCGTAGACTGCGCCTTTTTGACGGAATTCTATCATAAGTTTGACTGTGTCAATTTTATAAAAAAATCGGACCACGTGGTTTCGAAGCGACCACGTGATTATTTTTTTTCCAATGATACCATCATGCAAAGAAAAACATTTCCGCTTAAATTCAACCACTTACCCTATAAATGGGGATATTTCGTACAACTTTTTGTGAAATTTAAAAAAAAAAATCAACGTTACCTGATTAATTCACAGCCAACGCTAGATCAAAATCAATCGTGTTTTTAATTTACGTTCGATTAATGCGAAAAACGCATAATTTTCAAGCGACAGAGGCGCAAGAAAATTTTTTTTAATGGTTTCGCGTTCGGGGTGCGTTCGATACTGAATAAAAACATAAACGGTGAAGGAGAAAAAGTTTTGCAGATCATCCCGATCTATGAAAACGAAACGTTGCGAAAATGCACCAAAATTTGGCCGTTTCGAAACCGCGCGTGTGGCAACACTCGTGATTAACAAAAAATAAATCGCACCACGTGGTTTCGCAATGACCACGTGGTACAATTCCCGATTTTAGAAGCTCCGGCCGCAATCGCCTTTTTGAGAGAGCGGGGCAGTCCTTGCGGCGGAAGCGTGAACCTCGGTACTTTAGTATGGAGCGGCTCGAGAGCTTCCAGTTTCCGCCGCCACATTTCCGCTAATTTTTTCCGACATCTCCCTCCGTACGAATCCGGTAGAGTTTCCCGGAAATATGCACTGACTCGAATGTTCAGTTTTGCCACGCAAAATTCAACTCGAATTCTCTGCCGCCAGAGAGGCGTTTCGGTCGATTTTTGCTTGAACACTGAAACAAATGAAGGGCGACTTTTTCGCTACTTTCACTCCAAAACGAACCTTGAGTTGTTTGAACTTGAGGGGGAGAGTGGTCGATTTTCGCCTAATTTTAAGCGACCAAATAAAAACAAAGAAACTGAGTATTAATATTAATACTAGCTTTTTGCCCGTTGCAGGCAACTAATGGGTAAAAATTAATTGCGTGGTGTAGTATTTGAATGTAGATGAGGCGAGGGTGTGGGACTACAAATAGTTTAAAAAAGAAATGTATATTTTGAGAAAAAAAAGAGCCAAGGAGCTTACTGATCATTTTTTCACCGAGCCTTTCGGGTTGTGTAGGTCGAGACGCGTAATTTGATACCCATATCGTATGTACGGTTTTTGTCACCGACACTCTTGAAAAGTCCCAGCGAGCTTATTTTGGAAAAAATTGCTCAATTAATACCCAAAGTTTAAAATCTTTTAAAAATGTAATATGTGTGTTTGCATATAAATGAAACAATGAGTGTGTGACCACAAATGTATTAAAATATATGTATAGTTAGAAAGAAATGGATATTTTGAGAAAAAAAGTGCCAAGGAGCTTTCTGATCATTTTTTCACCGAGCCATTCGGATTTTGTAGATCGAGACGCGTAATTTGATACCCATATCGCATGTACGGTTTTTGTCACCGACATTCTTCAAAAGTCCCAGCGAGTTTTATTTTGGAAAAAAACATTGCTCTATAAACAAACGCAAAATGTAAAAACTCTTATTGGAAATTTTTTATTTTTAAATTTAAAATCTACCACTACCACTACCACTACCACTACCCCTTCCCCTTCCCCTTCCCCTACCCCTACCCCTATCCCTTCCACTACCACTACCACTACCCCTTCCCCTTCCCCTTCCCCTAACCCTACCCCCACCCCTTCCACTACCCCTACCCCTACCCCTACCCCTACACTACCATTACCCCTACCCCTACCCCTACCCCTACCCCTACCCCTAACCCTACCCCTACCCCTACCACTACCCCTTCCCCTACCCCTACCCCTACCCCTACCCCTACCCCTACCACTACCCTTACCCCTACCCCTACCACTACCCCTACCCCTACCCCTACCCCTACCACTACCACTACCCCTACCCCTACCCCTACCACTACCCCTACCACTACCACTACCCCTACCCCTACCCCTACCCCTACCCCTACCCCTACCACTACCACTACCCCTACCCCTACCCCTACCACTACCCCTACCCCTACCCCTACCCCTACCCCTACCCATACCCCTACCCCTACCCCTACCCCTACCCCTACCCCTACCCCTACCCCTACCCCTACCCCTACCCCTACCCCTACCCCTACCCCAACCTCTACCCCTACCCCTACCCCTACCCCTACCCCTACCCCTACCCCTACCTACCACTACCCCTACCCCTACCCCTACCACTACCCCTACCCCTACCCCTACCACTACCCCTACCCCTACCCCTACCACTACCCCTACCCCTACCCCTACCCCTACCACTATCACTACTACTACTACTTGGTACAATTTGTCAATTTGCGTGACGCTATTGATGTTGTTTTTCACCACTGGGCGACGGTACCCGTGCCAAATTATTGATCGGTTTTTTTTTAATTTTAAATCCATACGTTATATAACAACACTACGGACCTAACCTAGAAAACGGGCTAAAACACGCCGTCAGTACCTGCCTACCTAGGACGTCTACCCGGTACCATCTGTGTAGGTACCTGCACCTACTATTAAAAATTTACTTAAAAAATATTTACATAACGCATTTAGGTACCTACTCGTTTAAAAATAAAGAGATAAAAACTTAAAATATGAATGGCTCCCGGGGCGACGGTACCCACGCCCGCCTCTCAAATTTATTACAAACATTCAAACTGGAAAAATTTTTGATTAAAAAATGTTTATTTTACAAAACAATTAACACCGCTTCACCCTATATAATTTCTGCGCTCCTGGTAGAAATTATAAAATTGGGGGACGCTATTGATGTAGTTTTTCACTACGGGGCGACGGTACCTGTGCTAAATTATTTTTCCCCAACTTTATTTCGTTAATAATTAATAAATTTTATTTCGTTCAAAAGCATTATCGATTTTCAAAAGATAAGCCACCAAAGTAAGTACCTACACAGATTTTATCGTTTCTTTAAATTCATATGCCTAAAATAAAAGCACATCACTTCGGTGCTTGTCTATGATTGCTATTATTGCTGATTGGCCCAAAGCCCGACTGATTAAAAATGGCATTTTTCGGTTCAATTCTCAAATGTCAAAACTTTCGCCGGTTACTGTGAGACATTTTGAACCGAGCGCCATTTGTAGAACGGCCGATTAACGTTCCTAAACCTTCGGAGGATGAATTTTTTCGATAATTTTAACCGTAGACTGCGCCTTTTTGACGGAATTCTATCATAAGTTTGACTGTGTCAATTTTATAAAAAAATCGGACCACGTGGTTTCGAAGCGACCACGTGATTATTTTTTTTCCAATGATACCATCATGCAAAGAAAAACATTTCCGCTTAAATTCAACCACTTACCCTATAAATGGGGATATTTCGTACAACTTTTTGTGAAATTTAAAAAAAAAAATCAACGTTACCTGATTAATTCACAGCCAACGCTAGATCAAAATCAATCGTGTTTTTAATTTACGTTCGATTAATGCGAAAAACGCATAATTTTCAAGCGACAGAGGCGCAAGAAAATTTTTTTTAATGGTTTCGCGTTCGGGGTGCGTTCGATACTGAATAAAAACATAAACGGTGAAGGAGAAAAAGTTTTGCAGATCATCCCGATCTATGAAAACGAAACGTTGCGAAAATGCACCAAAATTTGGCCGTTTCGAAACCGCGCGTGTGGCAACACTCGTGATTAACAAAAAATAAATCGCACCACGTGGTTTCGCAATGACCACGTGGTACAATTCCCGATTTTAGAAGCTCCGGCCGCAATCGCCTTTTTGAGAGAGCGGGGCAGTCCTTGCGGCGGAAGCGTGAACCTCGGTACTTTAGTATGGAGCGGCTCGAGAGCTTCCAGTTTCCGCCGCCACATTTCCGCTAATTTTTTCCGACATCTCCCTCCGTACGAATCCGGTAGAGTTTCCCGGAAATATGCACTGACTCGAATTTTCACTTTTTCCACGCAAAATTGAACTCGAATTCTCTGCCGCTACAGAGGCGTCTCGGTCGATTTTCGCTTGAAGACTGAAACAAAAGAAAGGCGACTTTTTTCTTGCACGCCGAAATGAACCTAGAGTGTGAGAGACTTGAGGGGTTACGTGGTCGATTTTCGCCTAATTTTTAGCGAGCAAAAAAAACAAAGAAACTGAGTATTACTATTAATATGGTATTTATCCAAGACTTTATTACATTTTTATGTTTCCTGTAGGATGATATATTTTCACATTTGATTTCTGTATTGGTATAGAGTGCATTATAAATTTTTGGTGTAATAAAATAAGCATGTCTTTGCGCAAGCCTTGTTTTGCACAGTGGAACTTTAAATACATTATTTACCCTATTACTAGACCGATTTTCATTTTTTATAAAAAAAAAATTTCGAGCAAATATATATTTTAAACATTGTGTACAGTAAATTTTTCTTATCTCTAACAATTTAGCCTCTTCGAATAATTGCAAGGAGGGGTAGGTCATATCTTTATGCAACATTATTTTTAGTATTAGTTGTTGTGTTATTTCTAGTGGCTTAATATGGGTGTTATAAATCCCCCCCCATGCAATTATTCCATAAGATACTGATGATTGCACCAATGCATGATACACCAATTTGATTCTTTTGATATCTACTATGTTATTTAAACGTTTAAAAATATAAGTTAAATATCTAAGTTTATTTACAAGCTTTTCTACGTGATTTGTCCATTTGAGTTGGCTGTCTATTATAATTCCTAAATATTTAACTGTATTCCCCGATTTCATTTCTGTACAGTTAGTGCATAAGACAGGATTGCAAGTATTTTTGTGAAATCTTATACTTAGATGAGTTAAGGGTGCCGCTTTTTTGGTATTATAAAAAGGAATATATATAGTTTTTTCACAGTTCAGAGTTAGAAGGTTTTGATTGAGCCATTCTTTGACAATAATTGTGCACTTATTTGCATTTTTAGAGACCTCGTCCCAGGATTTACCATGAACTGTGATTGCAGTATCGTCAGCATACGAGAAAAGTTTTCCCGGAATACTAATATTACATAGGTCATTAATATAAATTAGAAACAAAAGCGGACCTATAACTGTTCCTTGTGGAACCCCATGTCTCATAGATGCTGGTTTACTAATATTTACGCCAATTTTTGTGGATTGTCTGCGATCAAGTAAATAATTTGTTAAAAGTGACAGACAATTATTTTTGATTCCCATATTATTAAGTTTTCCAAGCAGTTTATTATGATTGACGGTATCAAAAGCCTTTTTTAGGTCTAAGAATATTGTTAAACTTTTCATATTCGAATCTAGATTGGTGTATATTTTTTTTGTTAGATTAAATAAAGCATCATCAGTACTAAGTCCTGATCTGAAACCATATTGGTGTGGTGACAAGAGTGCATTAGATTCTAGAAACTCTAGTACTTGTATCTTTATGATTTTTTCTAATATCTTTGCAAGTTGGGATATCAGCGATATTGGTCTGTAGTTGTCAAGTTTAGAGATCGATCCAGATTTATGTATGGGTACAATAATTGAGAGTTTAAATGCATTTGGGAAAATGTTTTTTTCAAGGCAGGAATTAAAAATGTGTTGTAAGGGCATAGAAATGTGTTGTTTAATAGACTTGATTGTGATACAGCTTAATTCATCTGGACCATTGGCTGTATTTGTTTTAAGATTGTCAATGTGTTTTATAATTTCAGATTCAGTTATCCGTTTAAATTGAGATAAATTAGGAGTATATTCGGGGGTGGGTATGTCTATTTGGGTTGATTTATGTATACTGTTTTGAAATGAGGGATTATTATTTATTAAATCTGCGGCAACGTTTGTAAAGAAATCATTGAATTTATTTGCGATTTTTCCTACATCCGTTATGACTATTTTATCGTCTGTTACAATTTTTTCGGGAAATCTTTTTATTTTGTGTGTTCTATTCGTTATTTCATTTATGACTTGCCATGTTTTTTTAGAATCATTATCAGCTTTTTGCAATTGGTTTGCATAGTATTCTTGTTTACATTTCTACATAAGAATATTAAAAAAATTTCTATAGATTATGTATTGCTGACGTAAATTTCCATTAGATGGTACACCTTTTACCATACAGTAATTCTCATGGTTTTTGTAAATTTTGTACAGTTTGTTCCTGTGTTGACTTGCAATTATCAGTCCACGCGTGATCCATGGTTTAATTTTTTTATGTTTTCTTTTAGGTGTTCGTGTTAATTCTAGACTATTTTTGATATTATTATTTAATATCGAATAGAATGTATTCAGTGATTGATTTGGGTCATCATTGGATAAAACTTGGTTCCAAGTTTCTTTTTTTAGAGAATTGTTTAGTGTTTGGTAGTTAATTTTATTTTTTTCCACTTGTTGTTCTTTAGTTGTATGATGAAAATTTAATTTACTGTGACCGAAAAAGGTTGGGTAGTGGTCTGTGATATCGAATTTTAGGACAGCTGATCTGGGTATAAAATTTTTATTAGTTTTGAGTAATATATGATCGAGGCAAGAATCAGCGTGATGGCCATATCTAGTGGGTTTATTTATGTAAGACAGATAACCCTCGCTATATATAACATTTAGATATTCGTTTGCAATAGGGTTTAGGATCGAATTATCAATGTTGATGTTTATATCACCTACAATAAATGAGAAATCGGATTGATTGCAATTATTTTCATTTATAAAATATTTAAGTTCTGTAATAAAGGATTTAGAGTCTAAGGAAGGGGAGCGATATATAGCAAGTATAGAGTATGTTTTACTGTTATGTGTGAAGGATAAATGTATGGCATTAGAATACTTAAATTTGGGGATATTAATTATTACGTTAGTTATTTTATTTGAACTGTAAAATATTGAGAGACCATCGTGAGAAGTATGTTTACAGGGTAGTGAGTAAGTCTCATAATCGGAGATGTGGTAGGGTATTGAGTCACGCATTTGCGTTTCGGTAAGTATGATTACATTTGGACGAAAATTGTTGCGTGTTCAAATCCCGGCTTGCGCGAGTAAATTTGATTTGAATTAATTTGTATTTTTTCACAATTTACTCATTTAAAATAATACATAGTATATTCGCGGCACGATCTAGAGTAGAATATACTCTCAGTATCGTCCTAGTGTAAGACCACCATTCAGAATTGAAACGTTGCTTGAAATGGTTTTGGTAATGTTTGGTGACTACATATGAATAGCCAGGTGCTTCCCCGTCTTTCTCTTCCTCATCTTCGTTCCCTTTCCACTACCTTCAGCCTAACCACATACCCCAATTGGGGATTCCATAATGCCACTGGCTCCAGCAGTTCAGACTCTTTATAAAAAAATAAGGTTTTCTGTGCATAATCCTTAAAATTATTCAAGTTCAATGAATATAATTGTAAATAATAATTGCACAACCTATAATTATATTAATTATTATAGGTCTATTATGTGCCTGTTTTTAGAGAAAAAACTACAGCAAATTATAAAAAAAACCTACCGACCGGATTTTTCCAACTGTGTCCTTATAAATTATTTATTGTGGAAATGTTGTAACGTATTTTGTTGTTACTTCTGAGAAAATTACATGTTTTATTGTGTTCTTCGTTTGACCTAAAAGCCATGTTTTTATCGCATTGATTCTCAGAAATTACTCAGGAACCATTCTGATTTTTTTTAAATATTTTGAAACGCAAAGAAAGTTGTTAACTTAAATAAGTATTTTTTTTGTAGCATAAATAATAATTATTGTCTGTTTTAAATCATGATTTTTACTTTTTTGTTATTTGTTTTGAGGGTGTTATGCCGTGTTGCGCTAACTCCTTCTTTAGCCACACATCTGCCCTGATGATGGATACTGTAACGTTGTCCGAAACGTTGGCTAAAGAAGGAGTTAGCGTAACACGGCATAACACCCCAAAAACAAATAACAAAAATACTTTTGGCCGTGAAAATCTTAAATGATTTTTACTGTTTGTTTTCGAAAAATCTTTAATTTAGCTGTCCCACTTTTAAAACCCGTAAATCTTTCTAAAGAAATTCTCTTAATGATAGTAAAAACCATATTAAAATCCGTTGCGTATTGTAGAAGAACTAAGCGCACAAACAAACAGACGCGGATAGCGACTTTATTTTATACTATTTAAAGATATGAAACTTTTCTTGTCTTCTTCGCTCGACACTTTTATTAAATGAACAGTTAATTTTTTTAACCACGTTTATTATTATTTGTACATTATGATGTCGACTAGTTTCGGTTATATCCTAACCTTCTTAAGGACAAAATTATTACAAATTGACAAACATTTACACTATAACAGGATATAATCGCAGCTAGTTGATGTATAATGTTTACATTGTGATAAAGTGGTTAAAAACAAAGTTACTTTATTTACGTCCGGTTAAAACAGTTCGTATAAAACTAAATATTTACACCTTTTAATTTGTTTCTTGAATAACTTAATGAGTAAAATTTCAAATTGTAATATTTAATTATTGAAGACAATATTAGCGATTTAAACAAAAACTTGGAACAGAAAAGTCGAAATAACGACTGAGCAAATGGGACCCAATTTCCTTCGAATAAGAACTACCAACATTATCTTCATTTTCTAACCGCAAGACACAATCTAGATTGCATTTAGTTCGAGATGAATCTTGCGATCATGAAAAAGAAAATAATGTTGAGAGTTCTTATTCGAAGTACAATTAAATTAAATACTACCGAAGAAGATAAGGTCCCATTAGCTCAGTTGGTAAAGCAGCTCCCCGGCAAGGTGAAGGTCTTGGTTATGTGACTGTAACTTTTTCTGTTTCAAATTGTCATTTAAAAACCGCTAATGTTGTCTTAAATACAGGCTTTTCCAATAAGAGGTGTTATTTTGATATTCAATCTTAAAAGATCAATGGTTTCGTTGCTTGTGTGGCATGTAGCGCCGTCTTGTTGAAAGTAAACGTTGTCCAGATCAATACCATCCAATTCCGGCCATAAAAAATCATTAATCATCTCTCGATAGCGCAATCCATTCACCGTAACTGTTTCTCCAGCCTCATTTTAGAAAAAGTAAGGTCCGATGACTCCGCCGGACCATAAACCGCACCAAACGGTCACACGTTGAGGATAGAGAGACTTTTCAACAATAACACTTGGGTTTTCCGAGCCCCAGATGCGACAATTTTGCTTGTTGACGAAACCACATAGGTGGAAATGGGCCTCATCACTCAAGATAATTTGCATTTGATTCACTCAAGTGAATTTTAATAATTTCAATGCGTTGTTGAAGCCTGTATCGTTCCATTTTTATTAATGGCGTAGTTTCTACTTGTCAAATGTCAAAAAATGACAACTTCAAAAGTAACATCTACCGAATTAGCAGGCTATTCAAAATAACACCTCTTATTGGAAAACTCTGTAGTTTACAATTTTGTTTTCCAAATGTTTTGCGTTCTCCGTTCGAAAACTTTGGCAGTGTTTTTTCAGAATTTATCGTGAATAATCACTCTCTAAAGTTTCGCAGTACGAGCATGGAACAGTGTATCATTTATTATGTTATCTGCCCCGATTTTTGCAGAAATCATTTTAATCTAAGTTTAACAAGTTCTCATTATTTCTCAGAACAGGAACAATAGTACGTATATTATAATTATATTAATATAAGAGTAACTCATTATATATCGATTGTTAATCAAAATCGAGGTTGCTGATACGAGGCTTCGTGCCACCATTACCAGCATTCATCGACTCTCCAAGGTAGAGGCGAAGAAATACATCACTGTGCCAACACTGCTAACTCCTTCTGGTGAAGCCTTATTACGTAATCCATTGTCAGTCTTATTTCAGACGATCTTGGCGTGCTTTCAAGATGTGACAACACTATACGTTTGTAAACTGGATTAGATTACTGAGATTAGGCAATGTAATGAAGATGCTTTCAGCATTGCACTCTTTTTATGGCAATAGATAACTATATCATACTTCTTATAAAAGTGCCTATATATATACAAGGTGTCCGGAAACTCGTTGCACAGGCAGAAAACTACATTACTAAGAGAATCCAAAAAAAACTTTTTTTTTTGGAAATCAAATAGTTAAAAAGTTTTTGGACCCGGGTCTAAGCTTCCTCACATTTTAAAATACAGTCAATTAATTCATTGATATCAACCGATTTTTCCTTCAACACATTCTCCACAAAGCATCCCTAAAGATGACACAATCATTTTCCTCAGAGGCTCCTGTGTGGAGCTAACGTCTACTTTTAAGAAAATTTGAGTTTTTTTTATTTATCGGAGAAAACACACATACAGACAGTAAAAAACATAAATTTAAAACTCACCTGTTATCATCCTAACTATTTCTCACAGATTAACACAGAGTTGGGTATATGGTTTAACATGTTCATATTTGTGTATATTTTGTGTTGTTCAGGCACTGTGTCCTGACTCCGAACCCTCATTCATTTATAATTACTACATTTTCAAAATTGAAACCTAATATATACGACCAAAGAGTCAAACGTTTAAATACGTTTTTATCAAAACTGTCTACTCTGGACATAAAATAAATGCGCTTTAACCTAACCCAACAATGTGTCCTACCTCGTTTCCAAAATTCGAGATTCCACCCAAAGCAATAGGGAATATTGTCAGGTAATCACAAAAATATGTTGGTAATATAAATAAATGTATTTCCATGTCAGTTATAACAGATCGTATACGTCTACGTTGCCTTTCGATGTTTTTTCATCATTGATTTCGAAACAAATCACTTCTATTGTTTCAGACCAATCATTAATGTCAATTTTTAACAAATTACGCAATCAACCTTTCTATGCACATTTACTAGGTCTTGTGTGATATCATATGAAGTGATTTATTAGCAAATATAATGCCAAGAGATGACACACACACAAGTTTCCTGTGTTATAGCGGCTGTACAACGTTGGCCGGTTAAAAACTGTCCCATTGTTTAAGCAGCAAATCGAAAATGACACATTATGCAAAATTTATTCGGCAACATAAAAATAAACTAAATATAACTTCACCATCGTAATTTTTTTCCACCTTTTTCGGCAATAAAAAAAAATGAAAATACCCTTTCCTGCGTTGACCATTTGATCTTTTTTATGTGAAACCGTGCAAGAGTCCCAACTGATCCCAACCGTCTGCCAGTGAGACTATGTCATCCCCTATTGAGTTATGCTGTGAGGCTGAAAGTAGTGAGGAGGGGAATGAGATGGGGAAAAGGAAGGGCGGGGAAGTACCTGGCTATTCAGATCTGGTCACCAAACATGGCTAAAGCTGTTCTCTGAATAAATTCTGAATAGTGGTCTTACATCAGGGCGATGCTGTGTTTAATGACTAGAGATCAATATCCAGGTAAACTTCTGCGCCATATTATTCCCCTCTAAACTTCTGTCAGCTTCACAACACACCCTCAAATTGAGTACCATAGTCCCACTAGTTGGGACTCATATGTCATAATCACAAAAAATCTCTAAAATTTTTAGATCTTGGTAATTTTTATATCAATTACTTCGATTTCTTTTACTAGCTGATAGATCATTGAATTAAATTCGGCTCAAATATATAATTCGCGCAATAAATTATCGTCAGTATTACAGAAGACTCATTTATTTTTATGCATTCATAACTTTGACCGATCAAAACATAACGTCACTTTATTTATTAAAAAAATGTGCTTTGAAAATAAAATTTAAAATATTTGCATAAAACTCTCAGTTTTATTTACAAATTTGTCACGGCAATGTAAACGTTTTTGGTTTATGCGTTCCAGGATGTTAAATATTTACTTCTGATATTTTGAATTCGCACTGTCAATATTTATATCTCTATCATAAAATTTTGTTTTAATTCTTTTACTTTGAATAAACGTTGGATGTAGAACAAACACTTGATTTGTTGAATAATTTTCTTTGAATATTTAATAAGTTTTGATTTACGAGTTTCTGAGATTTGGTCGTTAAAATCATTGTATATATTATGCGTTCATTTTTTATGTGAATACCGCACAAGAGTCCCAATTGCTCCCAACCGTTTAGGCGTCTAGAGCAAGGCTGCCCAACCTTTTTAGCAGTTGGGCGAAATTGACTTTGAATTGATTTTGAATCACTGAATACCTGACGGTTCCTATTTCCATGGGGGGGGGGTTGTTAGAGAATTTCTATAAATTTCTATGCGGTTGTTACGGAACTTCGCTGAGAAAAAATTCCGCACACCCGAACATCATATGTGATACCCCACAGCAATTTTTCGAATTCCATGGGGGGGGGGGGGGGGGGGTGGTGGCTACAGGATTCCATTTCGACGCAAAGAATATTATGTCGAAAACCGGTGTATTTTTGTTTCAAAAGTAAGTTCAACAGGTTAGATTTTTTCGTCGCTGATTCTCGTTCTGAGTAGCCTAAATAGCGATAAATCGCCGTCGTTGGCAACACTGGTGACCGCGCGCAAGCTGCATTGTTTGTTTTACCGCGGGCCCGCGACACTTTTTCAAATTGGCGGATTGGCGGGTTTTTTGAAAATGTTTCACGCGGGCCACTTATAATTCGTTCGCGGGCCACATTGTGGCCCGCGGGCCTGGGGTTGGGCAGCCTTGGTCTAGAGCCATTGAGACTATGGCGTCCCCGATTGGGGTATGTTGCGAGAATTAAGAGGAAGCTACAAGCCAAAAAAGTGTATATTCTTGGTATACCTTTTATTGTAGGTAATAGGCATTAAAATCGCTTGACAAACGGAGTCTGGAAACGTTCGATTTCAAGCAAAAAACTGGTTTTTACTTATTTTGTAAATAATAATAATTTTATAAGAAAACAAAAAAGTTAATCAAGTGAAACTGTCACAGACAATCTTAACTATTAATTTTATTTTATTTTATTTGGTGCAACATTTTTTACATTTTAAGTTTTCCAGTAATGTAGGCCTCACTGGGTGGCTTGCCCGTGCTGAGGCCTTCATTCTATAATATGAAAATATAATCTACATAATACATTTAAAGAGAAAATAATACATTTAAAATTAAAAATACATAATAATAATAATAATCAATACCTAGTGAGGAGGACTGCGAATAATATACTTAACTTTGTAATTAAAATTGTCGTTAATAAAAAAAAAATAAAAAAAAATGAAATAAAATAAAAAATAATAATATATTTAAAATTAAAAAATAATACATTGAAAATAATCTTGTGTGTTTGTGAGTGATGTGTGTTTATATTGGTTTTGTGTGTTACGTGTAGGTTTTATTTTTATTTTATGCTATGACATTTTGGTAATATTGTCTTTTTTGTTCTTTAATCCATTTTATAATTTTGTGTGTGAATTTATTTTTATTAAAATACTATAAAACTGTATTTCCTTTTACATTTCTATTGAAAAAATATTTTTTGTAGTAGTTTGCATTTGTATTTTTTATTGAGTAATTTATTTTTTTATTTGTATTCTACTCAAGCGAAACGATAGGAAAACCTTCAATTCAACTACAGCATATTTTTTGTTTTTCACAATGTACACCAATTCGTTATAAAGATTAATCAAAATAGTGATTTGGCATTAAGCTTCGCCTTAAGTGTTGTGGGGAAGGGATGGAGAAAATGAAGACACTCTCAATATCGTCCTTGTGAAAGACCAATATACAGAATCGATACTTGAAATTGCTTTGGCCGTTTTTGGTAAGAAGATCTGAATAGGCAGGTATATTTCAAGCTTCCTCTTTCGCACTCCTTTTATCTTCACATCTTACCCTAATTAGGGATGCCATTATCACACTTCCTCTGGCAGTTTGAGCGATGAGTAGGGTAACTGCTATCTAGCACTTTTTTTCGAAGAATTTGATCGTAAGTTTGGACGATCGTTAATCAATATCTGTAGAGGTTATCGTGATTTATTTTTGCTTTACTTTAGCTGACGTTTCGGACAGCGTTACATTGTCTATCATCAGGACAGATGTGTAGATTGTGGTAAAAAGTTAAAAGTGTGTGTTTATGTAACTAACTAACTAACTAACCAACCATCACGCCGTTTCCCCGCAGGGGTAGGCAGAGAGGACGGACCGCCAAACAACTCGATCTTGGCACACATTCCTTGCCTCATTCACATTCATACATCGTCTCATACATACTCTTCTATTATTCTGACTTTTGACATGGCCCGACTCGAGTATCTGATTCACTTGGTCGTGCCATGTCTTCCTCGGGCGTCCCTGACTTCTGCTACCATTCACATTTGCATCATATATTCTCCTTACACTCCTTTCTTCTCTCATTCGCTCTACATGCCCAAACCATCTACGCGTCCCTTTCTTGATCAGCCTTGCAATCTTTGCGGATCTCCACATTCCTCACACGATCATACATGGTTTTACCACACATACGCCTCAGGGATCTCATTTCAACGGCATTCAATCTACTTTCATCCTTTCTTTGCCAGTTCCATGCCTCACTTTCATACATCAGGGTAGGTACCAGCACTTCATTGTGAATTGCTAACTTTGCTTCTTCGGATAATGTTTTGTTAGCGCCAACTGCGTTCAGTCCTCCATTAATGGAGTTACCTGCATTTAACCTTCTTTCAATATCTCTGTCAGCGTTTATGTATGTTTAAGTTACACCGTGGGCCAATATTTTTTTATAATAATAATTAGTGAAATTCATGTGGTTTTCGGCGTTTAGTTTTGGTGTAACCGTCATGTATCACAATACAGAAGTTGAATTTTCTATGGTCATTTATTCATAGGTAGTTACCGTACCTTTACGTGTTTACAAAGTATTGTCTTTGAAACAATAGGTACCATACTGTTAATTATTGTTTATATGAACTTAAGGCGATGCCATACGCAGTAATGCAAAATCATGTGTTTGTGGTTTGAAAATTTGGTCGCCTTGAAATGTTTCAGATGCTTTAATTAAATACTGCGAGTAGAATACATCTTGGCCTTTGAAATGATCGAGTATTTTTTAGATAAGTCTTTTTATAAGCCCAGAAAAAAATAATGTAAAGGCCTATGAAAACTGCTTTAAAGTTCAAAATCACCTACTTACGAATCCATTTTCGGTTATGATTTTATTGTATAATGTGGCAAATTAAGTTATTTATAAAATGATCGGAAAAAAACCTGAACATCCACAAAATAAATAAAAGGCACTTTTTGGCCATGTTTTTTTCTTGCACAAATCAAAACAGGCGGATGGTGTTAAGCGGGAATTTAAACCTTATCGTCATTTACGTAAGGGTTGTTATTGATAGCGGCTCAATTTAAAATATTACACGACGTAGTGCATCGCATTAATTGACGTTTTATTGAATGTCGAATTGCATAGAAAGCTATAGGCACAGGAAACTCCACATAAAAGCAAACATATTTTAATGATGCGAGCGTGTAGCTAATGAGAATTATGTTTTTAGTAATTATTATTTCAATAAAGTTATAATGCTGCTACCATGGCAGCTGTTGCCGACATAAATCACGTGATAAAATAATTACATATTGTGGAGATTGCAAAGAATAATTACCTTCTAATAATATAGTGTACTCTCAGTATCGCCCTGATGAAAGACATTAAAAATTAAAACGTTGCTTAAATAATTATTCTTTTAAGGTTAAATTCCACGCTTGTTATATTCTACGTATTCAAAGATGGCGGTAATTAATTTATTTTATTAAAATACGCCTTTTGCAAGATATGCTTTAAAATATTTATTTATTTTAATATCAACGGTATAAAATATACATCCGGGCAAAGAAATTATATTTATTTTGCGAAGAACCTCCACAACATCCTTCCCCCTGATATAAAGCGAATATAAAATTTGATTGATTACAAATCAAGAATAAAAATCTGGCTGAAAGAGATTAATGAAAAAAACTCTGAAAAAAACATTAAAAACGACATAGAAAACTAATAAAACAGAAATGAATAACTTTAGTCCGCCTTAGCACAGGTCACCCTAGTGAGGAGGACTAAGAAATACAACTTACTATACATATATTTAACATCGTATTTCGTATGTATAATGTTTAAGTAGTCGCTATAAAAAAAAATTAAACAACCACTTACCCTCTACATTAATGCTTGCTAATGCGTGTAAAATTTAAAACACCTTTATTAGTAAGGCCCATACCGTCTAAATTTGCAACCAGGTACAGTAATTATTCTAATTTATAGATTTAGTTTGGCACTGTTTTTACGTTATTGCAACATTTTTCAGATTTAATAAATCTGCCTCGCTAAAGAGAGTCATATTATTTAATAGCTGAGATGATCTCAATTTGTTCATCTTCTTTGCGATATACTCGTAAATACAGCCTTCATAGCATAGCGGTATAAGCATTCACTTTTGGCCGTTTCGATTTAATAACTGGATGTTGTCAATGTGTTGTGAAAACAAAAAAAGTTCAATGGTTTGTGTAAAGAACATTGAAGAATGAAAAAAAATCTCATAATTTGATATTTCATAAAAAAAAACTCACCTCAAGTTTTGATCTCGGAAAAATGAAACTTACACTCTGCCACGCAAGGGCGTATATAAGGTGGGGTTTAGGGGGTTCAACCGCCCCCTCCCCCCTTCAAGCCTCAGTTTTGCATACGAAAAAAGAGAATAGTAGTAGATTATAGTACTGAAAAATACAATATTATTTGCACCATCGTTTTTATCAATGCGATGTAAATAATAAGTTGTAGTATGTAAAGGTCCTCCCTTAACCCCCCCCTCTCCCTCCCAGGTGAATGCTATAGCTATTCCACTGCTTACACAGATGCTCTGAAACTTCTACTATATAAATCCCTCTGTAAATACATGGTGTCCAGAAACTAGTAGTACAAGCGGGATACTGGGGAATTTACATCACATTTTGAGTCCATACAACTTTTTCGATTTGGGTTTTCGATTTATTTTAAAACAATCGTCACTGATTAAATATCATCTCCTTACTTTTTTTTTAATATGTCAAGGTGGAGGTCCGGCTCCAATAGTTTCTTTAAAAATTATAAGAATTTAAAAAAATGTATAAATTAAAAAATAAATGGTTCTCTGCTTGGTGTACATCCCTCAGTTTCCCGCTTGTACCATTTATTTTGATATTTTTAGTTGATACATTTATGTTATTTAAATATTATAATTACTTATACATGCAGTATTGGAATAAGAGACACTTACGTTATCGGTCATAAATTATGACCTGAGAGCATTAAATAGTATGATACTTGTTTAACACAACTTACAGGTAAGTTAGTAACCTACCCTGGGTGAATTATTAGTAAGTTGTGATACATAAGTTAGCCATGCATTAGTTACAGTTCAGGTATACAACCTGTTAATCAAAGAAACTAAGTTAATTAATCTGTTAGTAGATGAAGGTGGATTGTAAATTGTGATAGAATTATTCAGTTTATTGGGTCATTTGATTAATTATTGTAATGCGTTATAAATTAAAATCATGGAAATCATTTGGAAAATTTCAGTATTTTTGTTTAATTATATATTTTTAAACAGTAGAAAACACAGCGTACATTGTAGAAAAAATAATTTAAAATTAGGTTGCCGACCCCAAAACCAATGTTCACCTCATGCAACAGTAAAATATATTACTACATGTGTAATTACACATCTGCCCTAGTGATGGACACTGTAATGCTGTCCGAAACGTTGATTAAAGAAGGAGGTAGCACAACACGTCATAACACCCCAAAAATTAATGACTATAATAGTATTTTTTCAATGTTTAATCTTTTCTAAATTAATACATTTTATTTGTATATACAGTCATTGATGTATAATATTTAGGTGAGACATGAAGCGATAAAATAGGTTCCGCTTTTTTACCTCCAACTCTCTACGCTCTAACTAAAACTACCGAATACGCTACGCTCTAACTAAAACTACGGTCTACGCGCACAGCTTATCGCGTTCTAATAGTGGAACAAGTTTCGACGACACATTAATTCGTAGGAGAGCATATAATTATAGCTCTATGTAATCAGTGTACGATTTGTCATTTTATGTGAAATATGTCCTTCAAATAATGTTCTTTCAAAATAAACTAGCAATGACTTCTAAACTATTGAGAAAAAAAGACACCAAAAATTTACATATAACTTCTATACGAATTGTCGTCAAGCATCGAATATATTCTACCACTGCTTGTTTTAATTCTAAACCAATTGTCAACAAGCATCGAATATATTCTACCACTGCCTGTTTTAATTCTATACCAATTGTCATCAAGCATCTGATAGTATTATTACGCCAGCGTCTGGACGATCTAGGCCCTCTGATTGGTCGAATTAAAATTGTCTGTTTCGGGTAAATTCAGCTAACTTGAAAATTAAGACACGATTTCATACTAAAATAGGATCGCCTCATAATAATACGAGATTTCTTCAAAAGCATCGTTTCTGCTCATATAATTTTTGGATAATATCGAAGAAAATATGTTTTAGAAAGTTCATAATCCATTGGATTAATTACATTACAATGAAAATTATCCACAGTTACGTGATTATGTTTGACGTTTATAAAAAATCACGCGTTCCTTATTCAATATGGCCGATACGCGCGGCTATAGATGGCCGACAGAGCGCACCTCTGGCGGTTTAAAAACGAACCAAATGAATGGCGCGAATATTTAAATATGCAGCTCACAATATTTGACTACTTACGATTAACAAGCATTTAATAAGAAGATTTCTTCTGGAAGCTTATCACTTTGTAATGGCATTTTTCATTATTATTTATATTTTTTTTTGCTTATTAATTATATCTGATTTTATATTGACATGTAAAACGCCAGTTGAATAGTACCGGAATTGTTTTTATATATAATTTTAGAAGTATCGTTATCCACAAGCAGAATTCTACGCCATTGTTTATTTTTATCTTTAGAAAGACCGTTTGAAGAGAATATGTTTAATTTTTTTTTATTTAGTATTTCAACTATCAATTTATTAGAATAACCGTTATTAAATGCTATTTGTCTTATGAATATATTGTTTTATGGTTATATTCTATTTGTTTTTTTCAGGTCTTAAAATACTTCACTATAAATAATTTTGAAATTTTAGAAATGAGGAAACATGTTAATATAAAAGCAGATATAATTAACAAGAATTTTTTTATAAACTCTCTTTTAAATATTTTCCCACTTAACTGGTCTTTCCCGTCTAACGATATTGTAATTCCTAATTATTATAAACCCAGCCTACTCTTACCCCTCCCCCCTCCTTCCACTTCTTCTTTCCCAATTGCAATCTATATTTAATTTTTGACTTCGGTGTATACACAATAAAATGTAAACATTATATTTATTTATTTATTGGACAATTTGCATAGCGCCGCTTTTGTGAGATATCACCTCAGGGGTGCTATATTGTAATAATCTACCTTTATATATAGATTTTTACTCTCCTGATGAAGGTGTATATATAATCTAACTTTAAGCTTTATTAGATACAGTAACAGTTGTAGGAAAAGAATTACCAAATGATTACCGAAAATGATTACCCTCCTTTTATTCATAAACACGGGTACAATTAATCAATATGTAATAATCTATTATGTCAACTTTGTTATAACTATCTTTAATTGTGACAAATTAAACGATATTGATTAAACTTATAGACATTGACGGTTGTAACACATATTTAAGCACCGCAAGTCTCCTATGAGCTAATTATATTAGGTACGATAACAGTTAATATCAGTTGTAGACATGTAGTCAATAATAGTGTTTCATTTGAAATAATCCATCACAAATACGTAAAATTTCATTTATTCAAACAACTGTCATTCTTATTATGCGTAAATTTAGCATGTTATTATTAATTAACTCCTTCCTGTTCCGTGTTTTAACAATATATATACTCACCCTCTCTCTGTGAATGTCCTAATATCTATCTATTAAATGTAACTGTTGTTAATATCACTTAAAATGGGCGAAGCCCAACTAAGAGCCGCCCGCAGGGCCTAGCAGAAAAAAACCCGCGGAGCTGGTTTTTATCTGCTAGTCAAATATATCCTACTACTGCCTGTTTTAATTCTATACTAATTTTCATCGAGCATCGAATATATTCCACCACTGCCTGTTTTAATTCTGGTCTGAAAGGATTAATAGCATCTGGTCATGATTTGTGATTATTTTATTCATTTTCCTACAGCATCCCAATGAACTAAATCTTCTAGAAATATCGCTATTGCAATCCACGTGTTCCTCCTCTTAACATTCTCATCTCCGTGTTAATCCAGCGTTAATAGCATATCTCGGGTGGCGTTTGGAAACGTCTCATACGAATAATGGCGGCGATATTTCACAGAGTTAGACATGAACATTGTGGGAGCTGTGTTCCTCGTCCGTAAATCACCGCCGAAGAATTTCATCCACCGCCGTGTTTCTGTAATTTAATTAAATTAACATTTTCCTGCGGTCGCCGCTACTTGCCCAACAGTTTGGCGGCGCATTATGTAGCGTGAAAACGAATGCGTATTTTCGTGGTTTCTCGGCACTAAATGTAACAGCTTCAGAGTGTTCATGGAGCGTGACTGAAATGCGTTTAATTTAGACTGCGGTGTGACGTTCGCAAACACACAAAGAATTCTCTGAATCCCGAATAACCATAATCCCGAATAACTTTTAATCCCAAATAGCATTTTCATAATCTCGAATAACTACAATGCCGAATAACTACAATGCCGAATAACTGCTGTCCCGAATAACTATCAATAACTATAATCTCGAAAGACTACAAGAAGAAAAAATATTGAGTATTGCTAATTATACAGGGTGTATCGGCAAGTACCCGACAAACTTTTTATTTTATTTATTTCCTTAGCACATTTGGAGTAAAAAATGTTATGGGCGCTTTGCTGTCCGGTAACATTTTTTTTCCATTTAAAACAATAAATAAATAAAAAATCCACTCTCCGTCACTGTCATTTGCATGGTGTCTCGTGTTCAACAGCTGTTATTAGCAAGTGTGTCAAAAAGTGTCCTCGCTCTTTCGTACACACTAAATAATAATAGTTAAAAATGAGACGAATGGTGCCGTGCCATTTCGTTGTGATTGTAAAAGCGCGCCAACCAAAGATATTAGAAGAACGAGATGTGCTATGCGCAGTTCGTACTGAGTGGAATTGTTATGCCGAGTGTCGCCGGTTTTGTTCACCAATACTACTGCACACCTTCGCTTACGCTAAGGCATCGCTAAGGTATCCGCACTAATACATAGAACAGATTTCTGTGCGTACACGTCCCGATACCGTTCAAAGTACCCTAATTAGGTAGTACTCCGGCTACGGTCCGGCGGCCAACATAGCATATCTCGTTCTTCTAATATCTTTGGCGCCAACGTAGGTACGTACGTACATTATTCAACGAAACTCGAACAAAATATTGCCAGACGGGTTTTCAAACTTTGACAAAGGATAAAACATTGGTGACATGTGGTGAAAATATAAATAATAATTTTTTTATTAAAAAAAAATGTTACCAGACAGCAAAGTGCCCATAACATTTTTTACTCCAAATGTGCCAAGGAATAGCTGGTTAAAGTTTGTCGGGTACGTGCCGATACACCCTGTATAGTACATTCGTAATTATATCGAAACATGTTCACCTGCGTTTGTCTTACTAATACATAACGACGAAATGCGAAAATGTTAGGTTTTTATGAACACGTGTTCCAACATCATGACAAAACATTGGTATTTTACTATAAGTTTATCAGGATACCTATCGATCTTTCGTTAATGGCCTGCAAGCCTGTAATCATAAAACTCTAAGGACGGGACGTTTCACAGTATTTTGAACAATTAATCAAGTTTCAACCTTATTTTTCAAGTACTGTGAAAGTCCTATTCAAGTTCTGTTATATATCATTATGGGCTAGTAGCTTCACAAAACTGAAATAATAACTTGAATTTTAACTTTGAAATTTGATGAATTGTTCAAATTCTCTGAAACAACCCGTCCTAACTAACTATAAAATGTTTTTTCACTGGTTTGCGCTAGTAATTTGAATAAATAGTTCATTAGCACCGCGAAGAGTGGTTCCACAATTCAGAATAGAAACGTTGCTTGAAATTACTTTATCCATGTTCAATGACCAGATTCCAATAGCCAGGTACTTCAAAACCTTCCTATTTATCACATATTTCTTATACCCACTTCTTTCAGCCTCCCAACATCCCCAAATATCAATTAACTATAGGTTGCTAGTTCAAATCCCGGCTTGCGCAAGAAAATTTTTAATGTGATTAATTTGTGTTATTTCATAAATTACTATTTTAAAATAATATATAGTATATTTGCCGCACGTTCCAGAGGGTTAGATACTCGTAGTATCGCCCTGGTGTAAGACCACCATTCAGAATTGAAACGTTGCTTGAAATGGCTTTGGCCGTGTTTGGTGACCAGAACTGAATAGCCAGGTACTTCTCCACCCTTCCTTTTCCCCATCTCCTTCCCCTCCTCACTATCTTCAGCCTCACAGCATCGCCCAATACGGGATGCCATAGTCTCACTGGCAGACTGTTGGGATCAGTTGGGACTATTGTGCGGTTTCACATAACAAAATTAGGGCCTAATTCTTAGTTTTGTTAAACTTTCCGACAGGAGTGTAAAATGACCCTGTCGCTTTCCAACAAGATGTGTGGGTACAGTAAAAAAATCATAAATTTAAACTCTTCTAAATTCGGGCTTAAGGCGATGCACTACGTCGTGTAATATTTTAAATTGAGCCGCTATCAATAACAACCCTTACGTAGATGGCGATAAGGTTTAAATTCCCGCTTAACACCATCCGCCTGTTTTGATTTATGCAAGAAAAAAACATGGCCAAAAAGTGACTTTTATTTTATTTTGTGGATGTTCAGGCATAAATATTAAATTTTTTTTTGATCATTTTATAAATAACTTAATTTGCCACATTATACAATAAAATCATAACCGAAAATGGGTTCGTAAGTAGGAGATTTTGAACTTTAAAGCAGTTTTCATAGGCCTTTACATTATTTTTTTCTGGGCTTATAAAAAGACTTATCCAAAAAGTACTCGATTATTTCAAAGGCCAAGATGTATTCTACTCGCAGTATTTAATTAAAGCATCTGAAACATTTCTAGGCGACCAAATTTTAAACCAAAAACACATGATTTTGCATTACTACGTATGGCATCGCCTTAATCTTTATATTTAAAAATTTTGCCTGTTTGTGCTTGAAAACTAGTCGACCGATATCTCTGAAAATTTCAAAGTTTGTTCTTATTAGTGCCAGGAGTGTTTAGAGAGTAGTTTGAATGATATAAGAAGTCGGTGACCCCCGAGGAATACTTAACGCAATATCTCTGCGCCAGAATGAGACAAGGGGTCGAATTAAATTCGATGTAATGTAGTTTTTTAACAGCAACATAGAGGTATACAGTAGTGAATGGTGGAAGAAATTGGAGACGCCTGAGAAAGATATTTACAATAGCGAAATACAGCGGGGTTCACTAGTTTAAAATACAATTAATGTGCATTTAAATTACGCCAGTCTTGTTTTATAGTAAGTTATCATCACTCATCAAGTCAGCAGTCACCACGTTCGTAATTATAATTTTATTCGCATGCGTAATCAAATATTGACTCCATCATAATATATTGTTTATAATACACCTGCATAATGCCCTGATGCTGCGGTTAACCGACAACCAAAGGTGATTGCACTCGGTAAAGTGCAGCGAATAAAATTTCGAACAATGCTAAATATAAATGAATACTTGCAACAAAACCGAGATGGTTATCTGTTAGAAGTTAGAACAAATGTTATGCGCATCGAATTTTTCATTGTGTTGATTCGTAATGTGGGAATCGTGAAGTTAACAAAATTCACAAAGTTTTTTTTTCAATTGACAGCCAACTAATTAACTCACGCCCTGGAGTAATTTTATCTGTGATACTGTTTTGGTAATGGAAAGAAGAATGCATTCCCATTTGTGAATTTTAATTTACCGCACAATTGTCCCAACTGCTATCAACCGTCTGGAGGCATTGTAAAGTAGTATAACTATGACATTCCCAATGAATGGGTATGTTGTGAGACCGAAGGGAGTGGAGATGAGAAGGAGATCAGGAAGAGGAAGGTGAGGCTATTCAGATTTGGTCACCTAATAAGGCTGAAGTCATGTTAAACAGTTTTGAATGCTGATCTTACACCAAGGCGATACTGAGAGTATTTACCACTCTCGGAGTATAAAACCTCACATCAGTATAACTGGTACCGTAAAAGGGGTTGGTATGCGACATAGAAATCGTATTCGGTCCGGTCTACTGCTAGTCGAGCATCCTACAGTTGTACCCAGAAAGCCATTTGATATTTCTCTTGTAAATACAATATTTTTTGAAGATATCTTAGTATCGCTATTGTGAGAGAGCTCCCTCCAGCTATGAACTAGATCTGAAAGGCCAGGTACTCCCTTCACCATTTCCAATTCTGGTGCATAATGAACTTAGTCCCACGGGCTAAATACTCGCAAATTGTAACGACTCCTGTACCTACGTTATTCTTATGAAAACATTAAATCAGTTATATTAATAATTGCTGATTTCATATCAAGTAAATTAGTTCATTCTGGTCACTGGTGGTGATGAACCGCTTGAGCGACTAGCATTTCGTGCGTGACTAGCAGGGTTTCCCGCCTACAAGATTTCTTTGCATAAATGACACGAGTACATGATGTTGTATATTGGATAGGTCGACGGTAGTTCTTATTTCTGCATTAGAGAGGAGAAAATTAAAAAAAATATATTTAACATTACTAAAATCAATATAATAATAGTTTATCAAATCAATTCACCTCAAATCTACGCGGAATAAAATCTTTTCGCCTTTATTCCGTTTCACACCTATTGTACATATACATAAAAGTACAAACAAGGTTTATGCGTTATCTATATAATGAGAGATTATACGTACTATCCATTTCTGTATCCATCCTTGTTCTTAACAGGAATGATCTATTTCCACACATTTTTTTCCACACTTATTTTACATCCACTTATATTGAACGAGGTTAACTTATATGTGCCTAACAATGGTGTCCGAACAATAATTATCAAAATGACAATTCAACACATCTATAAAAATGTTATAAAGTTATGAAAAGTGATGAAACATTAACACAGGCTTGTCCTAGTGAGGTTAAAAATTCTAACGTAAAAAAATACAATGCAAAGAAACAATAAATAAATTAATTAAAACTAGGTTAAATAGGTTACATATGTAACTATTTAACCTAGTTTTTGTTTCCACACTTTTAATGACTTTTTTATCACCTTTTAAAGGTGTGTTGAATTGTCATTTTGCGGAGTTATCATGGAACCTCTAACAACTATACTCATGGGAGATTCCATGCACTTTTTTATACGAAAGCGAGGAATTCTGCCTATCAGAACTCGCCAATCAACGGAACGACTCAACTGCTTAACGATTCTGCATTGACCGTTGACAATTCAACTTCATTTACACACAGTTTAGCAATTATGTCACAAAATAGTAAAATTACCTCAATAACCTTTTATACATAAATTTACCTCAAATTTGTAATAATGTAATGCATAACCGTCTTATGGATAATAAATAAATTGATAAATATAAATAATCCATGTTTTTCGCCCCTTTTTCACATACAATTCTTGTTTAAGAGGAAGCTACAAGCCAAAAATGTGTATATTCTTGGTATACCTTATATCGTAGGTAATAGGCATTAAAATCGCTTGACAAAAGGAGTCTAGAAACGTTCGATTTCAAGCAAAAAACTGTTTTTCATTTATTTTGTAAATAATTTTATAAGAAAGCAAAAAAGTTAATCAAGTGAAACTGTCACAGATAATCTTAGCTATAATACTGTATTTTTAAAAAGTTGTTTCCTTTACTCGTTCATACAATTTCTATCGAAAAAATATTTTTTTTAGTAGTTTGCATTTATATTTTTTATAGAGTAATTTATTTTTTTATTTATATACTACTCAAGCAAAGCGATAGAAAATCCTTCAATTTATATAAAGCATATTTTTTGGTATTCATAATGTTCACCACTTCGTTATAAAGATTAATCAAAATAGTGATTTGGCACTAAGCTTCGCCTCAATTCTAATTTTCCATACAGAAAACGTAGGTTATCGTCCCTTATTAGAATCATTGTTTTTAACTGTTACTGTAGATAATCACTATATTTTACCCCCTATTTATACCACCACCTATTTTTTTCAACCCTAAAGCTAACTTATAAAGACAACTGTAGAATAAAAGTAGACGGCACTCAAGAGCTGTCAGAAAATAATACGTTAATGGATTTGTTAAATCCAATTCGATTCACAAGCATTTAATACATATTAGCATATCAGCCTCAAAATCTCTATACTCAATCTGAGCATTCATAATTCGCATCCCTAATCACCCGACCATCACAATCAGCCATCCACCGAGCAAAAAGATCATCCTGATCATTATACCAATTAAAAGTATATATGAAATGATTGTTACTTTATCGCTAAGTGCATTAAAATTGTTCGTCTTGAATGTGGGGCAATTGCTCCCATTGAAATCAATCTCTTACTTTTTCAGAAGAAATCGTTCATTTCTTTGACCTGATTATAAGCTAGATCAAATGATAGTTACTTTATGGCTAAGTGCATTAAATATCTTTCCTTGAATATGGAACAATTATTTTTGATACTATGTAGATGTTTACCTTGAAATCCTAGTAAAAATGTCATTATTTCTCCTGAGATGATTTTAAAGTTAGATTAAATGATTGTAACTTTATTGCTAAGTGCATTAAAATTGCTTGTCTAGGTTGTGGAGCAATTATCATTGGTTTGAAAGTGATGTATGTGTGAATATTGCGGTCATGTGCTAAGCCATCCATAATCAGAATCCGGATTGTGTAGTTTCTCTAGTTGTCCGATGAAAACTATCCATTTACCATCATTTATCAACTATCTCTTGCATTTCATGGACTCCCGGTGTTACGTTTCATTTTGATTGATCTCCGTGCACTTTCTAGTTCAATGATACTTCGAGGGTATTATTAAATATTCATCGAATTGATGAAAATCTTTACACTATATAATAAAAGCTATTTGTTCATCAGATATTAGGAAATCAGCATTATCAGCAAAATCAGCAATTAAATTTATCAGAGAGTCCGTCAGTTCTCTCCGTATACCGTCTCCCGAAAGGTAGTGAGGAGGGGAAAGAGATGGGGAAGAGGAAGGTTGAGAAGTACGTGGCTATTCAGATCTGGTCACCAAACACAGCTAAAACCATTTCAAGCAATAATCTGACAATATTTCATTTCCTTCAACTTCCATCATTATAAGCGGAATATGTTGCTTTGGAAGAAAAGCATTCGATTCAATGGATCGACGCCTGGGTGTGAACCCGACGCATTTATCACTCGACTACTAACCACTTGATTTTAACCGAAATTAATTATATCTCATTTACCGTAATTAATTATTGTATCTGGGATTGTTTGATTGATTGATTGATTGACCCTTAACGAATAAAATGAAAGGTTTCCTATTAAACTTTGAGTAAATACGAACGTATTATAACGATGTCAAATTCCTAATATGTCAGCATTTCGTCTTTATATTTATCAAGGCTAAAGCAGGTGTATGAACACGTGTGATATGCTTTGAATTTACTGATAGTTTATTAGAAAACGGCTTACAATCCCGTTTTAACCGGACTACCAATAATTTGAAGAAATTTTTAATAAATTAGCCATACTCATTTTTCTCCGCGCAATTTGATAGGGAATCGAAAGCAGTCCAAATGTATTAATTTCCATACAAATTAAGACAGATTTTGAAAGAATAGTTCTTGGACATGCACGATGGGTTTGTTGCCGAAGCCTTTGATTAGAAAAAAGTTTCAAAATGATTGCGTCTATAATTATAACGATTGCTTCTTTTGTTTGTGAAAGCCCGAAAAGTGTGACGGGTGTACCTACCGCCTTAGTTAGTCGGTAAATCACAATAATTGCTGACTTGCTAATGGCCAAATCAACCAAAATTTCTTCATTATTGTGCTCTCATCCAAACAATTTTTTTTTCGTATTGTAGGTTGTTTGCGGTTAAATTAGAAATAACCCTCAGGATACGCAGTATTGCCTAATAGGGAAACTCACTTTCTCAACTGTTTTTTGCATCTGATATATAATAAATTATAGTAATGGTATTTGTTAGTCCTCCTCACTAGAATGTCCTGTGTTGATGAAGACTAAACTAATTTAATTATGTTTTATTTATTTTCTACTTGTGTGTTTTTTAGTTGACCTCTTTCGGCCTGATTTTTATTCTTGATTTGTGCTCATTAAACTTTTCTATTCGTTTTATATCTGGAGAGAGGATGTTGTGAAGTTTTGTAGGAAAATAAATTAAGTTTCTTTGTTCGATTGTGGTTTTATAATGTTTTTTTTATGTCGTTTTATTTAGGTGTAGTGGATACGTGGTCTGGTAGAGGATTCCGTATTTAGGTGTGATGGATACGTGTTCTCGTAGAGGATTCCGTATTTAGGTGTGATGGATACGTGGTCTGGTAGAGGATTCCGTATTTAGGTGTGATGGATACGTGTTCTGGTAGAGGATTCCGTATTTAGGTGTGATGGATACGTGTTCTCGTAGAGGATTCCGTATTTAGGTGTGATGGATACGTGTTCTCGTAGAGGATTCCGTATTTAGGTGTGATGGATACGTGGTCTGGTAGAGGATTCCGTATTTAAGTGTGATGGATACGTGGTCTGGTAGAGGATTCCGTATTTTTTAATAATTTCGGTACGTCTGAACTGTTGAATTTCAATCTAAGGCGTTCATTTAGTATGGTTTTTTTAATTGGATATTATATATAAGTATAAAAAGGTCATGAGGGCAGTTTTACTATATTGTGACATGCATCAAAATATAGGAAGTGACGTTCAATGTCGATGGTCATTGTAGAATTGGCAGTTGATTCGCTCTGTTGATTGGCGCGTTCTGATGGGCAGAATTGTTGCTTTCGGAGCGTAAAAAGTGCATCGAATCTCCCACATATAAGCCAATCTCGTTCGACATAGATGGATTAAATATATAACGCATAAGTATTAACTAAATATATCAAGGAACTTACGTAACTATCCACTCCAACAGCTCGAAAACATTCTGCACACACATCATACAACCCGTGCCTTTGATGATATCTATCAACAAATTTCATGCGGTTTCTTTTCAAACAATGTATCATTTACCGGGCTGATGTGCCGCTGATGGGAATCTAACGTTAATTAGTGATGCAGTAGATCATATATTTGGGTCCATTGGATGCTGTGACTGCCGGAACTATCGTGGCGATCGTATCCGGTCTATTTACTGAGAGAAGAGATCCATGGTCCGGTGGACGCAGATCTGTGAAGCGTGGTTCATAGATGGTTCTATAATTTAGCGGATCAAATGTGGATTATTTCGGTATAAATTAAAATGTTTTTTGGTTTCCGAAACACCACCTTTGGTTTATTTTACATGTGTCAAGGTAAGTAGGTCAAGGCTGGGACATGTGATCAGTTGCGATCAGTGATAAAAATATTGTTAAAATTAAAATTTTGTAACATCTCTCAGCAATCAATTTTTTTATCCTCAGCGGAACTTGTTTCTCTGTCGGTAACATTTTATGATTGCGTTTATACGATACATTGAAAACTTTTAAAGTCTTAATTTTATTGATTTTTAATTCTACTAGACGGTTACGAACAAAGACTTACATATTTCAAATTAGAGAGTCTAGTTAAAAGACGAAACATAAATGACCTATTAATGCTTTACAAAATTGTGAATAATCAAGTAGATAGTAACATAGTCCATCAAATCAAGTTAAACGCCAGGCCCAAATTCACTAGAAACCTTAACATATTTTGGGCCGAAATTTTTACCAATACACCGGTTATTTTAATCCTATGTCTAGAATGTCTCGATCATACAACGATATTGCTAAAACACATGCTTGCATAGATATTTTCGTAAATAATATAACTTGTTTCATGAGATATCTCCACGATTTCTGTACCTAAAAAAAAAAAAAAACAAATATTGTTTGTTGATTATTGATGGTTTGATATTTTCTATTATATGCCTATAATAGAAAATATCAAACCATGTATTATAATTTTTGTAATTTTAAGCTTTGTATAAAAAAAATACTGATATTGTTGTGATAGTGAATGTGCAAATGTGATTGCTGCAGACACATTAGTCTAGGGACATTTATATTTGTATGTAAATTTATTTTACTCTACCCACAAGAATGTACTTTAAATGTCCTGTTTGTGTCTCAAATAAAAATAAAATAAGATTCTTGTTGACTTTCACTACGGCGATGATAGAGTATTTTCCACTCTCATTCGATATAATTCAATTTAAAATAGGTAACTAATATTAATAATTGAATATATGTATTTGTTATACTGACAATTCGTGGTAGAATCCCATTATAATGAAATATTGAATTAATTTTCTTCCACTTATATTATTTTTGACCGTTATCAGTTTCGACTTATTATGGCCATCATCAGACAGGTATTTAAAAAAGTGAGGTTAAATTGAGCTTATTTCTATAACTTTAATTTTGTCGGTCTCTCAACGTAATATATTTTCCAGTGCACCTACTTAAATTTAATAGCAATTTTATCTGTTCATTTAGATAACTGTTCCAATTTTAAAAGACATAAAATAACAATAGATTTTTATTACAGATCAAGGTAAAACAACTTTCTCAAATAAAAAAAACACTACCAATCGATAATTAAGTTTTCTTTTCATCGCTTTAATGAGATTGGTAGTTTGTTTATTTATTTTTTTAATATCTTAGTAACTTACTCGTTTGCATTGTTTGTGAATCAATTTTATTGTTGTAATAGTAATTTAAAACACCTATTGAAATATATTACATACAAGTGTTTGGGGAGTAATAAAAGCATGGTGATCTAAGTCAGGTTTCGGAGTGGGGCGATTTTGATATACCATTTTTTATAAGCTTATTACAATGATAATCCCAAAAAATGCGAATATGTACAGTATATCGTAAAAGGAGAAAAATAAGTAGGTATTGCTAATTTATTAAGAATCTCCTTAAATTATTTGTAATCCGGTTAAAAACGAGTTTGCAGGCCCTTAAAGAAAGAATTAATACGTTTCCTCATATAGTTTTAGTAAAATACGAATATATTATCTCTATGTCGGAACACTTGTTCGTAAAAATCATAATATTTTCGATGAAGGTAAATGCAGGTGCATGAACACGTGTTCTGATATATTATTAGGTATTTACTAAGAGTTTAATTCGAAGAGGATTTTTAATAAACTGTCATTTTTTCTTCGTGTAGACTTTACAATATAAATGAAACGAAAATATTATAGTCGTTGACGAATTTATACATTTCTCTTTGTTAAATATCTTTAAAAAAACAGCTTCACAATTTAACCGATAATGTTTTTGAACATAACTAGACTCTAAATAATTTAACGCTTATTTTTAAAACGCCCTTGTATCCACATTGTCCGAAAAAAATCATCTTTCTTAATTAATAATTCATTATTAATTAGATAGTATAAAACAAATTCGTTATTCGTGTATGTCTGTTCTGCTCGCTTCTTTTGACAATTGACATTATCATTTAAATAAATTATATTTTTACACTTCACAGGTAATCGAACCCGCAACCTACAGATTATTATTCAAGTACACAATCAACTTCAGAGTGAAGACGTTTCGATTATACATCATAATATCTACTAAACTGTAAAAAAACATTTCCTTATTTTTCAAAAAAACGACTTCCCAGAAAAACACTCACAAAAAAAAAACAGAATAAAGGTAGGTACCTGGTAATGTTTTGAACAATATATTTTTTTAACAGAAGGTCGTTTCGATTCGCAAAAAACACCTTTTTATTGATATTACGTGATGTTTTGATGTATAAAAAAGTACTTACTTTAACCTAGAAGGTCACGATCGAACATGATGACCCGGCGATTTTAATATTCATGGAAAAATAGCTCATCAAATAGATCCACAGACGAATCATTTTAAAGAGGACACGTTTGAATGTTTTTGTGCATACCGATAGTATCAACAGTTTAGAACTTCCGCCCGCAGTCCCCTCTTACCCTTTCATCAAGTCCGTTTAAATTTAGACTCGTATAGACATCCTATACACCACTACACGAGCAAGGATCTCTTTAAAATATATATTTTTTAATTTAAACTAACGGCATATGTTCCATTTACATGCATGACAGTTATTGAAATCCATAGAACAATATGCGAAGAAGAAAGAATAGAAAAATAATAAGATTGTAAAAGTAAATAAGAAAAAAGAAAAAGAATATACACTATTAGAAAGTTAATGAAAGATATGAAGAGTAAACAAAAACAAGAAGCCGGTTATGAAGTGACCTCATTAAAATATGCACTGCTAAAATGTTAAATTTGTGCAGCTTTAGTGAGGCAAATTAAAAACATCAGCTAACATATTATAAGAGTTACCAAGGTGTGAAATCTATTTATAACAGAGTTGTAGACTGAAACCGCAGTATAATTGTCACAATTGTATAAAATAAATAGTCTGTGCGTTTAGTTCTTCTAAGCTACGCAACGGATTTTGATAGAGGTTTCACTATCATTTGGAGAATTTCTTCTGGAAGGTTTATATATATATATAATACATGCATATTATATTTATGGAAAGTAGAGAAAAGTCGATGTTTTGTAATCAAGTCGTAAAAAAAATATTTTCGGGCGCTTACATTGCTAACACTGGCTGCACCTTATGAGACATGTCAAAATAATGTAAGACGGAATTGCAGATCTTGAAAAGGCCTACAGAAAAGTCTTGGATGGTATATGTCTATCTCCTAAGCATAACCCCCAGTAACGCCGGGTACATGTCAGCTAGTAATGCATACATGGAGAAAAATGAGTAATTTAAAACCATTGATTTATTTAAAACCTCTACCTCTTCAAAGTATTGGTAATCTGGTTAAAAGCGGGACCGCACGCCGCTTCCTGATAAACTTTTAGTAAATTCGTAATACTATCGTAACACGTGTACATGCATCTTCGTTTGTCTTAATAATATACAATGAACAAATGCGAAAATATTAGGATTTTTATAAACACATGTTCCAACATCGTGATAATTCATTGGTATTTTACTAATGTTTATCCAACTGATCATTGACAATTTTATTTAAAAAATATAAGATCAATTTTGTTCGTGTGTAACTTCAACAATTTCACCAATGTAATCAAATAATCATAATCCATTGATTCTTAAGTAATTCCAAGTCTATAATTAATACGCATCAAAATTGCGTTCGGCTCTTTCAATGATATTTGTGATTGTAAAAGACAAGTGATCAAATTGTAGAGTGATTTTTTGATCTGATGAGAGATGTGAACAGAATTTTTAACGTGTAAATATTTTTAAAATCGTAGATAATTATGTTTTCTGTATATATGATTAATTATAAATTTTTATCTGGACATTTATTATTGCCCTGGCATTGAAGAATTTTCGTAGAGACTATGGAAAAAATGAACAAGACGCTTTTTGCGTCCAATCGTAAGAACCACTTCCTTGCAAATAGAGTAGTGCAAGCATGGAAAAAATTTCTACAACATCTCATTGATGCTACTAACATAAATCAATTTAAAGCTCGATTGGTTCTTGTTTGGAGAGAAGAAAGGATTAACTCTCTTGGCGTTCAAGGTCATTTTCAAACTGTGGTTTTAACCACGTTTAGACGACTTATTTATAAGATTCTATTTTACCCTCTCCCAATTTAAAATGATTTATTACCGGTAAAATAATTGTGACAATAGATAACATATTCTGTGGGGGTATTTTGAAGTCTGTTTTCCCCACATTAATGTTATCTTAATTGTTACCTTTTTTGTTGTTGTTACAAATACAAAAATTAGTAAGTAGTAAATTCACACAAGAGGCGATACTGAAGTAAATCTTGAAGAACGTTTTAATTTTTATATAGATTTTTTTTAATATGAATACAACAACAGAGTTCAAATTGCTCGCAGCTATTGAAATGAGGTTGGGAAGGGGTGGAGATGGAGAAGAGGTTGGTTGGGAAGTACATGTGCAAATCCATTTCAAAAAGCGTTTCAATTCTGAATGGTGGTCTTCCATCAGGACAATATTGGGAATATCAATCTCGTTTCATTTGTAAAATGTCTATTGTGTACTAATGTTGGGCACGTGTTTGGCGCAACTCCCGGCTATGTCCTGGTGCCGAAAAGATCAATGACGAATGCGTTCTTTGAAGCACCTTCCTAAAAAATACCTTTTTTACTATCCAACTTATTGTATCCTATCTGCCGAAATAATAATGTTTATTAGACCGTATTTTTTATCTGATGATCTGTTCCATCTATCGGACTAATGTGGTTACCTTGTAATACGCCGTTGATCTTAAGATGAGATCATTGCGATGATTGTAGATTCAGTTTTTTTTAGAATATTAAATTTATTTTACGCATTAGTAAAATATTTTAATCATGGCGCTACCAACCAAGGTTGATTTGACCTTCTCTACAAATTTTCTCCTTTCTACCTTTTTAATATAATTTATTCCATTTCTCAGGGTGGAAAAATCGTGATAAAATACATATTATCGGTGATAAATAATGTTGGTAACCAGATGATATGAAGTCATCATAACTGATAAAACTAGGTTATATAGGTTACGTAATAGGTTCGGTTTAAATGTTGTTTTTTTTCATCACTTTTAATAACTTTATATCACTTTTTAAAGGTGTGTTGAATTATTATTGTGTTAAGTTATCATAGAACCGTTTTATTTTATTTGCAATACATATACTGCTAAGCCAATCCTTTGACTTGTCAGCAGCAGCAATTATTATATCATTTGCTTTTGTAATAATAATAATAATAATTGGATGACTTGTATAGCGCCGTTTTTGTGCAAAATTACCTCGAGCACTATACAAATTTATAATACATTTCTACAGTGATCTATGTTATTACTAACTATTTATGGACATAATATACAGTACCTACAATACTTACGTGGTAGATCACTTGAGATTAACACTTAATTAACATTATCTAATTGTTTATTAGCGATATTTCGATACAGGATTTAGGACATAGTTGGAAAATTGAATATAACTGGACTTTCTCTCAGCAATGGTATATTTAATTTAAGGATATGACATCTTAAAAAGGTAATTTTTAGTTTAGACCTCAATTCTGTACTTTATAGTAACCATCTATCTTCACAATCTCAATAGATACTTAATTATTGTATTAATGAGAGCATCATTGGCATTATCAATATATGATTTGAATAACATTACCTAACATGAGCAATATGGTTTGAAGAACAATTTCCTGCAATTATGAACATTTTGCGCATTCATTATTTTAAAATTGCCAGCGCTCTGATCAGCAAAAATATGGTGAGTTTTAAAAAAGTGTAGGTTATGCACTAATTTATAATCATTATTCATCATTTTTCTATTTCCTGGATGACTTATTATATTTAAACTCATTACACGTGAATATCATCGTAGCAAGTAAAGCGAAGGCATTTTATCATGATCAAAAACAAAAAGAAATAACCAACACAGAATAATCTCACTAAATAAGCAGTTTTATATTTATTGCCGCTCGTCACTGTAATTTGTCTTATTTCACAATGTATTCATTTAAGAAAATAATTTATAGCATGTTGAAGGCACGTTGCACAGAGGAAGATACTCTCAGTATCGCCCTGGTGTAAGACCACCATTCAGAATTGAATTGAGTTGCTTGAAATGTATTTAGCTGCGTTTGGTGACCAGATCTGAATAGCCAGGTGATTCCACAACGTAATACTAGAAGTCAGGATTTATTTCAGTGCAGAAATTCTGGGACTAACTACCATATGTATTCCTCTTTGCTCAGAATAGTAATGGAGGGAAACAATTATACCAAGTCAGTGGACATCTTCAATTTTTCATATACCACGGGATATCATAATTGTAAGATTTGTGAAACGGATTTTTTAAAAATATTTTTCTCAGCAACTAACATTGTAAATTATTTTAAAGACTATCAAAAATTATCCTTTCGAATGAACACCGTTAGTTAACTCGTAAAATTATGACATCCGTCATTTTTTTACAAAAGAAATACACAATTAAACTATAGAATTATTAATTAATGAAATTTTAAAAAAAATGTTTTAGTACCTACTTTTTCGCTCGTTTGAATTGTTCTCACAATCAGTTCAATTTTTTATAAATCAAAGCAAATCCAAGTTATAGAGTTCAATGAACTGGAATTACATACACACAACCGAAATTTGTATTTTTAATTATGAAAATTTCATTGGAAATTGTGCTGGTTAAGTTAGGTTATGTTAATTTAGTATGCGTTAGGTAAGTTTAGGTTAGGTTGACGACTTTGTTAGCAAAATTATTCATGGAAAATTGCCTTTTTTTGTGTGACCTTCCGCTAGATCTTTCGCTCTGTAGTCTATGTCACCGTTGGGCAACATTGTAAGACAGACTGAGTAAAGGACTACATGAAAGATGCTGCTAATAATTCAGGTCTTCAAGATACGAGGGTTAAGTCATTAAATAACTATGGATAACTGGCAGTGCTTTGTACCAAATGAAAAAAACAACTTATCAGTCCTACATTATTTCTCATCACCAATTTGTTTGATAAACAATATCTGTTTCTTCGACAGATGGGTACAAAATAATAATGTAAACTGTAATTTGCCAACACTGCTAATAAATTATATAATATTTGCTTTTAATCTAAGCCAATGGCAAATGAAAATGACAGCGATCATTTTCATTTGCTTAAGTGCTCTATTCTTCAAAATCTATTAATAAGCAAATTAACAGCTGGGTAAATAGAAATTATGAAATGTACCAAAAATTTGATTAAAATGATACGATGCTTGTGCAATGTAAAAATTATTAAAATATTTCTTAATAGTAACATTGTAGCAGTATTCAATGATGGTCATAATTTTAAACCTTTGAAATGTAATTTTTTTGATACTGCTATAGAGTCCTGACTGCCGGAGTCACTGGGGGAATATATGCGGAGAAAAATGAGTATTGCTAATTTACTAAGAATCTTTTCATATTATTGGCAATCCGGTTAAAAACTGGATTGCAGGCCGTTTCCTGATAAACTTTAAAAAAATTCTTAATGTATCGGAACGTGTGTTCTTGCACCTGCATTTAATCGCATTCTAGAATTTATACATAATGACGAAATGCGATAATATTAATTTACAATAAAAACACATACATTTGTTTTTGACCACTATAGTTTTATTTTCACTCTACCGGTTTCGGAAGAACCCTTCCTTCGTCAGGAGAATATTAAAAACCAAAGTGGTCAAAAACAAATGTATGTGTTTTTATTGTAAATTATGACGAGCCACAAAGTGAATGCTTTTTACAATTATGCGATAATATTTATTTCATTTAAACGCCCATAGGGCTTTTACATACAATGCAATTATGTTTTTTAAATACAATAACAATAAAGAGTTTACATAAATATAAGAATATACAGATTACATAAAATATAAGATTTAACAATGCATAGGTTAAAAAAATATAGGTAACATGAAACAAGAGTTTACGAAACGTAGGTAACATGAAATTTAAGTAAATGAAATAAAAATATATGATCTGCCAATATCCTCCAAATCAATTGAATAAAAAAGGATGAAATTGTTGTTCACATTAGCCTATAAACTATGTAACTCTAATTAACAATCTCTATTACGCAAGATTAGGATAAGAATATTATGATTTTTATGAACACGTGTTCCGACATCGTGATAATCGTACTAAAAGTTTATCAGGAAACCTATCAATTCATTCGTTAAGGGCCTGCAATTCCGTTTTGAACCAGAATTACCAATAATTTGAAGAGATTTTTTAATAAAGTAGCAATAACTCATTTTCCTGCGTGTAGCATTCCCATTTGTCGGTATGCTGAAGGGAGAAGAGGAAGATGATGGTTGAATAGCATCAAGTTTTTCCTTCGTTAGTTAATAGTATATATATATCGGTTCTGATATATTATAAGATTTTTTTTTGATATTCATATTATATGAATATTAATTAATAATCCATAATTTTATGGACATTCTGCAAGCTGTTCTAATCTATCTATCTATGTAAATAAAAATGTTATATGTTCGTTTGTTCAAAATCTTGAATCTCCGAAAGTTCTTCACCGATTGCTTCGAAATTTTATTTATTTATTTAACGCCCAGAGGGCTTTTACATGGTTGGTAGTATAATTTTAATTTGACAGATACTTTGAAACATAAAAAATAAGAATAAAATTACATTTGATAAAAGCTATGCAACAAGTCATAAAAACACAAAACAAAAACAGAAAATTACAGCTATTTGTAGGTTTACATGATGTGTTTAGGAGTATTGTTGAAATAATTGTTTTAAATGATCCACAAAACTTGCCAAGTTGGTATTGAATATGTCAACATCACCCAAGTAATGATTTCCCATGGTGTGAAGACGTTGTATCGGAGAGTGGGCAATGTAGTTACGTTTTTTTTAACACAATGTTGCATTCGAATACGCGTGTATTTTATAGATGTCACCTGTGTAAGGTTAAAAACACGCTTTTTTGAACAGCGCCATCTGTTGGACAAACATGTTTTGTTTTGAAAAACAATGCCATCCGTAGGACGTAATAGCAACACGCGCTATTTTTCTCCATCTGCACAGACAGACTGAATCACAGCAACGCGCGGCGGGGTACAGCTGGTATAATTATAATAATAATATGTAATATCGAAACTAGCACCTAGACATTAATAATATTACGATTCTTGAAACTTGACTAATAGGTTATTGCGAATGTACCAGTTTAAAGATAACTTACATAAGGAAAATTAATTTTATCTTATTTAAATAATAATTGCGGTTTGTTGGTTTGAAAGTTGTCTCTCTAAATGGGTTGATTTGGTTGATATTATTATTTTATCGTCAGACCAGTCAAAGATATACTCAAAGATTAACTAGTTTTCTCTTTGAAATGGATTTTGTAAATAATAATTTAATTAGGTCGTACCTTATGTAAATGGAATATAATATAATGTTGGATTGCTGTAGATATATTTTTATTTACCCCTGGAGGTCTATCGTGTACGATCGATAAAGCCATATGTCAATACGACATTGAGCGCGGCCACTGTAGTATCAGACAAGCTTCGTTGCATATGGTATTGTATGCGTGATTACCCCCGAAAGAAAGAATGCATTGTCGTCGACAACAAGTCTTTCTGTCGAGTTTCAGCTCGATCGGATGTCGGGAAGTGGGTTAATTGCCACTTCCAAGACTTGCATTCACGAAAACAAAAGTAAAGTTCAAATAATGTATTTAAAAAAAATAACTAAAATATACCCACGATAAACTATTACCACCATGTAATTAAATTACGTTAAATTATCCTAACACATGAATATTCATAGACATATGAATATTATTCATATGTCTGTGTGAATATTATTGTTAAATTGTTCTACGATTACCTATTTTTTTTTACTAATTATGATTTTTTTTATTTACAGGTAAGTTCCTGAAACATAATATTTTTGTTTTGGCCTGCCATTTGAGTGTGGGTAAGTTAGCAAACTAATTTTCTAACGTGTGAGGTGGTTCATTTAACAAAAACTCAAGAAGTATGGACTAGGTTCTCCAAAGAATCCTGATAGCTATCACAAATAATTTGTAAGTTGGGTGTGCGTGATTATTTTTTTCCAACTTTATTTATTAATAATTGTTACTATTAGATACTGCTGCCCTCTATTGTGTAATTTTTAAACCTTTAAGATTTTGAACTCGACTAAATCATAGCATTTTTTGGTTAATGATAAGGTAGAGATCTGCTCATTCTCACAGGGTAAAATCATTTACTGTTATTATTTGAAATTATCAATTCATTTTTTTTAATAAATACTACGTTCTTCCTAGAATCTTTCTTCTTCCATTATAAGCAGGGTTCTTCCTAGCCTTTTTTAGTGTAGATATTTAAAATCATCATGTGATTGTTCTCTTGTAAAATAAAACTCGATGAAGTCAACGGACTGTTTTTATTGACAATGGCTTGAGGGCAATCTTGTCCATTTAAAAATACATAATAATTATTTTATTCCGTAATGTTTTCAAATACAGGTTTTCCAATAAGAGGTGTTATTTTGAATAGCCCGCTATTTCGGTAGATGTTACTTTTGAAGCTGTCATTTTTTGACATTTGACAAGTAGAAACTACGCCATTAATAAAAATGTAACGATACACGCTTCAACAACGCATTGAAATTATTAAAATTCACTTGAGTGAATCAAATGCAAATCATCTTGAGTGATGAGGCTCATTTCCACCTCGGTGGCTTCGTCAACAAGCAAAATAGTCGCATCTGGGGCTTGGAAAACCCAAGAGTTATTGTTGAAAAGCCTCTCTATCCTCAACGTGTGACTGTTTGGTGCGGTTTATGGTCCGGCAGAGTCATTGGACCTTACTTTTTCGAAAATGAGCCTGCAGCAACAGTTACGGTGAATGGATTGCGCTATCGAGAGATGATTAATGATTTTTTATGGCCGGAATTGGATGGTATTGATCTGGACAACGTTTACTTTCAACAAGACGGCGCTACGTGCCACACAAGTAACGAAACCATTGATCTTTTACGATTGAATATCAAAATAACACCTCTTATTGGAAAATCCTGTATAAGCGGAACTTTCTGCGAAGAAGAAACCCAGTTTTCACTGCTAGCACAATGATTAACAGGTCCTTACGTAATATACTTACATCTTTTCAATGGGTATTGTTTTCAAAGCGCATTTTAAATCAATATTTATTTAAAATACCTCGTTAAAATTTTGTGACGTCGACGATAAACCATTGTTTCGGTTTTTAACCCTATTAAAATTATTTCGCAAAAATACAAACGAGTTTATTTGATATTTGCATTTCGATAGAATAGTGTTGCTAGCATCGGGTTTGCTTGTTAGTATAAATAGTATGGACTTGTTAGTATATGTAGTATGTATTATCTACGACACAGAATACATACCGCAAGTGTTTATGTAGAAATTTCTATGTTTACTCATTTATCGTTAGCAGATGAGATGTGGGACTATGTAAATAAGTCCATTGTAACAGCATCACGACTTTATTTTACTATTTGAATGCATTTAGTTTGTAAGATTTTCAATGTATGTTTGTTGAGTAGAAAACATTACTTCGTTTGTTGACTTTTTTACGCGAATGAAAATGGGGAGGGAAAGGAACAGATGCAGGTTTGGAAGTATCTGGGTATTCAGATCTGGTCACTAAACACGACTAAAGCCATTTCAAGCAATTTTTAGATTCCTAATAATGGTTTATCGCCTCGGCGAATGTGCCGCAAATGTGCTAAAAAGTATTTTACATTAATTATTTACTAGTACATGGAGAAATTAAGAATCTCTTCAAATGATTGGAAATTCGGTTTCCTGATAAATTTTTTGTAAATTCCTAATATATCGGAACACGTGTTCATGCACCTGCACTTGCCTTGATAATGTATAATTATGAAATGCGAAAATATTTGGTTTTTTATTAACACGTGTTCCGACATCTTGAAAATACATTCGTATTTAACTTAAAGTTTATCAGAAAACCTATTAATTAATTCGTAAAGGGCCTTTAATCCCGTTTCTAACCGGATTACGAATAATTTGAAGAGATTCTTAATAAATTAGCAACACTCGTTTTTCTCTTTCTAACCAACCGAAACTTTATTTTCAGTCGAAACCGAAACTAAATTTTGGTCGAAATCGAAACCGAAACCATAAACTTATGTCTGAATATTACAAACTCTTCAAACATAGAACTTTAAATATGGGTTGTTTCTCAGAATTTGAACAATTCATCAAATTTCAGCGTTCTACTTCAAATTCTGTGAAAGTTCTGTTATTATTTCAGTTGTGTGATTCATCTAGCCTATAATGATAAACAACAGAATTTGAATAGGTCTTTCACAGAACTGAAAAACTAATGTTTAAATTTGATGAATTTTTGAAATTCTGCAAAACAACCCGTCCTTGGTCAACTTTTATTTAACGATTATTTCTTGAGTCATACTCACGCATCCATGTAAAGCCGATCCGATGCCTTTCGAACGCTGGTTTCGGTTTCGGCGAGAAACCGAAACCTCGGCCGAAATTCGTTAGAAAACCGAAACTTTAGTCGGTCACTAACGTGCTTCCTGGACTTCTAGGTAGTTAGTTGTCCATTACCAACTTATCAGTTGCAATCATATTAATTTCTACAAAGAAGTATATTTTATTATTTATTTAATTGTTAACCCGTTTACTCGTATTATTAAAAAAAATCTAGGTTTTATGTATCCTTTGCACGAGATGCAAATGATGAAACTGTTTTCTTCTTGATGTTTTAAAAATAAGTATTTCTCAAGCTCTTATCAGACTTTTGTAATGAGTTTGCTGTTATTATGCGCTGTTTTTAATCTGAATACAAGATTGGCATTCATCAGGAAATATACATGATGATTTTGTAGTAAATGTACCTAAAAAAAATCTTAGAAGTAATACGTACGTAATTGTTTACAAAATCCATTGATGCTGAAAAAACGAGATTGGTTTTTGCCGTATCAAAATAAACCAAATATGAATCTACTGGTCTTAAGTCCGACGGGTAGGACCAGTGATGGGTAAATTCCCGGGAAACGGAATATTGCGGGAATTTTCATCAATTTTTCAATTACATAATATTTACAAATGAATCATTTTAATTAGAGCATGCCGAGGACAGAACGTTTTGGAGTTTTTGGAAAATAGCGATTAGTATTGAATAAGCCGTCAAAATGTAGGGGTCACAATGGCTGGCGCAGCAGTGCTGCAAAACTACAATTCGAAATATGAATTGTACTGAAATCGTCTCGTGTGACGTCACGAGATACGATTGTATTCGTTTTAGCCAAGTTCACTTTGGAAGCTCAATTCGTCGGTTTTGGAGATATTTTAAAATAATTTTGCTGTCGTAATTAAGTCTTTAAATAATAATTACATTTTCATGAAAAAGACAAAATTAATTCCAGACTTTGGCAATTTATATTAAGTCGTGGAATATTCACGGGTGCACTTCACTAGGTAGAACACTACCGACTTTCTCCCCTTTTAGAATTTATATTAGTTCGGGGAATATTCCCGGGTGCACATTACTAGGTAGGACACTACAGACTTTCTCCCCTTTTATAATTTATATTAGGTCGAGGAATATTCCCGGGTGCACATCACTAGGTAGGACACTACCGACTTTCTCCCCTTTTATAATTTATATTAAGTCGGTAAATATTCCCGAGTGCACATCACTAGATAGGACACTACCGACGTTCTCCCCTTTTATAATTTATATTAAGACGGTGAATATTCCCGAGTGCACATTACTAGGTAGGACACTACCGACGTTCTCCCCTTTTATAATTTATATTAAGACGGTGAATATTCCCGAGTGCATATCACTAGGTAGGACACTACCGACTTTCTCCCCTTTTAGAATTTATATTATTAGGTCGGGAAATATTCCCGGGTACACATCACTTGTTAGGACACTACCGACTGTTTCCCCTTTTAGAATTTATATTTGGCCGGGGAATATTCGCGGGTGCACATCACTAGGTAGAATACTACCGACATTCTCCCCTTTTAGAATTTTATTAAGTCGTCAATATTCCAGGGTGCACATCACCAGGTAAGCCACTAACGACTTTCTCCCCTTTTACAGCAAGTTTTTCATATCGATAAGGTCTGTATGATATAATAATATGTAGGTCTGTAGGACTAGGTAAAATTATCACAGCTGCTCTACGCCTCTCTGCAGTCGAATCTATATTTAATAAATTTTTTTCACTTATGATTCTGCCACGATCAAGTAGAACTATTCAATTCCATTTCCACGGGTTGCAATGTGTTAAAATAATGGAATAACGTGAGTGTAAGAGAGAAGGAAGAATATGAGAATTTGTTGCTGATAAAAGTTGGGTAGGGGAAGGAGTATAAGAGGATTCCATTGATGCTAACTTCTAAACATAACTAAACACAGGTAGCAAAATAATACAAAAAGCGTAACATTCTGAACGGTTGTTATTGACCATGGCGATACTAATATACCAGGGTAACACTAGAATAGTAATAAATTTTTTTTTTTTTTTTTTCGTGCCGATATACAGGGTATATCGGCACGTACCCGACAAACTTTAACCAGCTTATTCCTTAGCACATTTGGAGTAAAAAATTTATTATTCATATTTTCACCACATGTCACCAATGTTTTATCCTTTGTCAAAGTTTGAAAACCCGTCTGGCAATATTTTGTTCGAGTTTCGTTGAATAATGTACGTACGTACCTACGTTGGCGCGCTTTTACAATCACAACGAAATGGCACGGCACCATTCGTCTCATTTTTAACTATTATTATTTAGTGTGTACGAAAGAGCGAGGACACTTTTTGACACACTTGCTAATAACAGCTGTTGAACACGAGAAACAATTTCTAATGACAGTGACGGAGTGTGGATTTTTTTTTTTTTTTTTAATTGAAATACAATGTTACCGGACAGCAAAGTGCCGATAACATTTTTTACTCCAAATGTGCTAAGGAATAGCTGGTTAAAGTTTGTCGGGTACGTGCCGATACACCCTGTATATATGTATGTTATATATTGTGTATGTAGTCATTATTTTATATTTACTTCACTCAAACACGTAAATTGTTAAGCTTCATACAGGATTAGTCCTAGTGAAGTCGATTTGTATGTGAAAAATCAAAAAAATTAGTTCTATACAGTAAAAAACAATAAATAATTTATTTATTATCATTTTGGCCACCTCTGAGTGGGAGAGAGAATAATTTAATATTAAGTTAGAAGCCATCACAACAGTGAGCCCAGTAACAATAATTCTATAGCTTTCTAACGAAGGTTTATGGTTTGGAATGGTTTTAACGATATTTGTTTTATATCCAATGCCGAGCTACCGAGTACACTTTAAATTTAAATCTTCATGCTTACGATTTTGTTTGACCGAAACGGCAAATAACGCCGTAAAAACGCTTACCTTACGTATAAAAAACGTCGCATAACTGTCCATTTTTCAGCCATGTAGTTTTTGTTTGAATAGCCGAGTTGAAGGTAGTAATTGGCATTGGAATGCCGTACAGAGAAATTGATAATCTCATTGTTGTGTTTTAAAATTAGATTTTGCAGTTATTCAGAAAGCAGTTAGCTTTAAATTGAGGGTTCAGTACTTTTTTTGCGCATTATGGTTCCTTAATTAGGGATTTTTTTTCCGGAGTGAAAGATAATTTCAATATTGTCCTGGTGAAAGACAATAATTCAGAAATTAAACGTGTTTTTTTTGTGAATACCGTTCTGCTGTTCTGTTCGGAGCCAGTGAGACTTTGGCATCCCCTATTGGGGTATGTTGAGAGGCTGAAGGTAGCGGGAAGGGGAGGAAGATGGCCCAGAGGAAAGTGGGAAGTACCTGGCGATTCAGATCAGACAGAATCCCTGTCTTCTCCCACTATCTCCAACCTCACAACATACTTCAATTGGGGATGCCTTAATCTCCCAGTCTCCAGACGGTTGAGAGCAGTTGAGAATCTTGAGCAGTATTCACTTAAGAATACTTGCTTTAAATGCTCTTTCAATCTTTATGTTACTCACGGAGAAAAATTGCTATTGTTAATTTATTAAGTATCTCTTCAAATTTTTTTAATTTTTTTTTATTTAGTAAATAAAACATTTGTACAATTTTACCCTTTCCTTCTTTAAATCTTGTGGCATGTTTGTGTACCAGTGGGTTTTTGTATGAGCTTTCTCCCATGTTATCTTGTGGTATGTTTGTGTACCTGTGGGTGTTTGTATGAGCTTTCTCCCATGTTATCTTGTGGTATGTTTGTGTAAGTGTGGGTGTTTGTATGAGATTTCTCCCATGTTATCTTGTGGTATGTTTATGTACCAGTGGGTGTTTGTATGAGCTTTCCCCCATGTTATCTATAATAGTAGTGAACCAAAGGAGACCTTTTATTGTAAGTAGGCTCTCTGATCCACTCTTGTAAGTTATGTCTCTGATTGTAAATATTTGATGTGAAAATTTTTTTGTATTATGGCAGTTTGTAAAATCTGAATATATTTAATATTCATTTATTTATTTAAACGCCCATAGGGCTTTTACATATAAATAGTGTTTGCGTGTCCCCAAGTTTGCGTTATTAATAAAAAAATAATAATTGGTAATTCCGATAAAAAACGGGATCGTAGGCCCTTAACGAATGAATTAACAGGTTTCCTGATAAACTTTTACGAATACATTATCATCATGTTGGAACGCGTGTTCATGAACATCAAAATCTTTTTTCATTGTATCGTTATGATATATTATCAAGGCAAATCGATAAAACATTATAAAATTATTTAAGAATCATTTTCATGAACACGTATTCCGACATCATGATAATGTATTTGTAATTTATTAAAAGTTTATCAGGAAACCCATTACTTCATTCGTAAGGCACATAATCCCATTTTTAACCGGAATTACCAATAATTTGAAGAGATTCTTAATAAATTAGGAATAGTTATTTTTCTCCGTGCATCTGGCATCCGAATTCTGAACACCGTTCATCGTAAATCAAAACATAATATTATATAAATAATGAATTCCAATGGCACTATTGTCAGAAGTGGACTATAAACTAATCTGATGTTATTCAGGGAGAAAAAACATACTACCGTGTTTGAAATTACTAATTAGATGATAAATTAATAATGTAAGATCTTCATACTTCTGGGGCGGACTGTAAATCAAGATAATAAATGGCCTAAAATATTCTAAAACGACTTTGTATGATATTAAATAATTTCATCCGCCCCTGACGATAGTAAAGTTGTGTAACCAAATATAAGACGCCCCCTGCCAATACTCGTTTTAATCTCAACTATTGTATGCAAATAAGATACCTTGGCAATACTGACAATACTCGGGATGTACGCAGTATTAGGAGTAGATGTGCCACCTTCAATTGAATGCTATGTACCCAGTACCTACCTCACATTGAATTCTGAAGCCTCCCAATATAATGTGCCAATGGCGAGGAATGTCAATGCAGTATAATTTTGTTTTGATTTTGAATGCAAATTTCCAAAAGAGCTCCCTGTCCTTCGACAGATGGCGGAAGATGCTCGAAAGATTGAATCCTTGTTTTTTACTTCTTATCTTCTTCTGACGCCTTCGCTTATCGAATGTTGACTATCATTAAAGCAATCTCTAACTAACTAACCATCACGTCGTGCTAGGCAGAGAGGACCGACCGCCAAACAATTTGGTCTTGGCACAGGCTACTTGTTTCATTCCCATTCATACATCATCTCATACATACTCTTCACATGGCCCGACTCGAGTATCTGATTCACTTGATCGTGCCATCTCCCCGACTTCTTTAACCATTCATATTTGTGTCATATTCGTACACTCCTTTCTTCGTTTATTCACTCTGCATGCATAAACCATCTCTGCGTCTTTTACCCATTATGCTCACATCAGCCTTGCAATATTTGCGGTTCTCCACATTTCTCACACGATCATACATGATTTTACCACGTATACGCCTCAGGGATCTCATTACTATACATTCAGTATTAGTACATCCTTCCTCTGCCAGTTACATGCCTCACTGACATACATCAGGATAGGTACCAGCACTCCATTGTGGACTGCTAGCTTCGCTTCTTTGGACAGTTTTTTGCTAGCGCCAATCTCTAATAAACTGTAATTGTACGAGTCGCCTAAGTTACAAAGCCATGGTTTGTTGCTTTGTAGAAACATTATAAATCTGGGTACATGGATGCTTCCTCAATATACCCTGGTCTAATTGGGTGACTACTTTTATGCGGAACATTAATCGTACTATAACTGGAAAATGAAATAATCCACATCATATAACTAACAGTTTTTTTTTGTCCTCAGGTCTCTGGCATATTGACTGTTATTTTCTCCGAAACTTCCTTCGAAAATCACTTCGCAATAAAAACTAAAAACTGTTTTTGACAGTTAATGAAATACGTTTTCTAATTTTATTATTAAAATAGACATAATTTTTTTTAAATATTTAATTTTTAAAATAAAACTCATTTTTTCGTCTAAAGACTGAATTAAAATTACTGATAGCGAAAAAACCCATATTCTATCAGACAAATGTATTAAAAACATAACTTTTTAGCAAAATAATAAAAAAAATTACAAAGTTTTATTTTTTTTTCTCAAATTGCTGTCGGAACCTTTGGTTTCTTACAGGAATACATTTTAATTCTTCTGTAGTTATTATCTTCTAGATTTTAATATAAAGCATGGTTCTTTCTAACACCGTTATATCATACTAGTTGACGTGTACCCGGCGATGCTCGGGGCCTTATAAATGGTTTGGGGTAAATGTTTGAGGTTGTGAAGCCTTTTCGTATCGACTATTCTGTACTTTCTACAAACATAATATGCATGCATCATATCTATAAACCTTGCGGAAAAAATTCTCTAAATGATAGTGAAAACTATATCAAAATCCATTGCGTAATTAGAAGAACTAAGCGCACAAACAGACAGGCGCGGATAGCGACTTTATTTTATATTATTGAGAGATTTCTAACCATAACAGTAAGGAAGATACAACGATTTCTATGATGTCATATGAGCTGTTCCGAAAGCGAACAAATGACTCTACGGGTAAAAGCTGTTTATTCGCAAAACCCAACAAATTAGCCTGAGACGTTAAACGAAAAAAATCAAAGCTTTACTTCGTCGGAGAAACGATAGTATTTTATGATGGTTCTTACAACCTAAGAGTTAATACGTTCGGAATCCTAATTGTTGTGCCAATTATGATCATCATTATTTGGTTGAAATAAACAATTAGTTTCCCACAATCTCCGATCTTTATGCATGCTTTAAAGTTAAAACATCGAACTCGTGATGTTAAAAATTCATCTATGCGCCAAAAATCATCTGTGCCAATAATCGTAATCGTTCAATCGTGGCTTTTGTGATCTAATATTGCGGATTTTAATTTTAGATCCGTGTCTTTTTGAACAGTTTATTCATTTGCAACATTTTATGTGCATTAATATGTTGGTTTAAAAAATAAGTTTGTGCAGTTCCCCCTCCTTCAAGAGTTGATGATGGACTTTGCAAGGCTATTCGAAACGTTGACTTAAGAACAGAGCCGAATCTAAAACACCTTTCACCCTGTGAAGAATGTATAAGGATGACCTTTCGCCACCCTTTCGGCAGTGCAAGAAAATTGTTGTTAAAATTTTGAAATTGATGAAATTGAAATTGTTGAAAACTGCTGGTTTTCCTTAAAAACGTAACTTCCGTCGCTTTTTTACACTATAAAAAAATATGTGATTTGAATGTGTTATTTTCATTTATTGACGAAGTTATTTCACTCGACAAAAAATCTGTTAGTTACGAAGGTTATACAGTTATATATCTGTTATTTAATGTAATGAAAATAAATAACTTTGTATACAACACTATTTAATTGAAATAATTAACATGTTTCAAAACCAATGGTTTTTCGTCGGGATAAACGTATTATAAATAATATATACAGGGTGTCCGGGGGTAAAGTGCACTAACTTAGATGATTGTAGAAGTAAAAAGATAAATAACTTTTTGAAATTCCGTTGTTTTTTTTCCTTAATAAAAAATATTTTTCCATAGAAGAATATTATTTTCTCTATACAAAAAAAAAATCTTTTTTACCAGAAAACCACCTTAAGGCCCCGTATAGTATGCGTTCAAAGGGGAGATATGTAAATACGAATATTAGAGGGAGCGCGCTAATATTTAAAAAAAAAAACGATAATAATTAAGCGAAAATTGTGAAAATATTTAATAAAACACGACTTAATTTAAAGATATATTGTGAATTTTTTCAATGCCTATAATATATTAAATAACAGAACAAAACGTGTTTTTAATAATTTCCGGAGCTTACTTTGCGATTTTTTTCTATCGATTGAATTTCATGTAATTACCGCTTCGACATAATAAATGTATAGATATTAACTTAATAACATGTACTATTTAAGGACATATCTTAAAGTGTTCAAGAGAAATATGTCATGAATCGGTAGAAATTCGGAATGCCGGGTCAAATGTTCAAATTTCCCAAAATGTTATTTATCTTTTTTACCTGTACTATCATGTAGGACACCTCCCGAAGTTTGTGAACTTTACCCCTGGACACGTCTGTATATTTACGTTTATCCTGACATAATGTCAGTTACGGACACCATATCTCTCACGAATACAAAACTAACTCCGGGATTCCCCAGGGATCGAATCTAGGACCCCTTCTCTTTCTCTTATTCATCAATGACATTGGCAACACTATAAACCACTCAAAATATCTCCTTTTTGCTGACGATATAAAACTTTTCAAAGCAATCAAAAGTTACATCGATTCCATTCTTCTGCAGAACGATCTTGATTCTCTTGTCAAATGGTCGGAACTGAACAACTTACCCTTCAGTATTCAGAAATGCAGTATCGTTACATTTACAAGGTCCAAAGATACATTCCTGTTCCCCTACCACATTAATAAACATGAATTAACACGTAAAAATGAGATTCGAGACCTTGGCGTAATTTTTGAACAAATCTCTCTTTCAAATCCCATATATCTGATATTGTCTCCCGTGCCAACAAAATGCTTGGATTTGTTCTTCGTAATTCAAGATCATTTACCAACGGAATCGCAATCCGAAGAACGTATGAAGCACTTGTTCGCAGTATCTTGGAATATAGCTCCATTATTTGGGCCCCTTCTGAGCAAAACCATATTCTCGAAATAGAAAAAGTACAAAAGAGATTCATGCGTTACCTATATATGAGGGAATATATGTACTACCCTTTCCTGTATCCATCCTTATTCTTAGCAGGAATGCTCGATCTTAATACATTAGAAGCCCGCCGAAAAATATTTTTAGGAAAACATTTTTTTAAGATAATCTCTGGAACTATACATAATCCACCTATTTTGAAAGAGATTAACTTATATGTTCCAAACAAGTATACTCGTGGAAGGTCCCATACCCTATTTTATGCTCCAAAAGCGAGGACTTCTGCCTATCAGAACGCCCCAGTCAACAGAGCGACTGAACTGCTCAACGAGTCTGCATTGACCATCGACATTTTTAACGTAACCTACAGGCAGTTTAACAATTATCTTTTGACGTATGTCACAAAGTAGTGAAACTGACCTTTTTATGTGTTTTGCTATACTTTTTGTCTAATTTTTAATCTTCTCCATAATGTATTGGTGAATAACCGTTTTACGGAGAACATGAAAAAATAAATAAATAAATAAATTATTTTGATTCAAAAGTTATTTATTTTCATTAAATTATAATGATGCCACAGAGTGAATTTGCGATTGTTGAATTATTGTAATTTACGATGTAATTTATTTTGTTTTACTGTGTGATTAATAAATTAATGTATTTTTCTTTGTTTACAGGTAAGTTCCTGAAAACTCGACACATTCGCTGGTATGCCTTTAGTGTAGTAGGTAAGTTTTTTATACCGTAAAAAGGATTATTCTGTGGATTATCTTCACTTCATTTATTGGAGAAAAAATAGCAAATTCTGGCAATTAACAAACAAAATTCAACTGGGACATAGTGTTGTGTAATGTTAAATGTTATGTAATGCTAAAAGTTATGTAATGTTAAATGTAATGTTAAATGTTACGTAATGTTACATGTTATGTAATGTTAAATATTATGTAATGTTAAATGTTATGTAATGTTAAATGATATGCAATGTTAAATGTTATGTAATGTTAAAAGTTATGTAATGTTAATTGTTATGTAATGTTAAATGTTATGTAATTTTAAATGTTATGTAATGTTAAATGTTATGTAATGTTAAATGTTATGTAATGTTAAATGTTATGTAATGTTAAATTTTATGTAATGTTAAATGTTATGTAATTTTAAATGTTATGTAATGTTAAATGTTATGTAATTTTAAATGTTATGTAATGTTAAATGTTATGTAATGTTAAATGTTATGTAATGTTAAATGTTATGTAATGTTAAATGTTATGTAATGTTAAATGTTATGTAATGTTAAATGTTATGTAATGTTAAATGTTATGTAATGTTAAATACTATGTAATTTTAAATATTATGTATAGTTAAATGTTATGTAATGTTAAATGTTATGTAATGTTAAATGTTATGTAATGTTAAATGTTATGTAATGTTAATGTTTAGAGTAAAAAGCTGCCAACTGATTCTGACCGTTAAAAAACGTGATTTGCCAACACAGTCGATGACAGGTTCAAAAGATTTCACACATTTTTCAAAAAGGTTTTTTTAGGAAAGCCCAATTTGGGCCTATATAAGCAAGTCTAAGAAAGATAGACCGCGTGGTAAATGGTGTAGAACTAAACTAATACTATCCATCTTGTAATTGTTACTATTGTTAGTATGGTTACCCTATGCTTGTGTCTGATAAGCCAGCACAGGTACCTTATACTTTAGTTTACAGAAGAATATTATTGGTGCCAACTTACTATAAACGTATTGCCCAATGTTTCTTATGTTGATATTTTTGTTTTATTTTCCGTACATTTTTTAATAATTTATTTTTTATTTTTGCTACCGGTCTCAACACAACCGTGTCATTAACTTTTCTTTTGTGGGTTTAAATTTAATTTTATTATTGTATTAAGTTTACTTATAAGTATTTTTTTAAATGATGTAATTATAAAGGTATATATGTAATAATCGTATGAAGTCAATTCTGTGTGTTTTACGGCAATAATAAACTATCAGAAATGAGATCCAGCACTGTGCGAGAAAGAATCAAGCCAACTTCGTGCATTGTAAATTGAGTGTTGTTGCCAATCAAATTGCACATTTTCCTGACGATAGACAATAGGTACACTCAAAATAAAATGGCAACTTTCGTTTAGTATCCATCAATTATATTCTTATCGGAGCCTTTCTATCTTCCTATTCGAAATTATGGGCTATAGAACTGTGGGATGCAACGCAGTGTTGAAACCAAAGTCATTCCATTCGTTAATTTATAATTTTGAAGTAAAAAATATATCCCTTAGTTAGAATATTACGGTTAGTCCGTTAACCGTATTGAAAAGTATTTTTTTTTTTAATATCGAGTGAACTAGAGACGGGTGATAGGCAGGCGCTTGCAGGGACGGCTGACCGAATATGGTACTTGATCGTTGGAAATTCTGTAGTTATTATCCCCTTAAGTCTTTGACATTTTGCAATGTACTTCTCAAGTGAACTATCAGAATGCAGATTTCACGGAAAATATTATTCGCATTACATTCGATTTCAGATAAATTTGTTGTTTTTGAACACATTTCAAAATAAATTACTGTTTTTGACAGCCGATTAAAAATTCTTTCAGATTTTTGTTTTAGAAATCGACACATGAAATTGAAAATATTAAAATTTTGGACGTAAAATGAGGTTTTTAAAGGCGCTCACCGGTGGTTTTCATAGTGCAAACTGTAATTACCACTTTACACGAAATTAAACTGGAAGCACTGTATTCTCTCTTTCTTTCACTGTTTCTCACTGTAATACAAAAGAAGATAGCATAACTTTTATGATACCGTGTCAGGCTGGGAGATATATACCCTAAAAAGATCATACGGGTATTTGATTTCTGTGAAAAATATCATATAAATAATAAAATATATTTATAATATCTAATGTATTTAAGTGATTTTTATGATAGTGGCTAGCCGTTTCTACAATATAGCGACACAGTGGGTGGAAGGAAGGTATAAGGAAATTAAATGTGAAAGATAACAGATGGTAAGAAGTGTATTTTTTTTACAAGATAAGCTACCATCTTGGCCATATTGCCAAATTGAAAATTCTTAATACTTTCTTTCTCTAATTTTATTAGAGCAACATAGGTTAGGTATTTGCTAGCCTAAAACCATTAAAAAATCAACGGAAATGATAATAATAAACCGCTCTTTGTCTATGCAATTAATTCTCTGTTAAAGTTTGAATTGTCTATGCCGTCTATGGTGTCATCCCATTGTGTCTGACCACTCAGGCGCGGCGGGCTGTTATAAAACCGACTGTAAGTTACCTGGTTACTCTAGCTGTTAGCAATTTGCCTTTTTACCATTTAATTAACACTGCTTCCGCGGAAGAATGGGGTAAAGATGGGCTAGTACCAATACAAGCAATGTGAGGACGTTATATGCAAATGGACGTAGGTAAATGGCTTCTGATAGAAGATGGCAGATTGCTTACAGAAGGTGAAACAATGGTGTTTTGCTTTACGAGCAATTTTTTTAGTTTTTAATTATCAATTAGTTTTTTTTTTATTAATCTTACAAATTATACAGGATATACCATACTGAGGGTCATTATTGTTCTTTATTTGGAGGGTTATATGGAACAAAGTAGCTCCGTTGCAGCGGGTTGCTGAGGCGCCGTTTTTGTTAAACTATGTGACTAATATATACATTTTATTACACCGGTCGGTGGCCGAGTTGACATCGCGTTTGGGTCCCACCCAGGCGTAGTGTGTTCAATTCCTCTGCTGGCTAAGTCCTCCATCACAACACATGCAACATTTTCAGCTTACTGTGGTGGTAGTAGGAGATTTTCAAATATTGTCAGGTTATTCGTAACCCGGGAACGTTTGTCTATCTTTAAAAAAAAATAAATTATATCTATCCTATCTATATGTGTACCTATACATATATAAAGAAGAGTGTCCCGGTTGGGCGTGTGTGTTTGTTTCTGAAACAAATATGCAGTTTTATTCCAAGATTGATGAAATTTTGCACACATGACAAAACACTATCTACATGAGATAAAGTAGAATTTATATTATTTGCACACTTGACATTCATAATAAGTGGAAAATTATTGTCTACCTACTTCTGATTTTTAAAAACCTTGTGTAAAGCTCGGGCAACGCCGGGGACTTAACGGGTTATAAAACAGAATTTGCACAGATTTTTGGTTCAATATTGTTTTCAAAAAATAAGATATTCAGTTCGAAACCGGGTAGTATCAACTTTTTAGAAGTAAAATACAGTGAGCATGTTTGGAATGAAAAATGTATGTGTCATTTTGCTGTCCGATGACATTTTTTTATCTATTAAAATTAAAAATATTATATTTTTCTATCGCACGTCGCCACCGATCACATATTATCTTTCATACTATCACACATCGCAACGGACCACGTGTTAGGTACGCGCTTGTTTCGTATGTACGGTACTGCTGGAACGAGAAGGAGTGCATATCACGTAATGCGCTAGGTTATACCGAGTGGCGATGTGTGATCGAAAAATGTAATTGAAAAAGTGTCATCGGAAGGCAAAATGATGTCCAAATTTTTACTCCAAATACTCTTAGGAATCGCTGGTAAAAGCTGTGTGTATATAATTTCATTTGTTTTTGTAGTTGTTTTACTTTTCTATTATCTTCTTAAAAGTAAAATGTCATATATTTTCTTAAAGATTTCAATATTTTATTATTAATAGGTACAGAGCGGTTGTGACAACCCTCCAACATTGGTCGAATGTAGCGATTCTCAAGTGTGCGCATCGTTGTTACTGGGACGTAAATTGTGAACATTTATAAAAGTGTCTTAACTAAATACGTAAACTAAATATTCGACTCTGAAAATAGAAGAAATTTATTTAGCCGAATTTGGACTTCGTAAATTTGTTCATAACGTGGCGAGTAATTTGCGCTCCCATGTAAAAATGTCTATTCATTCAAAAGCAGATTTTACTTTTAAGAACTAAATGGTGATATTATAATGCGAGATGCCTATTTACTGCCAGATTGATTTATTGACGAATCACAGTCAGCTTTCCTCTCTGCGTCCCGCAACTCTTGTTTTAACCCCTCGTCCTTAACTTCTCGTCTATTAATATTCATATGTCTGTGGTTATATCCTATTTACAGATGAGTAAGACGGTATGTGTAAAAATGTCTATTCATTCAAAAGCAGATTTTACTTTTAAGAACTAAATGGTGATATTATAAGGCGAGATGCTTATATACTATCAGATTGATTTATTGACGAATCACAGTCAGCTTTACCCTTTTCGTTCTTCAACAGTTGATTTTACCCCTCACCCTTAATTTCTAGTCTATTAATATTCATATGTCTGTGTATTTACCCTTTTTCACAAGAGCATCTCGTAATGTCAAGTTATTCGTGGTTGACCTAGACTCCTTTATCCTCAAAAATGTTCTCAGACTTTTGACCACTATCAACAAAAAAATATACTGTGTAGATATATTTACACAGCCAAATTCAATTTTAGTCCCGTCACCAATCTCCCATGACAATACAGTCTTAAAATTAATTTATATATGACATATTTTTGCAAGAGAGCTTGCTGTAAATATCTATGGACATAAAATGGTCAAATTCCACCACGAAATCTTTATCAAAACTCCTTAATCATACTGCTCTAAACTCCTTGCAACTTTCGTAAGCCGAGCTTCGGGCATTAGTAATGATGATTTTGTATTTCTAGACAGACAACAATGTTCAATGTTTATGACATTTATCCTTTAATCTGATCGTTAAATCTGTGAAACGATCACGACATTATCTATGGGTTAATCTATATTCTATATCTATGGATCTGGTGCAAGTAGTTGATCATGGTCTCAATATTGTCAGGTTCCTTTATTATCCCAGGCTTTTAAATTCATCGCTTAGCTACCTAATATTTTGCCATCGACCCAAATTAATTGATTAATTATGAATCATGATATTTTTAAAGATAACTGAGATAGTTACTACCTGCTTTTGCCTCAATGTTTACACAATCTTTCAAAATACTTCTATTTTAATATGGTTTTTTTTTCTTGATTAAATGAATGAATGAATGAATGAAATAAAATCTTGGAAGTAGATATTAACCTTCCCAACATCCGATCGAGTTGAAACTCGGCAGATAGACTCCTTATCGATGAAAATGCATTTTATGAGCTTTTGGTGGTACTCATGCACGCATACGCGCGCTCACACGCATATTTCTGAAATTGGATGATATTATTTTTAAAATTTTACAGCAGTTAATAACGAAGTAATTGTCGGTACTAACCAATTGGGATTTGGCTTAGGTATTAGCTGTGTTGACTCCAGTTCCTAGGGAAGAAGGTTCAATCCTCATTCAAACCAATATACAATATACTAAAAAGTAATATTTTTTCCTTGAAATTGGCTACTAGACAGCCCAAGAGATGGCGCAACGAAGTCAAAAATTAAAAATATATATTATAGCCAACAAACTTTGTTTTTACGGGTTGAAATTTTCATTCTTGAACTTTTGAAACGTGTAAATAGATAAATTTATATTTTAAAGCTTCGTAGCTCATGACGGAAATGAGGTTTAGAGCTAAAAATAGTTGTATTTACCGAACAAATTTAACCCACGACGCCTAGCTGAGAACCCGTAGATTTAAATCCCTCGGCTAGTAACCGGAAAGTTAATTAAAATTCAAACGAATAGAAAAATTTCGTAATATTTACAACGTCTTCTCACTGTATAATGTATAGTCCTTGAGATATTTGTACCACATAATCGAGAGAAGGTACATATTGCCAAACTGCGCATCTCAAAAAAACAGTTCGTTCGTGTTTCGAATCCTCGATTTAAATATTATGAATCGAATTAATTACACGCTCATCAGCATCCAAAGCAGTTTTTTCCTGTCACTCGAGCAAATCCAATCGAAGCGAGGTTTTCGAAATGTTCTTGTTTTCCATCTCTATAGGTTTTGTTACTAAGTATAAGTAATTTAAAGTAGGTACCTACTTACATTTTAAACCTCACACCATTCCACAGAGAAAAAAATACCCAAATTTGCTAAAACCGCATTCAGATGAGAGTGAAATTGAAATTTTCAGAGTAGTTGGTTTGTTTTATAACGTTGACGTTCTTTTGAGGATTTACGATGTTTACATAAATATTTATCATGAACGTCACAGGATGAGTAGTTACATTTATTGACAGGTTAGTAGTCGATTGGATAAAGGCGTTGAGTTCCTACGTTCTCCCACTAAAGCGTCGCCGGTTCGATATTCTACTAGTCAAGTCCTCCTAATTTATTCGTATGGTCTGCAATCCCATTTTTACCGGAATTACCAATAATTTTAAGAGATTCTTAAATTCTTCTCCGTGCATCATTGTAGGTAGGAGGAATTTATTTAACCCATATTGCCAGGGTGAAACCCAACGCATTTGTCCACTCATTTACTAACATACTACTGAATCAAGTTTGGTTTGCTTTAAAGGCATTGTATGTTTCTTTAGAAAACTGTCGACATAACACAAATGAATTTTCAATATGAAATCTATTATTTCTGAGATATATTTTGACACCTTTGAAGAAGAGAAATGTGTGAACTGTGGAAAGGAATTTTTTAAGGTAAATAAAAATTGATCGTGGAGGTACCGTTCCATGGAGGTAAGTTCTTGTTGTTTGATTTTTTTTTCAAATTCTATTATCCTCAATTTTTTTGAAAAAAGTCTCATCCATCGATGTATTATATTATTTCCTGATATCTTCGTTGCGTCAGCGATGATGACCGGTCAGTGGCAGAGTTGTCAGTCCCACCAAGGCGTTCAATGAGTTCAATTACTTTGCTGGATAAGTAGAGTAATCATGACACATGTTTACTGTGGTGGTACTAGGAGATTTTCAAATATTGTCAGGTTATTCGCAACCCGGAAATGTATGTATTTCTTTTAAAAAATTAATTTAGTTTTTCAAAAATCCAAGCTTGTAATTAATTTTTATTATTTTATATAAATTTTACATGACAGTTGATTTGCATTATCTCGCCCACCATACTAGGTTCATGCTTGTACAGGGTTTTTCCAATAAGAGGTGTTATTTTTAATAGCCCGCTATTTCGGTAGATGTTACTTTGGAAGCTGTCATTTTTTGACATTCGACAAGTAGAAACTACGCCATTAATAAAGATGGAACGATACACGCTTCAACAACGCATTGAAATTATTAAAATTCACTTGAGTTAATCAAATGCAAATCATCTTGAGTGATGAGGCCCATTTCCACCTCGGTGGATTCATCAACGAGCAAAATTGTCGCATCTGGGGCTCGGAAAACCCAAGAGTTATTGTTCAAAAGCCTCTCTATCCTCAACGTGTGACTGTTTGGTGCGGTTTATGGTCCCACGGAGTCATTTTTTTTGGTCGGAATTGGATGGTATTGATCTGGACAACGTTCACTTTCAACAAGACGGCGCTACGTGCCACAAAAGCAACGAAACCATTGATCTTTTACGATTGAATATCAAAATAACACCTCTTATTGGAAAACCCTGTATATTGGCAGTCAAATGTTACGAATTGAATATAGTCACTAATGACGTGCAAATTTCATGCTCACAAGAGGTTAAGCCCCCGCATACCTAATTTCTACAGATTTTTAACAAGTTTCTCGTTAACTCTTTAAGTTTTTAAGTTCCAAAAAATCATGTTTTTTATTCCAAAACGTTAATTATATAAAATTCCCTCGATAGAAAAAAATCGCAAGTTAAGTTCAGAAAATTATTGAAAACTCGTTTTGTTCTGTTATTTAATGTTTTGTATGCTTGAAAAAATTCACACTGTATCTTTAAATGCAACTAAAGCATTTATCGAAAGATTTTTGTTCTATTTCAAACAAGTCGTGTTTTATTAAATATTTTAAACATTTTGAATATTTATAAGCATATCATCACACATATTAATTGTGGTCTGTGGTATGCGTTATTCCTGCATGAATTTATTAAATGAACTCGATTTTGGAAGAATAACTCGGACAAGCGATTAAGTAGGTTCCTACCTATAATATAATATTTTAACGTATGATTATTTAATTATTCGAAATTGGAATAATAATATCCTGTGATTTTTCATTTATTTACTATTTCGGGGTTCCATTCTTTAAATTCAAATCAAATTTCAGTTCAAAATTTTGAATAATTTCAAACAGGAATAAACAACAGAAATTAGTAGGTATGTTTGATTGATTCGTTAAATAACAATAATAATGCATTTGTCACTTTTCATGTCGTTTCTCGTGATTTCGTGTTTGTTCTTGACACCTTTGCCGTACACGATTTATACAACACAATGAATTTGTCTTCTCCAATATGACACATTACATATTGTGTATGTTCCTCTTTGTTATCACCTCACTGGCGGTCATCTTAAACCAGAGGTTCCCAAACTTATTTCCCTTTTCAATCTAGTATCTCAGTTGGACAGTCGCTTTTACCTGCGTCAGTATTTAAGCCCCCGCATACCCAATTTATAACAACTCTTTAAGTTTTTATGTTCCAAAAAAATATATATCTTATGCTGAAATGTTAATTATATGAAATTCTCTCGATAGAAAAAAATCAAAAAGTAAGCTGTGAAAATTATTAAAAACACGTTTTGTTCTGTTATTTAATATGTTATAGGCATGGAAAAACTCGCAGTGTTTCTTTAAATGCAACTAAAGCATACGACGAAAGATTTTTGCTCTATTTAAAACGAGTCGTGTTTTATTGAATATTTTCACTGTTTTCGCTTAATTATTATCGTTTTTTTTAATATTAGCGCGTTCCCTCCAACATAAGTTTTTACATGTCTCCATTTCAAACCATCTTTTAGGGCCTTAATAAAATTATTATTACGTTCTGCAAGTACCTACTTATTGCACCGATTGCATCGTCACCCTTAGTTAAGGAATTTACTTTGTAAATCGTGTCTTCTGAAGGCTGAAAAGTAATTACCTCTTGATGTGTGTACACAGATTGAAGACTGATTTAATGATGAATGCAAACAAGTCCAAAGTCATGGTGTATGGACGAGAGGAAGCCGCGCAATACAAAGTAGTAAGAAAACCCGGTTGGGTTTATGTAGGACGTGATTGCAAGAGATGGAAAAGCTGATAAGGACAATGACAGAAGGTTGACGGAGGACCGAATGAAGTCCACAACGGATACTAATCTGATGGCAGTAAGACGTTGAATTGACATAAGAAAGTAGAATGCAGTGGAATTGTGATCCCTGAGACGTATACGTCGGACATTGATGACCGAATTTCGATTGCGGATATTTTAAGTCTTTGAATGGAGGACGAAATGCAATAGTCACCGTAAATTCATCCATGGAGTTGGCTTGCCAATACGTTGGTAGGTTTAAAATCGGTAGATGAAAGACGAAAGTTGACTTTGGTAAAAGATTGATCCCTGAGACGTGAACGAGGGACATTTTTATGACTGAATTATGGGCTGAGCTCTGAAAAAAACAATAATTGAAGAGCTGTGAAAAAGAAAGACAAATATTTGAAACTAGGTAAAGTCACCAGGTTTTTTACAGTTTTTTTCGAAATCAGGCGTATCACCTTCCTCTTGTTGGTGCAGTATTTTATCAACCTCGTAATAAAATCAAATCCACACCGCCCACAGATATCTGTCACAGACATTCTTCCTTATGTAAATACTAGCTGAAGTTCCCGGCATTACCCATGCAGAGTTTTTCGAAATCAGATTAAGACGTTAATTTTCATCTTATTTTTAACGTCAATTGTGCAAAATTTCATCGATCTCTGAATAAAACTGTAGATTTGTATAAAAATCATATCCATAATCACAGATCCTGTTTCTAAAAATAGATAGATAGAAATTCTAGTCCCAGAAAGAGTTCTTACGTGACGTCATCGTTCTAGTATCTTCTGTCTTTTTCAATTCATTCAAGATGTGTGAGAAGGAACAGGACAAATCGTCGATGACATGCGTACAAACTCTCTCTAGGACTAGTATATAGAACAATTTAGGTTTTCTTTAGATTTTCATTGTTATTAGTTTTCTCACCCTTGAGTTTCGCGGATTGAGCGTGAGCGGTGGTTTATGCATGACTCACGGGGTATTTTACCTAAGCCATAAATTATTGTAGCGTTGTGAATCACTGATTTTTTCCTGGAACAAGTAACCCCATGACTCACCATCCCCCCATTTAACCCACTTGCCCACTTCCGTCATGTTGTTTGACTTTAGGGGTATTTAGTCGTTTTGCGCTTCGTCCTTCTTGAATCACCGTTTCAGTCTTGCAGTTGTCCATGATACTCAAATTATCAGAAACACGCAATTCTTAGAGGTCGTAAGAATTTGAAATCATACCTTCGTTCTCTTTCATTTTTTTTAGGTTGTGAAGTTAAGTCGTATTGTTCTGTTTCTCCTTGTTACAAGTTTTGGTCAGCCTTGCAGTTTCCATCATCAGGTCAATTATCAAGCAACGTTTATTAAAAAAAAACTATTAAATTTAACAAAAACTTAAAATCAAGCAACATGATTCCGTGAGAACCTTAGTCGGAAACTAATACCTTGGAACTTTAGTCAACAAATTCAATAATATTTATGTCTATCACATCCTGTCTGACATTTCCTCCTCGTTATCTCTTGCCCAATTGCTATACATAATATGCATTTCGATCCTCTCCTCTTCACAATAATGTCAAGTCATTACTCAGGAGATCCGTTGCAAACGTCACGATCGACCTTTCGATGGCCGTAAAAACAAATGTTGGTTAATCGCACGAAAAAGCACACTCAGTGACCGAATTTCACAATATATTTTTTTCTTTGTAATGGCCTGGTTGATCAAGTATTATTTCTTCTGACGTTTGCTTCGTATTTTATACACCTTAATGTCTTCTTCTTTGTCACACTTTGCCACTAATGTGTGTAATTTCTCTTCTCGTAAAAAAAATATCGACTAATTCAGGGTGCTATCATTCTGACATTCGCTCAAAATTTCAACACACTTTTTAATTATTGAAAATTATCATAGAAACAGTATGGTGTCTTTTATTATGATGGGTAGTTAAATTGACATTTAAAAGCTCCTTAACTTCTGATGAAAATGGCTTAGTGAATTGAAAATAATTGCGTTTACCAAGAAAATTGTGACAAAAATAGCCATGCATATTTCATCACGGTTAAATTTTCTGCTTTATAGTTATGATCACGATCACCTATGCCCATGAATAACGAGGTTCCATCTTACACATGCGACAATGATCTCTAAAGTAGCTCTCTCTAGAGCTCATTATTGCTTGACATCGTCGTGTCGGATGAACCTTGTTATTCTAATAGGCCGCTATCCTGTTGTACGATGTTATAAAAAGTTAACATTTTTAGGAGAAATTCCTTGCTCTAAAACAAGTTTTATTAAAGCAATATTCAAAGCCCGTAGGTGTTCTATAATAAATTATTCTGTAAAATAAACCCTCACTACCAATCCACTGATAACTACTTCCTCTAGCCGTTATAGCCCGTGTGTAATTATAATTTGGCACGAAATAATTGCTTCTTCAGTTTAGTGTCAGTTCATTTGTGATGCTATTTAAAATATATCAATGATTCGCTTTATGTACCTAGTTTTTTTTATAAATAAAAGTATCATTAATAATTGGTTGGCAAATAGCCTAAGGCAAGGTAGCATTATAATGGTTTAGTCGTGTATCATCTTCTGTAACATAAAATGTTAGTTACACCCGGCCCTTAGTCAGTGCCTTGAGGGACTCCTATTTGTTTACGGTCAGACCAATTTACTCCTGGGTAGTTTATTTTTAGGAGCTTAAATAAATGATTAATCAAATATATAAAACAACCGACCCGCGCTACTAACCATATTGTTAAATGTAGCTATTTGAAAATAACTGTCACTAACAATGAATTTGCGTTTTTTGTTGCGCAGTAAACACCATTACAAAACAGTTAAATTTAATTTTGTATCCTCTAAATTTAATATTAAAAAACTTGTTGAAACCCGATATAGATAAATAATTATTGCTTTCCAGAATAAAATATACTTCCAATGACACCTCAGCAGTAGCTTTAGCTGTATTTTGTAACTAGTAAATCTGAATAGCTAGATATATCCCAACCTTTCTCTTTCACGTTTCCTTATAGGTCACAACATTACCATATTGTAAGCCTTAGTTCCACTGGCTTCGATAAACGGGAGTCTTTTGAGAAAACGGATAAAAAATACAGTTTTGTTTTGCCCTAACGATGGTGTACACTCTGAAAAGAAGTTGGGCTGTGACAACAATTTATCTAGGTATTCGAAAATAAACATTTACTATTCATTATATAAAAACAATATATTTTTTTAGATTTATCTACCGAATACAGAGTAAAATAATAGACTTGATCAATGTATAATGCTGTTTTCTGATTATACTGACAACCATGAATAAATTTAATGAAGTCGAAATACAACGCAATACTTTGAAGGATTTAATACTTCTGTATTTCGTTACGGACGCCATCTTCTTGCTGCTACATTACACAGCATTAAACATCGTGCAACGTATATTACTTACATTACCCCATCTCTTGTCTAATCTAATCTACTTTCTTATACGAATACATTACTTTTACGCAACAAAACAAATCGGTGTCTGTTTCAAAACTTATCGGCGATTGTTCCCATTCTAAAATCTTCTTTATCTATGATTTTGCAATTGACTTCCGCATCTAAATTATGAACTTTTCTATGCATTTCATTTTAGATAAATCAAACCGAAACTTGTCGGGTATTGTTTCTATATTTCTATGATTTTGCAATTGACTTCCGCATCTGAATTATGAATATTTCTATGCATTACATTATTGAATCGAACGATAAAATATGCAAATGTTCGATATGCTATGACCGCAAAAAAGTGAAAATAATGACTGGGTCTTTGAGAATAATTACTATATTTTCCAGTAAGGTATTTAGAACATTCGATACGATCAGTATCAGCTTTCATTTATGCTTTGAATATTTAACTGGAGGTTAGTTAAGTAATCGATGCGAAGGGATATCTCGGTTAGCCGGGAATTAGTTTAGCAGCCAATGAATTTTTACGGCTTGACTTCTCAATCAGTTTTCATAAATTCCCAATGAGCGTAAGCGTGCGGCTCCCCCAGCTCCTAGCTCCCAGTTTCCAGCGTAGGAATGATCGTTCGACTCTTGGTACCGGTACGTCGCCTCGTAACTCAAGATAAATAATATGCAAGGTGGTTAGTAGGTGTAGATACATACGTCAAGTCCAGATGTCGTTCCGATAAAAAAGGGTTACCTTGAGTCAATACGGCTCATCAAAAAGAACTAGCTCAATTGTGCGGTTCGCTTATGAAGGACTCATCGCTAGCGTGGTGGTTAAGGTAACACGTTTTAGAACTGTAACATCGTTCAATTCAACTTGACTCTTTCTAAGATAAGAAATACCTAGGTATTGGGGAATATTAGAGATGTTAGCATCCAGAATTGCAAAAAGAATTACAGAGTGTTCCGGATAACGTAATCACGAAAAGTATTCAATCAATAAAGGTTGATTTAATTTTAATAGGTCATAGTCATTAGTTGTGAGTCACCACTTAGAAGTTCTAGTTACATGTTAAGGGCCCACTATTCGAATTTCATCCAATTTCCGACATACTTTCCTTAAAATTTTGAAGTTTTTAAGCTCTTAAAAAAATATATGTTATTCTTTAAGATAGTATCTATTTGTTCCAAAAGCCGAAACGGTAATTATTTGAAATTCCCTCGATAGAAATAAATCGCAAAGTATGCTCCGAAAAATATTATTAACACGTTTATTTCTGTTATTTTACAAGTTATATGTATGAAAAAAATCACAATGCTTCTTTTAATGCTACTCAATAGACCCCAAAAGTGATTTTTGCTATTTTTGAAATACGCCGTGATTTATTAAACATTTTCACAACTGTCGCTTACGCCTATTGCTTTTAAATCATATTTATTATAGCGCGCTCGCTCCGACTTGAAGATTAAACTATCTTTCTTTGAAAAGTTCATTCGCCAACTCGAGGGCTTTGGGGGCAGACGTGTCGTTCATCGTTCTATGATCTACAGACGTGCGATTACGTGCAAATATTTGAATTTATAAAGATAATTTTTACGCGTGTAAAGTTTATGAGTTAATAAATATTGTTTTTTCAAAGATGGGAAATACACGAAAGATATCCCGTATTTCAAAGAAAAAATGTTATCTCATAAAATTATATCCTATCTATTAGGTGAGAAGAAAAAAATACAATTTTTGATTTATAAGCTTATATTTATTATAAACGATAATTTACTATAAAAATTAATAATTCATATTTTTATTTATGTATTGTGTAGTAAAAAGTTATTATTTTTTTTTCAGAATAGGTACTTTGGGAAATAAAACTAATTCCAATGCATTAGAAATTACGGGGTAAATTTTTATTAATTTAGTTTTCTTGTTCCTATACGATCGTGATTTATTTGCGAATTAACTTTCTACGTACACAAATACACACGTCACTTTACATCTGCTCCTTAGAGTAATATTACTCTAAGATCTGCTCTAATGATTCACAATGCAACGATGTCCGAAATATAATATAATATGTAATAATAATATATGGGCCACCTGTTTCAAATAACAATACTCGAACGTGGAATCCAGAAAAATAATGAACGGGCCAGCGAAAAAAGCTATTGAAAGTTCTGAAACTGTGGGGAATATAATTTAATAAAATAAAATACTTTTTTGTTTTAAAACCACGATATTTATTAATTTAAGAACCGACCGGTTTCGCTTTACTTAAGCATCATCAGGGTACAAATTAATACTAAACAAGAAGTACATAATGTGTGCATATATATAACAAAATATAGAGGGAGACAACATGATACAAATATAAGCAACACAAAGACGGTCATAAAATACATTAACATAAGTGCACAAGTAATGGAAAAACCGCTAGATAATTATGTAGACTAATGGGTTATACGAATAAATCGGGAGAAACAAAACATCAACTGGCAAGGTGGTAAGGAGGTAAGGAGAACTGGGAATTTTTTATGGGTTTATTGGAAACAGACTTAATATTGGACTACTTGATATGTCTAATTGATTATTAACTCTTAAACCCTACCACTCTGGGAATGTAATTATTCCTACCACGGGGTACTGAAGTACCCCGCGCAAAAAAAATGAATAAAATAAAAGTCTTAGATATTTTTTTCAAAATTATTTTTATAATGGCAAAGTAATAAGAAAAGACAATAAAATTTATTAATACAAAACTAATAGACATTTTTGTCGTTACATGAAGGACAGCTTTTGTATTGATGGTCAACACAAATATAGCGGCGTCAAGTGTTACAGACAGATCGAGATTTTTTGTCCTTTGTGCGCGGACAAAAGCAGCAGCGACCAGGTTTGGGATTATCAGGGACCGGCCTATGATCTTCACTATGAATATTCAAGACTGCACGTATAGTTTCTCTGATATCCCGGGGTAAACTTGGCTATTGAATTTTGCTCTCATATGAGGCTTTATGAGTGCCATTGACAAACTCTTAAGAAATTTACGCCGCTTGGTTATTTTCTATTCATCAATGTTAGTTGACAGCTAGAATAAGACCCAAAAGTTGACACCAACGGTATTAAGCAACCCGTAGAAGAGACACATGGGCCACCTTTTGATCTTCCTGGACGTCGAGTACTTCTTACAAAGTTGGTCGAACACATCCTCCCCGCATTTGGTTTTATTATGGAAATGTATTATTTCTGGAAGGTACACTTCATTATCCTTGTCAGGACTGTCATGCATGGTGGACAGCATGATTACAACTTTCTTCTTAGCTGACTTCAGAGGACAATACGACAAAAGTGTGAGAGATCCGTCGTAGCCAAACATTGATGTGCATCTTTCTCGATTTTTAGGGTCTAAGAAAACAGGAGGAATTTCTCGTTTATTCTTCTTTTCAGTTCCAACTAATATTATACCTTTTTCCAGTAACTTCTTGGCTGTGGGTATAGACGTGAACCAATTGTCACATGTCAGGTTTCTGTTAAGACGTTACCAGGTGGGTGCAACAAAATATTACGGCGAGGCATTCTTGAGTGAAAAGGCTTAACACTAGTCCACTTATGTCGATTATTATGACCTTTTCCGTACAGAACTAATGGAGAATCTAGCACACCAGCCCCGCCATTGTCAGTCACTAAATACTCTTCATCTCCTTCCACACTATCCAGACTTTCCAGATCCGCATTTCGCTCGAAGCATGTTTAGGGTAATAAGTTTATAGTTTAGGGTTCTTTCACCGTATTTATGGGAACATTTCAGAACCACCAATCTTTCATTTTGAGTGAATCTTGTGTTTGTGATTAAATTATATTTGACAATTTAAACAAATAATATTTAGAGAAGTTAAAAATAAAATTGAAAGTTCACTGAAAGCTTAAACTATTAAAAGTAGTAATTTCATAAAAATGTAAATAAATAGAGCCCCTTTCACATTTTAGAATGTAATTTTATGTTGCTTACATGTTTTATTACTCTTTATAATTATTGAATTGTTTAAATGAATAAATAAATAATTACAAAAAAGTCTTCTGATTTGTAAGTCCTCGGGAAGCACTAAGGATCTTTCTATCTATCTTTATAATATAATAAATTTGATGAGCATAAAAATGTAAACGTGTATATAATTGATATAAATGTACAAAAGTAGATATTACACGTGTATAAATATTATATTGCGCATATTATACAAGATGTCGGGGGTAAAGTGCACAAACTTCGGGAGGTGATTCTAATTGATAGTACAAGTAAAAAAGAAAAAAAACTTTTTTTGGAATTCCAACGTTTTAAGATAGTTTTCGAGTAAAAAAGTTTAATTTTTTGTATAGAAAAAAAACAATTTCTTCTACGGAAAATAAATTTTTGTGGAAAAAATTTGGAAATTCGAATAATTTCCATTTCATTTTTACTTCTTCTAGCATTTAGAATAACCTCCTGAAGTTTGAGCACTTTACCCCCGGACACCCTATAAAGATAACCATATAAGAAAAACCTTATTGATGTAAAAATATATTTATTGATTTTATAAAAGTTATAAATTACTTTTATAAAAGTGATAATAGTATTTTAGTAAAGTAAAGTAATTTTTATACCTATTCAAATAACTTTCGTAAATGTTTTTTGTAAAATTAAAAAAAAAAATAATTAATTAAATCCGTAATAAAACCCATATTTTGAGAACCATCTTCATTTCGACATCGTTATAATTTGCTCGGTGCTAACTAAAAATGGTTCTGTTTTTCTAAAATTGCAATAGATGTCGGTAATTTAATTTCGTTATTTAAATTATAATCCCCAAAATTATTCCTAATACGAATTCAGACACCTCTGTCGGATTCTTTTAACACTAAATATTGTTTATTTTGAGGGTGTTGCCCAAATCTAAATTCTTTACGCGGAAAGCGGGCCCTTAAGTGTTTTTTTTATGTGAATATGTCACACGAGCCCAACTGCTAGCCAGTGGGACTATTGCAACCCCAATCGGGGTATGTTGCGTGGCTGAAAGGAGTGGGAAGGGAAAGGATGTGTAACTGTTTACAGGCACGTATCGATTAGGAATGGTAATTTTTCACTGTTAAAGTTCTAATCAAGTTCTGTTATTATTTCAGTTCGTTGAATCAATTGACCCCTAATGATATAATAACAGAACTTGAAAATGAACTTTGAAATTTGATGAATCAAAGTAATGTTATTATTTCAGTCGTGTAAAACAAATGGCCAATAATCATGTAATAACAGAACTTGAAAAAACCTATATACAACTTGAACATTAAATAGAAATTTGATGGATTGTTCAAATTATGCGAAACAACTGGCCCTCTAAGAGTCTAAGGGCCTTACTAATAAACGTATTATACATGGTGACCGGGTATCTTATCAAAATGACAGTTCAACACACCTACAAAAGGTGATATAAAGTCATGAAAGTGATTAAACAAAAACTAGGTTAAATAGGTTACATAGATAACTATTAAACCTAGTTTTTGTTTCATCACTTTTAATGACTCTATATCACTTTTTAAAGGTTTGTTTAATTATCATTTTGATGAAATATCATAGAACCGTTATACATGTATATAGGTATATAAAAAAGATTTTTCGATGAACTGATATGACGATTTCAAATAATTATCTGATCCACCTTGCGTGGGCAAACTGATGTTCAAACCGATTAAATATTTGTCGACGTTAAAAACATTAGATTTCTATTTTACAAATTTCTCCTAAAACACCATATTTGTGTATTATTTATTGTATTTCGGTGCCTACACAAGATGAAATCTGAAGAATTCTGAAATCTGGGACGACGGTTTTCTATTCTAAACACATTACCTTCCAATAAAATCTAAGCATTATCAGTGAGAGAAAATCGGATCTATTTACTATCGTTATACAATAAAAGATGATTCCTTATATAATCTAGCAGCTAACAAGAGAGGTCATACTAATATTTGATAACGGGATATTTGATTCAATTCAAATTTAAAAAAGAGCTTATTAAAACAATTTTCTGATTTTATTAAAGGTAGATAGGTGGAGGTCTCCGTGGTCGAGGGCTGTCGATTGGCAATTCGTAGATCGCGGCTTCAAATCCCTGTATGCACAAGTATATTTGCGACACGTTCCAGAGTATAAGATACTCTCAGTATCGCCCTGGTGTTAAGACCACCATTCAGAAACGAAATGTTGCTTGAAATGGTCTTTGTTTGGTGACCACGGCTGAATAGGCAGGTACTTCCTCACCTTCCTCCTCCTCATATCTTTTCCCTCCCCACTACCTTCAGCCTCAGAACACACTGCCTGACCCAATTGGGGCTGCCATAGTCTCACTGGCTACAGACGGTTGGGTGCAGTTGGGACTCTTGTGAGATTTCACATAATATTCTGGGGCTGAAGGGAGTGAAAATGGGAAGGAGATGGGCTGTTTAAATCTAGTCACTAAACACGGCAAAAGCCATTTCAAGCAACGTTTTAATTGGTGGTCTTTCACCAGGGTGCTTGCTACTCATACTAAACCACGCAAAATTAAAAAAAAATAATTTTCAATTGAAGAATGGAAACGACAAGATGTTGGTTTCTACTAACTACTTCATTTAATCAACAAGCCCCGTTGAAGTTAAGTTAGGCAATTGATCTAACTACAAAATTAACAACAATTTCTGTCTTCGTATATACTCAATAGAAAGTAATTTGCCAGCAAAACGTTCGTTAGTAAGTCACGAAGACACTATTTGAGCCCTGCCAGGAAGTGATCAAATTTTGCTCCTCTTCATGTATAAGTAATACTTAAATTTTAATGCCAAGTAATCGGTCATATAATGCGGTAGAATTGAGATTATCGTATGGATTTCTTGTGCGGTGAGATGATGCCGCGTTAGTGGGATGAAGGTAATTTTATATCATGCACTAGATGACTAGTTAGATTACCCATCGTAAATGATGGAAAAGTTATTAGAAAACATAATTTAATGATCAATTTAACCTTTTGAAAGTATTTTATGATAGGCTGCCATCTTTTGATAATTTTATGAAGCTTATTAATAGTTTTCGGCCAATAGATGGCCAACCTGTCCCACAAAGTTAAGGCGGCGATAGGTTTGCGCAGCAATTTATCTATGGTTTTTAAGAAAACGTGTGGGAAGGGGTCGAACAATAGCCTTGCGCAGCAATTTATCTATGGTTTTTAAGAAAACGTGTGGGAAGGGGTCGAACAATAGCCTTGACTTATGGAAAATACTGTAGGATGGCGTAGCTTTTCGACGCGGCAGCTTTAGTTACTACGTGGGACGGATAGTCGGCCGTAGACGCCAGTTCGACAGTAAAAAGCTGCAATTCAATAAAGGAGAATTAAAAGTTTCATTTCTAGGTTTACCAAATAACGCCGAATTTCGATTAAATTATAGCATTTATTCATTACTAATAACGGCATAACTCAACACTTTTTTTTTGCTGAACGTCCTCGTTTCTGAAACAGGATCTTTATTGTGATTCAACTTCTGATTAACAAATAGTGACATCACACACTGAAAGAACAATTATTTATGTAAATTATTAGATTTATTTCACCAAAACCACAAAATTTATTATATTGAATTCCTTATTATCAATAAATCATTGCATTCAAATCTGTACACGCTATCTAAAAGCCTGTAGGTAGTTATATTTGACCCCTTCATAGTTTTACCAGTATGTGACTCAGCAACAAGATATTAGGTCATTGCCTAAGAGGCCTTGATTTCTCATGGAGCCAATGCTCGCTCAACTTCCTCGAATTACGCATTATAGCATTTATAACGCATGCTAAAATTCTAGTATATATCCTCAACACATTAAGTAGCAAAACTTATTAGTGTAGTTACCTTAGGGTTGGGTATATCAATTCAAGTTATGAGCTACTTGCATTCATTTTTGTACCTACCGGCTGCGCCAGTTTGTTTTAACTCCGGGCTTGTCTCATAATCCTTTAAATAAAACCTCCGAGGCGTACAAAACACTTTGGACTTTGGGCTTATTTAGTAGCCGGTAGGAATTGTTCTGGTCCTCGACCTTAAGGTTGCAAGTATTTACTATAGACCGAATCCCTGCACTATAGACAGCTAAAATAATACGCCATTTATGGGTAACCTCTTAAACTACTATCTTGTGCCATCTATGAGTAACCTCTTAAACTACTCTCTAGGATATCTCAATTTCAAATAAAAAAGGGAATATTGATGAAAAACGACCCATTTCATTGCTTCAAAACCTTCAAAACCTATTCTAGTGCAGTTGAGGAACGGCTACGCGGCCTTTTTCATACAAAACCTAATTGGCCAAAACACCAAAACAAACTGTTTTTTAAGTATGTGAGCTATTTTATTTAGGTATTTGTGTAGTAAATGATTTTAGAGACAACTTTGACACAAGTCACCACTTTTAGTGCACAATCGCTAACATACCGTTTTATGGATTAGAAAAATTGTTTATTATCGCGGGTATTCAAAATGTTACATTTTCATAAAATGCTGCTGCTTTGAAAATACATATAGAAAAATAATTGACTTTGAAATCTCTTCCGAACAGATTTTTTGTAAGTGTAAGTGGCCCATTGTGGCCGGAATCAAACCAACCAAAAAAAACTGTAAACTGGTTTATGTATCATTGGTTTTAACAGAAACATTGGTCAATCAGTCAGAATTAGTCTAAGGTGAATTATTAAGTAACAGATTCATATCCTATTATTAATCTGCTCTTTAAAAATGAATGATTGAATTATTTATACATTTGGCATCTGTCTAGCGATGACAAATTATGCAATTTAGCAACAGGATACCAGAGATGTGCAAAATAGGTACCCAAAACCATTTGAAATGCAAAATGGAAATGGGTCAAAACTTTTCCATTTGAAAATGCAAAATGCAAAATGGTTTTTAGAAAAGCATTTCAAATGCAAAATGCAAAATACCTATTTTCAAAATGCATTGAAAATGCAAAATGGTTTCTCAGGTCAAACAATTAAAATAATTATAGAATTTTTAAACAATTTTGTCATTTAATAATGGACATCAATGTAGAACAAACATATTACATGATGATAAATCCAAAAACAGCACGACTACAGATTATTAAACCACAAAAAATTGCGCGGGACTAATGTTGCCAACGTAAAAACATAGAAACTGCTATCTAACATTTAATATTACAGCGTGATGGCCCCATGTTCAGTATTTGAATCAGTATTTTATGTAATGGTATCACTCAATTGCCAGGGCTCCTACCAGGGAGCAACTTGACAAATATAAATTATCTCCCATAGCGAGGTTGAGGACCGACTGATATTTGGGGCTTATGAAAAAAAGATGAGTGGAGAAAGTAGGAAGAATGTTGCAAAAAAGCATTTAAAATGGAAAATGCATTGAGAAAAGCATTTAAAATGCAAACCGGAAACCGAAAACCGAAACCGGTTAAGGTCAATAAATAAAAGTTTTAAATCATTTCACTCTATATCCTAATAAATACAGGCAAATAATTTTTAAAATTACACATTTTAATGTATTTGTGTACACCGATAGTATCGAAGGTTTCAAAAAAAAAAATTCCAACCAATTTGGAACTTCCAAACGCCCGAAGATACCATACTCGTATTTGTTGATCCATCCATCAGCACTACACAAGCAAGGGACACTTTAAAATGATTTACCTGTACGAGTCTATGGTCATATTTTATTATTATACCCTTTCTTGAAAATCGTGATGTGCATTGAAATTTTAGTACCTAGCCATGCACTAAATTAATAGATTCCCATCTACGTCGTTCATTGTCTATGCAAAACGTTGCAAAGCACAACAATAAATTTGAAAAGAGAATGGTGACGGGATTATCAACTAACAAAAATAATAGTATTGCCATTACAAAACACAAGAAATGTATTAAAACTGGTAGGTACCAATTAGGTACCGATGTCTTTTTATTTTGGATTTTGATCGATTGGTTTGGCGTGGCTCGTCTTACCACCATTTAATCATGATAATTATAATTCTATTGTCATGATATTCGGGGAACGTTGCGGATTCGTTAGTCAGTGTTGCCTTTCTCTTAAATAGTTTCAGACGAGGTTGGCATTACCCATATCGAGGCTTTTACTTTCTAGACTTTATTACTGCCCACATTGCTGGCAACCCCGAGAGGGGTATTCTACTTCTAACATAAAAGCAAAGAAATGTTTTTTAAATTTTTTATTTTATTTATTCTTATATATATTTGTATTACAAAGGTATTTTATTTTATTTGGAAAACCAACAGTTATAATTATTACAAGGTATGGTGTAGTAAGTGTTAATTATTTAACCAATAATAGGTTTTCACTTAGGTATTTTAATTATTTAATGAATATATATAATATTTATGTAAGAAAAAAAATTACATTAACCTATAGGGATGGGATGGCGGAAGGGAGGGGGATGGGATGGATCTAGTCTGTGTAATGTGTAGCATGTACGTATGTGTATTAATAAAAAAATAATAGTATAAATATTTATTGATTTTAGGTTTGAAATTGTGGGGTGCTGAGTTAAATAAGTCTAATTCACTGTATGAAGTATTAAAATTGTATGAAGCACGGTGAATAAAAGCATTTTGTTTTGAGTTCGTGCTACATATAAGGTGTAGTATATTGTCCTCCACGCTAGGAGTTCACCTGTGTTATGTTAATGTTAAAATGAAAACAAAAACATTGAACACGTGTCTTGCCATTTTATATATTTAATACATTTGTTTAGTACCCTAGGATTCTAACATAACCTAACATAAACTTTAATAATATATTTAAACATCAATTGTTATAATTTTTGTCGCAATGTAGAATACCCATTATCGAATGCGTTCACTTAATGAAGAAGAAAGGTTATTAGCGGATTCACGATTTGCATCAATGGACATACACATAAATTATTATAGCGTACAAACCAACTATATCCGCATAATGGTGCTCGCTGTTCACCCACGTTCATAATAATATATTACATATTATGGTGATGCATAAAATATAACATATTTTTTAATTAAATACTTTAAACCGGGCATTTTTCTATGTAAAACACATTCTGGCCTTTCCTTTAACTGGGCAGTTAATAATAATAATAATTGGATAATTTTTAGAGCGCCGTTTTTGTGAAAAATCACCTCAAGGTCGCTGTACAATTTATTTCCTAGGATCTACATTTGTTATTTGTTATTAGTTGTCTAGTATATATATAGTTTAGTATTTGTTATTAGTTGTCTATATAAAACACATTCTTGCCTTTCCTTTAACCGAGCATTTGTCTATATAAAACACATTCTGGCCTTTCCTTTAACCGGGCATTTGTCTATGTAAAACACATTCTGGCCTTTCCTTTAACCGGGCAAATTTGTCTATGTAAAACACATTCTGGCCTTTCCTTTAACCGGACATTTGTCTATCTACTCGTAGTCTAGATGTTTCATGCCTGTAAAAATGCTTTGAAGCATAAAATTTTCTACCTAGGAACCCTTTTTAAACACATCAATTTGAATTTAATTTTTGTAATCTATAATGCACTAATGAAAATCTTTGAAGCGGAAATTAACACACTTCCCGAAATCCGATTGAGCTGAAAGTTGGCAGATCGTTGTCGATGACAATGCATTCTATCAACGTTTAGGGTTAATCACGTATATACGGGCAGTTAATACAAGAAACAAATGTCGGTACTACCCGGTCGGCATTTGGCGAGGTTGTTGGCGCGGTTGACTCCAGTCCCTGGGAAGGAAGGTACAATCCTCAGCCAATTTATTTATTTACTAGCTGTACTTCGCCACGCGTTGCTGTGGCTGTTGTTTTTACGTCCAACAAATGGCGCTGTTTTTTTTTTAAACGTGATTTAACTGTCACACCAGGTTACATCTATATAATATTCATAGGTATATAAAAACACACGCGTATTCAAATGCAACGTTGTATCAAAATTTCAAAGCAATCGGTGAAGAACTTTCAGAGATTTAAGATTTTGAACAAACCAACAATAACATTTTTATGTATATAGATAGATCGTTTTTAAAATACATCTTAAAATAGATGTAGTAATAGTAAAAAAAACTTTGTTTTTATTGGGGTTGTTATTTTTAATCAAAAAAATTAACAAAATGGATGTTAAATCATCAAAAGGGTGCTAATTCAATACTGAGACAGGCTGAAGGAAGACTTTTAGACGCAATGTCGTTGATTGAAAGAATCTTATAGGCAAATAGTTAAAGATTGTGGTCTGATGGGTAAATATTTTGATTACCATGTACTTACAAGTATATCCCCATTGTACCGTACCGAACAATGACTCGCATCAACACTTTCAATAAATTAATGTCCTTCCATTGTTGTGGTCAAAGTTTAAAGGTGCCTCAATTCTTGTGCTGGAAGATTTTACGTGTAGTAATTTCTCAACAACGTATTGTGTCGATGAATGCATCTACTTTCCTTTTACAATCGGGGATTTAGGAACACAGGGGCCTATCTACATAAACTTAGTTTTGAGATAAACGCAAATAAAGATTGTCATACTCATACGCACAACTGTAGGACCAACTGATGTTAACCGTATCTCTTAAACGGCTGTATTTACGAGATAGAACTTCGTGTCACTAATAAATATGATTATGGCATTACCGAAACCAAGCTTAACTCAAAACACCAGTTTTTGTAGTTAGGACCCTGTGACCCGAAGCCCTCGAAATAATCCTGATAATTTTAATTTATTTATTTATTAAAAGTGTTAAGATTGATGATATATAACTTAAAAACATGATAAATGATAACAAACTGATGCAGTTAAGGATTTAGTTAGAGCAATTGTCATTCCCCAATCCCCACACGATGCAATCTCTGAGAGTAAGGATTCTACATAAAATTAGTGCGAGAAGCAACTACATTAAATGGAGCATGGAGTCTACTGTTGTATTTATTTAGTACGCGATAATTAATCATACTCACCAGGACAGGGCTGTCTAAATGGTGGTCCGACACCAGGGCGATGGTATCCATCACAAGTTTTGATTTTGTGGATTCTTTCGTAATCCTCTAACTAGCTAAGGCTTATAACTTTATAACAATACCCTTTCATGTGTCTAACTAACTAGTACTGCGGCTCATTTGGTCTTATTAATATTACCATCTGATGGTTGTATTTACAAGACTGATGTTATTTTTTATTTATTTAAAAAACATACTGCACAAGTGTAATAAAATATAAAAATAAAAAACTACATATATAATAGTAAGAAAATCTATAATCTCGTGAGAACTTTAGTAAGGGATAATATAAATGTAACACTATCAGATAAACAAGGCAGTTAAAATACCTTGATCAAAAACAAGAAATACAAAAGGCTTCACGAACATTGTCATATCAAACAACTTTACTTTACATATGTATTTGAACTGAAATTTTCGATTGGTTTTCCATCCGATATTCGTTTGTGCATACTATTGAAAATAATCAATTTAATTCAGTGGTGCAACACAATATTAATGCATTTCGTTGAATGAAGCATGCTCACGACTTTCTCTTGCTCATTAGACATGATTTGATGTTTGCAGTAGACAGCGACATTTCGTGTGGTCGATATCATGTCATGTCGCCTGTAATTCCAAATTGCCGACCAGTTAAACGCCCAATTGTTATTCTACCGGCAGGATTCCTAATTAAGTGCTTCGTTTTTACATGATTTTGTACCGATTTCTCTAAAATTCCTTTTGATTTCGAAATATACCCTAAGATTTGCCTTCCTGAACACATTAAGTCGACAGATTTCTTGCGTACTTTTATTTATTAATATAAATGCCGATGGGCTTTTACATGTTAGATATTTTACATAATTTACTGCATAATACAGTGACAACGGAAGGTTTTTATTTTTAAAACATCAAAAAAACATTTTTTTTAAATTTCATAACATATCTATAATAAAATAATAATAATATTTGGATGATTTTTATAGCGCCGGTTTTGTGCAAAATCACCTCAAGGGCGCTGTACAAGTATATAATACATTTCTACAATGTTATTACTAACTATATATGGAGATAATGTACAGTACTATACTTACCTGGTAGGTCACTTGAGATTAACACTTAATTAACATTAACTAATTGTTTCTTAGCGAAATTTAGATACACGATTTAGGACATAATTGGATCTAACAAATATACACAATTGCTCTTTAAATATGCTACATAAAAATGTCATTCAGGTATCTCTTGAACACAGGCAAATATAAAATATTAAATATGTCGATATTTGAGGTGCATTTGTTTCTAAGTGTGTGAAAGCGAAAAATAGATGCATGTATGTGATAGTTGGTACTAAAGTTGTTGTTGCAGAATAACACATTTTACCTAGTAGCTCGAGTAGGTACTCTGAAATCTATGAGTTGCAGGAGTTCACAACAGTCTAGTTTTGAGTGAATAATCTTAAGGCGATGCACTACGTCGTGTAATATTTTAAATTGAGCCGCTATCAATAACAACCCTTACGAAGATGGCGATAAGGTTTGAATTCCCGCTTAACACCATCCGCCTGTTTTGATTTATGTAAGAAAAATACATGGCCAAAAAGCGCCTTTTATTTTATTTTGTGGATGTTCAGGCATAAATATATATTTTTTTTCGATCATTTTATAAATAACTTAATTTGCCACATTATACAATAAAATCATAACCGAAAATGGGTTCGTAAGTAGGAGATTTTGAACTTTAAAGCAGTTTTCATAGGCCTTTACATAATTTTTTTCTGGGCTTATAAAAAGACCTATCTAAAAAATACTCGATTATTTCAAAGGCCAAGATGTATTCTACTCGCAGTATTTAATTAAAGCATCTGAAACATTTCTAGGCGACCAAATTTTCAAACCAAAAACACATGATTTTGCATTACTACGTATGGCATCGCCTTAAATAAAAAAGTTAGGTCATTCATTTTTCTTCTGTTTTCTAGTGAATGTATTTTAAGTGTATTTATATAAGAATGTATAGTTTATGTGTTGAATAGGTATGTGTAATTTGAAGTTAATAAATCGTAAAAAATTGTGCTGCACAACTTCAATATTTTTTATATGAATCTGGTAGTATGGGGACCACATTATTGAATTGTATTCTAAAAAGCTGCGTACTAGCGACAGATACACGATTTTTATAACCTCCAACGAGTCGAAGTCTTTGATGATTCTGATTATAAATCCCAGTGTCTTCATACCTTAGTAAGTTATTTGTTGTATGTGATTTACAAAATTTAATTGAGTGTCAAACATAACTCCAAAAAAGAATGTTAAATTATTTTTGGTAATCAAGGATTGCCAACATAAGTCTATTGTTAGACCCGCGATAATGTATGGCTCCGAATGCTGGACTATGTACAACTCCTACTCTAGGCAACTCGAATCAGCAGAAATGCGAATGCTTAGATGGACGGCAGGAGTATCATTAAAAGATAAAATTAAAAGCTCACGCATTCGTGGTAGCCTGGGTGTCACTGACATAAACAGTAAGCTAGAGGAACGACAGTTAAGATGGTATGGGCACATAAGACGGAGACCACCAGACCACACAGTGAAGCAGGCAATGTCTATAGAGCTTCAAAGACAGTCATCCAGAGGTAGACCAAAGAACTCCTGGATGACCCAATGCTCCAAAATCCTACAAAGAAACGGCCTAGATGAAAGAGACACTCAGAACCGAAGAAGCTATAACCTGAGAACGAGAAGAGCCGACCCCCACATCCTACCTAGGCAATGAGTTGGGATAGTGCTAGGAAGAAGAAGAAGAAGGATTGCCAACATCTTTTTTCATCTTTGTCCTTTTAAATTAATGGGATAATATGTTGTATAGTAATATTTTTTCATATTTTTCCTTTCATAATGTAATTCTTTTTCTTTTCTTCTTTCTGGTCCTTGTTAAAATAATAGTTTATTATATTTTTTAGAGATTTTACGTTTTATGAGAGAGACACGTTGGATAGGTCAAGGGTCTCCCCAAACCAGCCTCTCTCCCGATCGAGCACATCATGCAATCCTGAACACACCTCACCCGATGAAGCCGGGCACATGGGGAGATCAACGGCAGAGGTGTTGGTTATCCAATAAATGGTTCCCAGTGCGGCGGTACACAAACCCGCCTCCCAAATTTAAATCCAAAATTTCAAAAAAATATCAACTCTCAGGATTTCGATAATTTCTCTTCTCATTCTAGTGCCCTCTCCTATCGAAGCTTATCGTTTGGGTAAATTTCACCCTGCAGGCTGCAGCCCTGAACAACTCTGCGGAACTGCACTAGTACCAGTCATATAGATTCCGAAGCCACGGAATGCAGTACCCAATTCAATTAATGGAGAGTAGCATAAAATGTTAAATTTTGTATGCCCTTTGTGTCCAGATGTCCAAACCATCAACATACACGGTGTCCGGAAACTTGTAGTACAAGCAAGACATTTGTCAATCTACACCACATTTAGAGTCGAATGTGTGGTATAACTTTTTTCGAGTAAGCTTTATCAGAAAATTGAAATTTTTTAGGTCAAATTTGAAGGACACGGTATGCCTGGCAGACGAAACAATAAATTGATTTTTATAGAAGGAAGTGAAAATAAAAGTAAACAAGTCCTTTAATTTTTGATGATAAAACTATTATTAAAATATTCATAAAGAAATATAATACAAAACAAAAATTGATCAACATCATTTAGAAAAGATTTATTGCCAATTTTAGTGGGAATAGAAGTAAATATACCGCACAGAGTTTTGGCGGCCGGGCGGAAAAAGCCGACTAGTCACGAGAGCGTCGTCCCGTCTTGCCACGTTAACTACGCAATAGTCGGTTATACCCCCCCTAGGCGCGCCAAAAGATGTTTCACACAAAAAATCGGTAGCTATAAAGTTACCATCAGCGTTCTAATGTTCTTAAACGAAATTCTCACAAGTTTTTTCGTGCTCCATGGGATGTAAGTTTACCAATTTCCCGCTTCTACTACGAGTTTCCGTGTATTATTAATTGTTCGGTGGTCCACACACACATTGGCACGTATACCTAACGTTTATTACATACTAAATAAGAAAATATTCTTTATGAATACAATCATAGAGTCGTGACGGGTAAACATGAAATGATGACACCAAGTATTAATGGCTCATCTAACAGCCGGATGAAGCAGTACTTATTTTGTACATTTTAATTACCATCAACAATCTATCATTATTAATTTGACGATATGATAGACGGCGTGCAGGATTTTATATGATGTAACGTGACCTTTTTTACCTATGAATTCGTCTATAATCTAACCTTCCCCCAGGAGTCGGCCACGATTTAACCCTTCAGGCCTCGGAAGGACATGACTAGCCACAAACATCATTTTCCATCATAGCCTCTGAAGGTCAGATCTGGCCGGGGCGTCAATACATTATAAAAGATTTTTTTATCTTTTTATCTATAATGCGTAGATATGTGATATGTTTGTCATTGGAAAGATAAATAATTATTCATCACAGTTTGTATCAAATATTTATACATTATTACACAGATAAAATTGTTAAAAATTGTCAAAGGGCATGACGAATTTCGGCATTTTTTCATTGACAGTTGAAAGTTAAAAAATGATTTATATTTGTTTAATGTTTAAACAGCATAACAAGTGAAGTGACAGTTTTATTATTTATTACCCACACAAATTAATATGTTTTATAAATATCGAATTATTTCAAAATTATGGATGTACCGAGTCGAAACGTCCTGGTAAGTTTTTTTGTTAACGTTTTAATGTTTGATATAAAAATGTATTTTTTAGAAAGGACAATGTTTTTTTCAAATGCAAATCTTTCAAAGATAATTTAATTTAGTTTCTAAAATAGTATTTCTTTTAACGACAACTTAAAAAATAAGTAATATGTAGCACATTTTAGATACCTCGGGAGTATTCCGAAATTCCAAGAAAATTCATCATGTCGTTGGGACTTGTTGGTAAAAATATTTAAAAACCTGAAGGGTTAAAAAAATATATTTTAAGAAGGTCTTATAAAGTATATAAGGGGTAGATACGTTTATTGGTATTAGGTTCGATACTTTAGAACGAATCAATTCATAAAACTAAATTCGTTCAGTATGAATCATTTTATTGCGATTTTCCACCAGTATGAGTAGACTGAATGATGGCTGACATCCGATTCGCTTGATCTAGAGGAGTGTTACGATCTTCTTGAATTTGTGAAGCAATGACACCGATGTTCAACTACATTATACAATCAAAACTTGAATACGCTGCTGCTGTGTGGGCCATCAGAAAAATACATAGACTTACTAGAATAAATTCAAAAAAGTTTTTAAGTTATCTTTATATTAGAATGTTGAGTACCCGCGATTTATGCATCATATGGATTTGGTCTCTGAAACGCGCTAGGAGCGTCTTTAATCTAAGTGGAATGGAGCCCTTACACTACCAGCATTAAAAATAATAAACTGTTTTATCGATAGTCCAATTGTTCATACCACCAAGGCCTCGATTCTCGACGAGGTCATTCCACTCGAGCAACGAGTGGTTCGACCCACTCGTTGTCCAAGTAGACTGACTTTTGACGTATGGAAGTGTGTACCTACCTTCGACGAGACTCAAGAATAAAAACCTCTGTTCACTAGTCACTAGTTATTACATCGGTTTTGTATGCTTTTCCGATCTTTACACACGCAATGTTGTCGATTATGGTTTCACACACATACCCCTCAGGAATCTAATTAGGTACTACTGCACTCAATTTACTTTCGTACACTACATACGTTAACGTTGTAGCCAGTTGGAACCGTTTCGTAATATACAGTTTTAGATCGTTTTTTAAATCAATAATTATGACTGAAAATAACATATTTTTAGTACGATAATCATCAGAAAAAAAACTTTTAAATCTTCCACGTGTTTTTAAATATTTTCATACTTTGTGAAAATATCCCATTGTTCAATATTAATGTTGAAAATGCAATGTTAAAATTTACGTAACACCTTTGTTATTTGTAAAAATGTTTATGTTTTGACATTCGATAAATTATTTTGCATCATGAATTTAGTTTTTTGTTGTCTGTGTTATATTGCTCTTCATCAATTAAATGCCATATATTATATGTAGCTATTCCGGAGGGGTAAAGTCATTTGTTCAAAAGTACCCCGTTCTGACTATTTTTTTGTTTTTATTTAATTATAAAATTACATTTTTATATCTGCTATCTTTTGACAACTTATTTCTGTGACATTAATGACACTACAATACATCTAAAACATATGCAGTTTATTTAATGACTATTTTAAACTCCTTTTACGAGTCTAGACGTATTTGCGAAATAATGGCAGGTCATGTAAGTCTTCGTTCATTTTAAATGCAGGTATTTTAATTAAATGTTCTAACTTAATCCTTTCGCATCAGCAGCCATTTTATGTATATTACAATATACTCTATAAACCGTAAAATGCGGAAAGTTTTATCGAAACTAGAATGTTCGTGCGTGGTCCCCTCTAGTTGAATGTTGTCAATACTAATTATTTAAGAATTATTATTTTACCGTTCGTTTGGTTACGATTTTAGACAAAATTTCATTAAGGTGATGCACTACGTCGTGTAATATTTTAAATTGAGCCGCTATCAATAACAACCCTTACGTAGATGGCGATAAGGTTTAAATTCCCGCTTAACACCATCCGCCTGTTTTGATTAATGCAAGAAAAAAACATGGCCAAAAAGTGCCTTTTATTTTATTTTGTGGATGTTCAGGCATAAATATTTAATTTTTTATCGATCATTTTATAAATAACTTAATTTGCCACATTATAGAATAAAACCATAACCGAAAATGGGTTCGTAAGTAGGAGATTTTGAACTTTAAAGCAGTTTTCATAGGCCTTTAGCAGTTCACATTATTTTTTTCTGGGCTTATGAAAAGGCTTATCTAAAAAAATACTCGATTATTTCAAAGGCCAAGATGTGTTCTACTCGCAGTATTTAATTAAAGCATCTGAAACATTTCTAGGCGACCAAATTTTCAAATCAAAAACACATGATTTTGCATTACTACGTATGGCATCGCCTTAATTGCCCTAAAAAGGTTTTTAAAAATCAACCCATAATAATCAAAGTTTTTTCCACCATAATGCATATTTTAAGAAATGCGTGTGTGTGCGTGAGTGCTAAACAAATTTGATATAATGCATTGTCATCGACGACGAGCCTATCTGCCGAGTTTCAGCTCGATCATATGTCGTGAAGTAGATTTATTTCCACTTCCAAATTCTACTTAATTTATTCAAGAAAAAAAGTGAAATTTAAATACGTGCATTTAATAAATAAGTAACTAATTCTAAATTTCTCACGGAATTAATTCTTGATTCTTTTAGGGATGAATTCAATTAGTAAATTCACAAGACTAGGTGAATCAGATTGAATCGATTCACTACTGCGAATGAATCTGCCCATGTCTAGCAGGCACCTCTCTGGGAAAGCTCCGAATTTGTGACAATATTCCATTTTAATTAAATTCTAGTACTTCCAGGCTCGCATATCTAGTAATGTTCATATGAAATTGCTATAGATTAGAGTTTATTATCTGTTTCGTGGCTTACACGGAGCGACCATCCCCGATTTCAATTATATACTACAATACAGCTTTAAGTTCTAATGATTTTAGTGAAAAATATAACATTTTTAATGTTAGGTCTAATCCTCAACTGCGACATACATAAAAACGTCAAGAGACACTAATTTATGTTCATAATAACGACGATAATTAATACATTGTTATTACTACACTTAGTAATTAGATACAATCATTACTGATTACAGAAGGTAAATATGCAGAGGTGAATTGAGAATTTGAGGAACTTTAAATATTAATTTGGAAGAATATTGTTTTTTCCAAACTCAAATTGTCGATCAGCGCTGTTTTTATTTTTGACAGTTGAATGGTCTCCGTGAAGATCAGAATCTTAACGACGTAAGTGAAGCAGCCGAGCACAAAAATATGCGACGCGGCCCTGGTGTATTGCACAGACATGCGGTTGAATTTACCCTATCAAAGCTGAGAATCCCTATCAAAGTGATGAAGTCGTATGAAAACAATATTCCGGCATAATGGACGGAACTACGGTCGACTTTGGCCTACCAGGCCTAGAAAATCAATATTTCCTTGGGGTTTATTTTAAATATTTATGATGAACGTATTATTAAATTCTCAAATGTTTCTAGAGGGATCCCTCGGGAAGTTACTAATGCATCGTCTTGAAAAATAAAATCTGATGCTTACTTCTAATTTTACAGTTAAAAAACGTTTTAAACCGTTTTAAATTTTAAAAATTACGATAAGGTCCCTTTTTTATTAATCTTAAATATAAATAACGTTCATTCATAAGGATTCCTCTAGAAACATTTGAGATTTTAATAATACATTTATCAGAAATAATTAAAATGTGATCGTCGAGCAAACCCCCCTTATTATGTCGCCTTAAACGCTGATTTTCGGTCCGTATCAGGTTTTGATCAAATTGTGATCATTATGTTTGAAAACTTGACTGTCCCTTGATAGAAAAAGACGCCAGATCTTTTTTGACTTTCAAAATGAGAAAATTACATTTTTAAACGTTATATTGGTCTCAGGGACCTCGTTTATGCGTTTGTCCTTCCTCTACCATTATTATAACTCCACTGCGGACTGTATATTTTCCCAACTTTTTACTGGTGACTATTGCAGTTCTCCATTAATTGACTTTCTATCTTACACTTATCATTCGTTCACAATGTTTTCAGCCTTTCTATTACTTGCGAACATTCTTCCCAAAAACACAAAGAATCAATTTATAAATATATATATATATCTTTGTTACAAGTCATTTGTAAGATTTAATAATTATGCAAAGGTAGCTTCATACTTTAAAATTGATTCACTGAGTGTACGGAGGCATCATAAGGATGCACTATTCCTGTATAAAGTAGTTAACAATAATATTCAATGCCCAGTGTTGCTGAACAAGATTCTATTCAATGTACCTGCGCGTTCAACACGCTCTTGTGTCCTGTTCAGGGTTGATCAAAGCAAAACGAACTCTAAGCAGAATTCTTGCCTGAACAGACTGTGCAATAATTACAATAGCGTATTATCCAAGGTTGATATTTTCAGTTCCGAACTTATCAAATACAAGAGGTCCATAAAAGAATATTTCTCTGATGGTTTGTGAATAATGTTTATGTCTCTATTGTTTATATCTCTATTATGATTTCATTTATACCTACAACCTCTCTCCATGGCTATAAATGTATTGTTTTGTAAATTTTTCGTTTTATATAATCTTTGTTTTGTATAATTTATTTAAATAACTTATTCCATATTATGCTGTCTCAGTAAAGTCACAAGGAGGAAATCTTTAATTGGTTTTATTTTACTATATAATACTTATGTACAAACTGATTAAATGTAAACTGTCAATTTCCCGAAAATGAATAAATAAAGTATTTCTTTGGTATGAGGTATGATCCGTACCTGTTGGTACAAGGTTGCTGTGTAATCATACTTTAACCTCACGTTGTACCATGTTATATCTTTAGGTTATGTCATCGGTAGGTCGTGGTAGCCTCTTATAACTTTTATTACGTCCGCAAGTAATTGTATGGGGATGGTTTCCATCGAATTACGATCGATTTGATGTTGTAATATTTGTATTTTTTTAAATAAAGGTTTATTTGTACAATGGCCAGCGTACCGCAAGAGCCGCAGCCAAGGCCACTGCTAAACTATCATATTTTTATGAACAAAATAATATATTTTTTATTATAATGAAAAGCGTCGCGTGATAAAATACCCGTATAATAGTGATGTTGCTCTTCCTCCTTATTGAGTCGAATAGCGCAAAAAGTAGTTTCTAGTTAAGTAGTAAACTTTCGAAGGTTGAGCTCTAGCGTTATGGAATTCGTACAGCTCTTTCTGTCAGTAATTTCTGGATCAATGCAATTAATTTCAACTTGTGACGTAATTTTTTTATAAAGCACTTTTGAGGTGTACCTACTATAAAAAACTGCGCTGTATAAATTAACCGTTATTATTATTATTATTTTTAAAATGGGTAATTATTCGCGATTACGATTTTTTTTTAAAATAAAAAGTATAGATTCACCTTAAATACTAAAAAAAGAAACTATCTGCATCTGGGAAATTTTATATTTAAACATTCTAATTTCTAATTTCATTCAATTTAACATTCTAATTTCTAATTTATAATTACGTAAAATGAAAATTCTCTTATGTTGTATCAGATGACAGCCAAAATTATTTTTGTTGATGTATTTTATAATTTATTGTTTAGTAAAAAATGTAGGATTTCTTAATAACTATATTGAAAAATAAGTTAAATTATAAGGCAAATGGAATATTGCAATAAAAATTATTATTACCATGTGAAGAAATTAATGATGCTCCTGTTGCTGGCAAAACTCAAAAATTCTGTAGGTTCTTATATATTTTTTCTATTTTCAGATAACTCGCCGCAGCGGCGTTTGGAGATGGGGCATCCTGGTACTGGCCTGGGGCCTCCTAGCCCTGGTGGCACTCCAGCTGCACACGGGGCCCCTGTCCGGGGACCTGGGCCACATGGGCGGCCGGGGGCTTCTTCAGGCAGCCTCTCCCTCCCTTGCAGCACCCACTGCCCTTCCTCTGCTCGAGCCCAAGGTGGACCGTAGACCCCCACCTTCATCAGACTCCATGGCTGAAGAAATAGCCGTCAGACTCCCCAGCCTTCCCATCGCATACTGGGAAAAGAACAAAAACAAACAAGCGCAAAAGTTCTTCAAAAACAAGACTTGTGCCGCCTTCCCAACTATATACGATCTGGAGTTCGACAACATCTATTGGCAAAATTTGAAAACTTCCAATGGAAGTTTTCACTTTTTCGGTGCTTACTACGACGTGCGTCCAATGAATCAATTGGGACCCACTGTGCGCATCTTATCCATGATTGATAGAATTGAACCTAATGTTGTTACGCATTGCCAGTTTTGGTTCGAGAATCAAAACGAACCCGTCATCGTGAAGACTTTTGAGTACAAGTACATCTGGTACAAAAAGTGGGGTAATTATAAACAAGGAATATTCCAGCCCTATCTGATAGCTTGTCAGATACCGGCTACTTATAAAAAGATTGCTCCGGCTTCGGTGTCGATCGTGGAGAAACCTTGCGATAAAGCCACAAATAATTTGCGAGTTATTTATGATAAGCCGGTCGAAAAGAAAAGATTTGCCGTGTGTGTAAAAGGTCTCGATTTTCTCCATGAAGACTTATCTGTAAGACTTGTGGAGTGGCTAGAGTTGTTGAACCTTCTTGGTGCGGATAAAGTGTTCTTCTATCAATTGCAAGTTCATCCAAACATAACAAAGGTGTTGAACCATTACATAGACCAAGGACGTGTGAGCGTTACCCCATTGACTCTTCCGGGTGGGCAGCCGAACATTCCGACTTTCCAGCACTTATATCTGAAAAAGAAACTCAACCACAAGAGACAGAATGAACTCATCCCCTACAACGACTGCTTGTATAAGAATTTATACAACTATGAGTATTTAGCGCTTCTCGATATTGACGAAGTTATAATGCCTTTAAAAGAAGACAACTGGTCAGCGCTTATGGACAGAGTTGTACCATTATCACGAGTTGGAAGCGCAACACCACGTGCATCGTATAACGTGAGAAACGTGTACTTCTTAGACGATTTGACGCACGCACACGGTTGGTTCAGAGAAATACCACAGTACATGCACATGTTGCAGCATGTTTACCGTGCAAGGAACTTCACAAAGCCGTTCCAGTATGTGAAGAGTTTCCATGACACAGAAAGAGTGTTGACCCTGCACAATCACTTGCCTTTAGCGTGCTTAAGTTCTGGTTGTGTTTCCTACTCAATCGACACGACCGATGCGCAACTCCAACATTACCGAGCCGATTGCGTGGGAACCTTAAAGAAGAGCTGCCACGAGTTTAGACAAGAGAGTGTGATGGACTCGACCATCTGGAAGTTCAAGGAGCCACTGATAACCGCCGTCACAGAGACCCTGAAGAAGCTCGGTTTCTTCGACCAGTCAGACTCCTGATCTCTACTTTTCTCCTTATTCCTAAGACTGATTATTTATTCTAAAATAATTATATGATAATTATTGCAGCAAGACTGCCATCATGATGTCAAGTGAGTACTGTTCACTCTTTAATATTCTATTTCCAACAAAATTCATTATATATGTATGTATTACGTTTTCAACACAAATTTGCATGTCAAATTAACTACTCAGTAAAAAGTCAGTATTATTTTTTCAGTATTCTTCCTCTCCTTTTACAATTATAACATCATTTCAATAACGCGTTACTGTGACCTACAACAAATCCCAAACTCACTTTCCCACCCAAACTGTTTTCCCTCCATAAATATTCATCTGTTAAACCAATGATGTGCTTTGCTTTTGTTATTGCTCTTTTGAACATGTTCAAATATGAAGAATTGTAATACGACCATAAATTATAATTTTTTTACTTGTACGTAAAGTTTAACTAATATATTTTTATAGATTTGTTCAATCATATAAATGCTGTGTTTCTTCTTTTTCAGAATACTTATTCAGCGGGCGAAATTTTGGAATTCCAAAAGATTAATTCTATGTGTTGAATTATTGATGACTTCATTTTCCAACTGAGACGAACGCTGCTATTATTCAATCATAATTTTAAACTAACCTAATCAATGCATTGTATTTGACTTATAAAATTGACAGTCTAGTGAAATGGCAAGACAATCGTTTTAAAATATGTGGAACTGCTTCAAAATTAAAACATTAAAATACTGTTTAAAAGAAAAAATTGTGCCAACCACGTAAAATTAATAATATTATGGTATTTGTGAAGTTTTGTTATATGAAAAACAATGTTCTGTAAATAATACTATTACTAATAATTTTTAAGCCATTAATTTGAAATTTTCTGTATCTTAGCACTGTGAAAAGGACATAACAGAATAATTCACATTTTTACGAAATGTTAAAATGAGTTTCAAAAACACCCTTTTAAAATTAGAAAGACCGGGTACTGCTCCATACCTATAAAGACCACAACGGTCATTTTGACCGCTGATAACATGCGAATTTATTATTATTGTAATTGTGTAATATTTTGCATAATATTAAATAAATAAATAAATAATTATGTATTGAAATGATTTACTTTAATGAATCAGGTGCACATTTATTGCAAACTGTTGTTTTTTTATAATATCCAAGGCACTTTCCGCAAACAGATTTCTTACATCACATGTGTCAGTTGTTTTATTTTGCTTACATTTTTTATTAATTTGGCACTGTCATCTTTTAGAAGTTTTCTTTTCCGGTTCCCTTTTTGTCAATTCTTCAGGAGCAAACACAACTCGACCAGCTCTGGTATTTGTATACGCTGACCTTACAACAAGCTGTAGAATAAAATTGTGATGAGATATATTTTTTTTGTTATATTTTTATAAATTATCCATGCATTTATAGCGGCTAGATCAAGTATGTTGTAGAAAACGTGCACAGGCCACCTTTTACTTCCAGCTCTTACGGAATATTTACGAGCCATTTGGTCGATTATATCGACACCATATTTTGTAGAATTGTAAAATTCAATCGTTTCGTGAATTTTCTTTGTTCCGTTGCCAAATTGAACATCTGGATATACTGTACTCAGTATCATTACATTTTTCTTCGGTTTTCCTTGATAAACAGTTAGTGTAGTACCATTGTTAGCCTTCAAAATAAATGATTCGTAACGTGGAGTACAAATGGTTTTGCAAACTGCTGTTATTTTTCTCCTGGCCCTTCTCATCGTTCCGACAATACTTGTTTGTTCAGCTCGTAATTTCTCTGCCAGCTTTATCGAAGTAAAAAAATTGTCAGTTGTGATGTTTCGTCCCTTTTTGAGATACGGTTGTAATAGTTTTATTATTACATATTCTGGTAATGACTCATTTGAACGTTCTTCAGTTTTACCTAAATATGTAGTAGATCTCACTCCACGGCTGCCTTTTATTCTAACACCTCGACCACGACGATATGAAATTGGATTTCTAGGAAAAGATGTCGATGTCATGTGACGATCTTCATCTGATTCTGTAGCGTCCGATAAAGAAATATTGGGCTCCAAAACAAAAACGGTATCATCAATTTCACTGGCACAACATTCTTCATATTACTGATCCTCTGCAATGTTTTGAAGTCTTGCTAGTTCTTCCATTATATCGGACTCGGTAAGATTTCTACGAGCACTCATATCGATATGATATTATGTTCCAAAGTTTTAATAAAACTATAGCAAAAATAATTAGAACACAATCTACAAAAATAAAACGAAATTTTCGGTGACTTGAAATACGTACGCACAGACCAACATGCGGTAGAATACTAACAACTGACACACAGTACAGATCGAGTAAGAATGACACCGAAAGAAAGAGAAAGGTAAATTAGTACTATCATGTGTAAGGTGGAATGGGTATATTTAAACTTGGATAAAGAAGATCCTAAACAAACCCAGCATAAAATGGCCCTAACGGTCACATTGACTGCGGCGGTCGTACGTAATAAGGTACGTACCTGTTTTTTTTCACCATGGTCATTAAATCATGAATCATGAAAAGTAAAAAAAAATCAAATCATTACCATAAATTTTAAGCAAAATATCGTCATATTACATTGAGAAACGGTCAAAACGACCGCTACGGTCTTTCTAGTGTTAATAAGTTATTTGTAATTGTTTTCTTTTTAAATTTTGTGAATGAGGGTTGTGCTTTTTTGTCCTTTCACATTCATTATATAGACATGTTCAATGTTTTGTTTAAGTACTTTACTAATTAAATAAGTTTACATTATATTTTAACACTTTATGTTTATAAATTGTGACCAAAGTTTGCAAATAAACTCACTAGGAAAATTATTAAATTAACAACATTTAGCTTTTCAAATTTAATTATAAACCTAATACTGGTCTCTATTTTTGAACAGGAATTATCTTGACCATTTAATGTATATTTTGACAGTTCGAATATACTCGACTAAAAGTCGAGTCGAGTCGAAATGCATGTAAAAAGATAGAGATTTAAGCGTTAACCATTTTAATTGGAGTTTGGTAAGACTTGAAGACGGTTAAAGTTTAAACCTTTAATTTTAATCAAATATCAGACTCATCTTAAAGTTAGCTCAATTGTTTTGTGACATTGTTAACAGACAGTTATGCATAGAGCTGCCAAGCCCACATACGCGTTATTTCAATCCGTGTTCCATTTTGTTGTGGGGAGGGGACTATCGCATATGGTGCCTGGAGTCATATCCTCTATATAGCTGTGCTGGACATTATTGTTTATCCAAATTATAGATAATTAAGTGAATTATAACTATTATTACTTTTGAATTATAGAGCTGGGTACATATCTGCAAGATGAACCGTTAGCAAGTTGTCTGCAAACATTTTTATATGTTTGCAAACATTGTCTGAAATTATTTTTACAACAAACATCTAGCGATCAATGGGAAAGGAACGAACCAACCACGAATGTCGTGAACCGCCTGCAGTCATTTGTCACCCTCCTGTGTGACAATTTCCACTAAATTAATGTAATACCTGATACATAATTACCAGTCCCAAGCTAATGCTAAAACTCTTAGTAGAATTTTAGTTTGTTATAAATAAATTGTTATTAAATATCACTCTGATATTTTTAACCCTTTTTGTTCTGTTTTAAAATTTTTATTTGTGAATTATTTATTTAATATGGAGAATTGTATATTATTGTACACTCCACACAACCACGCTGGAATAAAAGTTCATTAAAATATTACAAATCAAAACATATATGTATTTGGTTTTATAAATATCAATTCGTTTAATTATATTTTCTTCTGACCGATTAAATCAGTTGGCACAAAATATGGACGATGGAGTCTGGAGGTTCGCGAGTAGAAATAAAACAACGAACCACGCACAACATTGTCCCGATGTAAAATGTGAATTTCTTTGTTTTCGTCAAAAAACTGACATGATGTGGATAGCCACGAGTGGTTCGTTCGACGCTCAAAACCTCGTACCAATTATGAGAACCAGCGGCTCAGCTTGCAGATATATATATCCAGCTTAATAATATTACTATCTAATACATTCTATAAGTGTTACGTAAATCTTTACAACTCCACTGCATTGTTGTAAATAGGTTATGATTATAATCGTGCCTTCTAAAAATATATATATATAATACATACATATCTCTAAATATAAATTGAAGCATCTTTTAAGTCGATACTAGTTATCGAATGAAAATATTTCCTAAGTCAAAATAGTTAGCAACTGTTTTTAAGATACTATTTAATCTTAAATATTACTGTATTTTAAGAATAGTTTTTATTTGTGGTTTAGTGGGAGTTAGTGTGGACACCAAAGACAATATTAAATCATCGTAATGGATGTTTAGTAAAGAATGTCGCAATTTTTGGAGGTAAAATAGAAGCTAAAACCTGACATCCACCATTTTGGAAAAATATTTTCATTTTAGTAAACTTGTCCTAATGATAAATAATGCTAAAATTTATTGAAAAAAAAAAAAACAAGAAAAATTAGTGTAAAATATTTTCTTCTAAATTTCCCGGAGGAATTATATGTTGTAGCCAAAATTTTTATATTTTTAGATTTTTGAGTATCTTAGGGGGCCTGTTCCAACTTTTGTTTAAAAATCGAATGACGTTACGTTTAAAAATCGTAAGCCCTAGCGGCTGTAGAGGTTATATTGAGCTGTTCACGATTAAAAGTCATCTCTAACACTTTTTGTCGTATGGATGGCCAGAGTTTCGCATCCGTTGAAAAGTCGTTTAGGAACTCGCTCGCTTATAGGTTTGTTTGGAGCTGAACAGGGCATCCAACGTCCGGTTTTTTGTTGTTCGTTTTTAAACTGCAGTGGGAACGGGCCCTTCGTAGTTTTTAAATTTATATTTGGGGTTTCTATATAATTTTTTTTTTGTGATTCAAAAAGGTTTTACAAATTTTTTTATATTTATTTTTTTTGTTTTCCATTTGATGTACGTGTAATGATTAGCAAAATGCTAAATACAGTAAATTTTTAGTTTTAGCTCTAGAGATTATGTTGGTTTTTACGTAGTAGATCGCTAATAAAGACTTTGTGTAAGTCAAAATATTTATATCCTTCCATTTAATATTAATTTTGCTATGATGCACTTTCATTATAAGAAAATAAATAACATTATTATGTTAACGGAATGTCTGTGCCAAATGTAAGGTGATGTTTCCTAATAATTTGTGTTGCTCGCCTCAAAATGATTATTTTCTAAGAATATATATATAAAAAATGGTATATTTTTCTTCAAATTATGGCAACACAAAAAATATTTACAATTTCCGCCATCTTTTCATTAGAAATCATAAAGATAAAATGTCATCATTTTATATTCATTTAAGTTATTTGTATATTCATAATTTTGACGGTATATAAATGTTTTAAATTCATACATATTTGTTTCTGCCGAATCACAAAATTTTTATATTCCTTTGAAATATTTAGGTATTGTTTAATAATAATCAAGAAAAAAATACATTACTTTACGCACGTGTTACAGAATTCAGTGAATTTTCCAGTCATAATCTTTTTAGTAATTTCATATTAGATAAATAATTATTTCTATTTAGTATTTTTAAGCAATTTTAAAAATTTATTATTTAAAAGATATGCGTTCTATTTCGACCCTAGATACAAAAAGACGCCATAAAAAAATATTTGTAAGAAATTAATGTAGGTACCTACCTGATTTAAAAAAAATATTTATTTTTACTTCATATTGCTATTTTTCTTTAACAAGTATCTACTTATCGTGTTCGTAACATAGATAAAAAACAAATTAGTTTAAATTAAATTGTGACATTATGTTTCCTGTGTCTTTTTCTATTTAAAGTCGATTGAACCTTCTTTTATATTTTATGGCTATTGTTAGTTGATAGTTAGTACATAATTAATTTTAAGTTGTCGGTTATGTTTGTATATGATTGGAAAAAATCCAAATATTATGTGAAAAAGTTTTTGTAAATATTGATAGTAATAATATGGACTATTCAATCATATCATTCAAATATACAATTATGATATAAATGATTTAGATTACGTTTAACAAATTAAAATGGTATAAAAAAAATCTTTACATATTTGAATCAATCATTTTGAAAATGATTGCTCTTCCTCTTTTTTGACTAAATTTATGAATGACTTTATTTGATGAACCTTAATACGATGGTTGACTGAACAGCTGTTAAAATAGGTGCATTCACAAATATAATATTTTTTTCAAAATGATTGATTTAATTTCAATGTCAAACACAATTTTGTATCTGCTTGAGAAGTCTATATATAAAAGTATTCACTTATCATTGATGAAGCTTATTTTGGAATGTTATATATATATATAGGTATATATATTTTTTTTAATTGTTTTTGTTCAAAAAATCGCCTGATATCGGATTTTTATATTTTGTAATGCCATTGCAATGAGTCAAGCATGTAAAATATTTGGGTGTGCCGCGAGGAGGTTTGTAAATTCTCCTGCTTTTCACCAGCCATATACTTCTTACAGTAATAAGAAGGCGTTAGGTGCTTTATGTAATAAAGTATATTTTGAAAATTACATAACTGTGTTTATTATTCTTTTTGAGGAAAGACATACATCCCCGAATAACCTATCATTGATTATAAGCGGAAAATGTTGCTTGTGCATAGATGGAGGACTTACCTAGCAGAGGGTAGAACATGAAGCAGTTATTGTTGTTATATTAACCGATGACGCTAAGATATTTGACTACAAATCCGAACTTGCGGGTTCGAATTCCTTGCAAATAAATTTGATTAATGTAAAACAATACATAGTGTATTTTCGGCACCTTTCAGAGTGGTAGATACTCTCAGTATCGCCCCGGTGAAAGACTACCATTCAGAATCGAAATGATGCTTGAAATGTCTGAAGAGTCAGGTACTTCCTAACCTTCCCCTACCCTCATCTCCTTCCCCTCTCCACTTCCTCACAACATACTGCAATTGGGGATGCCATAGTCCTACTGGCTCCGGGCAGTTGGGAGCAGTTGAAAATCATGATGATAACGGATTTAGACTTATTACGTAATCTGTGAAAAGAGAGAACAGAGAGGAAAGGAAAAATAAATCAAAATGCATTTTTGACATATCTTGAACGTGTATATTGTCGTTGCGCTTGTAAGACCCGGTTGTGTGAGTGTTACCAAATTTTACAGGGGAAGCAAAAAAACTTCCTAGTTTTATAAAGCGTCTACAAACAATGTTTGAATGAGTATTGTACCATAACGGTTAAACTTTTGCACATTGTGCATTGCTGAGATCTTGCCCGATTCCTTGATTTTTTGTGTAAAATAAAATTTTGCTGAAACCTGGTACACAGCCGTTTTTGAAAGCGCAACGACGATATGAAAAGCTTTATTTACAGTAAATAAAATTTCAAGATAAATTTGCGAGTGCTACAAACGAAATCAAAATTTTTTTGGTCAATAATTATTGATCTGTTTTTTATAACCTATGTATATCTATACATACACACTACATATTGCGTAACTTCTATTTTGTTGCTAAACAAATTAAATCTCATTATAGCTACCTACATAAAATAATTTTAATTTAATCACATTTTTTTAGTACCTTCAATACATAATACATGTAGTTGTGGATTGGATGGGAAATCAAAAACTAAATAAATATGTATAAGAAAATAAAATTATGTAAATAAAATAATATTAGGTACTTTAATAAATCATTTAAATAAGTTAATAGCAATATTTCTTCAGTTTGAACGTATTCGTCGAAAATTTGTAGAAATCTATATAAAAATGAGAATTTTTATGTGAAAAAAAAGAAGTTTTTAAATCAAAGAAATTAACATTAAATTTACTTAAATTTATTACTTTGTGAGCCAAACATCATATCACAGATTTTTACTCGTAAATAAACTATGTTTGTTTATCAATGCTACATTCTCAATACATACATATCCTGGTTCAGTATTCAATATTTTATATATTTAAATATTGAATACTGAACCAGAATATTGAGAATGTAGCATTGATAAACAAACATAGTTTATTTTTACTCGTAAATAAACTCTGTTTGTTTATAAATGCTACATTCTCAATACATACATATCCTGGTTCAGTATTCAATATTTTATATATTTAAATATTGAATACTGAACCAGAATATTGAGAATGTAGCATTGATAAACAAACATAGTTTATTTTTACTCGTAAATAAACTCTGTTTGTTTATAAATGCTACATTCTCAATACATACATATCCTGGTTCAGTATTCAATATTTTATATATTTAAATATTGAATACTGAACCAGAATATTGAGAATGTAGCATTGATAAACAAACATAGTTTATTTTTACTCGTAAATAAACTCTGTTTGTTTATAAATGCTACATTCTCAATACATACATATCCTGGTTCAGTATTCAATATTTTATATATTTAAATATTGAATACTGAACCAGAATATTGAGAATGTAGCATTGATAAACAAACATAGTTTATTTTTACTCGTAAATAAACTCCGTTTGTTTATAAATGCTACATTCTCAATACATACATATCCTGGTTCAGTATTCAATATTTTATATATTTAAATATTGAATACTGAACCAGAATATTGAGAATGTAGCATTGATAAACAAACATAGTTTATTTTTACTCGTAAATAAACTCTGTTTGTTTATAAATGCTACATTCTCAATACATACATATCCTGGTTCAGTATTCAATATTTTATATATTTAAATATTGAATACTATATTTAAATATTGAATACTGAACCAGAATATTGAGAATGTAGCATTGATAAACAAACATAGTTTATTTTTACTCGTAAATAAACTCTGTTTGTTTATAAATGCTACATTCTCAATACATACATATCCTGGTTCAGTATTCAATATTTTATATATTTAAATATTGAATACTGAACCAGAATATTGAGAATGTAGCATTGATAAACAAACATAGTTTATTTTTACTCGTAAATAAACTCTGTTTATAAATGCTACATTCTCAATACATACATATTCTGGTTCAGTATTCAATATTTAAGATATTTATGGAACAATATATTGCAATATAAAGGTGGAATTAGAGAAGTATAAGAATGACATTACAAACTACAGACATGCTGTAGAGATCTTAAAAGCGGCAAGCGAAAGAAGCGCTAATTGTCGTACTTTCGATTTAGTGGTTTTTAGTACTAAACTGATATTAATATGTTTCGCATAAGGTTGTGTGCTATCTCTAACTAATTTGAACAAAAAGTGCCAAAATTTCATGCGTTTGATGAAAAAGTGTTTGCCTAAATAAGAAAAAGCCAAGGAATAACATTTCATTTGTAAATTATATATTATTGTAAAAAATTCAATTATTTAAACTGTTTCCTGAAGATTTTCAGCGCCATTAGAGAAAGTGAGGTAGCGAACGTAGCGACACATACGTATACGATGGACAACCTACTGGCACTAGATCGTCTCATACGAAAAATTTATCAAATTTCAAAGAAAAGCATGATGAGCCAGTAGCTTCACAGAACTGAAATAATAACAGAATTTGAATAGAACTTTCACTTGAAAATTTTATGAATTGTTCAAATTACATGAAACAACACGTCCTCTAATAGAACAGTCAACCTGGGATAGAATGTACTGCAACTTTGAAGTACGTAAACGCTACCCGGTCTAATATCTATTTCGTTCTTACAACTCATATTCGAATGTCTTTCTTTGTCATACGTGAACAATATTTGAATTAAGAATTTACTGGAAACATAAGACTGTTTCTTACTTTTTGGTCTTAATTTTGTGAGACAATGACAGGTCTAGATGTATTGTAATGTCATCAAGTATAGTTTTCATTGCGATTGAAGTTAAATTATTTCTAAAGAAAGCAGTTTTACAACAAAAGTATTTATGTCATGCAGTTTTTGTTGCTGAGTAATTATCACTATTTCTAATTATATAGACCTTTCCCGTCCTTCTTTATAGTGTGCCGAGAACAATAGTTTTTAGCAATTATTTTTATAAGCAATAATTACTAGCCTGAAACTCTCATCTACATTGAAAAATCTCCTGATAAAAGATACATGACGCCAACGGGACTTGAACCCGTGTCCTTTCGATTTCCGGTCGACAGCTCTGACCACTGAGCTATGGCGGCTTATCTCTTATCCGCGAAATAATTCAATATATACTAGTGTTTCATTCAACAATTACTGCTTATTACATTTTTTCACCTGAAAACAACCAACTTTATTTTATATGAGAAAGGCATTGTAAGTGCTAACTCTCTCACTAGATGGCGTCGAGACAAATTATCTACATTTTTTGGTGAAGATACTTGAACTTGTCAAATATTAATTATTATTTTTTTGGTAAACTAATGTTTAAGACAAGATTTTTTACATTATTTCAGGTGAAATAATGTAATAAACAGTAACTGTTGAATAAAACACTAGTATATATTGAATTATTTCGCGGATAAGAGATAAGCCGCCATAGCTCAGTGGTCAGAGCTGTCGACCAGAAATCGAAAGGACACGGGTTCAAGTCCCGTTGGCATCATGTATCTTTTATCAGGAGATTTTTCAATGTGGATGAGTGTTTCAGGCTAATAATTATTGCTTATAAAAATAATTGTTACACTTTGTGCTATGCATAAAAAATCTTGTCTTAAACATTAGTTTACCAAAAAAATAATAATTAATAGTTTTTAGATTACCAATTGGATACCTCAGCGCTCCGATGGCTTCAAAAGTTAAAATATAATATGAAATTTAAATAAAAATAGATGGAAATCGGGGTAGGAACTTTCTTGCAAGATAATATTTGAAAGTGTTCCATTTTCAAAGTGCTTAACAAAAGCAAAGAAGTTATTTTGACATGTGGATTATGGAGGGAAAGGTGTCAAGGAGGGAAAAGAGTCGGATCAGAGATTTAGTTTAGAGATTAGATTAGTTTGAGGTTAGATAACACAATAAACAAGGAACACGTTTGTTGTGAAATTTTAGGAAAATATGTGGAAATAATATTCTTTCAAAAGAATAATGTGTTTTCAACATAACGCAACAATTTCATAACTTTACATTGTTTTGCTCATTACCGAATTGAAATACTTATTTGTAAAACGTTTCAGAGATAAGCAGAGATAGCTTTTTAACTGTATTAAAGCCCAGTGGCATTATTAAATGTGGCAAAGACCTTTTAATATTCTCAAAATTGAAATGTGTTTATATCGGCGAAAATGGCGGCAATGTATCTTTCATGTTTGATTCTAGGATTTGGTTGTTTACTGAAATGAAATGTATAATGTGCCAAGATTCTTATTATACGTATGCACTAGGATATTTACTAAAAGCAAATACCCTAGAATAGAGACAATACCTCCAACTTCTGACATTTCCCATACGTTCTGACGGCAATATGCTATACTAGCGCCTCCTAGCGGCACTAATTCTGCGGGTTGGTTTCTTTCATGCATTTTAATGAATTTTATTTATTTTACATTAATAAATTAGAGAAATCGAATATTTTAAAGTAATTATTAGGTAAGCTACATACTTATGACCTTACCTTATATTTGTATACATTTTTTTAATCAATATTGATCAAAATAAAAATTAGAAAGCGTAAAACACCGCCGCGAAGATACTATAATAAATTCAATTATTATAGGAATGTCAACATGCTACACTAGCACCTCTAGCGGCCAGCGTTAGGCATAAATATACCACTCACTAGATCGATATCTTCGGGCTTTTTGTATGAAACAAATTGGTCCTAAAAAACCATAGATATGCCAATATATAGACAGTATAATTCTCATTTGGAGCCTACTTATTATACTATACACCAATGAAAAACTCTGGAAGTGTATTCCATAGACTTTCAGAGTTTTTCATTGGTAGATATAGTTAGGTAATCATATGACGTCACAATATTTCAGTTCTAGTTTTTCGATGTTGATTTTACTGGAGTTTGGCGTATTATTATTATTCAGGGTATTTGCTAAAAGTATACAAACATCAATTTATATTAATACCTACTCAAAATCATCAAAGAAAAAAAGAACCTTGGTTCAAAGAAGTCATGGAGAAATCAGAAATCCTAGTCCACTAGGATATTCAAAACTATTAGATTTCTTAGCTTAACCATGATTAGATTTTAATTTAAAAACCCATTTTTACTTACTACTAATTTACCATAACAAATTTCCTAATTAATTTGGCTAAATTGGAGTTAGGTTGATTGGGTCAACATTATCAATTCTTCGTGAGGAAATCACAGATTAGCTTCAGGAACTGTTCTGGTTTTTGACTGTGGACCCAGTGGCCGGCTCCCTCTATGAAGACCAGCTCCGCTTTGGGGAACATGGATTTTAATTTCGGTAGTTCATCTCGTCTAGAAAATAAAAGTAACATAGGAACATAAATATAATTAACAAATATGGGTAAAATTTCAGAGAAAAAATGCCTCATGGATGCATTTTTTTTTTAAATATCACTTGATTTCAGATTCATGACCACAAAAGACGATTATTAATGTCGGGTGAGATGCATTAGAGTTAATTTTTTTTCAATCAAAGCTCAAAATTTCACGTGTTTTAACAGTTTCGACATAGGTCAAGTTTGAAGGTTAGGAAATAGGCAAAAATTATCAAAATTACCCAAACTAAAAACCTTATAACCTATTTTGAGCATTTTTTTCCATCTCCCTCAATGTAAATAGTCATTTCTTGTAGTAATTAAGACGAAACGAAGTGTTATGTAATTTTACCCAAACATGATTCTAGAAAAGGAGTCCTACCGAATGAGATTGAGAATTCAATGGGGGTATTTTCACTGTATTTATTATTCTCCAAAAAAATTACGATATTGAATGTATTTATTTTTATGTCAACGAATAAATTTTCGAAATTATTTTTTAATGTGCCATTTTTGAATCCCACCTAAACGACATGATCGTTTTTATTCGTCAATTCAGCAGTGTTGATGTCAGCTGGGTGATGTTCGTAACAGACATTTGGTGATCTATTGAGGAAGGCACGGAATGAAAGATGTTGTGAAGGTCACAGTGATTAATTTGATGAGTCCGTTTGCCGTGGTGAGATGTCGTAGGACAGATGTAGTATTCTCCAGATGCAGGCGGTGATGGCAGGTCAAGCGCGGGTCTGTGAGTCGACGCCGGGCGCTGGTGACCGGACTCGTTGTCTGTCAGGCACTGGCGATCTTGGCAATCAGTACTCCAGTGCTGACGGGAAGGCCGAAGGTGCGGTGGACCTTGTAGGCGGTTGAACGGGAGCCGAGTAGACCAGTGAGGATGCTGCGTGTCCTCGTGGTGGTCATGGTGAGTGGATGAAGCGCTGGTCAGAGACGCTGGAACCAGGGCGCTGTAATCCATGTAGCGTTGGCCAGGGACGGCGATCTGGGCCAAAGCGCTATGATGATATCCCGATGGAGTCCATGAGCAGAGCCGGGAAGAATGTCCTTCGCGCAAGTGAGGTGCGCGGATTATCACTCGTTGAGCACCTTGTTAACTGACGGCGGATTGATGACTGACTAGATTCTTCATGCTGTCGCTTTTAAAAGGTGAAGAAGTTTCTCGAACAATTTGGTTGCTATGTAGAATTTTCCAAACAAATAAATAAAAAAATAAAAGAACATCCAAGAAGCTTGTTTGGAAAAACTGAAACTTCTAGAATTCCGTTCGAATGAAGTAGTGGCGTACCACTACAGACATCTTACCAGACATTGGAGTTTTCTATGTCATTCGACATTGTAGCCAGTTGGAACCGTTTTGAAATTGTTTTTGAAATCAATAATGAATAAAAATTACATAATGTTAGTATGATAATCACAATCAGAAAAAAACTTTAAATCTTCCAAACCTTTTTAACAGTATTCATAGTTGAAATTTAACGGTATTCATAGGTGAAAATACCCCATTGAAGATTCTGTAGGTTCCCCAAAAATGCAATGGTTTGGACATGTGGAAAGAAAGCCAGATGATAGGACACTACTTAAAATGATGAGCGAGTGCCTCAGTGGAAGCGACCCAGAGGCTGACCGAGTTAAATGTGGATTGACCTTGTGGAAGAAGATTTTAGCAGGATTGGAAAGCTTTAGGACTGAGAATGGCCAGGGACAAGTCAGTGGAAAACATTTGACGTGACAATTTTAGAATTCAACTATTTCAAAATGCAAAATATTAGCTGCCCTCATCAATTTAATATTTTTGTTTATTAAAATAGGTAAAGTTTCCTTAGTTCGCTTACTGCTAAATAAGCCGAAATTATTGAAGTAACACCTCGTTTCAACATAATTAGTGCAAGAAACAACTATGTATATCGGGGGACATGCACAAAATAGCTAATTAGGTTCTTAGTTTGCGTTATTTAAATAATTTGTGCATATTTGGATTGAAATGGAACCTTTCGCAAATGTCACTTCATACTAACAAAATCGAAAATGGCGGCACAAGATCATTTGACAAGGTAAATTTTAAACTTTGATTGAGTAAAAATGGAACTTTAATGCATCTTTTAACATCGTCCCCGAAGTAAATAGTTTTTTTTTGTAGTAATTTAGTTAAAACGAAGTGTTATTTAAATAATTTGTGCATATTACGAAGTAAGTGGAGCAAGGAAACTTTACCCTAAAATATTATCAAAGTTCCTTTCCACAGTCTACCACCTAATGTAATTTAAATAGACAAATTAAAAAAATATATACAAAACAACTTACCCCACATAATCTGAAAGCCCGCCAGCCACGAATAATGTATTCCCCGGATACTGAACGAAATTTAAATCTTTTGGAAAAGCGGCAATATTATTTCTGAAGTTCTTTTTCAGCGCTGGCAAGTTTATTCTCCACAGATACTCATTGGATTCAGACTGCACCAAGTTTGTTATGACGAAACTCCGAATTGAAACGTCCGTGATGACCGAAGTCAGTTGTTCATCGGCAGTTTTCCGTGCTTGGGAAAGGGGTATCCCTTTTGGTATTTGAACGAGTCCCATGGCGTCAAAGAGTTCGTCCATGGAGTAGATGTTTGGACTGGTCTTGAGAGGGGATATATCTCCGATGATGAGACTGGAAACCAATTCAGGCTGGAAACAGAGATTAATCAAATATATTAATTTTTAGAAAATAAGACCCCGCATTCTGCATTTCTACCGATGTATAACATACTTTCCTTGAAGACTTTTAAGTGTCTTTTAAGACTCTTAAAAAAGGTATATTTTTAAGATAATGTCTCAGATGCCGAGTTGAAAAAGTAATTATAAGAAATTTAAAGTATATAAAAAAAATCGTAAAGTAATTTACGAAAATGATGAAAAACACCTGGTTCTGTTATTTAACGGTTCGATGGCAACTCAGAACAGTGGCGATTCAACATACTTTAGAAAAGTCATTAAAAGCGATTGAAAAAACTGTCCTTTAAACCTATCTTGTTTAACCTAGTTTTTTTATCATCGCTTTTCATGAGTGTGCTGAATTGCCACTGCCCTGAGTTGATCGATTACCCATTTAACATTCAAAAGGTATGAAAAAAGTTACACTGGTCACACTGTTTCTTGATGTATTTTAAATAAGTTTTTTTTTTTTACCTCAACCCCCACACAGGAGGCCCCGACGAAAATAATTTTCCTCAGGGCCTATGTCATTTTTGGGGTGCTGTGTGGTGGGTCTTTTTTAAGTAAAGTAAGGAGAGGCAGTTCTGGGAAAATAAAACCTATGAGTGTTGGGTAGGAATCTAGGGATCAATGTGTCCAGAAGTGACGGACATATGAATACATCCCTCTCACAGCGGCGCAAAGCGATTGATCGAGAGACCAGTTGGAGAGGTCAAAGGGTCTCTCCAAATCAGCCTATCTCAATCTGGCACGCCACGCAGCTGGTGGGCAGGTGCATCCTGAACACACCTCACCCGATGAACCCGGGCACCCCTGCTAAATCACCAAACGCAGCGAACCACTTGCTGTGACCTATGGCAGAGGTGTTGGTTATCCAATAAATGGTACCCGAATTGTTCCCAAATTGTAAATCTGTGAAAATTATGAAAAACCCATCTGGCTCTCATTGTCCTATTTAATGGTTCCATGGCAAATTAGGACAGTGGCAATTCAATACTTTTTCGAAAAGTGAAATAAAGTCAGTAAACCAAGTGATGGAAACAACTGTCCTATAAACCTAACCCAGTTTTTGGATTGGTGTATTGGCACTGTCTTTAGTTCCCCCATTACCTATTTAATATGCTATAGGTATGAAAAAATACACACTGTTTCGTTAAATGCTACTTAACACAGATGTCGAGAGATTTTTGCTCTATTTTAAATAAGTTGTATTGCAATAAATCTTTTCACAACAGTCGCTGCCAACAATTTTGGCAGCGACTGTCATTCGTATTTACATAACTCCCCTTCAAACCATCTTCAGTAAACTTTGTTTTCTTTTTGAATGCTTATAACGGAGCCTTAAGAATATGTGATTCACCATTTGCAAGAGAGTTGCAACCGTTTGTTATCAGTCATACATTAATTCAATTAACACTTAAATACAAGATTTATTTTGCTAAATGATGCATAAGTGACGTATTATATATAATATTTAACCAACACGAGACGTGACGACATATGTGGGAATTCAAACTCACTAAGGGAGAGAGCAATATTTAAAATAATATATTGTTCTGCGAGTGAAACACACTCATTCAAAATCAAAATGGCCATTTTATTCTTTCTTTCACCCTTTATTTCTTATAATTATAATTATTAATTTTAGTGCATTTATAAATACATTCGTTAAGGAGAACTACATAAATATAAAAAGTGGGTGTATCAAATGCACTACATAGTAGTAAAAGAGCTGGCCCTTCAGGTCTATATACGAATTGATTCTGTTTTGCAGCAAGATTGCTCTCCCCACCGGCATGACCATTGGCAAGTTGGTCCTGCAGGCTGGGAGATAGAACAGTCAATGATGTCAGTGAAGAAGATAACCATCGGGAAACAAAGAAATGAATTCTGTCCGTGATGGCCGAGTTTTCAAATCATCCACGAATCAGTCTGAAAAAATGTGTAGCAATGTGTAAATCCCTTCTGAATGTAGATGGTTCATTTCGAGCATACTCAAAATAAAGTCGGTAGGATAGAGCCACGGGTAGTAACCATACTCTCTCATGTATATACTCATAACGCGTATAACGTCAAAGAAATTACCATTACAAATTCAAACTGTCTCCAAATAACATACAACGTCAACACATGTATCATCGCACTTTACCGCTCTCCTTCTAAGCCAAATATTTCTCAATTTTTGTTTGACTTAAATAACTGTCTTACTGAGCTAAACAAAATAAAGAACTTAGTTTTAATTGGAGACCTCAACATCAACATTCTAAAAAACAATGAACATCCTCAGTGTCAAGACTATTTAAATACAGTAATGTTTCATGGAATGGTAAGCACTATAAATTCACCAACTCGATGTACGCAATACTCCTCTTCCTGCATCGACCATATTATGGTAAAATCATCCAATCTATACACCTCTGAAATTCATACGTCATCAATTACAGATCACTATGCCACCTCCTTCACAATGGGTTCCAAACACAATGTACACAATAAAGCTTCAACTACAACAACTAAGAAAACAATTGACTATGACAATCTCAACAAAATGATTAAATCCAAATCTTGGGACATACTACATAATATAACAAACACAGAGGATGCCTGGAATTACTTATCTAACTACCTACAAGACACCCTTAACCAAAACACCAAAATCACCACCAAAAACATTCCTAAAACTATCAAACCCCTTAAACCATGGATAAACCATACAATCATTAACTGCATTAGGAAACGCAACTCCTTACATAAAAAATGTGCCACGAATCCATACGATATCACACTCCATAATTTCTACAAAAGATACAGAAATATTTGCACACAAGTAATTAGGAAAGCCAAAAATTTATACTATAGTAAGAAAATTTCCGAATGCAACAATGACCCTAAAAAAATATGGAGAATCCTCAAGGAAGCAACCAATTCACACAAAGCTACCGACGTCTTAAACTCTCTCAACATCAAAGATAACACTATACACGCTACATCGAACCCTAATACAATTGTCAATCATGTAAACCATTATTTTGCAAATATAGGGTCAGAATTAGCAAAAAAAATCACAACAGATAACAATACACCTCACACTAGAGACCCCTCTACCAATGATGAAGTCCCAACACGTTTTGTTCTTAAAACGGTTACAGAGAAAGATGTTTCTGTAGCAATAAACTCTCTCAAAAATACTTCATCTGCCGGCATAGATGAAATACCAAACACTGTACTTAAAAAAATTGCCCCCGGTATAATTCAACCAATAACTCATCTTCTTAATATTAGCTTCCGCCAAGGCCTTTTCCCCACTATTCTAAAACAAGGTCTTATTATCCCAATTTTTAAAACAGGTTCTAAACTTGACATCAGCAATTACCGTCCAATTACGTTGCTCAATTCCCTTTCAAAAGTATTTGAAAAGATCGTGAATAATAGTCTGATGGAATACCTTGAAGCCAACAACCTTCTATCGCCTCGTCAATTTGGCTTCAGAAGACATAAAAGCACTAACGATGCCATAGCCACAGTAACTGACCATATTTCTGGCCACCTAGATAAGGGCTCGAAATGTCTATCGGTATTTCTCGACCTCTGTAAAGCGTTTGATACAATCTCACATATCAAATTAGAACGCAAAATGTTCAATATGGGTATTAGAAATAAAGAACTAGACCTTCTCTCCAGCTTCTTATCTGGCAGATCCCAATGCGTTAAACTCGGAACAACAAAGAGTCAATTTTTGCCAATTAGTTATGGTGTCCCCCAAGGCAGTGTTATAGGTCCAACGCTCTTCCTAATATATATAAATGAGTTGTGTAACCTAGATATCGATGCCACTATTGTCAGTTTTGCCGATGACACAGTCCTTCTATTTCAATCAAAAGACTGGCCTACCGTATACGCCAAAGCGGAAGTAGGAATTCAAAAGGTAAAACATTGGCTCGACTCTAATTCACTAACTCTTAATATACCTAAAACAAAATACACACTATTCAGTCTCATAAATATCCCAAAGTCAAACCTATGTCTAACTTTGAAAATACACAAATGCAAATATTCATCTCTTAACCGGAATTGTGACTGCCCATGCTTAGAACAAGTAAACAATATTAAATATTTAGGTATAACTTTTGACACAAACCTTAATTGGAAACAACATATTCATAACACCACGAATAAAATCCGCAAATCTATATACTTTTTCAAACAAACACGCAATTTTATTGACCTTAAACTTTTAAAATCAGTCTATTACTCACTTTGCCAATCACACATAGAATACGGAATTCTAGCTTGGGGTAATGCTTCTTCTAGTGCCCTCGACCCCATTATAAAAGCACAAAAATTAATCATTAAAATAATCCTTAAGGTTCCTCTTTCTACCAGCACTGATACGATCTTCAATACTATCAATGTTATGGACATAAAACAACTGTATGCAAGATCCCTCTTGGTCAACTTACACCAGAACAATAAATCACTATACAAACCAACACAAACTATTCACAATACCCGAGCCAAAAACAATGAACTTCTTCAAACTCCTTTTGCTAAAACCTCATTCGGACAAAGACATTTTAAAAACATAGCTTGCAAACTATACAATACACTACCAACTACGATCAGACAATTAGAAACAATGACAAAATTTAAATACGAAATAAAGAAATGGATTGCAATCACAGGGCGTCCCACTATTGCAAGCATATGTAAACCAAATTGCACATAGACAACAAGTACTATTTACATAAGACCAAATTCAAACTTAATTAAAATGATCTATTTATATTTTCCCACATTTGTAATAAACACAATCTTAACAGGATTAACCCAACCGTTCTTTTGATTGTATTGAAATTATTTTGTATTATTTTTATACTGTATTTACCCTTATTGATATTCACTTAACTATATGTATATACATCGATGTACTCTATGTCTGTCTCGACACAGGTTTACCCTAGTGAGACAGGCATCGAAAAATCACTTGTAAAAAACTTTATATAGATAAATAAATAAATAAAATAAATAAATGTAGAGAAATCTCAGAAATTTCTTCTGAACTCTCTCCAACATAGGGAATACTCTAAGTGGTGTGGATTGCAAATTACCGACCCACTTTCAAGTCTACTCCTTACTAAGAAATTGAATAAAATTATGAGAACCCGGATATCTCTAAAATTCCTTGCAATGCGTAAAACAAAGCCCCATTCTCAATGAAGTGCTACAAGTTAACTCAATATGAGCACGAAATGTCAACCTACTATCGGACATGATTCCAAGATCCGTTATGATGGAAACACATTTTAAACTTTGGGCATCCATTATATACCGGTAATACCAGGTATGACTCGCCCTAGTGTATGACAAGATACATTGAACTCAATCTCATTCCTTTTACTTCAGTCAGCAATCTTACTTACTTAACCAAATCTTAACATGTCGCATATGTGATCCAGCGGCTGTCCTGTTACATGGATGTCGCTATTATATTGTGATTATCTAGCTGATGTGTATTTTTAAGTGCGTGTTAAGGTCCCGTAGTAAGCGTTCAAAGATTGTGTGAAAAGAAGATATACGAATACGAACATACGAATGGTAGAGGGAGTGCGCTAATATTAAAAAATTATAATAATTAAGCAAAAATGGTGAAAATATTTAATAAAACACGACTCATTTGAAATAGAGCAAAAATCTCTCGATAACTGCTTTAGTGGCACTTAAAGATACACTGTGAATTTTTTCATGCCTGTAACATATTAAATAACAGAACAAAACGTGTTTTTGATAATTTTCCGAGCTTACCTTGCGATTTTTTCCTATCGAGGGAATTTAATATAATTAACGTTTCAGCATAATAAATGCATAGATATTATCTTCAAAAATAACATGTATATTTTTTGTAAATTAAAAACTTAAAGAGTCAACGAGAAACTTGTTATAAATCGGTAGAAATTGAAACAAAATTAAACAAATCCTTTGTGTTTTCCAAGAAAACTAGAAAAGCTTTTTATGCTGTCTAAAATAAGTCAATCTTACCTGTAAAAGTGCCATAATCATTGCAGTACGCCCTCCCATACTGTGTCCAAGCAGAGAGCTCTTCGGGATGTTCAACTTCTTCATCAGAGCTATCACATCTTCAGCCATATGCCTGTAAGTATGCTCCTCAGAATGCGGACTATCTCCATGATTTCTAGCGTCGATTGCTATCACCTTTCTTCCGGTGTTCTTGTGGATAGCTTTACTCATGCTGGTCCAGTTATTCTTCGAACCGAGCAATCCATGGAGAATGACCAAAGGCGGTAGTCCATTATTTTCAGAGATCGCAGTCTCGTAAGACGCATAAGCAAGGTCAACCGTCTTAACTGGAGAAGTTTCATTCTCAGTATGAGTTGAAAAGGCTAATTTAATTATATTACTGCCACCCAAACGGGATATTTTCAAAGAATTGTTCAATATCGCACTATAATTTTGGTATTTGATCATTTTGAAAGTGATTTTAGTGACTACACTGGTGATTTTATCGTAACATTGACATACCAGAAATGTCAGTTTTAAAATAAGAACAAGGTTATGCTGTCAGCTGGTCGAAGCTGTCAAAATATAAATATGTGTTTAGAATGTTAGGCTGATGACAGTCAAACATTTCCAGCCAATAAATTGTGAGTAGGTACTTACCTGACAGAAAAAAACATATTTTGGGGGATATTTTATTAGACATCGAATTGTATGCACTAAAAAATGTCAAAATGTGTAACAAGTAGTAAAGCCAAAATATATTCCGAAAGAACACAATTGAAAAAGGAAATTTTCTAAAATATGTGCGTTTAATTTATTGAAAAACCTGAAAAATTAAAAAAAGTTGTCGCAATTTCGGTGACCATGAGCGATGCAAGAATCGAATTTATAAAATAATACCTATTGACTAAATGACTCAAAAAGTACCCAAATAATATGCTTTATATATATGCGGAAATTAAAATAATCCAATGACAATTTATTATTAAATTAAAACTTCACTTTAAAATCAAGTATGTAGTGTCAATGTTTTGCCAAGAAATCATAAACTACTTCTAGAAACTGGTCTGGTTTTCTGCTGTGCACCCAATGGCCTGCTCCCTCTATAATCTTCATTTCAGCCTTTGGAAACATGCCCTCTCTTAATTCCGGCAGCTCGTCGATACTGAAAAATTAAGAAATAAATACTTGTGTCAATTGAACGAAGTCTTCGAAACATAAATATACCACTCTCTTCGAAATATAAAATTAGAATCCGCGAGGCTAGGAACCTTTCCCACGAGGTGAAACATTATTATTTATTCGTGGTGACGTTTTGCAAACTGCTTAAAACAATGTTCCTTTTACATATATATAATACATCCAATAATTTATTTAAAAATACAGGTATACATTTTTTTCTTTAAATGATGATTGAACCTTCCCCCCCAGGGACTGACACTGCTGTGAACTTTTAAAATTTCCTAACTAAACAAATGACATTCCACTTCAGAGAAATGTGTATATTTCCACATATGAATGCGTGCCACTAAAACGCATTGTCATCGTGTCTATTTGCCGAGTTTCAGCTCGATCGGATGTCGGGAAGTGGGTTAATTTTTACTTCCAAGATTTGCATTTATTCACTACCGAAAACAAAAGAAATTCAAATAGATATATTGAAAAATATATCCATATTTTACGAGGTAGTGAAGTGCTCGCTAGTGTCGAGTCACTCCTTTTGACAACCTTCTTGTTTAAGCTGCTGCCACACGCAAAGCTCACATCAACAGATAATATAAAGCACAATAGCGCTCGCCATACAATCCCATACAGACCCGACACAAGTAAAAAGATAACGCGCTATAAGTGTGGTTCTGAACTTCGCTAACCGAATTTATTTTACGTAACCGCTCCCGACGCGATATTTGAAAAGTTATGCGTCCCCCTCTCCGCCGTAAAAAGGAGAGGGGGTCATTTTAATTACGGAGCTACCAACTAAGTTCCGTGTTCCCTTTGACAGCCATGACATAAGCAGCCTAATAATGCATTTCTTATTTATTATGTTAGCTCATATCGTCATGTGTGCTAGTTAATTTAGAAACATAAAAAAAACTTTATTTGGCAAACATACTTAACATATATTTAAAATATAAATATAATCAATATTTGAATTTGAAGTAAACAAATTTTCGCCCTTTCAAAATTAATCATATTTTTAACACAGTATGTTTATATGGTAATATCATTCGGTTTTTTGATAAAGTTGGACGGCCTGATACCTACATAGAGAAGCTTCTAGTTTGTTCGTTTGTTGATTGTTTTCAATTGTTTTCCTGGGTAATCTGGTTTGCTCTCGTCAGCTCTCGTGCTCTCTTCTCGTTCCCTGCCCTGGTGTTGGTCCTTGCCGCCTTTGCCTTCGACATTTTTGGAAATCGACGTGTGCTTATTTTACAATAATTTATTATATGTCGCTTTCGTCGATCGGCGTGCGAACTGCGAATTTCCTGATTCGACGGAGAGGTTATGTCAGGTTATGTGAAAATGCGCTATATACGCGCAGATTGTTTAAAATCTAAAAAGTTTATAAATAGCATTTATAATTATATAGTTGGCGGCATCATCATCTGAGGATGAGCTGTCCAACAGATCCAGCAATAGGCGACAAGTATCATCCATTTCGAAAACGTGCTCAAGCTGTCAGTAAGTAAAGTTGTCACTTTGACAGATGAAATTATGTTCCTCGGCCGCTCTCGAATTCAACTGACCCCCTCTCCTACCATAGGAAGAAATATTTGATAGCGTCGTGTGTCGGTAGAAAAGATGATGCGCTGTACATTAACTTTTGATGTGAGCTTTGCGTGTGGCAGCAGCTTTATGCTTGCGCTTCCTTTTTGTTTTTTTATTGAAGCAGAGGTGAAGAATATACCTTTACAATAATTTTATATTTGCTACCCAATGAGGATAAATGTCAAAGTTTTATTACTACTAGTCTTATGGTTCGTAATTCCATTCCTAAGTTCTTCAACATGCAGATAGTAACTTGCCGAAGAAATATAGCGGATTCAGTTAAGTAATGCTATTTTAAATCGCAAATAACTTAATTGATAGTCTTAAGGCCTTAAACACATTATGCGCGTATAAATTAGGCGTGGCATGCACGTATTATATGTTGGGCTGACACACTACGCATTAATTTTCCTAAGGAGAGGGGGTCAGATCAATTGGGGGACTGCCACGGAATATCATTTATTTGTATGGGAGCTGTCACTTTTCCGCCGTTTCTCCGCAGGGATAGGCAGAGAGGACGGACCGCTAAACAACTCGGTCTTGCCACACACTTCTTGCCTCATTCCCATTCATACATACTCTTCTATTATTCTGACTCTTGAAATGGCCCAACTCGAGTATCTGATTCACTTGATCGTGCCATGTCTTCCTCGGGCGTCCCCGACTTCTGCTACCATTCGCATCATATATCCTCGCTCTACATGCCCAAACCATCTAAGCGTCCCTTTCTTAATCTTACTCATTACGCTTACATCAGCCTTGCACTCTTTGCGGATCTCCACATTCCTCACACCATCAAACATGGTTTTACCACACATACGTCTCAGGGATCTCATTTCAATCTACTTTCATCATTTCTTTGCCAGTTCCATGCCTCACTTCCATACATCAGGGTAGGTACCAGCACTCCGTTGTGGACTGCTAACTTCGCTTCTTTGGACAATTTTTTGTTAAGTTAATGAAGATATAAAGATTAATCAAAAGAGTGATTTAGCATTTAGCTTTGCCTTAAATGTAGTGGATAAGTATCCCGGTAAGCAGATATACTGGATTCGATTGCCAGTTGAAACCGTTATTTTTCTGTGTCTTGTTTTAGTTACGTTTAGATTTATTAGTATATCTTCTTCTAGAATGTTAAAGTATAATTATTCAATGAAAAAACATACACTTAGTAAGACACCACTTTGAATCAATAACGATAGCCAACCGGTTTTTCGCTTGTCCCAAGCTTCATCAGGGCTAAATATCAACTAAAGCTAATTAGATACAGGCACATATAAATATAGGTAAATGAAAACAATGAGTGAAAGAGATACAAAACAGATAGAAAGAGATGCAAATAGAAAAGGTGGAGACAAATTATTAAGGGTGATGAGGAGGGATGGGGGGGGGGAGGAAATAACAGTTTCAGCGGCGGAATAAATTTAATATGGGACTATCAGATAAATTAATTTGGTTATTTATTATATTTAAATTATTATTAACTGCTTTTTTAATTTCAAGGGCTTCTAAGTTGTTTAATCTAATTCCAGATCCATTTTTATGCAATATTTTAGTTCCAGAGATTTTATCGAATGAATGATTAGATTCTATTAAATGATTCGCAAATTCTGAAAAGGCATTATTGTTTAAACATCGTATATGTTCTTTTACTCTTAAGTTGACATTCCGGGCCGTTTTTCCGATATAAAAAGCAGAACAATCATTACAATTAAGTTTATATATGCCCGAGTGGCTTAGTTTGTCGTCTTTATCTTTAGTATTAATTAAATATTTACCTAAATTATTATTAGTGTAAAAAGCGGGTTTTATTTCAGATGGGAATTGTTTAACGCTTAAAGAAGAAAAGTTATTTGTATACAGAACTCTACGCCATTGGAATGTTTGATTTATGTTTATATTATTAGGGTTATAAGATTTGTTAAATAGGAATTTATTTGATGCTATTTGTTTCAATTTTTTATTAAGAATATTGTCTATTAGTTTTGTATCATACCCGTTGTTTAAAGCGATTTGTTTAATGATGGATAATTCGTTGCAAAAATTATTATTATTCAATGGTACGGTAACCAATCCATGAATCATGGAGTGAAATGCTGAATGTTTGTGGGATATAGGATGGTTGGATGAATTGTGAATTGTAATATCAGTATACGTGGGCTTACGATAGATATTAAATTCAAATTTACTGTTAATTATACTTAAAGTTAGGTCTAGAAAATTCAAGGTTCAGTTTGTACCTATTTCTACAGTGAATTGAATTTGTTTGTGAAAGGAGTTTAATATTTTAAGAAAAGAGTTTAATTGTCTTTCAGTGCCTGTCCAAATGCAAAAAAACATCGTCAACATATCTTCTCCATAGTAAAATATTCTTCAAGAAAGGTGAATTTGAAGCAAAAATATTGTTTTCTAAGTTATTCATAAAGATGTCAGCGATGTTTAAACAATAATGCCTTTTCAGAATTCGCGAATCATTTAATAGAATCTAATCATTCATTCGATTAAATCTCTGGAACTAAAATATTGCATAAAAATGGATCTGGAATTAGATTAAACAACTTAGAAGCCCTTGAAATAAAAAAGCAGTTAATAATAATTTAAATATAATAAATAACCAAATTAATTTATCTGATAGTCCCATATTAAATTTATTCCGCCGCTGAAACTGTTATTTCCGTCCCCCCCCCTCCCTCCTCATCATCCTTAATAATTTGTCTCCACCTTTTCTATTTGCATCTCTTTCTATCTGTTTTGTATCTCTTTCACTCATTGTTTTCATTTACCTATATTTATATGTGCCTGTATCTAATTAGCTTTAGTTGATATTTAGCCCTGATGAAGCTTGGGACAAGCGAAACCCGGTTGGCTATCGTTATTGATTCAAAAATAAAGTGGTGTCTTACTAAGTGTATGTTTTTTCATTCAATATGTCACACCCCAAAGTATTTGCTTCCTTCGAAAATAATAATTATTCAGTTTGGTTGGGCATTTTAGCCTCAAAACCAAAATTAAGTTTTGTATGAATAAAAACTTACCTCATATGATCAGACTTGCTTCCTGCAATGAAAAGCGTAGACCCTGGGTACTGCAATGACTTAGCAGCATCAGGGAAAAAAATCAAGCCCGTCATGAAATTAGCTTTCACTACTGGCAAGTTTAGTCTCCACGTGATCTCATTGGTTCCAGGCATTTGGACTACGTTTTTGACAAGAAAATTTATGATAGGAACATTCGAGATGGTGGCGCTTAGCTGTTCTTCCGTTGTTTTTCTGGCTTCTTCCAGAGATAATCCTGGTGGGATTTTGACGGAGAGCATTGAGTCGAGGAGATAGTCTACCCTGATGATGGATGGACTCGTCATTATTGGAGACACGTCGCCGATGATGAGGCTTGACACTAGTTTTGGCTGAAAACAACATTAAAATAGTATATTTATATTATTTTCTTATGTGTCCGAGGAAGACATGTGACGACTAAGTGAATCAGATACTTGGGCCACGTCAAGAGTCAGAATAATAGAAGAGTATGAGAGTATACTCACTGCCTATCCCTGCAGGGGTATTAGGGGAATTATTAATAGTATTGAGGTCTGTTACTATAGCCGTCTTGCAACTATATTCCGTGCGGTTGAACTATTTCTGTGAAAGTTTTGCCAAGGCGATGTTCTGAGAACGTCCTGCTATAAATGTCAGGACATTCGACCTGCCACGAAGTTGATGGGCAGACGCATCTGTCATCTGAAAAATGTCACCCTATGAACCCAATGGAGCAATTTAATGAAAAACCTTCAAACCCACTTCAATATCCGCATACCTAACCAAATAAATAATATATGACCCACACATAAGAAAATCTAAACGATAACTTATCTGAACACTACATAGTAAACGTAACTTTTTTTTAAAGTACTATCTATTTGAATTTCACTTTTTCGATAGAGAATAAATGGAAATCTTGAGGGCAGAAATTGATCTATCGAGCTGAGACTCGACAAATAGACTCTTTGTCGATGAAAATACATTCCATCAAATTTTGTTGTCAATTTGTCAATCACCCACACAAGCGGACATATAAGCATTTCTCTGACGTCGGACGACATTAGAGCAGTTAAGATGGCACGAAGGATATTTCAAAAAATCATAGATGATCCGACATCGTGATAATGTATTAGAAATTTACTAAAAGGTTGTCAGGAAACATGTTAATTCATTCGTTTTTTACATTAACCCCACACACACACACACACTATGTCATCTTTTGGGATGCTGTGTGGAGGGTCTGTTTTAAAGAAAGAAAAGAGAGGAAGTTCTGAGAAGGTAAAATGTATGAGGGTTGGGTAGGAATCTAGGGATCAGTGCGTCCAGGAGTGACGGACATATGAATATATCCCTCCCACTGCAGCGCAAGGTGATGGATCGAGACACAAGTTGGAGAGGTCGAAGGGTCTCCCCAAAACAGTCCCTCCAAAGGCCTGCAATCCCGATTTTTAATCAATTAGCGATACTACTCATTTTACATGAAATGAATTCAAAGTCACCATTGTATCGAGATTCTACAGATCAAATACGACAAGAATTCAATAAAACATCAATGGACATGTAAAAAAAATCAAACATCTGTTCAAACCTACCTTTTCCAGGGCCAACACCATAGCCGTTCGTCCTCCCATACTGTGTCCAAGAATAGACGTCTTGGTGATGTTTAGTTTCTTCAGCAGCACCAGAACGTCTTCGACCAAGTGTTTATAAGTCATGTCCTCAGCTCTGGGACTGTCCCCGTGATTCCTCGCATCTATTGCAATCACCTTTCTCCCTGTATTTTGGTTGATGGCATCGCAAAACATTGTCCAGTTATTCTTTGCACACATCATACCATGTAGAACAATGAGTGGGGTCAAATTCTTTTGTTTGGACTCTTGCGTTTCGTAAGTTGTATACGAGAGATCAACCGTTTTCACTTGATCCACATCTTTTATACGGGTAGAGAATGTTTTTAAGAAGTTTGAACTTATTAAAAAATTTAATGAACTGCTCTTAAATGCACTAAAACTTCGAATTTTGATCATTTTGAAATGCTTTTTATATTTTAAAACTCTTTCAAACAAAGTTTCACAAAAATGGTTATTGGCTTGTTTTAAAGCTTCTAGGTAGATTTTGTAAACTGTTCTTGTCAAAAACAACTCTGACTTCTATAAACCGTTCAACTGCCGAGGTGCAAATAGCATTAACAACTGATTTTAGAATAGTATTAAGAGTTTTTTGTATTGTACAATTAAGACAGTGACGTAAATCTTGCTTGTGCAAAGTGAAATGCCCGGAGGTCATGTTAAGAAAAAATGCATCAAAAAAGTTTGTACACACAGTGGAAACTGGTTTTAACAAACCCGCTTATAACGAAAAAAAATATTGCTAATTTATTAAAAATGTGATGAAATTATTCGTACTTCTGTTATAAAAGGGACTGCAAGCCTATAACGAATGAATTTATAGATTTCCTAAAAAAACTATCATTATGTCGGAACACCTTTTCATAAAAATTCTAATATTGTCGCATTTCATCATCATATTAGTATAAGAGCAGCTGCTTGAACACGTGTTTCAATATATTCTGAACGTGCTAACTAATTTTAACAGGATTTTAATAAATCAGCCATGCTCATGTGGCTTTGAAGACTAAAAAAACCTAATTGATTTATCCGTACCCCCACCCTAACACTTATCTCTTCAAATTCAGCATTTGAATTCAAATTTGAAAAACGTCTATTAGTATAATTTTTACTGTAAAATCTTTAAAATGAAAATGTTCAAGACAGAGCGTTAAAATTGAAAAATAAATTAAAATTATAATAAAAATTACAGAACTGATATGTTTATTTTACACGAAATTCCGACTAATATTGTCGTCATTCCGTCTTATTCATAATAGATAATACGTGGGATAAGAACGGGTTAGTAGAAAACGTTACTCATAATCACGCGCATGTGTATAGCGTATAGAGGCCATGATAAGGCAGTATTAGTCGGTCTGTTTTGAATTGCATCCCAATCTGGCTAATTCTAATATATTTGCTTTGGTAAATCGAAATTTCGATTTAAAAATATTCCTCTGATAGTGTTGCAAATGAGTATTTCGGCTTTTTAAAATTTTCATTGCGCGATCAATCGATATTTTTCAAATCAAGCAGGCGATCTTCGTCTCACAGCAATCGTAATCGGTACGTTCCATAGACATATGAATATTAGTAGACCTGCCCTAAGTGATTAAAAGCGTATTATCCCCACTCCCCATACCGGTTCCATTGAGCCGGCTGGGCTCGCGTTTGGCCTCAAATGAAATTTGAAAACGTGACGTCATCATTCTTGTGCGAACTATGGTCGAGGCATCATCGGTTCATTTTACTAAATAACACGGCAAAATTTTGACTTGTACTATGAAAACTGGTAAAAATAGATGTGAAAAAAGAGAATAAACCCAATTGTCGTATTACATTCCATATATAAGCATTATTTTACTTTATTTTAAGCATATTCACATCGTATAATATGAATCAGTTGTTACTATCACATAGAGAAACGTCTGGACGCGAAACACAAAGCTGGTTGGTTGCTGGGAAGTAAATTATGAACATTTATAAAAGTGTCTTAACTAAATACTCTGAAACTAACTACGACTCTGAAAATAAAAGCTGCCTTACTTTGCCGAATTTGGACTTCGCAAATTTGTTCATAACGTGGCGAGTAATTTGCGCTCCCATGTAAAAATGTCTATTCATTCAAAGCAGATTTTACTTTAAAGAAGTAAATGGTGATATTATAATGCGAGATGCCTATTTACTGTCAGATTGATTTATTGACGAATCACAGTCAGCTTCACTCGTTCCCTCGTTCCCTCGTTCTTCAACAGTTGATTTTACCCCTCGCCCATATCTTCTCGTCTATTAATTCCTATGTCTGTGGTACGTTCCAATTCCTGGGGGTCGGGCGGTTTAAAAATCTGTCCCAGAACTAGAGGGCTCGAGTGCGACATACGCAAAAATCTTTAACCGATAAACAAAAGTGAATAATATACCCCATCTTATCGGTGTGATCAATCCTGCATATCTTCTTGACAATTTGCTTAACACCACTTGAACTTGTCGCAGACTGACTTTTTATGAATTCACACAAAGAAATTGAACATACATTCTTTTCTGAATGAGGAAAAATTATTTTACGAAGTGTTATAAATATTACTGATTATTACGCGTGTGTATGACAAATTTCATTTATATAAATTTTTAAAATTTATTATTTAATAAATGTTTTCATGTTACATTTTTTGACATATTTTTAACTACCATACTAGGCTAATGCCCGTCTTGTGGTAGTTATACATAAAATAATAATAAAAATAACATAAAAGAACTAAAAAATACTATTTTATAGAGACATAAGTATGCAAGTATGAATCGCACATGAAATAATAATACAAATAACTTAAAAGAATTAAAAAAGTACTATTTTATAGAAACATAAGTATGCAAGTATGAATCATACATGAAATAAAACTAAAAACAAATATATTAAAATTAATAGTAAACTGAAAAATAAAGAAAAAGTATATGTATATTTAAAAAGATACAAATAAAATTTAAAAATATTAAACTATTAAAAATATTAAATATTAAAATAGTAGGTAGCTTGAACAAAACAATGGTTATTTTAAAAACGAGCCAGGATCAACATAGACACGTCCTGTTCGAACCGCACACAAATTTAGTGTCGAAAAAAAAGAGAATTTTCTTCGTAATTGTGTTCAATTTTAACTAAATTAACAACAATTGAAATAAATATATGAAGTGTTTTCGAACATTGATAAGTATTGTTTTTAACAAAGAATCATTTATTGATTAAAGGGTAAATGTCTTAGCGTAGATACGTAGGTATATCCTTGCATACATTTGTTTGATGATCGCTGCAAGCATAATTATAAAAATAGAAATAATGTTGTTGACATGCGATTATAACATTTATATCAGTAGCACATGATAAATACCTATAATGTACGGTGTATTCGAGCTAATGGAAATATTTTTTTGTAACTTACCTAAAATTTACTATGAATTATATATTTTAAAAATAATAATTTTGTTTGACATTTCAAATTTGCCTATTACTTGTAGTTCATAAATTAAAGGCTGTAAATTCATGATAAATAAATATTTGTGACTTGTGTCAGTTGCACGGTATGTTATTATGTAGCGGAGAAATTAATAAACTCAATTATACATTATACACGAACAATTTTTTAAAGTTATTGTGCTATTATTATTTTATAAAGATGAAAAATGTTTGAAAATGTACACATTTGAAATTAATATAAATATTTCTCTGCGTGATTATGATTACATAAATGGGTACACAGATGGGTACATAGATGGGTAAATAGATGGGTATATACACGTAGATCGAGTTCTTACTTATATTATTATTTTTTTGAGTATGATACATTTTTGGCGAAACATGATAGTTGTACAAGTAGAAATATATCAGTGGACATTAGGGCGGAACGATTTTTTTTTTCTAATTTTGATTTGGAATAGTTGTATTAAGTTGCCAATTGCCATCAATTACCTCAATTAAAAATATAAATGATATCAGACAACGGTAAAAGCCCCCGCTAAGACATCGAACATTTACAAAAACGACAGTTTAGGGGCTACTTGCGCGGCCTACAAAATAGTACAGAATTTATTAAAATAGGTTTATTTTATTTAAAAACATATTCAAATATAGTTAAGTAGCTATTGCAATCAAATATTTCTTTATTTTAATATACTTTGGCGCTGTAACAGAGGTGCAAAGTGCGGGACGAAGCGGGGGGCGGCACCTGACAATCTACGAAATGCAGATAATTGTCTCAAAGTGAAATGTCGCGCGTCAATTAAATATAATTGAATATAAAATAATTAAATATAATCGTGAATACACGAGTACTTATTGATAAACGTTTTTTAAGTGAATTAACATGACTTCTAGAAGACATAATTTAAAATGTCCGATATTTGGTGTAAGTGCAGAGTTGAAAGAGAATATCCTACCTACGTATGAACAAGTGATTAAATTCTACGAATGGGTTCGACAAGACTTAAAAGTAAGGAATAACACAACAAAATAACCTATGTATTTGGAAATTGTCGAAATAGTTTGAACGAAAATTGAAGAATTGTGGATAAAATCTTCTATTCCAATTGTCACACACAAAAGAATCTTACAGTTACTAAAAAGTTATCACTCGAAGTTTTATAATTTGAAAAAGTCTTTGAAGAAACTTAAGGAAGAAAAGTTAGAAGAGTTCAGAGTACAGAGTAGAAAGATTTTTGACATAGCTGCAAGTAAATGTCAAGAATTTGTAAACTGTACTTGTTTGAGAGAAAAAAAGTGCCAAAAGAGGAACAAATGTTTTTAGAAGACCAACGCACCAACTGACTAATGACTTTAGGAAGAACGGATCTTATCCATATTAAAAAAATGCTGAATAGAAGATTACGTACTCTCAAACAAGAAATGAGGCATAATAGATAGGATGAAACTAAGAACAATAAGACAGAATGAGACGCGAGTAAATTTTAACCGAAGAAAGAGTAACAGAAATTCCTTCATTATATTTTGATGGAAGGAAAGACAAGACGACTAAAACTGTTTTAAAAAGATTGAGGAGGCTTAGAATGATTGTACAAGATGAACATATTTCGATTATAAAAGAACCAGGTGCTGTTTATGTTGGGTATGTGGTTCCAGCATCGGGCAGTGCAAGAAATATTGAAAGAGCTATCCACAGATTTTTAACGACTGAAAATATATCACTAGATGGTTTAATGGCTGTTGGCTGTGATATCTCGACCATTGCAATGGATAATTTGTCTCTTAAACGCCAGTGAGTTACCATTGAGGCATTTGTTTACCTATTTGGATGGCCCTACTGCAGGACCTAAATCATTTGCAGGTCAAATTGGTAAAGCATAAGAGATATGCGAGACGCTGCCGTTGGCCAACTTTGAGAAGATGAACTACCTCAACAAATATCCACAGATCTTAGTACAGACCAGAAATATTTACAAGAAATTACTACTGCTGTCATAAATGGATCCTGTTCTCCTGGATTTATTAAAGAGAAGCCCAGGTAAACTACCCCATGCCCGCTGGTTGACAAGAGCTAATCGCATACTGCATTTGTATATTTCTACAGAAAATCCACAGCAAAATCTTGTGACTTTAGCAACGTTTGTCGTATAATCATACGTTCCTGTCTGGTTTGCTATCAAAACACATTCATTCTGCAAAGATGGTTCAAATCATTTATGGAAGCTCATTAACAACACTAGATATTTGTCCAACGAGTTGTTAGCGATAGTGGACGCTGTTATAATTCCAAACAGTTACTTTGCTCATCCAGAAAACTTGTTGTTGAGTATGATAACAGATTCACGTAAGCACATTAGAGAACTCGCTGCAAGACGCATTTTAAAGACTCGTCAAGTTAATAAAAATTCTGTTTCGCGCATGTTTGAGGTGCCAAAAGTGGACTTAAATGTATGTTCTTACATAGACATGATTGACTGGCAACAAAATATATACGAACCCTCAAAAATGATGAATATTTCCGATGATCAGTTACAAGATCTTATAGAAAATGGAGAAGATACAGTGTTGAAGTTTATGAGACTGCCTTGCCACACCTAGGCTGTGGAAAGATTTGTAAAAGTTGTGACAGAAGCAACTCTAAGTGTATTCGATAAGACAAGACAAGATGGATTCATAAAATCTAAATTAGCATCATTCATACCAACATAACTTTCTGAATCTGTGTTTACTTTTGAAAAAAATATTTTTATTAATTAAAATCTACTTTTATTTTATCATTTCATGCATAACATATTATATTTACTTATTATTTTTTTATAGGGTGTTTAATACAAAACGTCTATAAAACCTTAAAAAATAAAATTTCAAGTCTATGGCGGGACCTCAAGATGTCGAGCTAGAACTTCCAAATTGAGAAGTGTTATTTAGAATTACATAAAGCAACTTTTACCTGGTATTTCTAAAAATATATTTTTTTTCATATAAAAGTGTTCCACTCTCTAGACATGTCACACCACATAGGTTCATCTGTGCACGGTATAATGAGTTTGTTTGAGGGCTGATGATGAATCTCGCTGTACTGGCTTTATGTCGTACTCACTGTTTTTAAAGTTTTTGATTTTGCTAGTTAAATAAGGACGGTGATTAACAGTTTCTGACTCGAACTAAGTAGTTGTCTTCTAGAATTCTAGAATTTTATATTTTGTTATAAAATTCTAGAATTGCTGCTATGGTAGCGAGTTGTTCCTCCAGTAAAATTGAAAGGATAGCTTGAACCAGGCTTGAAGTCGTCGCATTTAGAGGTGTACCTGTACCTGCGCGTTCAATAGCGTATTATCCAACGTGGATATTTTCAGTTGCGAACTTACCAAATACCTTTGGTCCATAAAATAATATTTCTCTAATGGTTTGTGAATAATGTTATGTCTCTATTGTTTATATTTCTATTATGATTTGATTTATATCTACAACCTCTCTCCATGGCTATAAATGTTTTGTTTTCTAAATTTTTCGTTTTGTATTAATTTTTGATTTCATATTCCTTTCTTACAAATTTAAATTACTTGTTCCTTATTATGCTGTCTCAGTAGAGGTAAAGTCACAAGGAGGAAATCCATAATTGTTTTTATTTTGGCTTTATAATACTTATGTACAAAACTGAAATAAATGTAAACTGTCGACATCCCGAAAATTAATAAATAAATAATTGCCTTATCTACGAGCTCTGGACCTGCTAATTATTTGATGACTCGAAGGAGCTGGGAAAGTTTTCGTGAATGATATATTAAATAAGAACGTCATCAAGGTTACTTACAGGTATATTTACAATCAATTAACACACGTAATTTAATATTGATATTTAAACTAGAAGATGGTGAGCGAACACGGTAGCTCCTCGCGTAGTGTGGTAACCTCGGCAGTCAGGAACTAAAAACCGAATGTATTGTCGGGGTGTCGGAGACTGGTGTCAATCATCTCGCAAATAGAGGGTCCTCTTATGTGAGATCACTGCTGTATCGTTTCCTAATAAAACTGCTCTCAAATAGAAAAAAATGAAAACAGTAAAGCGAAATATATCAAATAACTATTAAAAGCTATTATTATTTACCTTTATAACACTGTATAATATGTATAAATTGTATATTTATTGTAAAAAACATACAAATATTAAATAAATAAAAAAAATAAAATAAAAAAACTTCAATCAGTGTTTAATGCAGCAGCACGGCCGGTAATCGGGGTTTATAAATATTCGCACATTTCAGAATACCTTCGTAACCTTCACTGGCTCAAGTGCCTTGAAAGAATCTAGTACAAATTGTGCTGGATGGTGTTTAAATCCATCAATGAAATGGCCCTACCCTACATCTCTGAACTATGCGTTCCGGAAAACACTGGTCTGAGGTAGTCAACTCTTAGATCAGCAACATCAGCAGCTGTAGGCAGACTGATGGAACCTAAGCGCAAGCCAAATACTAAGTTTGGTGATCGCGCTTTCGGAGCATCTGGGCCGAAGGCTTGGAATAAACTTCCTCAGGAACTAAGATCCATAACAAGTCCAACAGAATTCAGGTCTAAAATAAAAATTTACATTTTTATGCTGTCAAATATACTTAAATTAAATATACCATTCCTGAGAGAAAGTGAAGTTATATCCAATTTTCTAATTATGTCCTAAATCTCCCATCTAAATTTCGCTAACAAACAATTAGTTAATGTTAATTAAATGTGTTAATCTCATGTGGCCTACCAGGTAAGTATTGTACTGTATATTATCTCCATATATAGTTAGTAATAACATAGATCATTGTAGAAATTATTATTTTTTTTGATAAATGAATGTTTTTAAGACAAGATTTTATTTATGCATAGCACAAAGGATAACAATTACTTTTATAAGCAATAATTGTTCGCCTGAAACACTCATCCACATTGAAAAAATCTCCTGATAAAAAATACATGACGCCAACGGGACAAAAAAAATGTAACAAGCAGTAATTGTTGAATGAAACACTAGCATATATTGAATAATTTCGCGGGTAAGAGATAAGCCTCCATAGCTCAGTGGTCAGAGCTTTCGACCGGAAATCGAATGGACACGGGTTCGTGTCCCGTTGGCGTCATGTATTTTTTATCAGGAGATTTTTTCAATGTGGATGAGTGTTTCAGGCGAACAATTATTGCTTATAAAAATAATCATTGTAGAAATGTGATATATATGTGTTCAGCGCCCTTGAGGTGATTTTGCACAAAAACGGCGCTATTCAATTAGCATCCAATTATTATTATTATTATACGGAGTACCTCAAGGGTCAATTTGGTCCAAAATTATTAATTACTTATGTTATTACTATGTTGCTTTATAAAAAAGCTAGTAGATTCAGTTTCGCAGACAACACTGCACTTGTAATATCCAATGAAAACCCTAGAATAGCTATTCAAGAATTTCAAAGATTTTTCCAAATAGTTTCAAAGAATTTTGAACCCCTTAAATGTGAACATGATGTAGGACTAATTATTAATCTTTAAAAACCAAATATATTTATATAAGATCACCGAGATTTGTAATGTGGAATATGCCTAAACTAACTACAAATAATTTTAGATGTATCCAAGATTATAACTGATATAAATGATATAACTGTGAAATTATTTATATTACAATTGAATATACTCATCTAATATATGTCTCACGGGCTCCATAAGGCTGGTAACAGTTACGGCTCTCGTGACGTACACAAAAGAAGAACTAACTGCCTCTCGACTAGCAAGCCGGAGGTCGAGGGTTCAAATCCCGGCGTGCACAAGTAAATTATATTTGATTAATTTGTGTTTTGTTTACAATCAACTCATTAAAATTAATATAAAGTGTTTTAGCTTTACGTTCCAGACTCAGTACCGCCCTCGTGTAAACCGCCATTTAGAATTGAAACCTTGCTTGAAATGGCCTTAGCCGTGTTTGATAACCAGACCCGAATAGCCAAGTACTTACCCACCTTCCTCTCCCCTATCTATTTCCCCTGCTCACTACCTTTTCACCCCCCTAAAATAACCCAATCGGGATTAAGGCTATTGTGCTGTATAAAAAAAACATTTAATACAACATATTTTATATTTATTTCAAGCAATGAAAGAACAATTTTATTATTTTTATTTTTACTGTGTTATAGAGGACGAAGTAAATATATTTATTTCATAATATGATTGATATTATTATATTACATAATTCAGATTAATTTATTATGTAGATATATTTAAATATTGAAGAGTTATTATTGAATATAAAAAAAAACAAATAAAATAGAGAATGTGAGAGATGTATGAAAGGTATTAAAGCCTCTGACATTTTGCAATGTCCTGCTCTAAGGAGAATAGTCATAATAAGATCCCGCGTAAAATATGTTCACATTACATTTGATTCCAGATAAATTAGCGATTTCTGAACAAATTTCAAAATAAAATACTCTTCTCGAAAGCAGATCAACTACTCTTTCAGATTTTAGTACTACAAATCAACATATGAAATTAAAAATATAAAAATTTTGCTTATTTGTCGTGGTCCACGGCTTTATTTGTGTTTTGAAAGGGTGGAGTTGAGTTCTGTTTTTAAGACGGGACAATAACCTAAAATACAGTCAGAATCTAAACGACGTAAGTGAAGAAGCCGTGCACAAAAATATACGACGCGCGGCCTTGTGTATTGGACAGACCTTGCGGTTGAATTTGCCCTAGCAAATCTCTAAAATAAAGTGGGAATCTTAACGACATAAGTGATAAAGTACAAACAATATTCGGCGCGTGGCCCGGCACAATAGACGGATCTATGGTCGAATTTGCAGGTTTAAAAAATTGATTTTTCCGTGGGGTTTATTTTGATTACTTCTGATGAACGTATTAAGTACTATAATCTCAGATATTTCTAGAGGAATCTCTCGGGGAGTTACTAATTCGTCGACTAGAATAGTAAAATCTTGTGTTTACCGCTAATTTTATATCTCTAAAACGTTTTATGTATTATCGTTACGAATTCGTCGGAATTAAATAAAATGTGTGCCTCGAGCAAACCCCCGTTATTAGAGTCTTGTATCGTCTTAAGATATCCGGTAGAAGGTTGAAGATTTTAGAAGCTAGGTGGACGTCTTTAGTATGTAGGTTAGGTAGTGTGTAGTCTATTGTGTTAGTTTATTTCTGACAAATTGAATGTTGAAGATTTTAGGAGCTAGGTGGACGTCTTTAGTATGTAGTTTAGGTAGTGTGTAGAGTCTATTGTATTAGTTTATTTCTAACAAATGAGTATACCCAAAATTTTAAATCAATCTCTTTATCCATCTAATTGTAAAAAGTTGGCGTAATGATAATAATAATAATGTTTGGGTCTCTATAGCGCCGTTTTCGCGAGAAAGTCACCCCGAGGACGTGAGACAAAATGTTGTTTCTCAGTGTAGATACCAAGTACAACGCTGTCGGAAGTTTATTCATGTGCACCAATACCCACAATTATATACGAAAAACAGGTATTATATTCGTTCACACTTTTTAAGTTCAAGTTCTGCTTTCCTCCATTAAAACTGACCTTGAAAGGCAAAATGGTAGTACCGGAGAAAGGTCGTTCGTACGCCATCGATGATCGTTATCTTCCTTCTCACATGTCTTGCATGAAAGCGAAACAGATAAAAGATACCTCTATAACGATGACGTAACGTACGACCTCTCCCTGGAACTTGTATGGTAAAAAAGGCGATAATATAGTCACGTTTTGATGTTGGTTACAAAAAATGACTTTCCAATAAGTAATAATAATAATATTTGGCTAATTTATATAGCGCCGTTTTCGTGAGAAATCACCTCAAGGGCGCTGTACAAATATATTTCTTAAATAGTTAATACTAGAACTACTGACTTATCTCTAAGCCTTATATCTAGTGACTTACGACTAAGGCCTATAACTACTATCTTAACGACATATATACGACCATTTAAATATTTAGCAACTTACAACTAAAATTAATATTAACAATCTAATCTTACCAACGCCAGAAGAAGAAGGAAGTTCTATTATAATAGGGTGTTTTTATTGTTAGCTGGATATTTATGTTAAATGAATGAAATTAATGAATAAAATCAATCGTCAATCTTAAACGCATTTAGATGATTCATCTGCCAATAATTAAACCGATTGACTTGTTATATTCCCACTGATATTGTCCATTGTCCATTGGTAGGCAAGTCAATAGAAAAATTGAATGAACAGAATCGCTAGATAATGTAACAATTACAGTATAAAAAAATAAAAAAAATAAATATTTGGATAGAATGACGGATTTATGGAAATGAGTGTCTGAAATAGTGAGTTTTTAGTTTGGATCTAAATTCTGTTGGGCTGGTTATACATCTCAATTCCATAGGAAGTTTATTCCAAGCCTTAGGGCCGGATACTCCGAATGCACGATCACCAAACTTAGTGTTCGGATTTCGCTTAGGCTCTTTCAACCTTCCAATTGCAGATGATGTCGCTGATCTAAGACTTGACTGCCTTAGACCAGTATTTTCCGGAATGCATAGCGTAGTAATATACGGTAGGTAGATACTATCTTCACGAAAATATTTTTGCGTAAAAGTTTACAAAATACAATATTATTTTATTAATAGCGCAGACCCGTGAAAAATCACGGGAGATTATAAAAATTGGGGGATTTGTGAAGCTGAAAGTATTTATAAAAAAAAATATTTTAATTAAGGATTGTTGTCGTTCAAAAGAAGAAATTTACCTCTCGATTCTTAGATACTTGAAAAATTACGACCATCTATCCAACCAAATTATAAAAATACAAAATACTTTATATTCTCACTAATCCAACACACTTGAGGTGATTTTTCACAAAAACGACGCTATACTTTTTTTCCGACTTTATGTCCGGGTTAAATCTTCCCCACAGGAAAAACTAAAACCTTCCACACACTTTTCCACAAATGATCATCTAGTCAATCCTCATTATGCAAGTGCATTATATAAGCATAATAAATACAAAACAATACAAGAACAACACGTGAACTCACCAGAGATCAAATGGGAAAATAATTCACCGACTCCAGATATTTTCAGATCAGAGGGTTTGGCTCGGTAGAACTTCTAACTGGACCTATAAATCCTACTGATCCATCAATATAAATATTTAAAAAATCTTTAGTAATCCTACATGTATTCAAAATGACTGATTTTTGCATTTTTATATATAAATTCTTTGACAGATCTAATAAGCCTAAATTTTGAATGAGAAAACAAAGAACATATTATAAAAATTATCCAATTATTATTATTATTAATCCGCCAAAAACGTAGCACAGCTTATGAAAAGGATAGCCTATCAAAGAATATGTGGGTACGAATGAAATATCTATATTAACGGTCCTCTAAAGTACCTGTGTCCACTGGACCTAGTTCAGTGAAAACACTCGCGTTGTCCTAGTAACGTATCTTCACTTTATAAACCCGTCGTGTGTTGACGCAAAATTGTCGCTGTTCGCCAGCTGATTCGATTTTCCTAATAACTGACTTGTTTTTTTTTGCAAAAGAATGTTTTTGTAAATTTTATCGGTTTACAAGATAATGTGTTTATACAGGGTGTCCGGGGGTAAAGTGCTCTAACTTCGAAGAGTGATTCTACATGAACGTACAAATAAAACAGAAAAATTACTTTTTTGAAATTCCAACGTTTTAAGGTACTTTTTTATGTAAAAAAAGGTTGAATAGTTTGTATGGGAAAATAAATATTCTTCTACGGAAAAAATATTTTTGTTTGGGAAAATAAACCTTCGAATTTTGAAAAAAGTCATTTGTATTTTTTGCTTCTATCGTCATGTAGAATCACCTCCCCGAACACCCTGTATGTTTTTTAAAATAAACTTATATATTATTTAAAAAAATCAAGTATTTTCCGTAGAATAGCTACTTATATGCAGAGAAAGGTTTTTAATCGTATCTTTCGGCTACTGCGGCGTTAATTCATATAAGCATCTGTCAAACACAAAAAAAAAGAAATACAAATTTCGAACCTACCTTCTTGATTGCTTGTCTGATATGTACTAGTTTAAATTTTTAAATAATAGTGTTACGCATTACGGAAGAATATTTCACGTTACTAACCAACTTATTTATATATGCAACCGACAGCATTATACGACAAATTAGAATGTTTAGTGACGTCTATGGCATATGCGAAAATATTTTTAATTATGTTTTGTGTAGTCTATGTCATAGACAACATGGATAGACTCGTTGGGTTTTTACGTTTTATAGTTTTTGGTTTTCGCAATAAAGGCGATATTCGTAGCTTTAGAAAAATGATATGCATTAAATGAGAAAATATTTTCCCTCAGGTTCTATGTCATCTTTGAGGATGCTGTGGAGGTTATTTTTAAGGAAAAATGTATCAGGGGCAAGGAGAGAAATACAGGCCTTATTAATAAAATATCGATTTAAGAACGTTTTATTGATTTGCCTTGATAATAAAACGTTCTTAAATTGATGTTTTATTAATAATGAGAGAAATACAGGCCTTATTAATAAATCGTCAATTTAAGAAGGTTTTATTGATTTGCCTTGATAATATATCATGACGATACAAATAATTTTCATGAACACGTGTTCCGACATAATGATAAAATATTCGCTATTTACTAAAAGTTTTTCAAGAAACTGTTAATTCATTCGTAAGGCCTGCAATCCTGTTTTTAACAAAAATTACTGAAAATTTGAAAAGATTCTTAATAAATTAGCAACAGTCATTTTTCTCAGTGGTTAGGATTCTGGGGATCAGTGGAAACCAACGACCTTCGGGTTCGTAGCCGAGGAACGTAACCACTCAACCACTGAAGCTCTAATGTATTATTTTTATTTTTTCTAATCCTTGAACATAAAAAAACTATGTCAAAACACCCAAAATGGATCACATGTTATTAGGATTTTGTGGTTTGATTATAATTAACATAATCGGATGAACCTTGTGGTCAATTAAAATGATTAGATAAATTTTTTTATTAATATTTCTTTTCACACGAAGACAAATTAATATTGCTAATTTATCAAGAATTTTTTTTAAAATTTGGTTTTGGGCGGATCCTGATGTCCTGATGATGGACATTGAAACGTTGTCTGAAACGTTGGCTAAAGAAGGAGTTAGCTCAACACGGCATAACAAAACAAGAAAACCTTAAATCATATTTTATTAAGAATCTCTTCAAATTATTCGTAATCCTGTTAAAAAAGGAATTGCAGGCCCTGCTAAACATTTGGTAAAAGAGCACGTGTTCGTAAAAAGCATAATTTGACATTTCCTCATTATTTACTATCAAGTTAAATTCAGGTGCATGAAAACGTGTTCAGATATATTAGGAATTTTCTAAAAGTTTATCAGGAAACGGTCTGCAATCCGATTTTTAACCGGATTTCGAATAAATTGATAAATTATTTATTTAAAGTGGCAGTTGGAACTCTTGGGAGGTATTCTTCAGATATACAAAATGGTTGTATTTCTCAAGAATTTTCATAATAGAAATATATTTTTTTATAGTTTTTCTTTGTATACTGAATAATTTAATTCAATTGATTAAATAAAAAAAATTGAAGGCATTATCAATCGGTGCCCTCAGAAGGAGAAACAGCTGTCACGCGTAGTAATAATTTATAGAACCTGTTTATAATTAACTGTTTTTTTAAAATGAATAATAAGATTGTATATAGTATAAAAAAATAAATAAAATGGTGTTCTACAAACGAAACTTGATAGTACTATAAACTATAAAATAAAATAAATATCTCTCTGATAGATAGATAATAAAGGTCATAGAACTTTGTGTTTTTTTGTTTGCGAACAATTTTTAGTTTGGGGTTTTCGCACGCGTAATGCAGGGCTAATGATAATAATAATAATAACAACATGGAATTTATATAGCGCAGTTTAGTGTCATTTCACTTCAAGTGCGCTTAACTACTCGTTTAACAAACTTATTCCTACAGTGTGCCTTACCCAATACAGATCTAATATTATAACACTTAATACACTGTTTATACAAAGTGATGACAAAACTTAGAATAACAATAACAGTAGGACAGGACAAAACACGAATATTAAAACTAAAACATAACATAAAACAGGAGGCAGTTTGTGCTCAGAAATGAGAATGTTTTGAGCAGACACTTTAAAAAGATACAATAAGGAGACAACCGAAACCAAACAATTACCGGAAGTTTTAGAATATGGCTTATTATAAAATATTGAAAAGAAGTTAAAATTTATAAATGGTAAGATTTTTTAAATAATTTTGTTTTTAAAGCTCGTTTAAATTCAGCCGAATTCTGGAGATTAGTAAGAGCTGAGGGAAGTCTATTCCAGATGAGAGGGCCTGTTACACTAAAAGAACGATCATAGTAAACAGCTCGATTTGACCTAGAAAGTTCGATTAGACGATTACTAACATCTAGATCTGCTGACCTTAGAGTAAGCTGTCTATTGCTTAAGTTTTGTCGGATACATAGTTCCGATATATATGCTGGCGCCATTCCTTGCAATGCTTTGAAGGTCATTAAGCAGATCTTAAACTCTATTCTTTCAGGGCATCGAAGCCAGTGAAGGCGATCCCTTAGAAGTGGGGTTATACGGCAATACTTAGATTCACCAAAAATCATTCTTGCCGCAGCATTAAAAACTGACTGGATTCTATTGATTTGTTTCTGAGGTAGGCCGGCATATGCACTATTGCAATAGTCCATACGTGAGACGACGAACGAATTTATGAGTGACTTTGCTCCATCAGAGGGAAGGCATCTCCTGATTGATTTTATCTGCCTTAAATGGAAAAAACCAGAACTCACAGCTTTTGAAATTTGCGATTCAAGAGAAAGAATATTGTCCATAGTGAAATCTAGAAATTTTATTTCTGCAGAAGGGATTATATCCGTATCCTGAATACGGATTGGACTGAAGTCAAGGAGAGCTTGCCTTCCAGGGGAAGCTATCCACATAAATTCTGTCTTTGTGGGATTTAGTTTAAGTTTATTGACAGACATCCAACTTGAGATTGTGTTAATGATGCTAACCACCTCGTTTTTAAGGACGTCTTTTTCGTCCGGAGAACAAAACTACCCAATTAATATTTGTAAGTATGATAATTTTGTTGTATCTGATAAAACCTGTTATTTACTTACAGGGCCTGCCTGATATTTTTGGTTTATTTGTAAGCACTTATCTCATTGGGAGTTCAATCGGATATTAAAAAGGAGAGAAAAATTCTCCCAGCTATACCTAAAAAGTTTTTTTTTCTATATTATCTAATTATAATATAATTACTAATATTCATCTTCACATCTGTCGTCGAGCTGACGTCAACATGTCCTCGTCCCGTGAAGGATCGAATGATGTTAAGGGTGAAACGGGGCCTTAAATGTTTTAAAATTAAATAATATATGTCAAAGAAATTAACGGTAACCATACACATAAAATAAACTTTTTTGTTGATATTATTGACCTTGGGAGAAAGACATAGACCATTACGGATTTTTTCTGTAGGCCTATTTAAGATATACAATTCCGTAGTACATTATTTTGATGTATCTCAAAAGGCTTAGCCAGCCTTAGCGCCCAAAAATATTTTTTTACTAGTTGATTACAAAACATCAACTTTTCTCTACTTTCTATAAATATAATATGCATGTATTATATATGCAAATCTTTCTAAAGAAATTCTATAAATGATGGCGAGAACCGTATTAAAATCTATAAATTATTTTCAAATAATATAATATTTGAAAATAATAATATCATTGCACAGACATTTATTATTTCCCCTTTGTGCCAACCCTGTATATTTGTTGACAGAGTGAGGATTTTTGCACTCGGTGTGGCAGTAATTTCTTAGTATAAAGACTTGTAATACGGTTACAGTTAGTAAGTCATTACATCGTTATCAATTACCGGTAAGTGTACATTCAATAACACTTTTTCTTCAAAAGGGAAATGTCATTTTTTGGTTATTTAGTTTTGGCGACAGCGAACTGTTAAATCATATTTTTGTCATAATTATAACTTTGGTGCAAGATTTTTCCAAGCTGAGTCTCTTGTATTATACATCAGTGAAGCACTGTTTATTTTGCGATTCTAGTGGGTTCAGTTTCCAAATCTCATATAAAAAATGGCATATATCATAATATTATATATGGTGACCGGATAAATCATCACAATGATAATTCATCACAACTTTAAAAAGTTATATAAAGTCATGGAAAGTGATGAAACAAAAACTTTATTAACTGGGTTAAGTAGGTTAGGTTAGGTTAGGTTAGGTTAAATTTAAAAAAAAAATTCATCGTTTCTAATGACTATATATCACTTTTTAAAAGTGTGTTGATTTGTCACTGTCTTGAGTTATCATGGAACCATCATATATACAGGGTGTATCGGCACTAACCCGACAAACTTTAACCAGCTATTCCTTAGCACATTTGGAGTAAAAAATGTTATGCGCACTTTGCTGTCCGGTAGCATTTTTTTTTCAATTAAAAACAAAAAAATTAAAAATATCCACACTACATCACTGTCATTGGCATTGCTTTTCGTGTTCAACAGCAGTTATAAGCAGGTATGTCGAAAAGCGTCTTCGCTCTTTCGCACACACTAAATAATAATAGTTAAAAATGAGACGAATGGTGCCGTGCCATTTCGCTGTGATTGTAAAAGTGCGCCAATATAGGTACACACGTACATTATTCAACGGAATTCGAATAAAATATTACCAGATGGGTTTTCAAACTTTGACAAAGGATAAAACAGTGGTGACATGTGGTGAAAATATGAATAATAAATTTTTTATTAAAAAAAACGTTACCTGACAGCAAAGTGCACATAAGATTTTTTACTCCAAATATGCTAAGGAATAGCTGGTTAAAGTTTGTCGGGTACGTACCGATACACCCTGTATATATATAGTCTAGTGAGGCAGGTTATGAGAAACCTCAACTTTTTTTCTATTTGTTACATACTACTCGTACCTAAAGCTTTTTTATATTATTATTTTCGTTTTGTTAATTTAATTTACTATCCAACTTACAAACAAATATGTACACTATGAACACTTAACATGTTTTCTTAGTTATATTTGCTAAATTTCTCAAATAAAGATATATATTATTACTGGTGGATCCCCCGGAATGCTTCGCTCTTGGTAATGTATTTCTCGGTCTCCTCCAACCATTCACTACTGTTTAGTGTTAACCATAATGTAACTGTTAAAAAACTACATTAAATCGACTCCGTATCTCACTACAGTGCAGAGATATTGCGTTAAGTTTCGTTTTTTAAGGGCGTTTCCGATTCTTCTACCATTTAAACATCCCTAAACACTCCAGACAGCAATAACTACAAATTTTGAAATTTTCAGCTGTATCGGTCGATATCTTTTCCTGTTTTGCGAGCTCAAATATACCCAGTCTGATTTTTTAAAATTTATTTAGATTAGAATGAAGAAGATAAAAGTATGGAAGAAGTAAAAGAAATTAAATACCTGGGAATCATAATAGATAACAAGTTAAAATTTAACACTAACTTTGAAATTTTAAATAAAAAAATGGCGAAAAAGTTAATTTCTTAAGTAGGATAAAAGGAAAATTGGACATTAAAACAAGGATATTGGTCTACAATACCACTGTAGCATCCCATCTAAATTATTGTACAAGTGTAATATTTCTAAGTAACAAAAGCCAAATTAAGAGAATGGAAGTAATCCAGAACAGAGGCATGAGGTCAATACTGTGTTGTAGCAGGTACACCAGAATAAAAACCATGCAACGTCAACTAAATATTTTAAGTGTGTGGCAACGATTAGTTTATAATACCTTAGTGTTTATTTATAAGCTAAAAAATAAAATGTTACCTGACTATATGTCTAAGAATGTTAGAATTAATAGTGCAGTTCATTTATATCCTACGAGAAACTGCAACGATTTTAGGCTTCCTAAAACACACTTATCAGAAACACAAAATAATATTTATTATAAAGGTTTTAAAATGTTCAATGAACTCCCGGTAATTGTTAAGGAAGCTAAAAGTCTTGCAGTTTTTCGTGGATTATGTCTCAATGTTGTGAAATCTAAATTTTAGTATGTAAAAAGTAAATAATATTGTAGTAGTCACAGAAAATAATATATTAGGTATAAGATGTAAACTCTTATAACTAAATAAAATATACATTAAAAAAAAAAAAAAAAAAAAAGAAACCAGTTAGAATTTCTTCTTCTCTTCCATTTGGTATGGTATGCATTTCATTTGGGGTTGTATGTATTTTTGTTGTATTGTTTTTAAATTTCGACAACAGCGCCGCCTATCGGGTTCAAAATTATTCTATATTTCAAGTTGGAACCAACCGTACACTTTCACAAAATTATTCTATATTTCAAGTTGGAACCAACCGTACACTTTCACAAAATTATTCTATATTTCAAGTTGGAACCAACCGTACACTTTCACAATATTATTCTATATTTCAAGTTGGAACCAACCGTACACTTTCACAAAATTATTCTATATTTCAAGTTGGAACCAACCGTACACTTTCTCAAAATTTCATTGAAATTGGTTGGGCGGTTTCGGAGATTAGCTTGTACGAACACAGTGACACGTGATTTTAATATATTAAGATTATTTTTATTATTATTATATATTAATACACGGAGAAAAATGGGTGTTGTTAATTTATTAAGAATCTCTTCAAAATATTGCTAATCCTGTTAAAAATGGGATGCAGGTAGTTTCCTGATAAACTTTTTGGAAATTTCTAATACATCGGAACACGTGCACGAGCACCTGCATTTGATTTTTATGAACACGTGTTCCGACATCGTGTTAATTTATTCGAGTTTTACTAAAATTTTGTCAGGTTTGTTAAAGGCCTGTAATCCTGTTTTTGATCGGTTTACCAATAATTTGAAAAGATTTTTACTAACTTAGCAATACTAATTTTTCTCCGTGTATATATATACCTATCGATTCGATTCGAATTTTTGGGACATAATGTTGGTACATCGGCATTTATTTTATAGTAATTTTTAAATTCTTTTTTATTTCGTTTTAACCGGTTTACGAATAATTTGAAACAATTCTTAATAAATTTGAAATATATATATATGTTCTTTATTCAGTAAAGTTTATACATTACAGTAAACGGGTAAATTTTTGGCCACCACACTAGGCACATGCCCGTGTTGTAGTGGTCAATTTTATGTTAAGTATAATAATACAAATTAAAAATAAGTTCAATGAAAACAAAATAATATAAAAATAAAATAAAATAATTTATACATCTAAAACAAGTATGAAGTATAAAGGAATTAAAAATAATGCAAAATATCTACATAAGTTTAAGATATATGAATATAAAAAAGAGGTGTGGAAAACAGAAAAATTAAAAATAATATAAAAAGTATATCAAAGAAAATACGTATTATTGAATTAAAAATAATACAAGGAGCATGTATCAAAAAAAAGAAAAAATACAAGTACATTTGTGTAATTAAAATAGAATTAAAAGTGTAGTAAAAATACAAGTACATTAAGTACAAGTGTATTTCTAAAAAAAGAATACAAATACAATATAAAATCAAAGAAAGTACTATTTGGTAAGAAAGTAGGGATAAGTTATATCTTGATGAGCGATTTGCATGTGCGTGTTATGGTAACATAGGTGTATAGATATATATCGGCAATTTTTGTGTAAAAATATTCAACATTAGTATTTTTTTCGATTAAATTTTGTTCTTATACCTCGAGCGCTTTCCTATTATGTATATACATTAAAAAAACGTTTTTTTTTTAGTTTTCATAGCTCCTTGGATAGGTAGACAAGTTTTAGATTGCTGAACGCTTTACTGTTGTAACAAACGAGTAAACGGGAAATCCATCAGAGAAAGTATGTATCGCTATACAACGTTTCTTTGGTGGTTTTCCCGTTTAGTCGTTTGTAGATATATTTTATGTAATGTTTTGAAAAACAGTTATTAACAGGTTCTTACTTATGTTCTTTTTTACAGGCGTCCAATATGGCGGACGTAAAGAAGAGCATCCAACTTTTATTCGACCGGCCCTCTGAGCCACTATTCCTGTCCAAGGGAAATAATAAAGATGTCTTCGATGTGACTAAAAACTTCTTGGTAAGTAAAAAAAACCAGTATAAATATAAGTGGCGTGCACCTAAGAAAAATGAGCCATAATTTTTTTTTACAATGATAGCAGCAGAGTATTTTTGGGCAATTTACGGTACAAATAGAGACGGACTCATAAAAATCATCTCTCATTTTAGGTATTTCAGCGAGATATGATTATGATTTAAGCGGTGTTCGAAAGTTGCAACACCACGCTTTGTACTTTCCTTTAAAAGTTTACCACGGACACTTCCTAATAATTATGATATATTCCAACAAGTTATCGGCCGCCATTGCTTGCATGTTTGCGAAAGATTTGTCAAAGTTTGTGAATTTTTTTATCATTTATTTTATATGAATCAAAAAAAGTGACATAACCTTTAAAATACGTTTATATAATTAAAAAATATCATCATAACAGAACTGACCGCAGGTCTATTTTAACAAGAAAGCTACCGCAAATTTATTTGGGACTAACCGTAAAAAATAAGATTATTATTATCAATGTCTTAATATTAATTAGGTCATTATTAGTATTTGTTTTTCAGTTAATTAGAATCCTCTTTTTTGTATGAACGTATCAAGGATAGGTATTATGTTTTAAATTGTTATTTGTATGTACGTATCAAGGGTAGGTATATTTAAAAAAAATAATTATTGGAATAACTTCAATGATATTTATCATTTATTTTTATTTTTATTAAAATAAAGTACTTTTATTTTAGCATTAATGTGAAAACCTTTTATTTCAAATAAGATAAAACCAAGATTTTTTTGTAAATATTTCTCTTTGTTGCGCCTGCACAGACAGGGCAGTCCTGCACAAGTGGAACATGTTTCGACGATATATGCGTAACAATAGCGCCTCTTTTACTATCCCGTGATTATTTACAGGTGTGCGTTAGTTAAATTCTAATAATGGATTGATTTCAGACCAACCGTTACTCCTCTCTCGGCGTCGAGTTGAGCAACCGGTTCGGTTCCAACAACAAGATCCCCCTGTCCGACGTGCCCCTGCCAGACCTCTCCGTGGCAGGAGCGCTTGCCAGGGACTCCGACTTCTCGCTGTTCATCCCCTCGCATCAGTTGTACGCAAATGCGCTCATTGAAATCATGATGAGTTAGTATTTACACGAATTCTTATTATTTTAGCTTTTAAGCATTAAGTAGGAAGGTTTATGCGATTTCTTTATTTATTTCCTTCATTCTTTCACTAATTCATTCCTTCGTTCCATCATACCTTCATACCTTTTTCCTTCCTTTCTTCCTTTCTTGCTTTCTCCCTTTCTCCCTTTCTTCCTTTCTTCCTTTCTTCCTTTCTTCCTTTCTTCCTTTCTTCCTTTCTTCCTTTCTTCCTTTCTTCCTTTCTTCCTTTCTTCCTTTCTTCCTTTCTTCCTTTCTTCCTTTCTTCCTTTCTTCCTTTCTTCCTTTCTTCCTTTCTTCCTTTCTTCCTTTCTTCCTTTCTTCATTTCTTCCTTTCTTCCTTTCTTCCTTTCTTCCTTTCTTCCTTTCTTCCTTTCTACCTTTCTTCCTTTTCTTCCTTTCTTCCTTTCTTCATTTCTTCCTTTCTTCCTTTCTTCCTTTCTTCCTTTCTTCCTTTCTTCCTTTCTTCCTTTCTTCCTTTCTTCCTTTCTTCCTTTCTACCTTTCTTTCTTTCTTCCTTTCTTCCTCTCATCCTTTTTTCCTTTCTTCCTTCCTTAGTTTCTTCCTTCCTTCCTTCCTTCCTTTCTCCCTTTCTTCCTTTCTTCCTTTCTTCCTTTCTTCCTTTCTTTATAGTTTATAGGTTTTGCTCTGTACAACAGATTTTTTAATTTTTATGGAATTTCCTCGTTAAGCCCCTTATGTTTTTTTAAGGAGTCACTTCATCTTTACAAATATGTATTGTCTTAAAATCGATAGGTTCACATGAAAAATTGGGACCATTAGTAAAATAACTTCACCTGCCACTCTTTTGGTCATAAATTTGATTGTTTCGTAATGAACTTAGTGGTTATAATATCATTTTATTGGAGGGGAAATTAAATTTTAAATCATTTTACATCTAGTCGTATGAATCTAATGTTTTTTTTTAAATTAATATGTTTTAGAGCCAGCCAAGGGGGACTTACAAAGATTCCTGTCCGTTTGCGCGAAGGTCAAGGACAGGGTCAACCCGAAGCTCTTCAACTATTGTCTCTCCGTGGCTTTGTTGCACAGGTATTGAAAAATATTCTCAAAATAAAATATGTATAAAGGTTGGTATGTGGACCGTCCAGAATCCAGTAGTATCCACATACAAAGACTTCAACTCCAGTTATAAAAAAAACGTCCTTTAAAACTTGGTTTGCCTAAGGATTGTACCTTCCAACACAGGAACTAGAGTTGACAAAACTACCAACCTTACCAAATCCGATCGGGTAGCACCGATATATATTTTTCGTATATGTTGTGATCTTGTAATCAGAGAAATGCGTATATATCTGCGTGTGTGTACGTGATTGCCACTAAAAGTAGATAGAATACATTGTCATCGACAATTTAGGCTCGATTAGATTTGTTAATTCACGAAAAGTGTAATTTCAATAGATGTATTTAAATATGTGTAATAAGTCAGAAATATATCTGGAGTCTGTTACTTTCTTGTAACTGTTTGTTTAAAATTTGGCAATTATTTTTATTTTTCAAAGATTTCGACATTTCCAATGTTTCTTAATTATTAAGGAATATTCTCTCTATTTTATTGTTTATGTTTTACTTGATCTCCTGTATTTTTATCAAACGTATTTTAGTTTACTTGATCTTCTGTACTTTTGCTAAACGTAAATTAGTTTAATTATTTTTGTCCTGATTCCTAATGAAGGTTGAGATCAACCGAAACCGATCGACGTGTGTAAACCAAATAAAGTGGTTTTATAAAGAACTTGTTAAAATTAATGTATGTATCTTGACAATTGCAGACCAGACACCAAGGATATCCCACCGAACAACTTTATGGAATCCTTCCCAGCAGAGTTCTGTGACTCCTCCGTGTTTCAGGAAGCCAGAGAAATTAGTAGAACTCTTCCCGCGCGCTTAAGGGTAAGTTAATACTTCTGGTCACAGTTGAACGTAAATCGTCGATCACCATTTAATTTTTTTTATTTTTAAACGGTGCCCGTTAGACGCTGTTTCTCTGTGTGTTTTAGCTTTTCATCAAATCTTTCGATCAAGTATAACGGTTACGTTGTTACTCTTATCAGGTAATGAGGTCTTGACCTGATGTCGTCAGGGTTCTTGGCTTTCGATTAATTGTTCGAGACCTTAATTTAATTATTTTAAGGGGTGAGAAACCGGGATGGGGGTGATTTTTCGATATCTCATGTAGACAGTGACCTTCTTGTCAGTTCAAAAATATCACCGGCTACCAAAATATCACTTGTATTTTTAAATGCAAATGAAGTTAGGAATCACTGGTTAAACGAAGTCTCATATATGTTCCTAACACCCCGTATTAAAAGATATGAAGATGGATGTAGCCATGATTTTTTACATATGCAGAGACAGCCAGTCGGCGTGAAGAGGCCATTTCAATATTATCCCTACCAGCGCATGAAGTACGTAATCACTACTGAATTTGAAGGTCACCCTTCTTCTTCCAGACGCCCATCGTCATCCCCAAGGACTTTACCGCCTCTGACCTGGAAGTGGAACACCGCTTGTTTTACTTCCGAGAGGATGTGGGGATCAACCTTCACCATTGGCACTGGCATCTGGTGTACCCCTTTGATGCACCTGCTGGCAACAGGGCCATCGTGGAAAAGGACAGAAGGGGGGAACTGTTCTTCTATATGCACCAGCAAATCTTAGCCAGGTAACGATAATTATTCAGGACATACATCGTCACATTAACGGTCAGCACTCAAAAATACACACTCTGTAGCGTCTAAATCCGACTCCAATATTCTGTACTAATAAGGAACTTAAGTCCATTTAAAAAATAAATTATTTATATTTAACTTGTAATATTATTTGAGTAGTTCATTTTTAAAGTTAAGAAGTTATTAAAAAGTAAAGTTACACACTGAAGGATTTTATCCATGAGCTTATCTGGAGTTAAACTGCGGATGTCATTTTGTGTCCGATGATATTTTTTTCAAATAAAAACAAAATAAAACATTTTCTGCCACACGTCGCCACTGATCACACTGTTACACATCGCAACGGATCACGTGGTACGCGATCTGTGTTGTCTTGTGCCTGTGTCAGACAACGCTACACGCGTCAAGCGTTTTTGGTGCGTGACACATAAAAATTATATGTTTTGGTGTCGCACGAAGCTAATCCTAATTCATCTGACCATCACATCATCATCGCATCATTTTCAAACATCGCCTGGTTAGCAGATCACGCCATATCATCATCGCCACGATATAACATATCATCTCTGTCTGGTGTGACAGGTCTGTTTAAGATTGTATGGCGAGCGATATGGTGATATAGGCCACCCCCAAAAACGCTTTGAGCTTTATAGCATAATGTGACAGTACCATTACGGCACTGCTGGAACGAGACGTTACGTTACCCGCTAACCTGTACTCAGTGGCGACGTTTGAAGGCAAATTATATATTTTTAATTTTTGGCTAAAACGAAACAAATACTCAAACGACATCTATATTTTTACTTCATGAGCATGCTGGTGCATGCTTTTGCTGGTTAAACTCCTTTATCGTGTGCCAACGATTCATATGGTACGCGCTCCGTCACATCTGTCCAATGCTACTGGAAAGAGAAAAGCTTTGGCAAAACGTTAAATCTTTTTCTACTGTACATTATTTCCAATTTTCCTTTAATTTGTTCCAGGTACAACAACGAACGCCTCTGCAACTCCCTGCAACGCGTGAAGCGCTTCAACGACTTCCGCTCCCCCATCAAGGAGGGCTATTACCCGAAGCTGGACAGCATGATTAGCCGGCGCGCCTTCACGCCCCGCCAGGCTAACGTGTCCTGGCAAGACATAGACCGCGAAGCTGACGCCATCAAGATCACCGTGACAGAGATGGAGATCTGGCTATCAAGGGTCAACGACGCCATCAGCTCTGGGACCTATCTGAAAGTAAACATTTAAATAAATCAACCACTGCAACGATGCACATAACGCTGCAGAACGCCGTTTGCGATTGATTGGTAGCATAACACCCCTTGAGATTATTTCTCATGTAAACGGCGTGACACAAAAATACAAATCATTATTAAAAATCAAAATTATTATTTACAGAGATCTGCCTGACCTAGATTTATACTGGTTTTAACAATGGGAGCCAATATTTTACTCACTCCAGCCGCCGTTTGGCTCATGGCGGGCTCTGCCTGTATTGTAATTTTAGTTATTCCTACTACCATCATAACAAGCGAAAAATGCTGCTTTTCAAATGATGCAGGACTTAGCTAGCAGAGGATTGCAATTTTTCACTCAGTTAATAATCGTTATTGTTTGTTTCCAGCCGGATGGTACTACGGGCCCCCTGACCCTTGACATTCTGGGCAACATGATAGAATCCAGCATTCTTAGCCCTAATCGGGATTTCTATGGGCGCATTCACAACACTGGACATCTTTTCACTGCGTATGTCCACGATCCCAATCATAAATACTTGGTGAGTTCAGTCAAAGCACGTAACCCTTAGATAATCAATAATTGCCATCAAAAATCCGTAGAAATTCATTTTATTTTATTCATTTTCATTTAAAGTTTTTTTAACTCCTAACATCTCCTAAATAAACAAAAAATAATACTTATGATAACTAGCCAACTCCTCGTATTATTCAATTTCAACGCGATGGATGTAAATAAAAAACTAAAAAAAAAACGTAATTCTAACTGTGTACGATAAATAGATAAATATCAGTAGATACGCGTACGATAAATACTTGCAATACTTGGTGGTGTAGTGGTCAGTATAGTTGCTTTCCAAGGAGTTGATCGGGGTTTGATTCTCGGTAAAAAAAATATGGGTTTAAATTTTGAATAATTTTTGTGAAGATATGTTTTTCACTCTTATTTAATTTGTATTTATTTATTCACAGTTATTTTTCACTGGTCTGCGTTTATAATAATAAATAATAATTGGATGACTTGTATAGCGCCGTTTTTGTGCAAAATCACCTCAAGGGCGCTGTACAAAATAAAGACCTTAAGCCAAATCTTTTTGATCAGGTGGGACGTAATAAAATTTATTTTTCTTTAAGCTTTGTAATGAACCAAAAACAGAGGTTCCCAATTAGAGTTCATGCACGCACTGTATGGACACTATACGGTACGGACTGTGCGGACATTTTGGCTACAAGGGATACGCGAGTTTGGGCTCTTTCTCGAAGGGATACTCAGAAAAAACTAATTGGGGATCACTGAACTAGAATTACCTGTAGCCAGGTGTTCAAGTGTCCATTATAAAACAGACAGTGTAGTTTTGAAGAGGTCTCTTTGTATCGGCAAAATCGTGCCGTTTTCAGTTGTTACCATAGTTTGGTCCAGGGCTCTGATCCGGGGCTTCGCCGTCCGCAGTTTTCTTGAAAATGGCCGTTCTTTCGTCGCCACCCAGCTGCAATTCTGCCGACTTCTTCCGGCTGCAATTTGCGACTTCTTGTAGGGCTACCTGAAGGAAAATGTTTTTAAACATCTGCTTGGAAGAACTCAAAGATCGAATTAAGGAGGAAATTACCTCTATACCCGTCGAGAAGTGTCAAAATGTGGGCGAAAACTTCAGAAATCGCCTTCTTCAACGTATCATCTTCAGGATTTGATGCATAAAACGGCATTATGTACCAAATAAAATAAAATTATCCCCATTTCTGTAATTTGTGCCGATTTTTTAGTAGAACTTCAAAACAGTTCTGTCTGTTGTTTTGCCGCACACTGTACATGTAAGATTTTATAATTTTGTAATTAACTATTTTGTTGCTTTTTTTGAAGAAGGAAATTGTGAAAAATCTCCTAGTGATAATATGACGTATTCTGCTTTAAGGAAACCAGTGGCGTGATGGCTGATGAAGCAATCACAATGCGTGATCCCTTCTTCTACCGCTGGCACTCCCAGATCGACTCCCTCTTCCAGAGGTTCAAGGGTTCGAGGATCACCAATACCTACACAAGAGCAATGGTAAATACACATTGATTACATGTGCTAAGCCTAAGGCTAAGGGCTAAGTCATAAAATAATTGTCGAAAATGTTTGGCACTGGCATGTCTCAATACTATTGAGACATTAGTCTACTTCTTCGTCGGTTCTTTATTGCTGAGGATCATGACTTCCACTCCAATTTCCCTGGTGGACAAGACTTCACCACTCCTCACGGTTATGCGCTGCGTGGAGAGCCGAGGACACCGATGTTTCGGACGCTAGTGATTCTCGGAGGTGGTTCCTTATTATGGGCATCTGTGAATTGCACTGCTTGTCCTCTGTGCACCAGTCATCAATATACGAATGTACAGTCCAGTCATAATTCACGCCATCAGAAATTTGAGCTATATTCTAGTACAAGACTCCCGCGCAAGCGCAAACGCGTCGTGTGTATTCCGATGTGCATAAATCTTCGTTTTATCTTCCTTCGGAGACAGCATCCGCCGGTATTGAGACAGTTCGGCCGGCTGAATTGGTGACATGAGCGATACAGACTACGCTCCTAACGGCGAATCACGCAAGTATGACTTTGAACGGATGGACATTTTAGATAATCCATAATAAAATAATATATCTGACCTTTTTAGTGACATGACGTGTTTACTGATGAATAAAGATTTTACCTTTTCCATCTACTTAGCTGATCAACCCCAACATCACCGTCAACTCGGTCAGCGTGACGGATAGGCTGGGCACCAACCAGTTGAACACCTTCTGGATGCAGAGCGACGTGGACTTGTCCCGTGGACTGGACTTCGCCCCCAGAGATGGCGCCGTCCTGGTTCGTTTCACGCATCTTAATCATCGTCCCTTTACTTACAAGTGAGTTCTACGTTATATTGATCGTTTTGGTTCCCAAACTTTTCTATTTGAATTTCTCTCATTATTGCCCAAACTTTTTTCCTTTTAATTTTGTTTGAAACAACTTTTCTTTAACTTTTGAAGGTTATATCCATTAATGTAATATATCATTGAAGAAGATATATAAGAATTCCATATAAATAAAAATCGGATATATTTATCCGAGGCACTATCTTGGTTATAAGTTACAAACCAATTCATTAAAAAATTTGTGATCATTCCAAAAGGTAGCTGCCAAAAATATGCGAAAAAATTAGTTCCAAGATAATATTGTAGATTCTGAATTTTAAATTTGATATTTAATAACTAGGTCCCAATAGTCGAGTGGTTAAAGCGCTGTCCTTGCCAGACAAGAGTTCCTCGGTTCGATTTATAGTTGTGATAGTTATCTTTTCGTTTTCTGTGTCTCAATTCTATTTCATGTTTCGTTTAGATTTGTTAGTATTATCAACTTCTTCAATTTTATTATTTTCACCTGTCCCTCCAACCACATTACAATGATTATGAAATAGAACCACAGGCAGGGGTGTTCAAACCCTTCAGACTTTAAGAGTCATCAAATATTTAAGTTATGTTCAAACCGTCTGGACTCTAATGATGGGTTGTTTAATAGAATTTGAAAGATTTATCAAAGTTCAACGTTAATTTTCGGGTTCTGTAAATGTACTATTCAAGTTCTGTTATTTTATTTCTACGGACAAATAGTCCATTAACAATATAATAATTTTTGACAGGATATCATATATAAATGATGAGCAATGACAATATACATATAATATAAAAAGTACAGATGAAAGACAATTGCAAGTGTTACAAGACAATTAAAATTACAATGCATGAAGAAGGTTGTCGAAATTCATTTAGGCTTACACCAAAAAATTCAATGCTTTGACTTGACGGTGAGTTGACGAGTGTCGACATTCTGGGCAAAGGTGAATGGTTACCATAATTAGTGGAATGTTGATTGAGCAACAGCAATTCATTATTTCGGAGTCTACGGGAAGGGATGTTGAACTGGATGAGTTGCAACAAAGCAGGTGTGTCAGTAATACTGTTGATAATTTTGAATATGCAAATCAGATCTTTTCTACGTCAAGCGATGTTGTAGGGATTCGATGTGACAAATGTGGACAGCATAGAAAGGATATATTACATCATTATAGGCCAGCTACTTGACATAACTGAAATAATAACAGAATTTGAAAAGAACTTTCACAGAACTTCAAAATTAACTTTGAAATTTGAAGAATTGTTCAAATTGTCCAAAACAGCTGAAACAAATATTTCTGTGCTAGTGTTGGCAATAAAAAGTACATAACTATTTCATTTGACATTTGAAGGATATCTGTTCGACTGTATTTAAATTTTGACCTTTAACACTACAACACTTTAACTACACACATTTCCATAATCCACATGGAAGTCATAATTAAATGTGGTAAACGGTTTTGGCTCAAGCGGTTTTCGCTTGCCAAAAGGGTTGTTTCATTACAACCTTCACATTTTCTTAGATAAGTCATCTGTTACAAATACTACATCATAATTCACTGTATTATAAATGTGTATTTACGTCCCAGAATTCAGGTAACTAACAAAGGTCCAGCCAAGAGAGGAACGGTGCGCATATTTATTGCACCCAAGCTTGACGAGAGGGGTCTGCCCTGGCAGTTAACTGACCAAAGGTTGATGATGGTCGAATTGGACCGTTACGTAACTATGCGTAAGTAGTGATCTTATATTCGTGATGTCTTATTTAAACTCGACCGTTTGGCATTCCGTATGTCTGGAAATTTGATTGTGCGTTCTGTTTCCATTTTCGAAAATCTGTTGCATTATTTTGACTGTGGTTCAGTAAAGATTCTTTTTTAAAATGTGAAATCGTCGTGTTTATTTGGAATTTATTATTTGAATTTTTCCAATACTATGGTACCTACCTGCCTGAAGAAAGTTTGAAAAAAGAATTGTCATTGAGATAGGGACGTTTCTTTGGGCAAGTTGTATCTTTTACAAATTGTTTGTAATTCTACAAATAACGTATTATTTATTATTTTTTTGGTAAACTAATGTTTAAGACAAGATTTTTTATGCATAGCACAAAGGGTAACAATTATTTTACAAGCAATAATTATTCTTTGTAAAATAATTGTTACCCTTTGTGCTATGCATAAAAAATCTTGTCTTAAACATTAGTTTACCAAAAAAATAATAATTAATATTTGACAAGTTCAAGTATTTCACCTAAAAATGTAGACAATTTGTCTCGACGCCATCTAGTGAGAGAGTTAGCACTTACAATGCCTTTCTCATATAAAATAAAGTTGGTTGTTTTCAGGTGAAAAAATGTAACAAGCAGTAATTGTTGAATGAAACACTAGTATATATTGAATTATTTCGCGGATAAGAGATAAGCCGCCATAGCTCAGTGGTCAGAGCTGTCGACCGGCAATCGAAGGGACACGGGTTCGAGTCCCGTTGGCGTCATGTATCTTTTATCAGGAGATTTTTCAATGTGGATGAGTGTTTCAGGCGAATAATTATTGCTTGTAAAATAATTGCTACAAATTACGTATTACTTACAATTTCAGAGGAAATTTTGATTTTGATTCGTTAAATAAGAGAAAATTAGAAACATTATTTTTTTGACGTGAGGTCTGCCAGTGTTCACAGAACTACTAGTTATTAAAATATTAATTATTATAGTTTTAGTTGTTTTTGAAGAATCAGTGAATTGGGACTATTTGACTGGTAATTTAAATAAGATTAATAATTTAATGCATTCTCCAGTGAAATCCGGTGTGAATAACCTGACCCGTCGCTCCGATGAATCCTCGGTGACCATCCCATTTGAGAGGACTTTCCGCGACATCCCCGTCGGAACCAACAGCGGAGACTTCAATTTCTGCGGCTGCGGTTGGCCCCAGCACATGCTGATTCCCAAGGGTACCGCAGGAAATGGCTCCAAATACGAGCTATTCTGCATGGTCTCCAACTACGATAAGGACAAGGTAAGCAACCTCATAATATTAATGCCTATCATATCCTAACTGGACTACCTAAAATTGCAATCGAAATTTGAAGCGCCATCAGAATGGTCAGATTTGCTGAGTATGCTCTTGAGCAATGGATCCCGGAAAACTAAACATTTTTCTGTGGTATCTTAGATGTTAGTTTGAGGTTCTATTCACAAATGCACTTGTAGCAGTAAGGTAGAGCTATCGACAATACAGATATTCAGAGATAGATTAATACCATTGTTACCAAGATCAGGGGTCAACATTATTGCTACCGCCTGCAAATTAATGAAACTGGCCTCATGGCTGTTCAAGCTCAATTATAATCACAATATACGTCTATAGTGTATTGTTTGATCCCGGAGTTTTTTAAAAATTTATTTAAGAGTTACAGATATCGGGAGTTTCAACAAATTGGCGCAGCCGGTAGGATCTGAACCTGCGCTCCCAAACTGGATCATAATCCAGATGCAAACATGCTATGCTCAAAAGAATTTTAAGAAACCAACTAGTGGTGTATGGTCTCCGCATCAAACTAAATAAATTCATTAATAATACGTTGAAACAATTTTTTTTAACTCTCAGTTATTTTTTTTAAATATGTATGTGGGTTCCACACAAGTATATCTACGTTACTGCAATTAGGCATAAGCAGGTACGCACATATATGTGTGGTCGCATAAATAAAACTTACCCAATGTTCATGTACCACATAGGTTTACTTGAGGCCCACGTAGGCTGAAAACCAGGAGATATGCAAATCTTGCAAAAACTTAATTTTGATCAAATCTATATTATCTTTATTGACAGCCCACTTCTCTTGGGATGCTCTGGATTATTCGTGCCTGAAAATTTCTGCCGTATTCGACGCCGTGAATTCAGCAAGTCACCAGAAACGTACAGATTTCTGTGTACCGTAGTTTTGGATTAATAATCTTCGTGCAATAGTAAATAAAAGATTTTCTGTTCTGGTTAGGCGTTTTCCGCCTATAGTTAATATAGATCCAGCACTCCTCCAGTTACATTTAATTATAATATCTTTTTTTTTAACATAACAGGTGAATCAGACCATTGATAAGAAGTCCTGTGCAGATGCGTCCAGCTTCTGTGGCATCAAGGACAAATTGTACCCTGACAAGCAGGCCATGGGTTATCCCTTCGACAGGCCCCCAGCGAGGGCTACTCCGACCCTTGCAGAGTTCCTGCAGCCCAACATGAAGGTGCAGGACATCACCATCAAGTTCACGGACGTCACCGAGATCAATCCAAAGAACCCCCAACCAGGCGCTTAAATTCGTTGATCCACTGCTTAAATCACTGCACAATTACAACCTTACTAAGTTTAAATCCTTACTCTGCAAATAATTAGACACTTCATAACCTAACTCTTTAATGGTTTCTACTCTTTGGTAGAATCTATGATATTAATATTTTTGAAAACTCTTTCAATTGCTCTGAATTCTATAATCCGACAATCTATATCCATCGAATCTGCTTCTTATATAACTGGAAGTTAATGAACTCTTGACATAAATTGCTACTTTTGAGCAAGGTTTTAAATTTTAGCCTTTTTAAAAAGACTGCCGATTGATACATTTATAAAATTTATATCCATCGATTCTACTGCTCTCCAGAATTACCCAAGCTATCTGCTTCTACGACATTGACATTTTTTCTATGTACGTCTCATATGAGAAATGTTAGAAAGCAGATTGCGCGGAAATTCTGTTCACATTAAATTCAATTTCAGATAAATTCGTTGTTTTAACGTATTTCAAAATAGAATACTATTATTGAAAGCAGATGAAAGACTCCTTCAGATTTAAGCAGTACTAATTGACATATGCAATTAAAAATGGTAAAATTTTGATCGGAAACAAACAAAGTTTTTAAAGTCGCTTTCCTATGGTTTTTATCGTGTAAACGGTAACTAGTATTATAAAAGTTATAGTTGCTTTACTTTTTTTCGTTTGACATAAAAACATTATTTGTGAAAAAAAAAATGCAAACCTAAATGTTGTTTCATAAAATTATGTTTAATTTTTCGGGAAAGCGCGATAATTTCTCTGTTTAAACTGTTGACAGACTGTTGAATTTAGACATTTTTATTCAAACAAGACTATACGGCTGTTTGTTGTCTGTGAAGAATATCTCACAAAATTGATCAAGGAGTTAAATACTTCATATCCAGTAATCGTAATTGATTCACACACCCTAATTCGGCTATTTGAACTAATATGTTCTACTGCTTTCATCATTGGAATAAGCGAAACTCTTGATTTAAACTAATAGATTCTACTTCTTTCTTTACCAGAATAAGCCAAAGTCTTGATTTAAACTAATAGATTCTACTTCTTTCATCACCGGAATAAGCTAAACTTTTGAATGAAACTAATAGATTTTACTGCTTTCATCATTGGAATAAGCGAAACTCTTGATTTAAACTAATAGATTCTACTTCTTTCTTTACCAGAATAAGCCAAAGTCTTGATTTAAACTAATAGATTCTACTTCTTTCATCACCGGAATAAGCTAAACTTTTGAATGAAACTAATAGATTTTACTGCTTTCATCATTGGAATAAGCCAAATTCTTGATTAAAACTAATAGATACTACTGCTTTCCTCACTGGAATAAACCAAACTCTTGATTTGTTACTATACTCTGTGAAATCATTGGAAAAGTTAAGTTTTAGTGTCAGTTTTTTCTCCGAACTTGAACAATTATTCATCAAATTTCAAAGTTATTATTAAAGTTTTGGAAAAGTTATTTCATGTTCTGTTGTTATTCAATTATTGGCCAGTATTTCACAAATCTCCATGAAAGTTTTTCGTCTTCTTTCTTTCTCCAATCAGAGAGAGTTAAGAATCCTAAGCGCTCACACTCAATCATTAAAGCCTTGTAGATTTCTTAACTTGACTTATTGCGCCTAATACTATATTCCCACTTTCACGGGGTCTGCATAACTTAATCTTTACACTCTGTACCATGAATCTACAAGGTTCTGGACAATTTACTTTAATCATTGAAGTTTGTCATGTTATATGGCTGCCAGTTCCTCTGCCCAAGATTTGGCTTCAAAATACAAAATCGCACCAATATTCTGTCCAGTCAAGTTCGAGCTCAGATGAGCTCAGATGAGCTCGAACAGTAGTTACAATTCTTTATTACACTATATACACAGAAATCTGCTTTTCTTCGAATGAACACAGAAATACATCTTTTCTTTAACTAGCTACAGTATTAAATTTAATATAATAACATATTATAAATGGAAATTGTATTTCTTCTGAAGAAGAAAGAATCGTGATAATGAATTTATTTGCCTTACTTAGAAAAAATGTAGTTCTTCGCCTGTACACAAAAAATGATTCCATCATCATTTTATTCTTCGGTCATTCTTTCACAATAAATAGAAACTGATTTTCTTTCATCATATATGGAAATCGATTTCCTTTCACCATAGACAGAAACCGCTCTTCTTTCACCATAGAGAGACAACTATTTACTTTCACCATAGATAAAAACCGATGTTCTTTCACCAATAATATAATAATAATAACGTAGCATTTATATAGCGCAGTTTTGTGTTGTTTCACTTCAAGTGCGCTTAACTATAATAAACTTAAAATAAAACTTCCTATTGTGTTCCTTAAAAAAAAATTAATTACATAATATGAAATAAAGAATAAACGGTTTACACAAAAGCAGAGAATAAAATTTAACAATAACAGTGCTATTTTAGTAGAGGACAACAATAAAGACAGTGACAGTGCACGAAAAATAATAACTTTTAAATTAAAATATTATATAAAACAGGAAAACATTAAAATATTATATAATAGGTGGACATTAAACATAAAAGTACAATAAGGAGGAGACCGAAACCAAACAATTACCGGAAAACTTCAAAACCTGGCATTTTATAGTATATTAAAAAGAAGCTTAGATTCATGAGAATATAAATGATTTTAAATTATTAAATATGATTTTTTGAATAATTTTGTTTTTAAAACCCGTTTAAATTCAGCCAAATTTTGTATATTGGTAAGGGCTGGGGGAAGTTTATTCCAAATGAGTGGGCCAGCTACACGAAAAGAGCGATCATAGTAAACAGCTCGTAGAAACCGATTTTCTTTCACCACAGAGAGAAATCGATTTACTTTCACCATGGGTAAAAACCGATCTTCTTTCACCACAGATAGATACCGATTTTCTTTCACCATGGAGAGAAACCGATTTCCTTTCACCATAGATAAAAAACGATTTTCTTTGATAGGTTACTCATTTTCTTTTCTACAACCGGAAGGTTTTTTTTTAGTATATAAAATAATATTAAGGATTCAACATGTTTTGTAAAAATGTATTAAAAATAGCATATTTATTTTATTATCTAGTCTTATTGTCGTAATTACAACCTTTGTACATATTGTTAATATATAGCATAGTTCTGAGAAAAGTTTTCGTTTTAAGAGATTTGTTTGTAATTCAAATATTGTAAAATTTAATTTTATTTACGTATATAATAAAAGCATAAACAAAACACTGGCATTTTTTTTCATAAGAACAACAGAAGTAAATAATTGGTATTTGATTATTAACACCAAAGTAATATAATTTTGTGCATTTTTATATTATATATAAAATATATTTTTTTAAATTGCAATCAAACCATATTCTTACAACATTATATATAACATACAGGTATTTTATACCTTATAATTCAGCAATATTGTGGGTTGTGGCAATAAGGTATAAGGTGTTTATATAATTACAAAAAAATTATATACACCGAGAAAATAGACTTTTGCTAATTTATTAAGAATCTCTTCAAATTAATTATTTTAGGAATAAAATACTTTTTGCAAGTTATTCTATTCTACATTATTATATTTATATTGTGTACGTACGCTCGCAAATTAATGATTCGTCTTATTATTTTGAAGCATAACTTGTAAAATTGCGTTTTTTTCCTAAAATAATTAAATTAGCGCCATCTATAAAAGAGCATAGCAAGGGATCCCTTAAAAAACCAGGCTAATGGTTTTTCAAACTCCGTCACAGTTGATCGACTATCAAATTGATTATTAAAACAAAATTGGTTGACTCCCAACTGCTCCCAATTATCTGGAGTGAGATTATGGCATCTCCAATTGGGATATGTTGAAGGATATGGGGAAGAGGAAGGTGGGGAAGTTCCTGGCTATTCAGATTTGGTCACCGAACACGGCTAAAGCCATTTCAAGCAACTTTTCAATTATAAATGGTAGAATTGCACCAGGGCGGTATTGAGACTATCTTTCATTCTGGGATCAGAGCCATTTAGATTTTTAAATATTAAGGTATTTTTCGGCCCGTTTCCGCTTTTGATCAAATTTTGAAAATCCGTCAAGTACTGATCACACAAAAGTTTACGTAATCGTTGAAATTTAAATATAATGAAATCGTAAATTAAATGTGATGAAATTTGAAATATCGCAACCCAAGTTCTTCAGGCATCACGCAGGGAGGCCAAATGACTTCAACTACCCATAAAACGTGTCCTAGTTTTTCTTGACCTTGATGTAATTTTTGTAGTAGAAATCGCTGAACATGAAGATCATGAAAGAGTTTTGTGGAAGGAAGAGTAGGCTCACCCACTTGGGGTAGGTGCAGCTGGGCCTGAAGAGGATGTGCGTGAAGTGGACGAAAAGTAGGACGAACTGCAGCTAAAATGATAAATAAAATTTATAAATAGAATGTTTCAAAGTAAAATTCTGTTTTTGAAAGCAAGTGAAAGACATTTCAGATTTTAGTAAGTATCACAAATCAACCAATGCAATTAAAAAAAAAATGTTGAATGCAAACATAGATAATGTTTCAAAAGACGCTTGAATGCTAATATAAACTGTTATTACTAATTTACACGAAACTAAACTGTAATTTCAACTTAACACGAAACTAAACTGTAATTACTACTTAACACGAAACTAAACTGTAATTACTACTTTACACGAAACTAAACTCTAATTACTGCTTTACACGAAACTAAACTGTAATTACTATTTTATACGAAACTAAATTCTAATTACTGCCTTACACGAAACTAAACTGTAATTACTACTTTACACGAAACTAAACTCTAATTACTGCTTTACACGAAACTAAACTGTAATTACTACTTTACACGAAACTAAACTGTAATTACTACTTAACACGAAACTAAACTGTAATTACTACTTTACACGAAACTAAACTCTAATTACTGCTTTACACGAAACTAAACTGTAATTACTACTTTACACGAAACTAAATTCTAATTACTGCCTTACACGAAACTAAACTGTAATTACTACTTTACACGAAACTAAACTCTAATTACTGCTTTACACGAAACTAAACTGTAATTACTACTTTACACGAAACTAAATTCTAATTACTGCCTTACACGAAACTAAACTGTAATTACTACTTTACACGAAACTAAATTCTAATTACTGCCTTACACGAAACTAAACTGTAATTACTACTTTACACGAAAACAAACTGTAATAATATGTGCAATCTGCGCATGTACTTATTTACTTCTAAAATAACTTTTGGTTATTTATTATTATGTTACTTATTATTATTATTATCTACTTAATTATCGTATTAATATTTACTTTAATTATTGTCTAGCTAAATTATTTACTTACTTACTTTTTATTATAATATTATCTACTTACCTATCGGTTATTATTTACCTTTTTTTATTTAGTTATTTTTATTTTTTTCTTATAATCTATTATTCATACTTTCCATGTTGTAATTGTTAGTATGGTTACCCTATGCTTGTGTCTGATAAGCCAGCACAGGTACCTTGTACTTTAGTTAACAGAAGAATATTATTGTTGCCAACTTACTTAATAATGCTTCTTTTGTTGACTTTTTTTGTTTTTATTTTTTTCATACATTTGTTACTAAAATTTTGTTTATTTTTGTCTACCGGTCTCGAAACGTCCGTGTCATAAACTTTTCTTTTTTGGTTTAAATTTAATTTAATGTTGTTATTATTTTAAATTTACATATATGTATTTTTTTAAATGATATTATTGTAAAGCTGCACATCTTGATACAGGAATGCCCTAGTGAGATGTGCAGAGTATGCTTTTTATGTAAAAACTGTATTTTGAATGAAATAAATAAATAAATAAAATAAATATTTGGATAATTTATATACCGCCGTTTTCGTAAATGAAGGAATACGGAAGGATAACAAGAACCCCGGGTTCAATTCCCGTTAGCGGCATTTATTTTTACTCTGGAGATATTTTCAATTTGTATTGATATTTCAGGCGACTAATTATTGCTTACAGTTATTTGTAAAAAAATCATATTTAATTCGACAAAGATGAAATATTAAAATATTTATTTAAAAATTTGCAAACTTTGACATATATTTTTCAAATCCTAAATGTTGTTTCATAGAATTATTTCCAATTTTTCGGGAGCGTTTACGGTAAATTTTATGCAGTTTGCAATAAAAAAAAAACAGTTTGAAAGTGCGATAGTCTTTCTTACTAAAACTGTTTGTGCAATAAATTTCTCACCGTTATACAAAATGATGTAGCATATTTTATATGAGACCGTGTCTGTCTGGGAGATATATCTCCCAATAAGACTACGGTCGTTCGATGTCGGTGAAGAATATCTCCCAAAATTGCACAAGGGGTAATTGTAATACTGGAAGGTGGTATTAAATTTATTATCTCATACTCTCAGATTTTTACGGCCCGTTTTGAACAGCATTACAGTTTCCATTATCAGGGCAGTACGAAACCGTAATGCTCTCCGAAACGTAGAAAAATAAATCACTTTTAGGTTATTGGTTTCGTTTTGTTTAATTTTTTTTTATAAAAAAAAAGAAAGACATACATTCCCGGGAGACGAATGACCCGACAATATTTGCAATTCTCCTACTACCACCACAGTTAGCGGAAAATGTTGTTTGTGTTGTGATGGAGGACTTAGGACTAGCCAGCCGAGGGATTGAACATACCACGCCTGGGTGGGACTCAAATGCGATGCCAACATAGCCACTGAGCGGTCATAATACATAAAATAATAGTACTTACGAGTTGCAACTGTGTGAGATGTTTCTTCCACCAAACGGACTTCTTATATTCTGGACTGACAGCCGTTAGGAGATAATAGGTGTACATGAAGGCATGGACGACGCAGTTGATTGTTCCTATCATGGCGCCATGTCCAGCTGAAAATTACCAACATTTAACATTATATATTAATCCAAGTCTCACTTATGTTTAAATTGAAACATGGCAGTTGGATTTCTTTATACATGGTGTTCGGTAACTATTGGCACAAGCGGGAAACTGATAAATCTACAGCTCATACCCAGGGAACAAAACAATAGATCGGAACATTACAATTAATAAAAAAAAAATCCTCAAATTCGGACTCGATTTACTCGAAAACGAAAGCTCAAATCAAAAAAAGTTGTGAGTGACCTAGATTCGCCAGTTTTCCGCTTGTACCTACTATGAGTTTCCGAACACCGGGTATCATATAAACGACGTTGAATTACGATACGTAATTTATTTTTATTTATTTATTGGACAATTTGTATTGCGTAGCTTTTGTGAGATATCACCTCAGGGGCGCTTTGCAGTTGATGCAGGTATTACAAAAAATATAAATATTACAAAAATAAAGTGAAGTTGTTGTGTTCCCACAAACAATGGTGACTCGATGGTCGACCTAACTAGAAGCTGGCTAAATGGAATCTGAGAACAGTAAGTTTGTCTGGGAGCATTCTCACTTGCCCTGGCGACTACTGGCCACTAGCTGCCATCTTACGGACTTCGACGCAAGCTCTATGCACAACCCTCTATGAGTGCATCTGTGAAGTTCTTACTTCCCAACAGAAGTAAAGTTTAGTAAAATGAAGTACAGGAACAGGTGATACGAAAATAGAAGATGCAGACTCTGCAGCAATTATCCTAGGTGGTGAAGAAACTGAACCAGTTGCTTTAGCGAAAGAGTCCACCACGTCCACCAATAGTGCCGGCACCAGGTTTGTCATCCGTCCAGGTATGTGTCTGCTGCTAATAAAGCGCTGACACAATATCCTCTCACAGATACCAGACCTTGGCAGCACGGCTGTGACGTTCGACGAAGATAGATTATGGAGACTCTGCAGCAAGAATCTTAGGTGGTGAAGAAACTGGACTACATGCTGCAGCGAGAGATTCCACCGAGTCCACCAAAAGTGTAAGCACGAGGTTCTTCATCCGTCCAAGTATGTGTCTGCTGCTAGTAAAGCGCTGACACCTCACATAGATAAGAGACCCTGGCAGCACTGCTGTGACGTTCGGCGAGTCCATCATTCATCTCCATGAAATGCTGTTCCTGGTGATTGTGGAAGCAGTGCATTATGCCCGCAATAAATGGCGACGGTCGGGATAATAAATTACCTTGGGCTTAGCCAAAAACTTGCTAGGGCCTTCAGGGTTTCTGAGAATTCCGGTGAAAACATCTGGGGTGCATTTATCGATATATTTTGAGCAAAACATCTAAATATTCACTTTTAACAACTCAAATCACATATTGTAAAGTTCTAATATCAGGTTGTTAAGTTTATTTAAAATGTTGATTGATTGACTTTAAAAATATTTTCAAATGGATGTTGCCTCATTTCCCTTGAAAATGTAATACTAAAAAAACACAAAGCGGTTGGAGGACGCGTCCGGCTGCCACGAAGGGAGCTAAACTACTAAGTAACTTCAAAATGAATTAAACTTACCTGGGATGTATTTTATAGACATGTATCCCAAGAGAATCATAATGATATGATGGTAAACGTGGAGGAATGTAATCTGACTGTTTTTCTTTCTTAAAACGAAGAAAACCTGAAAGAAGCAACATTATTTTATTTCATTTGTTGTGTACGCAACAGACAGAGGGATATGCAAAAAAATACAAAGACATTACCAATCAAATGCGAGGAGTAGCTGATTTAACATTTATACATAGAATTTTAAACAATGACATCGACTATGCCGAACTTCTGTCCCACAGCGCTATTCCACACGCTTAGTTACAAAAAAAATGCAGCATTTAATTCCTCAATTAACCGTGTTCTTTATACATTCAATAATATTGGTCGAAATTCAATCACATCGACATTTTTTCGGATTCACTGCCTAAATTTAAAAGTTGTATCATATCAATAATATTATAAACTGTTCAATGCGCATACATATACGCATACACTCACACATACCAATGTAACAGAAATGCATAAGAATAAAACAGTAAGTTGTAAAGTAACAATAACGACGACAAAATAAGAGACAGTAAAGCTTGGGTTAAGTGAGAACAAGAGATATGAGAAATTGGCTGTCGCTAAATATTTCCAGAATCTTGCAACTAAAGTGGATGTTATTTAGTCGACATTTGCACAAGAGGTTAAGAGAAGGTTTTTTGGAAAGGAATATGGAAACTTTCGACGTTTTTTAGTAGGCGGTGATTGATATTGACTTTGATTGTTGCGAAGATTGTAATGTTAAGTGTATAAGAGAGTAATATTTAATATTATAGCAATTACGATTTCATGATCTTTCATTGCGCAACACTTTATTTGCTTCTTTCTTCTACTTCAGATTAATTAAATAGAAACCGAAATTTAATGCCTGAAAAGAACTCACCGTGTCGAGTAAATCAGCGACCTTCAGGTAATAGTAGTACCTGCCGTACCTCATAATTTCCAACTCCATTGGACTGGTTCCCCAAGTCAGGGGCTGGCACACGATGCTGTAGTATCCAGACAGCCATACGTCCTTAATTACCTAGAATCAACACCAATGCAGTATTACATCTAAACCAAGAAATTCATATTTATGTCTTTAATTAACTGGAATCAACACCAATGCTACGTCTAAACCAAGAAACTCATATTTATGTCTTTAATTACCTGGAATCAACACCAATGCTACGTCTAAACTGAGAAACTCATATTTATGTCTTTAATTACCTGGAATTAACCAGTGGCGACTCGTAAATTTTGGGTGGACTGGAATGCTAATTTAACAAAAAATGGCATTATTGATGTTGTTGTAGCTGAAAACTTTTTTTTTATAAAATTCGATTTTTTGTACTAAGATTTTCGGGAAATTACAGTTTGGACGTGCGTCGCACGGATTTTCCGAAATTCTTCAAACAAAAAATCGAACTACAACAACACTAATAATGCCAATAGCACTCTAATACACCCGTATGTCATGAGCAGCCACTGGAATCAACACCAATTATACGTGAAAACTAAGAGGGCCGTACGATTTTAATCACCTGGAATCAACAGCAATATACATTGCACGTCAACACCAAGCAAGCCATACTTATGTATTTATTTACCTGGAATTAACACCAATACAGTCGAACGTCATTATTCAAAACTAAAGGTTATCGCACACATAAAGGATGCGGGCAGTGCAGTTTTGAAGGGCTGTTAAAGAAAACGGCGCCACGTACTGGATTTATTGGCTGATATTGGTATTGTTCTGTTTCATGTTTCGTTTCGATTTATTAGTATTATTTTCTTATCAATAAAATAATTTAATTGATTTTTGCTGTTTAAATGCATTATTTTCCATTTGCTGTAAATGATTTTTTTTTCTTCGAATAATTAAGTTGAAACAAATTGTTGTTTTCAGTTATTATGTGTATGTCTAAATACCAGGTAAATATCCTGTATGCGCCCTATAGGTGATTTTGTCACGATTTTACTATACAAATGATTACCTTTTTACAAAGTTTTTTGGTACCTCTACTCACTGCAACTTATTATTACATTATTTTCATCATATTGCTAAGGGATAGTCACATTGCTAAAGGGATGGTCACATTGCTAAAGAGATAGTCACATTGCTAAAGGATAGTCACATTGCTAAAAGGGTGGTCACATTGCTAAAGGAATAGTCACATTGCTAAAGGAATAGTCACATTGCTAAAGGATAGTCACATTGCTAAAGGATAGTCGTATTGCTAAAGGGATGGTCACATTGCTAAAGGGATAGTCACATTGTTAAAGGATAGTCACATTGCGAACGGGATAGTCACAGTACCAAAGGGTTGCATAGTTACATTGCTAAAGGAATAGTCACATTGCTAAAGGGATAGTCACATTGCTAAAGGGATAGTAACATTGCTAAAGGGATTGTCACATTGCTAAAGGGATAGTCACATTTGCTAAAGGGGTAGTCACATTGCTAAAGTATAGTCACATTGCTAAAGTATAGTCACATTGCGAACAGGATAGTCACAGTACCAAAGGGTTGCATAGTTACATTGCTAAAGGGATAGTCACATTGCTAAAGGAATAGTCACATTGCTAAAGGGATAGTCACATTGCTAAAGGGATAGTCACATTGATAAAGGGATGGTCACATTGCTAAAGGTATAGTCACATTGCTAAAGGATAGTCACATTGCCAACGGGATAGTCAAATTACCAAAGGGTTGCATAGTTACATTGCTAAAGGGATAGTCACATTGCTAAAGGGATAGTCACATTGCTAAAGGGATATTCACATTGCTAACGGATAGTCACATAGCTAAAGATAGTCACAAATAGTATTATTTCAAATATTGAAATTAAACATATTTTTCATAAGCAATGGAAAAACACTCGTCACAACTTGGACTATGCTAGTTTTTCAGCCTATCGCTCCATCGTAAAACGTGAAATCAGTAAAGCTTTTAAAAATCATTTAAATTCAATGGAAGAAAAATTGTCTATCGATCCCAAACAGTTTTGGAAGTACATTAAGGATCTAAAAAAATCCAACAACTCATTTAAGTCTATGATTCTTGACGGAGAAGAATTGACTACAGATGATAAAATCGCTAATAGTTTTGCGACCTTTTTTTCATCTGTTTATAAAAATGTCCAACTAACTCTCAATATTGACTCTACCCTTCACACCATACAGATTGGGCCCTCATTCGACCTGGTCAGTATTTCAGAAAAAGATGTTAAGGAGGCACTCTCAAATTTAAAGAAACCTCACTCCATCGGTCCTGACAATATTCCAACATTTATACTAAAGGGTTGTTCCGACCTTTTAATACCACCATTATGTCATCTCTTCAATGTATGCCTAAAAAACGGGATTCTCCCAGACATCTGGAGATTAACTAAAATAACCCCTATCTACAAGAAGGGTGACAAACGCGATATCCGGAATTATCGACCAGTTGCCGTTCTATGTTCCATCATGAAAATATTCGAGAAAATTCTACATAAATATATACTTAATCACGTTAATCCAATTCTTGATGACCGTCAATATGGTTTTAGACCCCAGATGTCAGTAACATCAAACCTCTTATGCATCTCAGATTTCTTATCACAAACTCTCGACAGTCGGGGACAGGTGGATGTTGCTTATTTCGACCTGGAAAAAGCATTCGACAAGGTTGACATCAAGTTGACATCGACATTCTTCTAAATAAGCTAGCTTCATTTGGTTTTTCCAAAAGACTACTCTGTTTTTTTGCTTCATATTTTCGAAATCGTAGACAGTTTGTTTATTATAAGGGTTCCAGTTCTTTTGAATTCATAGTTTTTTCTGGAGTTCCTCAGGGGTCTATCCTTGGACCACTTCTGTTTCTGATTGTTATTAACGATATTGGTTCAGTCATCACACATTCGCTGTATTTACTATTTGCACATGACTTGAAACTATATCGCTCAATAAAAAACCATTTTGACTGTATTCTCCTTCAACGTGACATTGACTGCGTTTCAAACTGGGCCAAAATAAATGGCTTGAACTTCAGTACACCCAAGTGCAATATTGTCTCGTATACAAGATCAAAGAAACCCATGTATTTGAATATACAATCAATGAAATTATTCTCCAACACCTAAACCAAATCAAAGATCTAGGAGTTATTTACGACAGCAAACTAACTTTTCACCAACACATCGATGATTTAATAAGCAGAGCATACAGGCTTCTCGGCTTCGTAATTAGGAACTCATATCCGTTTCGTAACACAAAAACACTGACGTTATTATATAATACACTAGTCCTAAGTGTACTGGAATCAAACTCGATCATCTGGGCTCCACATGAATTAACATACACTTTACGCATTGAAAAAGTCCATAATTTTTTTTTAAGGTTTTTATTCTCGCGGCTCTATGGACGTTACCCTTGGCTTTACCCATCGATTTATATATTAGGCATGACCAATTACCACTCGCTAGAGACAAGTAGAGGTATTGCTTTGCTTAAATATTTTTTTCAACTTATAAACGGTCACTTATCTAATAATGAGATACTGGCCCAACAAAATTTTTTGTACCAGAGTCTCAGACGTCATCACAATCTTCTATATAGTAGAGCAAGCCGCACTAATTTATTTATGTACTCACCTGTGGGGAGAGCTACGTGCTTTTTGAATGCAGTAGATAAAAAAATAGATTTATTTTTTGTGTCCTATGCATTTGCGAGATTTTTGGCATTGCATATACACTGCATAAATGGTACAATTATAACGTCTTAGGCTATATTACCTGTAATTGTTATAAATAAATGTACAAATTATATATATAAAAAAATAAAAAAAGGGATAGTCACATTGCTAAAGGATAGTCATATTGCTAAAGGGATGGTCACATTGCTAAAGGGATAGTCACATTGCTAAAGGATAGTCACATTACGAACGGGATAGTCACAGTACCAAAGGGTTGCATAGTTACATTGCTAAAGGGATAGTCACATTGCTAAAGGAATAGTGACATTGCTAAAGGGATAGTCACATTGCTAAAGGCATAGTCACGTTGCTAAAGGGATGGTCACATTGCTAAAGGTATAGTCACATTGCTAAAGGATAGTCACATTGCAAACGGGATAGTCAAATTACCAAAGGGTTGCATAGTTACATTGCTAAAGGGATAGTCACATTGCTAAAGGGATAGTCACATTGCTAAAGGGATGGTCACATTGCTAACGGATAGTCACATTGCTAAAGGGAAAGTCACATTGCTAAAGGATAGTCATATTGCTAAAGGGATGGTCACATTGCTAAAGGTATAGTCACATTGCGTAAAGGGATGGTCACTCTGCTAAAGGGATAGTCACATTGCCAAAGGGATGGTCACTTTGTCAAAGGGATAGTCAAGAAGCATGCTTTTGGTGACTTATAGCATAATATATCATATTATTAATTATCCACTCGACCAATTGGTGTAATATATATTCATTTATCATATTATTTAATTTTTTTTTTTTTTTAATTGTTGATACATTATTTTACAATATTTCATATTCTAATTCAGTAATGTTGGCCTCACTGGGTTGTTTACCCGTGCTGAGGCCCCCATTTTATAATATAAGAATTTATACATTTAATAAACAAAAAACAACATTAATATTAATATCATTCCTCAAAATATTTATCAAAAATCGCTTCAGTGGATTACAATATTTACACAGACAGTAAGGATGGTAGATAATATCGCCATGGAAATTTAAATAAAACGGTTTTTTATGTGTGACCACTTAGTATTCAATCTTGAACCTGAACTTGTAACCCGCGCCATTGTTTTAGTAAAACAGGTAATTTATTTGCCTCCTCCATCAGTGACTATTGATTAGATTCTGATTATTACCGACATTCTGAAGATATTACGTTCTAGCCGGAAACTTTCTTTGTTCGCGGGACAATGACAGGCTACCCGTAACGAAATTTGGGTGACTTTCTGACCCTGGCGTCCCGTTTAACAATATGTAATAATTTACATTGGTAGTCTTATGTATAACGTAATACAGTACACGCTGTCAAGAAACTAGCATAATAAGCGGGAAATTGGTGAACCCACTAGAGAAAAAAATCTATTTTCGTTTTGTTTTTTACCATTTTCCCCTTTTTTCGACAACTAAAGTGTTCAAAAAAGCTTTGAAGCCGGGACTACGCTTAAACGCAACCTTTGAAAAATTTCCTCCACAATACAGGTGAACTCCTAGGGAGCAGAGAAAAATGATCCCGTTAACTTCCTTATAAATCATTCAGAATATATCGAGAAACATAGCACTCTTTTTAGGTTGAATTGCCTAATACAAAAAAAAATATATATCGAGAACGAAATAAATATCATGATGGAATGCGGATCAACAGATTACAACAACAATAATACTGCACAATGACATCCAAACACTGCAGACAATAAAATACTAAGAAACCTAGTTAAATCTACATAATTCCATACAAAACCGTTATTGAACTAACTGTTAAACCAGTGGAGTGTCTTCTGGGTTGTTATTAAAACAATTGAAGTTATTAAATAGGTTAAAAAACTTAAATGAACTTAACCCGAAACTTGAGCTGTCACTTTTCAAAATAACCTAATAATTTTAATTTAAAAATTACGTAATTTAGTGCACTTAATTAGTCAAGAGTCTCAGTGAAAGTAATAAAATATTTAATTAACACAATTTACACAATTCAGCGAGAATGCAAGACTTGGGTACGAACATTTTCAAGCGGTTTTCTTAGGAAATGCATAACCGAATGGACTGAAATTTTTGATACGTACTCAGAATTATCGTCTGAAGTGGAATCAATGATAAAATCTTTAGAAAATAGTATAGGTATGTGGAAATATCATCATTCTTACCGGCGAGAATGTAAGACTTGGGTTCGAACTTTTGATGCCGTTTTCTCTTGACCTAGCTAGCCGAATGTAGTGAAATTTTGGATACATTCTGCGAATTATAGTCTGAAGGTAATCAATGACAAAATCTGCAGAGAAGAGTATTTGTGGAAATATAATGGGCACAAATGCACGACATGGGTTCGAAATTTTAAAGCCGTTTTCTCTGGACCTACATGGCCGAATGTACAGGGTTTTCCAATAAGAGTAGTTATTTTGAATAGCCCGCTATTTCGGTAGATGTTACTTTTGAAACTGTCATTTTTGACATTTGACAAGTAAAAACTACGCCATTAATAAAAAATGGAACAATACACGCTTCAACAACGCATTGAAATTATTAAAATTCACTTGAGTGAATCGAATGAAAATCATCTTGAGTGATGAGGCCCATTTCCACCTCGGTGACTTCGTCAACAAGCAAAGTTGTCGCATCTGGGGCTCGGAAAACTCATGAGTTATTGTTGAAAAGCCTCTCTATCCTCAACGTGTGACTGTTTGGTGCGGTTTATGGTCCGGCGGAGTCATTGGACCTTACATTTTCGAAAATGAGGCTGGAGCAACAGTTACGGTGAATGGATTGCGCTATCGAGAGATGATTAATGATTTTTCATGGCCGGAATTGGATGGTATTGATCTGGACAACGTTTACTTTCAACAAGACGGTGCTACGTGCCACACAAGCAACGAAACCATTAATCTTTTACGATTAAATATCAAAATAATACCTCTTATTGGAAAACCCTGTACTTATATTATGGTTTTTTTCTAAGAATTATGGTCTGAAGGTGAATTGATAACAAAATCTGCAGAAAGTGTTGTTTTCTAATGAAATTTGTATTTACCGAAGGAGATAGGGTCCCATTATCTCAGTTGGTAGAGCGGTGCCCCGGCAAGGCAAGGGTCCTGGGTTCGAGTCCTAGATGTGACCGTATCCTTTTCTGATTTTTCTGTTTCAAATATTCGTTTAGAAATTGCTAATATTGTCTTCAATAATTAAATTTTACATTTTGAGGTTTTAAGTTATGTTTGATTAAAGGTCATTAAGTTATCAAAAAAATATTATCCTAGACTTGCAGATAAAGTCGATAGATGTCGCACATTAAAATATAAATAAGATATATTTATCTAAGACACTGTCTAGATTGCATTTAGTACGAGTTGAATCTTGCGATCATACATAAAGATGCGGTGAGAAAAATGAAGGCAATGTCGGTAGTTCTTATTCGAAGTATGATACAGTTAAATCTGACCGAAGTAGATAGGGTCCCATTAGCTCAGTTGGTAGAGCAGTGCCCCGGCAAAGCAAGGGTCCTGGGTTCGAGCCCTAGATATGACCGTATCTTTTTCAAATATTCGTTTAAGAATTGCTAATATTGTCTTCAATAATTAAATATTGCAATTTGGGGTTTTATTCATTGAGTTATTCCAAAAAATAAAATATTGTTTTTTACTTACGATTGCCGATAAGACTGCGCAGATGACAATATTGTATTTTACTTACGATTGCCGATAAGACTGCGCAGATGACAATATTGTAATTTACTTATGATTGCCGATAAGACTGCGCAGATGACAATATTGTATTTTACTTACGATTGCCGTTAAGACTGCGCAGATGACAATATTGTATTTTACTTACGATTGCCGTTAAGACTGCGCAGATGACAATATTGTATTTTACTTACGATTGCCGATAAGACTGCGCAGATGACAATATTGTATTTTACTTACGATTGCCGATAAGACTGCGCAGATGACAATATTGTATTTTACTTACGATTGCCGATAAGACTGCGCAGATGACAATATTGTATTTTACTTACGATTGCCGACAAGACTGCGCAGATGACAATTTGCAGTAAGTTGTAGACAATTAGTATCTTGTCTAAATTAAAGGCCATCCTTTTCTCCATGAATTTTGGTCCCCATTTGGTCACCAGTTTATAATACAGAATCATAAACAGGGTCATCAAAATAGGATTAGTTAAAATATACATGTCTCTCGTTCTTTCATCTGAAAAGAGAATAAAAAAATATGTGTAATAATTGATAAATATTTAGTGGAAATCTGTTTTCCAAACCAAAAATTTTCAATTCCTAAATTATTTATTCTATACTAGTGGACCTCGCAATGATTCGCTATTGCTAATGTCTTTCTTAGGCGTTTCCGATTTCGTCCACCATTTACTACTGCCTCTTCCGATCTGGCACGTCATGCAGCTGGTGGACAGGCGCATCCTGAACACAACTCACCCGGTGAACCCGGGCACCCCTGCTAAATCACCAAACGCAGCGAACCACTTGGGATGACCTATGTGCTGGTTATCCAAAATGGTTGCCGAGGCGGCGGTACCCATTCCCACCTCCCAAAAAAAAAATAATATGACGCATTAAGGCTCTGTTATATGAATTCAAAAAGAAGATTACTGAAGATAGTTTGATAAGGAAATATGTAAATATACGAATAATAGGAGGAGTGCGCTAATATTTAAAAAAAAGATTAATACGAATAAGCGGCTGCTGTGAAAATATTTAATAAAACACAACTTAGCCCGTTGTTCCACGGGCCGGTAAGCAATCGTCATAAAAAAATGCTGCAAGAACCTGGGCAGAAAAGAAAATTAAGTTCGCTATGGTAAGGTCTGCAGCGAAGTTCAGTGTGGAACTTTACTGATTATAAAACTATATTTAAAGAAAAACAAAACCAGATGAGTTTTTTTATAATTTTAGCACAATACTTTACGATTTTTTTTCTTTCAAGGGAATTTCATATGCATAATTACTTTTTCAACTCTGTATCTGAAAATTACAAATATTTTTTAAGAGCTTAAAACTTAAACCCCCTTATAAACACGGTGTAAATATTACGCAGAGGTCAAAACAGTGAAAAACTTATTACCATGGTGCTATTTTGATTAATCTTCATAACGAATTGGTGTACATTATGAATACCAAAAAATTTGCTTCAAATAAATTGAAGGTTTTCCTATCGTTTCGCTTGAGTAAAATACAAATAAAAAATAAATTACTGATACTAAAAAAATTCAACTAAAAAAAAAATTTTTTCAATAGAAATGTATGAACGCGTAAAGGAAACAACTTTTAAAAATACCTTATAATTATAACTAAGATTATCTGTGACAGTTTCACTTGATTAACATTTTGGCTTTCTTATAAAATTATTTACAAAATAAATAAAAACCAGTTTTGTGCACGAAATCGAACGTCTCTAGACTCCGTTTGTCAAGCGATGTTAATGCCTATTACCCACAATATAAGTTATACCAAGAATATACACATTTTTGGCTTGTAGCTTCCTCTTAAACCAGGTATTAAACCAGGCTCTAGGTCGGCTTAATCACACCAACGTTGAACGGGCGTGTAGGAATCTAATTAGTAAGACTGAAGGTGTTCCAGGCATGTATATTATGTGTCGGTACAAATTCTAAATGGTAATGAAACACGGTGTGTGTACCAAGACAGAGTTTTTCAATTCAATTAATTTTAAAAACATTTCAAAATTGTTTGTAAACACATATTTTACATAAATATAGACGGTGGGTATATCAACTATACTAGTAATAACAGAGTTTGCCTTTTAAAGGCAACTTCATTGATGTTAATAATGTCGATATCCGAATTAATTTTTTTCAACAGCAAGATTGATATTGCCACAGGCATGACCATTGGCAAGTTAGTACTGCAGGCTGGGAGATAGAACAGTCTATGCTGTCAGTGACGGATATAACCGTCGGGAACATAGAAAAGAGCTCTGCATGATAACCGAGTTTTCGAACCATCCAGGAATCAGTCTGAAGAAATGTGCAGCAATGCGCACATCCCTCCTGATCCGTAGATGGTTCATTCCGAGCATACACAAAAGAAAGACGGGTAGTAACCATACTCTTACATGTAGAGAAATCTCAAGAATTTCTTTTGAACTCTCTCCAACATGAGGGAATACTCTAATTCGTGTGGATTCCAAATTAACGACTCACTTTCAAGTCTACTCCTTACAATGGAAACTATGAGAACTCTGGTACCTCTAAAATTCCCATCAAAGAACAAAGCCTGGCATTCTCAGTGAAGTGCTACAAGCCGTCTCAATATGAGCATGAAATGTCAGCCTACTGTCAAACATGATTCCAACATCCTTCATGGTCGAGACATGTTCTAAACTACGGGTGTTCATTGTATACCGGTAATACCAGGTTAATTTTACTCCAGTCAACAATTCTATCATTATCAACTGGAGTTGATTGTAGTCTCCTAAAGCTAGTATTTCTAAGAAAAGTTTTAGGTCATCAGCAAGGAGAGCAAAACCTAGAGAGCAAATTACTGCTGAAATGTCGTTAATAAATATGGAAAAGGGGATTGGGACTTAATTACTAGTTGTGTGGCGGTCTATCCTCTCTGCCTACCTGTGCGATAAAACTGAGTGATGGTTAGTTAGTTACCGAGTTAGTTTGAATAAGAAAGAAAAGAAATACTCACCGCTGAGGTCAATATTAACGTAGTTGTAATAATCGATAATTTTCTTGAGAAGGGTGCCCATTTTTCCGGCTTTCACTATAAAGTTTAGCACATATAGAAGAGATATAACTCTCAATATTATAGTTATATTATTATTCTAAACAAGTTATGATTTATAATTAATTGAATGGTTTGTTTGAACCACAGAGAGCAACGCCCTCGTTATGTCAGACACCTAGTAGTTCCTACAGTGTAATGATTGATTTTGTATTTTTACAATAAAGTCGAATTCAATGAACGTGAACTATGTTAATTCATCGATTTACATAATATTATATCATACATTGTGCAATAGTACAAACGTTAACCTAAAAGACACTGAGCAGTGCTATTCGAGAACAATTTGAAGCCGAGGGGTGAGGGGAAGATGAATGAAAAATGCCAAAAACTACTACCCCTAAAACCTCTGACATTTTGCAATGTACGTCTCATGTGAGAACTGTGAGAATGTAGAAATATTTTGACGTTACATTCAATTTCAGATAGGTGCGCTGTTTTTGAACGCATTTCAAAATAAAATAATGTTCTTAAAAGCAATTGAAAAGCACTTTCAGATTTTGATATTACAAATGGACGTATGCAATTAAAAATATCAAAATTTTGAACGCAAACTAAATGCAATTGTTCTACCTACCCAATGTACCCATCCCAAAATGTGACCATGACTGGTTGATGTTGCAAGATGTCAATAAAGTTACATTATGCTAATTTGATAGTAGTAATAAAATAGTACCTCAGACAGGGAGGATCGACCTATAACATAACCACAACCGTGGAATATACTATTGTGAATATAAATTAATAATCATATTTCTAGTGCATCCAGAATCTGTCAGACTAGACCCAACTGCGACGGGTGAGTTCTTTTTTATCTTATAATACAATCTGGGCTTTTCTTATGTTCCAGAAGCCCAGGTTTACACATTGAGGAATACTGTCTATCAACGCATGCATTAAAAATAAATTGTCCTATAAAACAATACAATTAACGTAGTTTTGGGACTGGTCATTCGGGTGTGTTGCGTAGTGCTTATTCCAGCAACACCAACTATTAGAGTGGAGTCGCAGTTTCACCCCGAATGGTTTGCTACGTTTGGAGACTTAGCAGCAGTGCCCGGGTTCATGGGGATAAGGTTTATCTATTTCTTGTCAGTGGCTGCGCTTACCCACTAACTTTAAATCGGGAGAGACTGGTTGAGGGAGATATTTTTAACTTCTCCTGTTGCACTATCTCGACCATAGTCTTGAACTGTAGTGGGAGAGATGGACTAACCACCTCTTATGCCTCCTCTTCTACCTTTCCCTAAAAAAGACACACCACACCGCTTCACCAAAGATGACATAGGCCCCTAGGGAAATATTTTTCCTCAAGACCTTCTGTATGGAGCTAACGTAAAAAAAAGATTTTGTTTTTAAGGTCGCCTACCGATGGTTTTTATCGTGTAAACTGTAATTACTAATTTATACGAAACTAACTAACTAACCATCACGCCTTTTCCCCGCAGGGGTAGGCAGAGAGGACGGACCGCCAAACAACTCGGTCTTGGCACACGCTCCTTGCCTCATTCACATTCATACACCGTCTCATACATACTATTCTATTATTCTGATTCTTGACATGGCCCGACTCGAGTATCTGATTCACTCGATCGTGCCATGTCTTCCTCGAGCGTCCCCGACTTCTGCTACCATTCGCATTTGCATCATATATCCTCCTTACACTCCTATCTTCACTCATTCGCTCTACATGCCCAAACCATCTAAGCGTCCCTTTCTTAATCTTACTCAGCAGCCTTGCACTCTTTGCGGATCTCCACATTCCTCACACGATCAAACGTGGTTTTACCATACATACGCCTCACGAAACTAAAAACATATTTAATTAAACAAGGGTATTATAAAAGTTATTGTCATCTCTTTCACTACGTTTAATATACGAAAATGATTTTAAAAAAATTGACAAATATTTTCCAAACGCTAAATATTGTTTCAAGTAATTATTTAATATTTTTAGAAGCGTTTACGGTATTTATTTTAATGTAAACAAAAGCGCGTTCTCTCTTTCTAACCCTGTTTAAATAATATTTACCGCCGTAACACAATATGAGATAGCATAACTTTTCTGAGACCGTGTCTGGCTGGGATATATCTTTTCCAAAAAGAATATCTCCCAAAAATTGTTTGAATTTATCAAATAACCCCAAAAATTTTTTATGCCGTTATAATATGCACAACAATACCAAAATAAAATTTTAAAAGTTTATTTTATATCACTTTGGATACAAATCATTTCAAAGTTTAGTCATACAAGATGGCTGCCAGGCAATTTCCCCTCACTCTAAATTTGGCTTCAATGCCATTCTTACAAAATCGCATTAATGCTTTGTCCAGTGCTTTTTAGGTCCATGGTTTCATCAGGCATTTTGCAAAAGGTTGTATCGATAATGTCGGTAACTTCTCATTGCTTTCGAGCATGACTGCAGATCGCCAACGAACAAACAACAGTTAACGTTGAAACATTTAGCATAATATATGGACATTTAGCATAATATTGGTATTTTATTATAATTCGTCCAACATAACGGTGACCGGATAACTCTTCAAAATGATAATTCATCACATCTTTAAAAAGTTATATAAAGTCATGGAAAGTGATGAAACAAAAACTTTATTAACTGGGTTAAGTAGGTTAGGTTAGATTAGGTTTGGTTAGGTTTAAATAAAAAATTCATCGTTTCGAATGACTTTACATCACTTTTTAAAATTGAATTTTCATTGTGTTGAGTTATCATGGAACCCAGCATAACATCCAAAAGAGTATTTTAATAAAATAATTAAATGAACGCCATCTATGAACACGTATTTTATAATAAAGGTTATGTGAAGTCACAACAAATCCGAGTCCATTGAACCAGAGTTAACCAATCACAGACACACAATTTTAGAGTGAAAAATCACGAGATATTATATACAACGTGATATGTAATATAATATTATATTTAAATTCTGTTCAAGTATTTAATTATAGGTCGCTAAATACCGCTTGTTATATATCGGTTGTCTGAATCCAATGTTGAAAAAGACGCAATTCAAAGCAAATCTGAGCTCTCCAGCTTATTGAACTAGAGCTACGGACAGACACACGACCGAAATTAGTATTTTTTTTAATAATAATATAAACATAAATCAATTATTTCCGTAATATTAATAATTAGTTAGAGGAAATAAAGAAAATCATTCATTTTTGAACTTATTGATGGTCGGAGTGAGTCGATACAGTAACGTAGCGCCGCTCGTGAGATATAAATAAAAAAATCTGTTTCAGAATGGTTTGATTCTTAGATAAGCTGAAAACTATTTAAAAAAATGATAGGTGGCTCTGTATTACTCGGTGATAACATTTAGTAGGGCTGAGGAAACTTATTTCAAAAGATTTTTCTCCCCAAAGTACCCACCACTTTAATTTCAAGTTTCACACATTATTCAAGGAGATGCACAGAAGGTTCCAGGTAATCTGACATAGTTTTCAGGAGAACATCGGCAGATTTTATAATCAATTTGTATCATTCATTTGCTCTATTAAGCCTGGTAAACAGCATTCAATTTTACCAAAAATCTTACTTTTGGCGAAATGTGTTCGGTCCATTATTTTTGACAGGAATCCAAAGTTTTGGTTCATCATTTGTTCTAGTATAGCTTGAGGTAATTACAAGACTTGCCTACTTCCCGTAAATTAATAATTTTTACATTTGGTAACTATTTTCGTTGAATCTTCCATAGTTCACCGCTTTTAGCGAAAATTCAAAGTTTTATTGCAATCGGTCCCAAATAGCCTGAAAAAACAGATACATCACGCATCGCCACTAACCCTTAAAATAAAAATGTTACCGGTTTCTAAGAGCCTTAGAAAACAGCCTTTTTTCTAATAAAAAGGAATATTTTTTAATGAATGTTCCTTTTACAGAGTTTTTTCGTTGAGTTGTGTTCAGTCCATCACTTTCAATTTCAAAACGTCTATTGTTATTTTCATACTTTCCAGTTTTTTTAACCCTTCAGCACTTTCAACACTTTTGTTCAAAAAATACTGTTTAAGAAACTGAAAAAAATAATTTTTCATGTGTATGCATTTAAAATAAACATTACTATTTGTAAATAACAAAATTTTAATATCAATCGTGAAAAATGTTGTCAAAAACTCAAAGCCACATTTTTATTTAATTTTTTACTCCAATCATTGAATAATTGAGAATACTCGATGTTTTGAATATACATTCGTTTTGTTTGGGGAATTTGTACGAAAATTTTAACATCAATTTTATCTCGTTCATATAATATAAGTTGAAACGATTATTACGATAGCAACGCGAAATATTTTTTTTTTTTTTTTTTTTTTTTTTTTTTATTATTTTAATATACATCATATGGGTTACATTAATACATACATATTTTGCAAAATATAATATTAAGGTTCATAATTATTAGCTATTGGTGCACCTACATACAAACTGTCCCAACACCTCTCGAGATTACTGCAGATGCAAACTGGAAAAACCGAATCGTGGATTAAGGATTCAACAGATCTGATCAGTAAACTTAAGCAGGTTAAGACTGAGGAAGGAGATATTTTGGTCAGCTTTGACGTCGTGTCTCTTTTCACAAATGTGCCTCTAGAAGACTCAATGACAATGCTCAGTGAGATATATGAGGAAGACATCTGCAAACTTTTTGAACACTGCCTCAAAACGGGATACTTTGCGTTTCAGGGTGAACTTTTTGAGCAAGTGGAGGGAGTTGCAATGGGCAGTCCGTTATCGCCAGTAATAGCCAACTTCTTTATGGAGAAGTTTGAGGAAGCGGCACTTGATACAGCTTCAGCTGTCCCTAAAGTATGGTGGCGCTACGTCGATGATGTCTTCGCCATTTGGCCTCATGGAACGGAGAAACTTAACGAATTCCTGGACCATCTTAATTCTCTCCACAGCAAAATTAAGTTCACAATGGAGCTGGAAAACCAAGATAAAATCCTGCCTTTTCTAGATGTGGAGGTGATGCGAAAACACGATGGTAGCCTAGGACATACCGTATATAGGAAACCAACTCATACGAATCGATACTTACACGCTGATTCGCATCACCACCCAGCGCAGAAGAGAGGACTTATCCATACGTTGGTGACCCGAGCGACCAGAATATGTGAAGAAACAAAACTTGGAGCAGAACTTATAAAACTGACCGATGCACTGGAGCGCAACGGTTACCCGGCAAGTCAGACAAGGCAAATTTTAAGAGCCAAATCTACAACAAACGAAGACAGAGTTGAACAAGACTCAAAAGGCTGTGCTTTCCTGCCTTTCGTTCACAATGTGACAGACAGAATTGCCAGGCTGTTGAGAAAAGAAAACATCAAAACTGTCTTCGGAACCACCACCAAAATCCAAGACCTACTGAGGTCTGCAAAGACTAAGTTTCCTCTGGAAGCAGATGGAGTGTACAAACTCAGCTGCTCTGGTTGTGACAAGGTTTATATAGGCCAGACAGAGCGGACGATTTCCAAAAGGATAGCAGAACATTTTCGTGCTTGTAAACTTGGCCACCCTGATAAATCGGCAATCGCCGAACACTTAATTGAAACCGGCCATTACTTTGGATTTGCTCCCGAGGTCCTGGGAAGACCCAAAACTTATAGATCACGCCTGATTATGGAGGCAATTGAAATCTACAAAAATCCATTTAATATCAATAGAGACGACGGAGCTAAGCTCAACAGCTCTTGGTATCCGGTAATTGACGGCTACACCAAAGCTAAACGCAAATAACATGTCTAAGTATACTCCAATACCATATAATAACACAATATAAAACCATTGCATTTATACCTTGATACTGGGTACATCTTCTCTAATCGCTGTCAATCGGTTTTCTAATTCTAGAATTCGCCACAAGATGGCGCCACTTCCGTTGGCATTTCGCACTTGGACGGGACCCAGGCTAACATAAATACTGAGCTTTCAGAATTCGCCACAAGATGTCGCCACTTCCGTTGGCATTTCGCACTTGGATGGGCCCAGGCCACAAATAAATAAGCACAAACTCGACAACCAAAATTCACACATCTTCGGATCTACCGGATCTGCCCTGATGATGGACACTGCAACGCTGTCCGAAACGTCGGCTAAAGAAGGAGTTAGCGCAACACGGCATAACACCCCAAAAACAAACAACAAAAAAGGTTCATAATTGGTCATGTATACCTTATCAGAAAAGAGGAGCTCTTGTGCCTGATAAGGGAGCCACGATTCTTACTTAGATTCATAATGTGATATAATAATAATAATATATATTATAATAATAATATATATATGTTTTTTTGGAAAAAAAGTTTGATTTTATTTATTTGTTCTTGTTGGTTCGTAATACAGCGCAATTCGGAAGGGAGATTATTGTAGTTTTTTATGGCTTGGTAAATATAATGGTTTTGCATTTGAGTTGTTTTAAAGATTGGCGTAATAAATTGATTTCCATTTCTCATGAGTTTGTAAAATTCTTGATATTCTTTGTTATTTTTTTCTTTACACATTTTTATAATGGAAGTTTGCTTAAATATATCATCAATATTTGGTACTGGAAACAATTTAAAAAGCAATTTTGTTGGGAAAGTAGAGTTTTTTTTAAGTATTACTTTTATAATAATTTTTTGCGAGACTTTTACTGAGCTTAGGTTGTTTTTATAAGATCCTCCCCAACCTATGATTCCGTAAATAAGCAGGGAGTGGACAAGAGCAATATAAATTATTAATTTTGGCTGTTTTTAGAATTTTATCAATATAGTATGTATAGTAATTATTTCTCTTACTAAAGTCCAAAAAATTACGAATTTCCACATGATAGAAAAAAGATAAAAATACTTTTGTAAAATATGGACGCCCGGTCTTATATGACCCTAAAACGCTGGAGGGGTTAATTGTTTTTTTACATTTAAAAAATATAAATCTATCAATGTAAACAAGAGGCATTTTTTATTCGATCCGACCCCATAAAGCCGTACGAAATCAAAGTGCAATCTTACGCAAAATGTACGCAGATTGGGCTAAGTAAAATTTCATAACCTTTTCTCAGCACGTAAATGAAAACAAATTTGCCAATACTCCTGTGAACAGCTAACAACAGCCAGCCATTAGCATTGATTTAACAGTCAAACATCCTCCAAGGTTTTTCGCAAGTGTATGCTAAAATGCACCAGTGCTACCGGCCATATGAAATATGTTGTAGGTACACTTGCTACAGGCATAGACTAATATACATTTCATCGGATAGCGCACTATTGATATTAGTTGATGTATGTAGATATGCTATAATATATTATGTAACAATGGTCCAATTTCTAATCTAATCAAGTGTAAAAATGTCTACGGTTCAAAGTGTAGATATATGTAATCATTATTTCGTTGTTGAGGGGCACCTACGTAAATTACACCTCTAATCTAATCTAAATAGTAGGTATAAAACTAAAAGTCGCTATTCGCATCTTTGTTTGTGCGCTTAGTTCTTCTAAACTACGAGAGGGTTTTCACCATGGTTTATATATATTATACATGCATGTTATATTTATAGAAAGTAAGTTTTGTAATCAAGTCTAAATGTACTACGGTATTGTACATCTTATAAAGGCTTACAGAAAAGTCCTATCTAAAATGCTTAATCTCCTAAGGATAATCCCCAGCAACGCCGGGTACATGTCAGCTAGTAATATATAAAGTCACCTTATTGTGGGCAGGTTTTATAATAACAACGATTTTTTTTATTAAGCTGGGATTATTATATAAAAATATGATATCAATAAATTTATGAAGATTACATAATTTATTCTAAGCAACTCATGTGAATTTTCACTTAAGATTATGTCTAATCTAACTACCTAATACGATTTAAAAATTTCAATGTGTGTATTTAAGATTAAACGCGACGCTCGTTATAATCTACGTCTTCATAGATTATGTTAATTAATTTATTTTATTAAAATACGCTTTTTGCAAGTTATTGTCTTAAGACGTAACCGGGCGTTGATTTTTTCATACAAACGTAGTCCCCATTTATCTTTCTGGATTTTAACCCTAGAGCAAATATTTTTTTAACATAAAATAGATATCGGCGACTTGCGTGTCGGTACGTTTTGTTTTTTTTTGATAAATTGCTTCTTATAGAAGTTATGACCTTCCAAAAATCAATAAAATTGCCTGATTTAAACGCAGTCAAAAGACGTTCAGTCTACAAACTAGACAATATATTTTGAAAAAAAGCAAAACTGTCCGGCATAGAATAGTTTCTTCTTATGTAGTTGGTAAAAAAAAAATGAAAAATCGGTTAACTTTTGGAGGAGAAAAATGGGGAATACAAACCTCGATTTTGAAGATTTCATTTAGGTATTAGTAGAGCGAGCTGCATGTGTCCCTTTCGCTCAGTATTCGGGAGGTAAGGGTCGGGGGGACAAGGTTTAGATAAATACGTATGTATTTGTGCGAAGTGATGTCACGTAGTCATAAATCGATATTCGATATTCTAGTGTTGTGTTGTCCCGAGTAATCGATTTTTTAAAATTATTTTTTCCGTTTGGTCACTTTTGTGTTTGTTTTGTGAAGTATTCCGATATTCTTACTTTAATTTCATATGTTTACGTAAAATAATATCTGTAAAAAAAAACATCCGTTACGGCCAGACCGACTCCGAGGTGATTTCGTTACGTATTGCCAATATGGATACAAAACAATCAATGGATAATTTTTTTTTTAAAATAGCTTTTGGGTAACTAGCATAATATTATAATTCTTCAATAACCCATAATGTATATTGTTATTTTATTTATTTAACTTCTATTTCGACAAATAAATATACAGCAAAGTGATGTAGCGTAGTATATCGAATTGTGTCGGTGCACTAGTGTTGTCTTTTCCCGAGTTATTGATATATTTTATTAGTTTTTTTTTTTTGGTTTAGTGACTTATTTCGAGTATACCATACTTGCCGATCTTACTAAAATTGTACCAAATTCAATTTATATACGTCAAGTACTATAATAATTTTCAATTTGGGAGGTGGTTATGGGTACCGCCGCCCCGGGAACCATTTATTGGATAACCTCTATCATAGGTCACCCCAAGTGGTTCGCTACTAATTTTTTTTTAAATATATATTTTTAAAAAGATGCCATTTGCGTGGTGATCTGTTATAACAAAACACAGTAGGAAAAGTTGCGCCGTTTAGTCATGACTCATGTAATTTTCTATTATTTTCGAGTTACATGGATATTTAAATACTAGTTCATTTTTACTAATGATCCGATTTTCAGTACCCCGACATGTCTGGAGGTAGAGTGGAAAAAAATGGAGGTTTCCTCCACACCATCAAATCAAATCAAAAATTATTTATTGTACAATAAAAATTACAAAAGGTGTAGCTTATGGGTAGACCCCATTTCTTCCAGCTAACCACATTTATTTAATTACAATATTTATATAATATTATTTGTTTTATTATAATAATTACAATGTTTATACAGATAAAATAATAATAATAAATAATGAAATAATCCGATTTGCAGTGTGGTGATTGGCAAGGGTGTTATGGCTTTCATGTCATTTTCAAAATTTCAACGAATGGCATTGGCGTTGGCTCTATTAACAAAACACAATAACATTAGTCACCGAACCTCGGTAGTGTGCAGTCGTGTTTACCAGTGCTCTGTGTTTGACGGCTTACTTTGACGGCGGCGCGGCGTACAGATAAGATTTATTTATTGTTACCTTTTCGTATTCATTATTTTTGTTTGTGTTATTGGTTTGCGACGAAGTTGCGTGTATTATTTCTATCATTTATTATTTCTAAAATAATAATTATTGTTTAATTTTTTTTTTAAATTTGTTGAAATGGAGGAAGATGAAATTCGACCTCCGGACCCTGAACCCATTTCTAATATTGTAGACGACTACGATACTGATGATACCCAGACTTCTGTAACCCTTCCTTCACGAAAACGACGTCCTCCGCTTTGCCTTAATGTACCTCCTAAAATTAAATTTCTTTCACAATCAAACGAAGCCCCAATCTCTCATGGAAGTTATAATGATACCATTCCTCCAGAAGCAAAAGCCATTGAGCTTATGTATTCTATTTCATCTTCAGCTCCATTTATTGTCAATGTCCAAAGGACTGAACAGGGGAAAATAATTCATCCCCTGGATTTTGGTAAATTTATTTTTAGCTCAAAACTCAATAACCTCGGTATTATAAATGGATCAATAAAACCGGAAGGTCGATACAAACTATCCATAGAATTTAAATCAGCCACATTAGCTAATGATTTTGTTAAAAAAATAGGTTCTCTTTCAAATAATAAATTTAAATCTTTCATACCTACATTCAATTTAACCAGAATGGGCAGAGTAAGAGGTATCCCAACCGATCTATCAGAAACAGAAATAGTAGATGCTCTTAATGACTCTCAATTAACTCCAAAAGTTTTAAAAGCACGTCGTTTGAATTTTAAGGATACTTCCACCGGCACCACTATATGGAAACCTTCCCAATCCGTTGTTATTACTTTCGAAGGTCAAACATTACCATCCCGTGTATTTATTTATTATAACGCTCTTCCCGTTGAAATATACAGATTCCCGACTATCCAATGTTTCAACTGTTGCCGTTTTGGCCATTCAAAACCTATTTGTCGTTCCCCTCCTCGTTGCTTCCATTGCGGAGAGGATCATCCCTTTGAACAGTGTCAAAATACAACGAATAACCCTATTTGTATTAATTGTAAGGGCAACCATACTGCTGTTAGTGTGGCCTGTCCAGAGTTATCTAGACAGAGAAATATCAAACAGTCAATGGCTGCAGACAATATTTCCTACTTTCAGGCCTCTAAATTATTCCCTCCTACAAAAAAATCTTTTGCAGAGATAACGTCTAACGCTTCTCTCTTTCATTTTTCTTCCCCTAAATCCCCTCTATCATCTTCCCACAAAGAAACAATTTTCAAACCGATAAAATCTAATCCAAAATTTATTCCTTCTTTCGATAAAAAAACTACATAATGAACTTTTACTTAACCCGAATGGGAATGATAAATCCCAGGCTCCGAATGGGACTGCCTTAAAAAACTGTTCCACTTCCGATATCTTCCCTAAAGTCACGATTGAAAATTCTTCTTTTATTCAAACTTTAATTACCCTATTAATTACGATCCTTTCAAATAACAATAAAGTACCGTCCAACGCTGCCGATTATATGAAATCTTTACTCTCTAGCCTTCCCGATGTATCCGCAAATGAGCAAAATACTTCAATGGAATAGTAGAAGTCTATTCGCCAACAAAATTGATCTTGTACAGTTACTTGATGAACATAATATTTCAGTTGCTGCCATCTCCGAAACGTGGTTAAAACCCTCATACCAATTTAATATTCCTGGATATCATTGTCTAAGACATGATAGACTGGATGGCAAAGGTGGCACTGCTCTTATTATACATAATTCTATCCCTTTTAAACAAATTATTTTCCACACTCTCTCCAATAATTTTCAGATAGTAGCTGCTGTTATATCTGATATTACATTACTATCAATATATATCCCTCCCTCTACAATTTTTGTTGAAAACGAATGGTCAACATTTATATCCCAGATTCGTCCCCCGTATATGATACTTGGGGACTTCAATGCTCATTCTCCTTCTTGGGGCAGTGAGTTAACAAACCGTTCTGGCCATAATCTATTAGATTTTATGGATACCTATAATTTATGTATACTAAATGATGGATCTCCAACTCGTTTCACTGCCCCTCAACATCGGAAAAGTGCAGTCGATTTATCTCTTTGCTCATCTTCGGTGATTCCCATATGTTCTTGGAACATTCTTAAAGATCCCCTTTCCAGTGACCATTTTCCTATAATAATTACCTTCCACCATCTATCTTCCACGCATTCCTTTTCGATAAACAATAGTTTTAAATTTAAAACGAAAGACGCGAATTGGAGAAATTTTTCTTCAGAATTAGACTCCATTATTCAAGCATCTAAGTCTTCTCTTGTCAACACTAGTTTACAATGTGAATTATTTCCTAACATGATAATAAAAGCTGCAGAAAAAACACTTAAAAAACGTAATGTTAACATTAAGATAAAACATTCCACCCCATGGTGGGATGAAGAATGCACTAGTGTCGTTAAATCCAGAAGAGAAGCAATTTCCATTTTCCGTAAATGTATGTCTTTCGAAAATTACCTTTCTGTGAAACGCGCCCAGGCAGAAGCGAAACGCGTTTTGAAAAACAAAAAGCGGTCTGGATGGCGAAAATTCTGTGAACGCTTGTCTCCTGAATCTCCCCAGTCATCCGTATGGTCCAATTTAAAAAAATTCGGTTCGTCATATACTCCGCAGCGTTCTAAACATATTCCAGAAGAAATTATTATAGGTTTTGCTGATAAGATAGCTCCTCCGTCAGTTGCCAGATGTGAGGAAATGCCTTCCTTTATTTCTTATCCATCTCACTCTAGCTGGCTGGACTCTCCTTTCTCAATAAGTGAATTAAATCGAGTAATCAATTCCCTTCCAGACTCTTCTCCTGGCCCTGATGGAATCTTATATAGTTTCATTAAAGCATTCTCAGACATGTCGGTTGAATATTTTCTATCCCTAATTAATTACATGTTCGAAACGGGATTTATACCGGAAGTCTGGAAAGTTCAAAAAATCCTTCCGATTTTAAAACCTGGCAAAAATCCATCTGAAATCTCATCCTATCGTCCTATTGCTCTTTCGTCATGTTTAATGAAAGTAGCAGAACACTTGATAAAGAACAGATTGGAATGGTTTGTTGAAAATCACAGAATTATCTCTCCTAATCAATATGGCTTCCGGAAAAAGAAATCAACCATAGATAATTTAAGTGTGTTAACAACAGACATCCGTATATCTCAGTCCCTTAATTCTTGCACTCTGGCCACATTTCTTGATCTTTCGTCAGCTTACGACGATGTATTAATTAACATTTTGAAAGAAAAATTAATTAAAATAAAAATTCCCTTAAAACTAGTTCAATTTATTATTAATTTACTAACAGACAGATCCATTATTATCCACTTTTCCTCAAAAACTATAAATCGCAAACTATGGAAGGGGTTACCTCAGGGGTCCGTAATCAGTCCATTATTATTTAATATATATATAAGTGATTTAGACAGTGTAATTCCTTCATCTATCAAGCGACTTTATTTTGCTGATGATTTCCTTATATATTTATCACACAAAAATCTATCGCGCGCTGCGAAGGAATAGAATTTGGCTTTACATAATATTAAAGTTTGGTTGTTGACAAATGGGATGAATTTAGCTACCTCTAAAACCAAAGAAGTGGCTTTTACGCGCAAAAGAAAAATACCCCCCTTTTCTGTCTGCTTTGATAATGTCCCTCTTCAAATCGTTAAGCAAATTAAATTTCTTGGACTACTTTTGGATCATAAACTTTCCTGGCTCCCGCATATTCAGAACATTTCGGCTAAGTGTGAAAAGGGGCTAAATATTATGCGAGCTGTTTCCAGAGTGTGGTGGGGATCTCATCCTACTACTCTTAAATTAATGTATGGTGCTCTAGTGCGAAGCCATTTGGATTATGGAACATTTCTTTTTGATCCTCTTCCTAAATATTTGGACAAAAAACTTGAAAGAATTCAGTCCAAAGCGCTCAGAATAATTATTGGAGCGATGAAATCTTCTCCAATTAATTCTCTCCAGGTAGAATGTGTTGATCCCCCCTTAATTTTAAGGAGACAATTCCTAGCTGATAAATATATTTTTAAATCTTTTTCTATATCGCGTCACCCTTTAGAACAAAGCCTTGATTATTTGTTCAATTACTTAAATAACGAAAAAAGATCGACAGATAAAAATCGAATTCCTCTCCTTCTAAAAAGTTTTCTTTCATTCAAATCTCTGTCTTATTCCCTCCAAAATCTACAAAAAGATCCTATCCTTCCTATTTTCACCATCCCATTTGATTCTATCAATTATATCCCCAACGTTATAACTTCAGACTTCCGAACTGATATTTTAACCTCATCTAATCAAAATGTTGAGGAAAAATTTAAAAACATTACATCTTCTAAGTTTCCAGAATTTTATCTCATTTACACAGATGGTTCTAAGTCTGATAACAAAGATTGTGGAGCTGCGGTACACATTCCCGAATTCGATTTAGATTTGTCTTATAAATTGCCTAAAGAAATTTCCATATTTACTGCAGAATGCTTCGCAATTGAACAAGCTTTGAGCCAAATCCAGCTTTTCAATATTCGACGAGCCTTACTGTGCACTGACTCACCAAGCGCAGTGTTGAAAATTTCCTCAAATATCCATAAACCAGAAGACTATATTATTTATAATATCAGAAACACCCTTAAATCTTTAAATGAATTAAATTTCGAGACAATATTGGTTTGGGTCCCTAGCCATTTAGGAATTGAGGGTAACGAGAAAGCCGATTCTCTAGCTAAACTTGGAACAATTTCTGGCTCTAATCCTTTAGATTTTAGAATTCCTATCTCTGACGTCATCCCAATTCTTAAATCCAACATGATCCGCTCCTGGGAAGAAAATTGGACTAATACGAAAACCCAAACTGGTGCTTTTTATGCTGGAATACAAAATCATATTCCAAGTAAACCTTGGTTCCACGGCAAGAAAAAATCCAAAAGATTTATATCCTGTATCTCGAGAATGAGAATTGGTCATTGCTCCATTGCATCCCATTTGTTTAAAATCCGGGTCCTAGATAGTCCACTCTGCCAGTGCGGCATGGAAAATGAGACTCTTGATCACGTTTTCTTTAATTGTAAAAATCATTCATCCTTCAAAGGCATTTATAGTTTACTTATAAAAATCACCCACCAATCTCCCCTTAGTATTCCTTATTTACTTTCTCTCAACAATTCTCGCATTTTCTCAGTTCTATACAAGTTCATAGACTTGAATGACTTCAATATTTGAGATTTCCTATTCCCGTATAGATTTCCCATAAAATTATAACCATCTCCCTTAACTTTAACGGCACATAGCACTCTCTTTAGGGTGAATTGCCTAATACAAAAAAAAAAAAAAAAACACAATAATAAGATTCGTAAAACAAAATAGTGAACAAAAAATTGCAATATTATATCGAAAATTGGTCACTTGCGATGTTTATGTGGTAAAAATTGGTCATTTTGGCCAAATAAACATCGCAAGGGAATTAAAACCTGTTGATTTCAGGAATTTTACTAAAATAAAAAATAAATATTTTATTTTACTACTTTTCCCTGTCTCAAACAACTTGAATGGTTTAGTTAAGTTTTGATAAACAAAAAGATAACTATCTGTCCAAACAAGTATTTTATATTATTTTTAATTGATTAATTTAGCAAAACGACACAAATTAATTTAATAAAATTTACTTGCGCACGCCTCGACCTGCGGATTCGTAGCCAAGAGCCTTACCCTTCAACCACGGAGGCAGTTCAAATGTACGCACCTACATATTTTATTAGGTGTACCTATATGGGTAGTAAGATTTTTTTTAATTTTTAAAAGAAAGACAAACATTCCCGGGTTACGAAAAACCGAACATTTGAAAAACTCCTACTACCACCACACTAAGCGGAAGATATTGCTTGTGTTGTGATGGAGAACTTAGCCAGCCGAGGAATCGAACATGGGACGCCCGGGTGGGACCCAAACGCGATGCCCACTCAGCCACTGACCGGTCAAGTAAGTAAGAGCAATACAATAAATTATGAAATAATGTACCTAGGCCTCCTATTTTATTACGAAAATGTACCTATTTAGTTCCTTAGACAATATGTATATAATAGCTTATTTAGGTGGCTAAGGATGGAACGTCCCGTCACAAGAAATTGATTGTTTATTCTTGTCTCCACTCCACACACATGCAGATAATCCTGTAGCGACTTGCGACTAGCCGCGCCGGCCGGCAAACATCGATGTAATATGATACCACAAAGCGAAGCGCCAAAGGAATAATTATTTGGCGGGCTTTCTCGGCGGAGTTTTTCTTCGCACACTCACACATCTACAGCACGATGACTGACCGTAGCACAGAGCGGAATAGCAATAATTGGGCTAAATACCTATTAAATAAGTTTCTGAATTACCGGGATTCCTCTTAAGACAAATTATTTGTTTGCGCCCGTACATACGCAATATGAATATGGTAATAATTAGGAAAGCAAATGGTTTTATGTGCATTCGCGAACCGAAACGCGAAATGAGCCACGAATTACGGGAAAGGAACGAAGCAACGGCAAATGGCGCGAAACTTGTCGTTGCTTCGTTCCTTTCCCATAAGTTGAGGTTTAGCGCGGCAGTTCGGCTCGCGTATGTATACGTAGAATTATATGTTTACTGGGTTGCATAAGGTAGCCGACACATTACGCTATACGCATCATGGCTACCTCACGAATTTAGTACACTTTACCCCCCGGACACCGAGTATAGCGGGTTTATCTGTGACAGGCTTAAACCAGTCAAGTTTCCATAAAAATCAAGTAAATGTTAAAGGAGTTAAATATCTTTACATTTAAACTCATTATTTACTTTAATACTACTTTATTTTTACTCTATAAACTAATTAATTGCCATAAATTAATTGAATTTACAATTTGGGAGGCGGGTATGGGTACCGCCGCCCGGGAACCATTTATTGGGTAATCAACACCCTGCCATAGGTCACGTCGAGTGGTTCGCTAAGTTTGGTGACATAGCAGGGGTGCCCAGGTTCATGGGGGCTGAGATTTGTCCAGGTCGGATCGGGAGAGACAGTTTGTTGAAGGAGACCTATCCAGCTGGACTCTCTCGACTTGCACCGCAGTAAGAGGGATATATTCATACTTCCGTCATTCCTGGACACTTAGACCGCCAGATTACTAACCCACCCCTCGAATATTTTCTATCTCACAACTTCCTCTCCTTTTTACTCTAAAAGACCCTGCACACAGCATCCCCAAGATTACATAGGCCCTGAAGGATTTTTCTGTTCATGGCCTCCCTTGTGAAGCTGATGTAAAAAAATACTGAATTTTTAAAAAAAATTGAAAACTTGCAGCACAAACACACACATAAAACCAGGAAAATAAGACTACCATTCAGAAAAAAATGTTCTTGTACGGAGCAATGAAGATATTTGGAGAATTACCAGAAGAAATAAAATTAGAAGAAAATATAAACATATAACTTACCCCCCATACACAAGCCCTGCTTATTTATGGGGGTACATCAAATATATATATTATGTAATTAATAACTGTATTATATATATATTATTTATTGTAATTCGTGTATTAGTCTAAATAAAAAAAATACGAAAAGATATGATTGATTTATAGATAATTTTTTGAAATCTTTCTGTATAAGGATTGTATTAGGACATTTATAACAACAAACATATTTAAAAAAAAAAAAAATTTTTCCTTTACACACGTGTGTTAGACTCTCGTAAAGGTAAACATGTTTAATTATAATTTGAAATATGTTCTTATTATGTAAATTTAAATAATTATATTGTATTTTATAGAATAAATAAAAATACAAAAACAAACAAATTGATAGGGTAACTAAGAGAAAATGAAATCATAAAAAATATGTAATCATAATGAAACATTTATTTGCAATAGATTATTACCTATCTCCACAACATATTTGACTTGACAATATTGGCATAAAGTACATTCTTCGCAGGTAAGATAAAATTGTTATTTTTAAATAATACACACATCATAAAATAATGTACTTACAAAATATTATGATAAAATATAACAACACAAAATAATGAATAACTTATTTATTTTAATATCAACGGTATAAAATATACCATACACAGTAAATTATAAACAGTGACATAAGAAAATATACAATTAACAGAAACTCTAGATGGATATAAAAAGTTAGAGATACAAGTACATGCAAAACTTATAGGTAGACTAGGTTAGATTAGTATTGACTGAAATATATGATAGTATAGATACATGATATAATATATTACAATAGCTAAAATATATGCATTTATTTTCAGGTTTTGGTTGAAAGTAGGTAAATGCCAATCAAGCTGTTGGTTCACCGTATTGACTATTATTATTGACCCAAGTTTCCTCAGTTGCCCCAGGCAGTACATTTTATATATATATTTATTTGAATTTTTACGTAAGTATGAGTAGACTTTCATTTTATGTAAGTCTACTCATACTCATGAATTATGGTCATGAGTTAAAATATATGATATTAAAGCCTTTTTGTACCTAGCTTCTGTGCAGTTAAACAGATCCGCTACATCTGCGTACCTATTACTAATTTCATGTAATGTAGGTACAAGCGAGTGATAACGAGACAATTACAGATATTAATAATACTGGGTGCAACTCCCAAAATTAAAAACACAGAACCACTTTACATAATATATATACTCGTAGCACCAAAAATAATATTAAAAACTGTGGTGATCGTATGTTTGCGGATATGAAAGAGACCGCGTGCCTGGGGGAGACAGATGAATGGAAGCATTAATAGTACGTACGTTGTCCATTGTCTCTCTCTAACAAACACCTTACCTTATAACCTGATAAATTAAAGAACGTAAAAGTACCTACGTGTCTTACTAACACAAATAACAAATCTGAGTAATTCGTCGGCCACGACCAAAGATATTAGAAGAACGAGATGTGCTATGGGCAGTTCATACTGTGTGGAATTGCTTTGCCGAGTGTCGCCGGTTTTGTTCACCAATACTACTGCACACCTTCGCTTACGCTAAGGCATCGCTAAGGTATCCGCACTAATACATAGAACAGATTTCTGTGCGTACACGTCCCGATACCGTTCAAAGTACCCTAATTAGTTAGTACTCCGCCTACGGTCCGGCGGCCAACATAGCATATCTCGTTCTTCTAATATCTTTGGCCACGACACATAATTACTACAAAAAAAATTCTCCTTAAACAATATACACATCCATACGAACTTAATTAAAGTCAGTATAATGCATTATACTTCTACGACGCAACATTACTAATTTACAAAGAAAATATTCTAAATAAAACTACACCATTCGAAAATAATACAAAACTTAGACAAAAAATTCTCCTAACCAAATGAAAAAAAGGAATGGGGCAACACAACTATTAATGTCTTGGAGAAATTTTGTTAATAAATTACCAGAAAGAATCAGAAATATTAATTGCAATAAAGATTTTAAATTTCATCTGAAAAAACACTGAAAATATATACCCTATACTTTAGCTTATTCTCTCATTTTAAAATTTAGGCGTATTAGACCTGTCAATGAATTTATATATAAAAATGCAAAAATCAGTCATTTTAAATACATTTGGGATTACGAAAGATGTTTAAAATATTTATATTGAGAGATCAGTAGGATTTACCTATAGGTCCAATTAGATTTTCTACCGAGCCGAACCCTCTGATATGAAAATATCTGGAGTCGGTGAATTATTTTCCCATTTGATCTCTGGTGAGTTGACGTGTTGTTCTTGTATTGTTTTGTATTTATTATGCTTATATAATGTACTTGCATTATGTGGATTGACTAGATGATCATTTGTGTAAAAGTGTGTGGAAGGGTTTAGTTTTTCCTGTGGGAAAGATTTAACCCGGACATAAAGTCGAAAGAAAGAAGAGAGTGCAATACTCTGTCTGCCATATAAAGCTTACATCTAAATAAATTTCATGATAACAAAATAAAATGGTAAACATATTTAGCTCTTGTACTATGGTAGCTGGTGTGAAATTCTCCATCTTATGTGTTTGGGGCGCACCCTGTCACTGGGCGACGGCCTGGACAAGAGTGTTTTCCGATATCTATACAGGGTGTCCGAGGGTAAAGTACACCACATAACTTCGGGAGGTGATTCTACACGATGGTAGAAATAAAAAAAAACTTTTTTTCCATCTTAAAAAAAATTAACTATTTTTACTACCTTAAAACATGAATTTAAAAAAAAAAATACTATTCTTTTCTACTTCTAAAATCATGTTGAATCACTTACCGAAGTTAGTGCACTTCCCTGGACACCCTGTACAACATTATGTGAAAGGATTACTAGGTAAATTGTTACATATTTTCACTAAATTTACAACATTTTTTTAAATAAACAATTAAATATCTTGCACACATCAGGTGGTAGCAAAGATATTAGAAGAACGAGATGTGCTATGCGCAGTTCATACTGTGTGGAATTGTTTTGCATTGCATTATTCGCAAGCAGTTTATGTGGTTTTCAATCATCTCTATCTTTAAATAGTATAAAACAAAGTCATTATCCGTGTCTGTCTGTTTGTGCGCTTAGTTCTTCTAAACCACACAGAGGATTTTGATAGGGTAATCACTATAGTTTAGAAAATTTCTTCCGGAAGGTTTATACATATAATCCATTCATATTATATTTATAGAAAGTAGAGAAAAGTCGACGTTTTGTAATCAAGTCGTTTGGGCGCTTACATTGCTAACGCTGGCTAAATTTTATGAGATACATCAAAATAGTGTACTATGGAGTTGTATATTTCAAAAAGGCTTACAGAAAAGTCCGCCATAGTATATGTCCTAATTATCCCCCGTCAACTCCGGGTACACGTCAGTTAGTTAGATATAATTTCTTTCTTCAAATCACCATTTTAATTATAAAGACAATCTAGAGGTCTGTCGGCATATGAAAACCTCTTTCCTCGTCTGGTCAAAAGTCAACCTGGTGCAATTAACTGTATTTTCTTTAACTTTATACTAACCACTTGAGCGTTTTTTGCCACATTTGGCCAATTTGCAAAACATTTTGATTCTTTAATATTTTTATATGAATCCTAGAAATATTGGATAAACGGTCAAATACAAGTGCATTCAGTGACTCTCTAAAACTATAAACAGTTTTATTTTTTTTATAAAAAATCGGAGAAAGATTTTTTGAAAGAGGGCGGATAATTTCCTAACCAAACGCTTTATAGTATCCAAACGCTCAAGATTAAAATTGTTAACATCTTGGAGTTAAACATTTCTTATTTTATACGAAGTATAAAACCACTAACTAATAATATATTTAAGGATCTTGTTTTAGTATCGACACGTTTTCAATGGCAAGGGTGGAGACAGGGTGGGGCAAAAGTAATCACCCTATTCGAAAACGCTATAACTTTTGCAAATGGCGCCAAATTTCAATTCGGTTTTAAAATTTGTAAAGAAAACAAACGCAGAATACAAATCAATAAGACATGTGGGGCAAAAGTAATCACCCTATTGGAAAACGCTATAACTTTTGAAAATGGCGCCAAATGTCAATTCGGTTTTCACATTTTTGAAGTAAACAAACGCAGAATACAAATCGACAAGACATGTAGGGCAAAAGTAATTACCCTATTGGAAAACGCTATAATTTTTGCAAATGGCGCCAAATTTCAATTCGGTTTTGACATTTGTGAAGAAAACAAACGCAGAATACAAATCGACAAGACATGTAGGGCAAAAGTAATCACCCTATTGGAAAACGCTATAACTTTTGCAAATGGCGCTAAATGTCAATTCGGTTTTCACATTTGTAAAGTAAACAAATTCAAAATACAAATCAATAAGACATAAATGGGTTTACTCCGCAAGAACGCGGTATAACAAGCAGTACTAAAGTTTATCATAAAAAAAAAATTACAGCAAAATAACATCGAGTGATTACTTTTGCCCCATCCTGTACATGATTTTTAAGATTCTAAAGTAGTATTTTTTTAATCTTACGTATTAGGTGTACGATTGACTTTATATTTTTAACGAATACGAGGAGTGTATCTATCTGTTGATATTGACTTGTAAATTGTAATGAGCCACGACGTCATCTCATGTTCACAATCTAGCGTTATATAATGTACAAGCATTCAATATGTTGATAAATAAATAATCACCTTGATTTACGCTGGCGCGATATCAACTGTCAAATGTGAGTGTGTGTGACTCAAATACTTAAACCACTATAAACGGTGTCTGGAAACTCATAGTATAAGTGGGATTTTGGTGGACCCACATCAGATTTGGAGTCGATTTTGAACAGTGGCGGCTCGTGGTATCTTCAACTGGGGGTTCAGAAATTCAAGAGAAAATATATTTATTCAAAATGTATTAAATATATATTTTAAATAATCTGCTAAAGGTAAAAAATGGGCTCGAAGAGTGGGTCGAACCATTGTTCGGTGGAATGACTTCGTCGAGAATCGAGGCCCAGATAAAAAAAAAAAAATAAAAGATGGATTAGAGAACAAGAAAGCAAAATTAGAAAAAAAAATTATAACGTAAAAGAATAAAACATTTATATGTAATACTAAGTAAAATTACAATACACACATTATCTACAACTTACTGGTCCGATTTTTTTCTTCATATTATTAAATTGTAAAATGGGAGCCTCAAAATGGGCAAAGGACCAAGTGAGGCTAACGTTATCGAATAATGTTTTAAAATATGTAAGGTTATTGTATCTAATAAATAAAATGCAATATTATATTTATTTATTTAGACACACACCAGTACGTTTTATTACAAGTGATAAGGCAGGTATATTATGTACTTGTTGACCCCGCAAAGTTATTGCTAACTCCGACTTCTTCCACCATTCACTCCTGTATACCATACAGGAGTACCTTACTGTTAAAAACTACATTACATCGACTTTAATTCGACTACGTATCTCATTTCGGTGCTGAGATATTGCGATAAGTGTTCCTCGAACGACCCCGATTTCTTATACCATTCAAACCACTCTCTAAATACTCCTGGCACTAATATGAACAAGTTTTGAAATTTTCAGCGATATCGGTGGACTACTTTTCGAGTTTTGCGAGCACAAACATACGAATGCTGAATTTATAATATTTTGTAGCTAGAATTTTTATAAGCTGACGCGCATTCGGCGTTGCTCGACTTTTCTCTACTTTATATAAATATAAGATGCGTGTACTATATATATATATATAAACCTTTCGGAAGAAATTGTCTAAATGATAATGAAAACCCTATCAAAATCCGTTGCGTAGTTTAGAAGAACTAAGCACACCAACAGACAGACATGGATTGCGACTTTATTTTATACTATTTAGAGATGTCCACACAATATCTTAAGAAAGACTAAAACAAGACAGTTTTTGGTTTTCCTCCACCTTTACACCTCGTGTCAAGGGATTTTAGCGCGGTAAACAATAATTAACTCAGTTTCAATTATTAATTAACAATTATTCCTTCAGGAAATTTTTCGCAAATTTAATACTGATTGCAGTCGGACCATTACTTTTTGTTTTTTTTTTTTAATTTGCGCTAGTTAAATGTTTTATTTCATATTCTGAACAAAAGTTCCAAATTCACTCGATCTGAATCAGAAACTAAAACCTCAAACAATCCAATCTAAATCAGAAACTAGAACGTCAACCAATCCAATCTGAATCAGAAATTAAAACCTCAACCAATCTAAAACGTGAAAATATATTTTTTAATTCATTTGTAGTTTGTTTTGAATCTAAACCTGCAAAGCAAAAACATTACTACCACATAGAAGTAAGATCAATTATTATCCAGAAATCTACTTGTAAACGTTTCCAGATTTCTGCATCGTTTTGCCAGTTACAAATATCTAACTTTTTAAGCCATGGTGCATTTGTAGCACAAACCTCACAACTTTCAATGTCTTTTTCAGTATAATTTTTAAAACCTATCTAAAATCAATGTTTTTTATAATCCTTTTGATTTGGAAATACCTAAATGTGACCCCTGCAAAACAACAATACTTTTATCCTGCAAAACTTTCGATGTAATCCATGTATTTTGATACTACAAACAATCATCAAAATAAATAAATGATTTCTTAAATGAAGCCATATTAATGCGTTGCTTTGTAACTATTTTCTACGGCCAATAATTGTTTTTATATATTCCAAAATCTCGTTTAATGAGTTTTCTTCACAAATTTACTTTTCAACATCTTGATGTGGTCCTCGAGCCCATGGTTTAGTTGATGTGAAAGAAATTCGTTAAATTGAAAATGAATAACTACTTTCATGATATTGATACTGAATTCACAAAATACGTCAAAGTTGACTAGCGAGCAAGTGTCCTGCATTTATAGATAAGTTTTCAATATATGTATATATTTTTTTTATTATTTTTTAGTACTGCCGGTCGAGGACCACATCAAGTTGCTGGTCTTCGGAGAGGCGCACAAGGTGCCATGTGATTCTTGCACCGTCTCTGAGCTAGAGCACGCGTTGCCCTCCTGGTATGACAAGAACAAGTACAAAAGGTAAAAAGCACTTATCCAATGATTTGCATCCTTTTTGAAAAATTAACTATGTCTACGAGGTAATTTGGTTCCTTTCAGCTCTTAGTGGATTAGATTAAAAAGGTTCGGAGTGTTAGGCCCACGCGAAGAATTGCTAAGGGTTATTGAATAATTTTAAGACGGAAGTCGAGAACTTTCAGTTTGAAGAGGTTAAACTACGAACTGTACCAACTATTTAAAAGGCCTTCAACAAGACAGTTTATAAAACTGGACGTGCTCACAGAACTGGGCACAAGGGTGAAAGACAGCAGGCTATCACAAAGGTTTCTCTCATAATCTGCCTCAAACTTTGATCTGTAATATGAACTCTGGAAGCAGGAAGCAACCAGAAATCAGCAGGAACGGATTTATTTTTGACAGATGGCCAGGATTATTTAGCTATAATGATATTGATGGACTTTTGAACCTTCAGTACTTAGTCAAATTCCCTTTATCTGCATTGAGGCTACGTTATAAGCTTTCAAAAGAAGACGAAGCTTGCTGAAGATGTTCTTTTGTTATTTGTTTTTGGGGTGCTGTGCCGTGTTGCGCTAACACCTTCTTCTGCCAACGTTTCGGACAACGTTACAGTTTCCATCATCAGGGCAGATGATGGACACTCTAAAGTTGTCCGAAACGTTGGCTAAGAAGAAGTTAGCGCAACACGGCATAACACCCCAAAAACAAATAACAAAAATACTTTTGGCCGTGAAAATCTTAAATCATATTTGACTGAAGATGGTTTGAAATCTTGATTATACATAAATAGGAATAATAGAGAATATTGAATACAGTATGACTTATTTAAAAATAGACCTACAATCTTTGCGAGTTAAGTAGTATTGAAAGAAACACTGTGCATTTTTCATATCGTTGTCACGTTAAATAATTGAACCAGGTGTATTTTTTATTAATTTTCATAGCACATTTTGCGTTATTTTTCCATCGATGGAATTTTATATAAAATTACTTCTCAACTCGGCATTTGCATAGGAGATTATCTTAAAAAATAACATATTACATTTAACATGACATTAAACATTTATCAGTATTTATATTTGTTGGAATAACTTTTTAAGGGTCAGGTCACAATGGCTGGGTAGTTAAAGGCCTTGTCCCGATAAGCCGAAGATCCAGGGTTCGATTCCCAGTTGTGACCGTTACCTTTTGTAAATTTTTTGTGTCTTTTTCGGTTTCATATTTCGTTTAGATATATTATTTTTTAAATAACTATTAAATTACATATTTGTAATTAAAATATACATTGAGCAATATTTACATTTGTTTCTTGCTTTAAAAAAATGTTTTCCCGTTATTTCCAGGGGACAGAGCTACATGAAGCGAAACTTCACGGGTCACCTCACTTCCACCTTGTGTGGGGTCATCACGGCGTTCGCTGTGCCCTCCATCCTCACTATCCTCATGAAGACTCATCGTTCCTCCACTACGTACACAGCCTACAGGCGCTATCTCTCCACCATCATGCACTTCAAATCCTGGTACAACGAAGATCTGGTGCCGGGATCGGAGTGAGTTAACAACCTTTCTTTATTGTGTCTCTTGACCCTGACAAACATTGAACGCACCGCGCTGAATCTGAGAAGATCTGTGGCACTTCAACAATAAACTACGTATTTACGAGAAAAATAAAGTAAACCACCAAAACAGTGAATGGGAGAAAGCTCCCCAATTTAAAGAATTCAAAATGGTTCAAATCAGAAACGAACCTGTCACCTACTCAACATAAATCACTGCGGATCACAGTAAGAATTTATATACCAAGATAATGAACAGGTAAAAGACTCTCGGAGTCAAATTTCAATTAAGAGTGGAAAGTGGAGTGGAAATTTGAAGATGCTGAAACACGTTGATTAACTTATGGTTCCAGTGTCCCACTTTTGCTTTTATTTTGTTCAAATTTGATCACAACACAAATCAAGTTATACCACAAAATCGATTCCAAATGTGATGTAGATTAATCAGTTTCCCGCTTAGACCATTAGACCGCTTTACAATGATACATGGAACTGGGTGTACCCTGATACTTCGTTAAACGGACTGATCTACTCTCCTTTCCTGAGATTCAGAATGCTTGGACATCTTTTTAAAACATTCTAATGTATTTTTAAGTGCCTGGACGTCCGTGAGCACCGTAAGAGAACGCCACATCAAATGGTCCAACGTTTCGAAGCTAAGGAAAGATGGCCACATCTCCCAACGAGACCTTGTCTTAACTCTGACAGCCTTCGGTGGGGTCGGTCTGGTGAGGCCGCATCTGCTCGGCATGGAGCATGATAACCGGGAAGACTTGGAAGCTTTTGCACACTTCTGGAGGACGATTGGACATATGCTAGGAATTGAAGACAGGTAATATATCTTTTTTTAATTTCATCATTTTATACAGGAGCAGAAGTAAGTAAGACATATCCCTTTCAAGTCAAAGAGACAAAAGTTTTTAATGCTGATGATTATCCAGAATTCTTTTGGACTCTCCATGCCATTCGCTTGTCAAAGACCTTCATTACTTTAAATTGATGGTGAAAGCCCGTCTGGGGTTTAGTTCACATTTTATTAAGAAAATTCATTATTCAATAATAAATTTAAGCCTAGGTGTTCGAGGGATAAGGCTCTAGCAATCTGGAGGTCGCGTATTCAAATCCCAGCATGCGGCACTTTCCATAGTGCAAGATACTATCAGAATCGCCTGGTGTAAGATCAACATTCATAATTGAAATGTTGCTTAAACTGGGTTTAGCTGTATTTAGTGACCAGAACTGAATATCCAGATAATTTTCCGCCTTCCTCCTCCCATCTCCTTCCGTTCACCACTATCTTCAGCCTCACAACATATCCCAATTGGGAACGCCATAGTCACACTGGCTCCAGACTGCTGGGAGCAGTTGATACAAACATTTTAGATACCTTTTTACTGTTTTCACTGTTCTTGTTGTTAATTTGTTCCAACGTTTATATTTTTCTTTTGTATTTGTTTAAACTATAGTATATGCATCGACCAAACATCGATGAGGACCTAAGTATAATCATTTGTTTGTATATTTGGATAAATTATGGAACTTAATTGGTTTATCATGCAATATAATGATTTATATTTCATTTTTGATTTTGTTTGTCATTATCTTATAAATAACTGTTAATAAATTAAAAATAAAGTAAAATAAAGGCGATACACCCTAAATTATGACTAAGTTGGTGCCCTAGTGGAAGTTACCCAGAGGCAAAAGGCCGGCCCATTGCGGTCGGAAGTGGAGCGGCCTGACTTGCTAAGGCGTCAAGAAGATGATAATACCTAACACTTAATACAAAACAGAGATAGACTAAGGAAAAAGTAAACTGACTGTAAGGAAAAAGATATTCAAGTAGGAACGGAAGAAATGAGGAATGTAGATTCACAGAAAATTTGTGGGGTAGGCCAAATCCCACCCTAGGATATAGCACCGTGATAACTTCGGTGTTAACGATAGGTTTCAATAATTCGTGTAGTAATGGTTCTCTTTTATGATATTCCAGGTACAACACATTCAGGCCATCTTTAGACGAAACACTGCTTGTAACCGAAGCCATCATCACAGGAATCTACAAACCGTTAATTCAAAATCCTCCCGAATACTTCTACCACATGACATCTGCTTACCTTCAAGGCCTTTGGTTCTTCGACCCCACCTTGACAGTAGCAGCCATGAGCTATTTCAACTACAGACTCCTCGGAGTTGAAGGGTTCGAGTACAATCCAAAAGGAGCACTGGAGATCAAACAAAAGAAAGAAATCAAAATCAGAGAAAGTCAATTGAGGAACATAAATTTCAAAAAAGGAGTTGGCTATTCAGATTATCCTGGAAAAGACGAAGAACCTCTTGTAACAGGAGACAAATACTATATGACCCTTGGCTTGTATAATAGATTTGTCCTGTTCGTGATGGTGTTCTGGTTTAACAACGTCGTCAGCACCATAATTGGTAAAGTGCTTGGTCTGCTGAAAGGAGGGATCAATTTACTGTTGGCAAAATTTTTCCCCATCCTATTCATTCTGAGGTATGGTTTTAAAGGAGCCTATGTGAACAAGTATGATGAAGACATTAAAATTGAGGCCAGGATAAAAACTAATAAGGAAATTCTCGCAGAAACACGGTATTGATTGTGGATAATATATTCAAAATGTTAACAAATGAAAAAAAAATTAATAAATATAATGTCACACAACCACTTTTCTTTCTTCGAAAAAAATAATTAATTTGTTTTAGTAAATATTATCCTGAAACGACATTGCAAACATAAAATGTTAATATTTTAATTTTTATAATAATAAACTAATTTTTATAAGACAAGGTTTTTTATGCATAGCACAAAGTATAACAAATTATCATAAGCAATAATTATTCTCCATACAAATTGAAAATATCTCCCGAGTAAAAATAAATGCCGCCGACGGGAATTGAACCCGCACTTCTTCTGATCTCTTCTGAAATTATCTGATCTCCATTCAGGTGCTCTGGACCACTGAACTAGGTACGTCAGTTTATTTCCAACACGCCAAATAATTCAATGTGTATTAGTAGGTACTTCAATCAACAATTACTGCGTATTTTGTTTTTTCACTTGTAAACAACCAACTTTATTTTAGTAGGAAAAGCTTTGTTAGTGCTAAATTTCCCACTAGATGGCGTCGAGACATATTATGTTGGTGAAATATTTTGACTTGTCAAATATTATTATTTTTTTATAATGATAAACTAATGTTTATAAGACAATGTTTTTTATGCATAGCACAAAGGATAACAAATTATTATAAGCAATAATATTTTTTTATTGTTTGTTTTAGGGGTGTTACGCCGTGTTGCGTTAACTCCTTCTTTAGCCAACGTCGGACAACGTTACAATGTCTATCATCAGGGCAGATGTGTTAGTAAGTCTCTTGTAAATATAACAACTAGGTATTTCTAGACAGACAGTTTCTTCATGAACATACCGGCTCTTGATAATTTTCCAAAATCCGCGATCGATATGGTCTGAAATATTCAGCAAAGAAATTGTACATAGTGGGTAACCTAGATAGTCGACGGCAGCAAACTCTGAAATTACTTATACAGGGTGTCCGGGTTAAAGTGCACTAACTTCGGCAGGTGATTCCACACGATAGTAGAATTAATAAACTAAATTCCAACTTTTAGGGATACTTTACAGGTAAAAATGTAAAATTGGTCTGCCACAGGGGACTGTGTGACCTGTTGCTAAATTTACCGTTCCGCGCCACCCAATTCCATTAGTGATTAATTACCCTCCTTCTTGTCAATAACTTTTATTTTATTCATGTATCTTTTATCAGGAGATTTTTCAATGTGAATGAGTGTTTCAGGCGAATAATTCTTGCTTGTAAAATAATTGTAACCCTTTGTGCTATGCATAAAAAATCTTGTCTTAAACATTAGTTTACCAAAAAAAAAATAATAATATTTGACAAGTTCTAGTATTTCACCTAAAAATGTAGACAATTTGTCTCGACGCCATCTAGTGAGAGAGTTAGCACTTACAATGCCTTTCTCATATAAAATAAAGTTGGTTGTTTTCAGATGAAAAAATGTAACAAGCAGTAATTGTTGAATGAAACACTAGTATATATTGAATTATTTCGCGGATAAGAGATAAGCCGCCATAGCTCAGTGGTCAGAGCTGTCGACCGGAAATCGAAGGGACACGGGTTCGGGTCCCGTTGGCGTCATGTATCTTTTATCAGGAGATTTTTCAATGTGGATGAGTGTTTCGGGCGAATAATTATTGCTTGTAAAATAATTAAAATAATAGCTAAGGATCTGATAATTGACGCATCTAGGAGAGTTTAACTTTACAAACTTGTTTGTTTTAATCAAAACTTGTTCATGTAGTGTGCATTTATTCAGACCTACTTAAAAGAACATCTTTATTCAATGCGTGTTTTCTCCAAAGATTTACATTTGACATTGCGTTTATTTGTGTGTAATTGGAATTACTGTGACAATGTCTGGCTTCACCCACGAAGAAAGAGCAGAAATTCATTAGGTTTACGGGCTACATGATGTAAATACTCATAGAAAGTGGCCATTTTGAAAATATTTCAATTATTAAAAAACAATGGCGTTAGTTATTAGTTATACGGTGTGGTAGCTACCTATCCCCATCCATGCAGAAGATTCGCGTTTAAACTCGAAGGGCGTGCTTTAGAAGAAAGAAGGGCCGGAAGTTTCACCTTCTAGAAAACATTCGAGAGCATTTCACAACATTCCAGAACATCCCGGAACATTGTGGAATGTTCAGGAATAGTCTGGAACGTTCGGGAACATTTTTTCTAAATTGTATAAAACAAAGTTGATGTCTGTGTCTGTATATTTGTGCGTTTAGTTCTTCTAAACTATGCAACTATGAATAGGGTTTTCACTATCATTTAGAGATTTCATTTCAGAAGGTTTATATATATAATACATGAGTTAGTGCACTTACCGGACTCCCTGTATAACATTAGGTGATATTATTACTATGTACATTGTAACATATTTTCTTTAAATGAACATTATTTATTTGACTCAACATACTAAAAAAAAGTTTAATAACTTACACACAGCAGGTGGTAAGGAGTTCGTAATTACCCTTGTGATTTATTTTTTTCTAATATGCATTTGGTAAATTGAACTGAGGATAAATGGAAGAAATCAAAAGAAAAAGTGCAGTTATTATTAATTGCCACCATTTATTATTGTGTACGAGCGTTCTTTAGCATAAAAATTTAAGCCTTTACCTATTTGGTAAATTGAACTGAGGATAAATGGAAGAAATCAAAAGAAAAAGTGCAGTTATTATTAATTGCCACTATTTATTATTGTGTACGAGCGTTATTTAGCATAAAAATTTAAGCCTTTACCTATTTGGTAAATTGAACTGAGGATAAATGGAAGAAATCAAAAGAAAAAGTGCAGTTATTATTAATTGCCACCATTTATTATTGTGTACGAGCGTTCTTTAACATAAAAATTTAAGCCTTTACCTATTTGGTAAATTGAACTGAGGATAAATGGAAGAAATCAAAAGAAAAAGTGCAGTTATTATTAATTGCCACTATTTATTATTGTGTACGAGCGTTATTTAGCATAAAAATTTAAGCCTTTACCTATTTGGTAAATTGAACTGAGGATAAATGGAAGAAATCAAAAGAAAAAGTGCAATTATTATTAATTGCCCCCATTTATTATTGTGTACGAGCGTTCTTTAACATAAAAATTTAAGCCTTTACCTATTTGGTAAATTGAACTGAGGATAAATGGAAGAAATCAAAAGAAAAATTGCAGTTATTATTAATTGCCACTATTTATTATTGTGTACGAGCGTTATTTAGCATAAAAATTTAAGCCTTTACCTATTTGGTAAATTGAACTGAGGATAAATGGAAGAAATCAAAAGAAAAAGTGCAATTATTATTAATTGCCCCCATTTATTATTGTGTACGAGCGTTCTTTAACATAAAATTTAAGCCTTTACCTATTTGGTAAATTGAACTGAGGATAAATGGAAGAAATCAAAAGAAAAAGTGCAGTTATTATTAATTACCACTATTTATTATTGTGTACGAGCGTTATTTAGCATAAAAATTTAAGCCTTTACCTATTTGGTAAATTGAACTGAGGATAAATGGAAGAAATCAAAAGAAAAAGTGCAATTATTATTAATTGCCCCCATTTATTATTGTGTACGAGCGTTCTTTAGCATAAAATGTCATTTCTGTAAGCCCTTTGTTTTCATATGACTAACAATAAATATCTCCCAGACCTTGTAGCGTCCATGTACATAGCTGTGAACTCTGTTATCAAACAATTAGTACAACTGTTTGTGTCTGAAATATGTAGGTTAGCGCAAGTATTTTCAGCTCTCAATGTTGTTTCCAACATGAGACAGGCTCTCAAATTCAACTCAATTCATTGAACTGCAAAAAAAAACACACAAACAATAATTTTTTTTTATTTCATTGAAAAATTATTTTCGCATTTACATAATTAAGTTCGTTGATACGAGCCCACTCAAAAATTTATACCAGTTAAGTTCACAGTGTGGCACGTAATCTTGTCTCGGACGTGTAACTTGTCCGTAAAAATAATATTATATTATGTATCTAGTTGCCTATTGATTGCCGACACTACTGAGGCTTATTTGGAGAGTAACCAAGTTGGATACGCTACGTCAGTACTGCGTGAAATGTCTGACAGGAGCTCAACAAGTGAGTAAAAACAGTTTTAGAATGTTTGTTTTCATAAATAAACTGTTGTCAATTTACATAATGTACAGTTAGTTTGTTTGTTTATTCTGTTATTGGTTTTGTACTATCTATGTTCATTGTTGTTAAAGATTGCTGACAATAATTTACTGCTTTTGATGAATAAATTGATAAATTGTTCATTAACAGTTGTATTGTTTACTACAAGTTTTCTCGTTAATTCTTTATATAAACTGTCTGGTCAGCTCGAATTTTTTATAAACAACTATTTTGATTGCTGCAATTTTACTAAGGCAAATCGTAAGTGAATGTTTAGATATTGGATGTATTAACTCGAATAGTACCTTCTCAGAACTGGAAAATAACTTTGAAATTTGATGAATTGTTCAAATTTTGTAAAACAACCCGTGCTAACTATTTTCGGTTATTTACTTTTTTAGTTGTTGTTCTAACTTTATTATTTACGATAAACTCTTAAAATGTTGACGGTTTTTGACCGCTGTCAATAAAAGAATTGATTATCAAAAACAGTTGTGTTAATTTATATATGTTTTTGATGTATACATAAATGTGTTACTTTATAATTTTTGCATAAAATGCAATAATTACCAATTTTTTGATAATTTTATACACTTAAAACAATATTAATACCTAATTAATCACCGTTCATTATGATATTTTTGTCGATAAGTACTTATTTATCTGTACTTGTTTGTCTAATTAGAAATTTGTTAATTTTCGTTATACGTTAATCCTGGCGAATAAACGACGGTTTTCAAACATGACGACCTTTTTGATTAAATGTTGGTGCTTAAGTGATTTATTATATGTAAATTAAAATGACGCCACAATGAGAAATTGCAATTATTAAAGAAGTTATTTTGTGTTGAACAATAAATTGGTTATTGATTATTTGTGTTGATGCATGAACTCTTTTAAATCGACATATTTGGTTCTAAATGAACAAATGATATGTTTTTTGTATCATGTACGTTAAATCTTGTTAACTTGTTAAAAAAATTAACGGATTATTTTTGTCTATCGAGAAATTCTTTATTCACAAGCAGTTTATGTGGTTTGTCATCATCTCTAAATAGTATAAAACGAAGTCGCTATCGGTGTCTGTCTGCTAACGTATTGTGATAGGGTTTTCATTATCACTTAGAGAATTTCTTCCGGAAGGTTTTTTTATATTTAAATCATGCATATTATATTTATAAAAAATAGTGAAAAGTCGATGTTGGAAAGTGATTTGAAATTGCTAATTCTGGCTAAACCTTTTGGGATACATCAAAATAATGTAAAATGGAATTGTACATCTTATAAAGACCTACAGAAAAGTCCGTGACCGAATATGTCTAGTCTCTTAAGGATAACGCCGGGTACACATCAGCTAGTTAGATATAATTACTTTCTTTAAACCACATTTTTTTTAACTGTCGCATGTCTGTCGGCATCTGAAAACCGCTTTCCTCGTCTGGTCAGAGGTCATCCAAGTGCAGTTTAACTGTATTCATTAACGTTCTTTTTAAATAATTATCTCGGAGTTAACCATTTCTAATTTTCTACGGAGCATAAAACCACTAACCAATAATACATTGAAGCAAACGATCATGTTTTGATATAAACAAGTTCTTAATGGCATCAACATGATTTTTAAGATTCTGAAACAGTACTTTTTTTAATCTTACGCGTTAGGTGTGTATCTATCTGTTGAGATTAAACTCTTAATTGTAATGAACCAATAAGTTATAGTATGTTTACAATCCACAGTTACATAATATTACATTACGTGAATGTAGAAGTATTCAATGTTTTGATAAATTATTGATGACCTTGATTTACGCTGGCGCGATATCAATTCTGAAATGTGCGTGTGTGTGACTCAAATACTTAAACCATTATACACGATGTCTCGAAACTCGTAGTACAAGTGGGAAAATGGTGAGCCCATATCACATTTGGAGACGATTTTGAGCAGTGGCGGTTCGTGGTATTTTCAACTGGGGGTTCCTCTGAACCTATTCTATTCAAGAGAAGATATGTTTATTCAAAATATACTTAATGTTGTTGTCGCTGTATAGTGGAGAAAGCTCAACACAATATTGCATAACTAGCGACTTAGACTATATGGCATTTGCTGAAACTTTCGTAAAAGTAACTAAGGAATATAGCGTCATATCTAAAAAAAATGTTTTATTTTAAATACGCAAACATAAGTATAGTAGATACATTAAAATCTGTTAATTTTACTAGTAGATTTACAAATGCCATTAAGCAAACGGTTGGAGAAATGCAGGAACAAGAAAGCACTGTACAAAAATTTACTGCAACTACTATAGAAAGTTAAATATCAAAACATAACATAGTATAAATATCATTTAACTTGCAAAGACCGGCCGGCCGCGCCATCCGTCAATCTTCAAAGGTCACGTGGCAACAAACATTACGCTTCGCGGCGCACGATTGTCTTAATTTGTCTTAGGTTTGCGATAACACCGTCAGGGCGATTGGGTTGTTTTGATTTTTTGTATGAAGAATTTTGTTCTGATTCTATAACCCTCGAAGTATCAGATTGCTCTTCCATCGGTTTTTTTGATCGCATGGATTCTAAAGGTAGAATTTTTAGAGCGTGCTGTTTATAATGTGCTGATATTATTATAAATTTTCTCCTCTTTTAATGGGAGGGTTCACCGCACAAACACACTTTAGAGAAACCCGCCACTGATTTGACTTTTATTGATTTGAGCTTACGTTTACGAGTAAGTCATTTTTTAAAAATGGTTGCTAGGGAGTTAATATCAGTTATTTAAAATACCTCGAAGCGAAGACCGGCTCCAAAATTATTTAACTTTTTTAAAAGAGATAAAGAAAATTAATGCTAAGATCAATTTTTTTTATCGTTTCTATGTGATATGCTTTTTTCATCCAAAAGAGGTGCCTGCGAAAAATTACAAACTCTGATCACCGGGATTCTTGTAGACCAATTTTTAAAAATCTCAAACTTCTGACAGTGACGGACATATATATAATGGAGTTATGCCTGTTAGTTCGATCATCTCCAGAAAAGTTCCCACAAAAAAACTCAACACATAAACACGCTACAAGGTTCACAGAAAACTTATTAATCCCAAAAGCAAACAAAACTATATTTCAAAAAGGACCACACTACATGGCCATTAAACTATATAACAACCTTCCACGTAGCATCAAACAAGTAACCGACATACTTAAATTTAAATCATTTGCAGTTGCATATAAAGATACACTGTTTATTTTTTCATGCCTATAACATATTAAATAACAGAACAAAACTTGTTTTTAATAATTTTCGGTGCTTAATATGCGATTTTTTTTTTCTTATAGCGAATTTCATATAATTAACCTTTCAGCATAACAAGTTTAAAGATATTATCTTAAAAAATAACTTTTTTTGGAATTTAAAACCTAAATAGGTAAAGAGGAACTTGTTATAAATCGCTAGACATCGGGTTTGCGGGGGCTTAGAGACTATTCCATATGAAACCATTACAATAAAATGTGGCTTGAAGGGTTTTACGAAAACGCAGTCGTAAATGTTAATAATAATAATAATAATAATACTTGGATGACTTGTATAGCGCCGTTTTTGTGCAAAAACACCTCAAGGGCGCTGTACAAGCTTATAATACATTTCTAGAGTGATCTATGTTATTACTTAACTATTTATGGAGAAAATATACAGTACAATACTTACCTGGTAGGTCACTTGAGATTAACACTTAATTAACATTTTCTAATTGTTTATTGGCGAAATTTAGATACAGGATTTAGGACTTAATTGAAAAATTGAATATAACTGGACTTTCTCTTAGGAATGGTATATTTAATTTAAGGGTACGACAGCTTAAAAAGGTAAGTTTTTAGTTTAGACCTTAGAATGTTAATTTTAAAGTCACTCTGTAATATGATATGGCTATGTAATTTAATATTGTAGTGAAAAATTGAAACGTAAAAGTTGCATTAGTTAAGATATTTTTTAAGACGATGCACTACGTTGTGATGCAAAATCATGTGTTTTTGGTTTGAAAATTTGGTCGCCTCGAAATGTTTCAGATGCTTTAATTAAATACTGCGAGTAGAATACATCTTGGCCTTTGAAATAATCAAGTATTTTTTAGATAAGTCTTTTTATAAGCCCAGAAAAAAATTATGTATAAGGCCCTTAAAAATGCTTTAAAGTTCGAAATCTCCTACTTACGAACCCATCTTCGGTTATGATTTTATTGTATAATGTGGCAAATTAAGTTATTTATAAAATGATCGGAAAAAAATAAAATATTTATGCCTGAACATCCACAAAATAAAATAAAAGGCACTTTTTGGCCATGTTTTTTTCTTGCATAAATCAAAACAGGCAAGGGAATTTAAACCTTATCGCCATCTACGTAAGGGGTGTTATTGATTGCGGCTCGATTTAAAATATTACACGACGTAGTGCATCGCCTTAAATACAAATACCAAACAAGTATACGAGTATAATGCATATTTTGAAACTGTATTAATATAATACTATATTGTATGTACCTAATATTGTAGTGCAAAGTAAAACATGAAGGTTTACAAAGAATAAGTGGAATGCTGTTTCAACGTCCAACTCAAAGTCTGACCGGACACGGTCTACCACAAATAATGTGAAAAATCGTCATATTTTTTTTCTTTACGTATAAAGTAACTACCACTTTGAGGTTTGACATTTTATCAACCTATGTAAAATTAACATATCAAAACACTTTCCACGAGAATCTGAATGTCATGAAGAAATATTGATTTCAATAGTTATCGAATAATTAGCCAATAAGTATTTAAGTTGCGCTATTATTTCTTAACATTATTTATTTTGTTAATGATGCCCTACTGGTTAACCCTTCAGGCATCGGAAGGACATTTATAGCCACAAACATTAAACGCCATTGGGTCTTATAAGACCCTCTCATTGTACCCGATAAGAGAGATCTGACCGGGTCTTCTTTGCATTATAGTATTTTTCTAATTGTTCTATAATACAAAGGAATGTGATTTGATTATTTTTGTTCTCAGTTTGTCTAAATATTTATACTTTTTTACGATTACTAATTGGCGGTATATTTTTTTATTGCATAAATGGTATAAAAAAATATGTGACAGTTCTCGTACTAATTCCCTACACAAAATGAGTGTGTTTTATAAAAAAAACGAATTCTTTCAAATTATGTACGTTTCACAGTTAAGTTTAAGTTAACATTTTACATGTTTGATAATATTTTTTAATATTAAGAAATAGCAATTCTTATTTCAAATACACACATCTGAAAGATAATTTTATCTAGTTTTTAAAATGGTAAATGTTGTTAAATTTTTTTTTTTAAATGAGAAATATATAGCCATCTCTGGTCCGGAGTCCCAAAAACTTTGAAAAACAAGTAGACCAAGAAACGGGCGGTCCGTTTGATAGATTCCCCGCTCTTAACAAACGGATTGTAATCCTTTGAGTACAGGCGTCAGGTAGATATGTTGTCCTTGTTCTATTGGTATTAAAATGGAAGATGCTCCGAGGAACTAGCGTCATTGATCCCTTCGACACTGGTGCATATTCGGGAAACAAGCCAAACGCGCGCACACATATGTACACAATTGATATTTGACACATGAGAACGGGTCGCTTCTACGACTCGATTTTGAGTTCAACAGCTCCGCTATGGAACGATTGGCCGGCCTCTGTATTTCCTCCCTCCTACAACATGGGTCTATTTAAGACCCATGTTCACTCCTTCCTCCCCTCAAAAAGAACCTACAAACAACATCCACAAAGATGACGTGGGTCCTGAAAGAAATTATTTTCCAAAGGGCCTCCTGGGTGAAGTTAGTGTTGGGAATTTTAAGTAAAAATACTCCAGAAGGGGTGTACGTATTTCTTAAACAAAGTTTCGCATTTATTTACAAAAAGAAGCCAACATTTTGAAGTAATTAAAACTTTGATAATTGCTTTATCGTTTAAAAACGTTCGCAGTTAAAAAAAAATCTACTAAAGGTAAAAAATGGGCTAAAAGAAAATTGACGTTTCCATCTAAAATCAATGTTATGTTTATTAAATAATGTCATTATGGTAAGTGGTCACCAATAGAAACAAAATTCCCGCTAGGTTTAATACACTTTGTTGTTTAAATAACTATTACTTCGAATAACTATTCTATGAAAAATACTTTTGTAAAATACGCGCGGAAGTTGAAGTATTTTTATTTCTTTCGAAAACAAGACAGTTGTCACGTAGACAGAAGTCTCGGGATTATGCAACATAAAAACATCCAATTTTCAAAACAGGTTTCGAATGAAAAATCGTATTATATCATACTAAACAGCAATTTGTTTTCGATCATGCCGCAGTTCAGGGTATCGATTCGAAAGTACATACATTGGTCGACTTTCTTATTCGTGAGTCTCATCGAAAGTACATACTTACATTACCCAAACGTCAAAAGTCATTCCACTCGAACAACGAGTTGGTCAAACCTCGTTGTTCGAGTGGAATGACTTCGTCGAGAATCGAGGCCCAGATACAAAATTAAAAGATGGATTAGAGAACAAGAAGGCAATATAACAAAAAAAAATAACGTAAAAGAATACAATATAAATATATACGTAAAAGACGGTAACATTACGATACACACATCATTACATACAACTTATTTGGTCGATCTATACAACCGTACCCCATAGAAGGTACTATAATTCCCGAATTTTTTTTTTCAATACTTCCTTCATTATTTTATTTTATTTCATCTCATTTTATTATTGAATTAGTTAAATTGTAAAATGGGAGCCTCAGCAAGGGCAAAGAACCCAGTGAGGCCCACATTATCGAACAATGTTATATGTAAAGTTATTGTATCAATAAGAAAAGTTTTTTATATTTTTTTATATATATATAAATTAAAAATAATATAAAACAAAATGAACCTTTGTCTGTCCAACTGGGAAGAATTCCCGTTTCAGGACAGCCAAATTGTGAATTTAGTACATAATATTCTTACAATGGAATGGCGATGCTGTCAAAACAAATTTTGAGAACATTGTTGATTGCATTCAAAGTGACAGGATGGTTTCTTTATCCTTGAAAGAATCGCAAAGATGTAATTTATTACCAGGGTCAATTTGGATAACATTAGTAATTGCATTCAGAACAGATGAATGGTTTCTTCCGGGACATCACAAGTCTGAGATTATTTCCAGTGCATTTTGGAGACATTTACAATTGTATAGTTAGAATTTCCACATTTATAAATCAGTATAAGACATATGAATCCTATGGTACTATATTTTTAGAATTTCTTAGGTGATAGAAATTACACATTACTAGACCAGAATATATGCGGTATGACATATGAATTTCCAATTTTAAAATTTCGAATCTTTATTTATTAAATGGCTAGTCATTATCATTTTTTTTTTTTTTTTACAGTAATACCGCACAAGAGTCCCAACTGCTCCCGTCTGGAGCCAGTGAGACTATGGCATCCCCAATTGGGGTATGTTGTGAGGCTGAGGGTATTGGGGAGGGGAGGGAGATGGGGAAGAGGAAGGTGGGGAAGTACCTGGCTATTCAGATCTGGTCACCAAACACGGCTAAAGCCATTTCAAGCAACGTTTCAATTCTGAATGGTGGTCTTACACCAGGGCGATACTGAGAGTATCTTCCACTCTGGAACGTGCCGCAAATATACTATATATACTATATATTATTTTAATTAATTAATTGTGAAATAACACAAATTAATCAAATAAAATTTATTTGCGCACGCCGGGTTCGAACCCGCGACCTTCGGATCTGTAGTCAAAAGCGTATACCACTAGACCACGCCGGCCGTCGGCCATCATATTCGTCACAGTTATTATATAGTGAAAGTAAAATTATGTCAATAAGGAAAGTTGTGCATAATACAGGCTCTCTGTAAAATTTTCAACAACATTGATAGTGCCAAAAGATCACAAGTGTGGAACACTAGATTGGGTTCATCTTTAATGTAGGTATCAAACGATGAATACCAGCACATCCTTTGAACAAAGGAGCTACGTTGCATTATAATATGCTAGGCGAAAACTATAGTTTCGTTAAATCTATTCAAGAAAATGGTTAAAAAATCCATACTGGCTGAGAGTGGTGATTTTAGATTGCCCATGTCGTGGCTTTTGTCATAAATCACATTAGGAGCTCCATATTCAATGTGATCCATGTGTGTATGTGTTATGTGATTTACTTATTTGATTGCAGATAATTGTAAAGCTGTTCATTTCGACACATGAATTCCCTAGTGAGATGAGCAGCGGAAAAAAAATGAATAAATAAAATATAGTAAGATCAATTATTATCCAGAGATCTATTTGTAAATGTTTTCAGATTTCTGTATCGATTTGCCAGTAACTAATATCTAACTTTTTAAGCCATGGTACATTTGTAGAACAAACATCACAACTTTCAAAGTATTTTTCAATATAATTTTTAAAACCTATCCAAAATTAATGTTTTTACTGACCCTTTTGATTTTGAAAATACCTAGATGTGACCCCTGCACAAAAAACTTTTATCTTCCACACCGATGTAATCAAGTATTTTGATAAAATAAATAAGCATCAAAACGAATAAATTATCTCTTAAATGAAGACATTTTAATGCGTTACCTTGTAACTTTTTTCCTCAGCCAATTATTGCTGTGAAAAACATATTTGATAAATAGGTTTAGGAAAAATCAACATTATGCAACGTTGAGCGGTCTACGGGGCAAAACAGCAAAGACCTCGAGCCCCTGGTTTAGTTGATTTTAAAGAAATTCGTTAAATTGAAAATCAATAACTACTTTCAAGATATTGATACTGCTTTCACAAAATACACCAATGGTCCCTAGCACGCAAGTGTCCTACATTTTATAATAGTTTTTAAATATGCTTATGTTTTTTAGTATTGCCGGTCGAGGACCACATCAAGTTGCTGGTCTTCGGGGAGGCGCACAAGGTGCCATGTGATTCTTGCACCGTCTCTGAGCTAGAGCACGCGTTGCCCTCCTGGTATGACAAGGACAAGTACAAAAGGTAAAAAGTACTTTTCAAATGATTTGCATCCTTTTTGAAAAGTTAACTATGTTTACAAGGTAATTTGGTTCCTTGAAGATCTTAATGGGCTGTAAATCCCAAACAACAAATCAACGTAACGTACGTCAAAGCTATCTCCATAAAATTATTATTATTATTGTTCGTCATATGTTGGTAAGTTATGTCAGTAGAAATTCCGAATGCGGGGCTTAAACATTAATTTTACTGGAATAACCCATCAATGCATTGTATTTTTTTTTAAATCAGGTTCCAACGGCCGAGTGGTTAGAGGCGTTTAAGACAAACATCGAGGGTTTGATTCCCAGTTGTGATTGTTACCTATTTTATTTTCTGTGTCTTGTTCTATTTCATATTTCGGTTAGATTTAATGGTATAAAGTTCTTCTTAAATAATGATTAAATTATTGATTAGTATTTAAAATATACACTAAGCAATATTTACATTCAATTGTTGATTTCTATATTTTTATAATTCTTTAAAATAAATGATTTCACGTTATTTCCAGGGGCCAGAGCTACATTAAGCGCAACTTCGCGGGCCAAGTCACCTCCACCTTATGTGGAGTTATCACGGTGTTCGCTGTACCCTCCGCTCTTACTATCCTCATGAAGACTCATCGTTCTTCCACGCCGTACTCAGCCTACAGGCGCTATCTCTCCACCATCATGCACTTCCAGTCCTGGTACAACGAAGATCTGGTGCCGGGGTCAGAGTGAGTTTGCAACGTTTCATTATTGTGTCTTTTGACCCCGAACAAGATCGAACGCACCACGCTGAATCTGAGACGATCTGAGGGGCAGCAGCGATAAACTTATTTATGAAAAAAAACTAGTAAACTACCAGGACAATGAAGGGAAAAAGAAATCAAAATGATTCAAATCCGAAACAGGATTCAGGACAAGTAGACCGTATGAGACCAACTCCCATAGTGAGTGGAAAATTGAAGATTCTAAAACACGTTGATTAACCTATGTTTCCAGTGTGGCCTTGATGGTAAAAAAGTTCAGATACCTTTGAACCGGAAATTCATGGTTCAAATTCAAATTCTGGTGAATTTAGATCAAACAGTGATAACAATTTTTTTTTCCGTTTTCAGAAAAATAAAGGGATAAAAAATTGATTGCATTTTTAAAAAGACATTTAACAGCTTATTTTAACCACTAGTCACCGATTTTTTTTAAATTTTACATTAATTCTAACTACTCAATTTAAACCACAAAATCGACTTCAAATGTGATGTAGATTCACCAGTTTCCTGGACTATGAGCTTCCGTACACCGTGTACATGGCGATGGTTATACCTTGAGGCACTTCTTTAAATGGACTGATGTACACTCCTCTCCTGAAATTCAGAATACACAGACCACTTTTTAATAATAATTTTAATATATATTTTTTAGTTCTTGGAAGTCCCTGAGCACCGTAAGAGAACGCCACATCAAATGGTCCAACGTCTCGAAGCTAAGGAAAGATGGCCACATCTCCCAACGAGACCTTGTCTTAACTCTGACAGCCTTCGGAGGGGTCGGTCTGGTGAGGCCGCATCTGCTAAGCATGGAGCATAATAACCGGGAGGACTTAGAAGCCTTTGCACACTTCTGGAGGACGATTGGACATATGCTGGGAATTGAAGACAGGTGATATATGTATTTTAATCTCTTCATTTTATGCAGGATTAGAAGTGCGTCAAAATTGTCATATTTAGATTAATGTTTATTTATATTATCCTCGATACTTTCTGAAGTAGAAAGTAATAGATAAGTAGAAGAGAAAAAAGTTTTTGATGCTGAAGATTGTCCAGAATTATTTTGGACTCTCCATGCCGCTCGCTTGTCAAAAACCTTCATTATTTTTAATTGATGGTGAAAGCTCGTCTGGGGTTTACTTCAAATTTTAATAGGATAATTCACTCTTAAATAATAAATGTAGGCCCAAGTGGTCGAGGGATAAGGCTCTCGACTAGCAATCAGGAGGACCACAGTGCAAGAAAATCTCAGAATTGCCTGCTGTAAGATCACCATTCATAAATGAAATGTTTCTTGAACTGGGTTCAACAACAATCTTCTCCCCATCTCGTTCCACTCACCACTATCTTCAGCCTCACAATATATCCCGATTGGGAACACCATAGTCTTACTGGCTCCAGATGGTTGGGAGCAGTTGGGAAACTGGCCGAATCTTGATGCAAACATTTTAGATATTTTTTTTACTATTTTCACTGTTCTTGTTGTTTATTTGTTGTATTTTTCTTTAGTATTTACATTAATGTATATGCATCGACCAAACATCGATGAGGACCCATGTATAATTATTTGTTTTTATTTTTTGATAATTCATAGAACTTAATTGGTTTATCATATAATGTATTTAGTTAACACTTCATTTATTTTATTTTAATTGTCATTATCATATAAATAACTGTTAGTAAATAAATATAAAGACGGTACCCCAAAATTATGACTAAGTTGGTACCCTAGTAAATGTTACCCAGATGCACAACTTCGGACCAATGCGGGCGCAATTAGAGCGGTCTCACTTGCTAAGACGCCGAGAAGCTTATAATACCGCTAATACTTAAACATCGCAGAGGTAGACTAAGGAAAAGGTGAACTGACTGTCAGGAAAAAGATATGCAAGTAGGAACGGGAGAACTGAGGACTGTAGATTAAGAAAATTTGTGGGGAATGCAAAATAACACCTTAGGATGTAGCACCATGATAAATTTGTTTCAATAATTCACGTAGTAATGGTTCTCTTTTATGATATTGCAGGTACAACACATTCAGGCCATCTTTCGACGAAACACTCCTTGTAACCGAAGCCATCATCACAGGAATCTACAAACCTTTACTTCAAAATCCTCCCGAATACTTCTACCACATGACATCTGCTTACCTTCAAGGCCTTTGGTTCTTAGATCCTACCCTGACAGTAGCATCCTTGAGCTATTTTAACTACAGACTTCTCGGAGTTGAAGGGTTCGAGTACAATCCGATAGGAGCACTGGAAATCAGACAAAAAAAAGAAATCAAAATCAGAGAAAGTCAATTGAGAAATATTAATTTCAAAAAAGGACTTGGATATTCAGATTATCCTGGAAAAGACGAAGAACCTCTTGTAACAGGAGACAAATACTATATGAATCTTGGCTTGTATAATAGATTCGTTCTATTCGTGATGGTTTTCTGGTTCAACAACGTCGTCAGCACCATAATTGGTAAAGTGCTTGGTCTGCTGAAAGGAGGTATCGGCTTAGGGTTGGCAAAGTTTTTCCCTATCCTCTTCATTCTGAGGTATGGTTTTAAAGGAGCCTATGTGAACAAATATGAAGAAGACATAAAAATTGAGGCCAGGATAAAGACTAATAGGGAAATGCTCGCAGAAATGCGGTATTGATTGTGGAAAATACCATAATATTCAAAATGTTGACAAATTAAGAAAATGTAAATAAATATAAAGTCGCACTCTCTTTTTTCTTCCTTAGTATTTATATTGGTATATTGTCAGTATTGTAATAGCAACAAAAAGACGCCTTATGTCATTCATATTCTCGTAAAAATACTTTAAAATATATATAAGTCTGGAGTCCAGACTCTGGACCCGGTAATCTGTCGATTTATAAATGCGAAAATCATAAATTTCACCCTTTTTCACGAAATCTGTCAAAAATGATATAATATTCTTCAAATTTCATTACCTTGATTGGACATTTGTACGTCTTATAAAACTAGTTTTCACGATTTGCTTGCATAATATTGTATTAAACAAAATTTTCTGAGCACAGGGGAGGCAAACAGGTGAACATCGTGCAATAATTTTCCATCACAATTATCGCTAAAGCTTCCACCGAGAGCAAGTCTGTGTGATCATTTATACTTATAAGTGAACATTGAATAATTTATTTACAGTTTCTTTACAATAGATTATATTGGGTTTAAATAATCCGATTTTTCAATCCCTTTAGAAATAACCCTTAAACGGTTGCTATAATAATATATTTATTATATATTTAATATATCTAGCAGTGTTTAAAATTAAAAACTTGATTGTTTTAATCAAAACTTGTTGATTTAGTGTGTTTTTTTTATCTAGTTTGCATTTAAAGCATATAAAGGATTCAAGCTGTGAAATACACAAAAAAATACATTAAAAAATTCAAAAAAATTAAACCATGGATCACCCATGGTCTAGTGGTTTCCATTAGAGAAAAAGAAAAAATATTTAAACTTACAAAAAAATTCCCACTAAATAATTCGATTATTTTACACTTTAAAAAATACAGAAATAAACTAACGGCACTAATTAAAATGACCAAAGAAGAATTCTATAAACAAAATATGTTAAATTCAGGTAACAGTGGTAAAAAAAATTGGAAAACAATAAATGAAATAATTGATAAAAAAAGAAAGACAAGTGAAATTTTAAAGCTACACATTAACAATAATATGATGCAAGTTTCTGAAAACCCAAAACTATGTGTAAATGCTTTTAATAATTTTTTTTCAAATGTCGGAAAAAATCTCGCAAACAAAATAACTAACAACATAGATAATACCACCACATTAGAAATTCCAGTAGCTTCGTTAAATAAAACGGTAAAAACATTCGAAACGATAACTGAACAAGAAACTGTTGTTATAATACAAAACCTAAAAACTGAGTCCGCGCCAGGTTTTGATGGGATAACCGTTGAAATTCTGAGAAAAAATCTTAACTTTTTGAAAAAACCTATTACACATATCATAAATAATAGTCTTAAAAAGGAATCTTTGCATCCATTTACAAAAAAACTATCATTTCACCGATTTTTAAATCAGGTGATACTAAAGAAATTAATAACTACCGACCTATATCAGTATTATCAAATATCTCAAAAATTTTTGAAAAGGTAGCAAAAAAGCAACTACTAAAATTTATTGAAACTAATAATATATTGAGTGACCAACAATTTGGATTTCGCGCAAAAATAAGCACACAGGACTCAATTATAGATTTAAAAACAAAAATACATCAAACACTAGACAAAGGCAAAAAATCTCTTGCAATATTCATAGACCTAAAGAAAGCCTTCGACAGCATAAGTCACAAAAAATTACTGTACAAGCTTAACAAAATAGGAATTATAGATAATGCCAAAATGTGGATAGAAAATTTCCTGAACTCGAGAAATCAATATGTAAAAATAAATAACACTCTCAGTGAACCGAACACAAGTGACTTTGGAATACCACAAGGCACCATATTGAGCCCTCTTCTGTTCATATTATATGTTAATAATATCTTTAAATTACCATTAACAGGAAAACTCATTTCATATGCAGATGATACTGAAATTATATTTCAAGCGAATTCATTGAATGAATTTGAAATAATTGCTAACAATGATATCAATACGTTAAAAGAATGGTTTGATAAAAACTTATTAACATTAAATATTGAATAAACGTATTATATAATTTTTAGTAAAAACAAAAAAAAAACCTTTTATTACTTTAAATATTAAAATACATTAAAAAAATGCACATCAAAAAAATCTACTTGACAAAATAATGACTGTTTATGCATAGGAAATAAAAATGAAATTAAATATTTAGGTGTAATAATAGATAGTAACCTTAAGTGGAAAACTCACATAAACAATATCATAAATAGATTAAGAAAACTCATTTACATATTTATTAGTCTAAGAAATATACTTAACTTAAAAATTCTTAAAAATATTTACTACGCTCTAGACCATTCAATAATACAGTATGGTTTCGTTGCATGGGGGGGAGCTTACAAATCATCACTTTTACCGCTGGAAATCACTCAAAGGCTTTTAATAAAAAAAACATCAGACTACCCAACCTCACAACTTTTCCAAGATTTTCAAGTCCCATCATTTAAAAATATATATATAAAAAATACGCTGCTTCAAATCCATAAAGATCTCTATAAGAAGTCACACCATGCCATGGTTCGTGTCGAGAGCAATAGGCAAAATACAATGGGTCGCTTATGCACTCCATTAATGCAAACCAGTTTTGCACAACACTATTACACGTACGTCGTACACTGGAGTGGTGTGGTTTAATCAACTAACGACAGAGATGAGATTAGAACCGGATTATAATAAATTTAAAAATAAAATAAACTTCACTACCTTAAATAATTTAACGAATTAGAATGACGATGATATCTCACTATATTATTTTATAAATTATTGTATAAAAAAACTAAAATCTCTTCACTTTATATGTTTTAATGATTCTTTTTTTCTTCTATTTACATATGTATGTTAAGTTTTTATTTTTATTTTTTTTCCCTTTACACACGAGTTTTAGACTCTTGTAAAGGGAAACATGTTAATTTTTATTGAAATATGTTCTTACTATGTAAATTTAAATAATTGTACTGTATTTTATAAAATAAATAAAAATATAAAAACAAAAAAAAATTTATTAAGACCTGCTTAAAAGAACACCTACTTTATTCAATGCGTATTTTTTCCAAAAAGACTTACTTTTAACATTGCGTTTATTTGTGATTTACGTGGTTTCACCCACGAAAAAAGGGCAGACATTCATTAGGTTTACGGGTTACATGATGTAAATACACATGGAAAGTGGCTATTTTGAAAATTTGTTAAATTTTTAAAAACAATGACGTTATTTAAGTGATTAATAGTTAAATAATTTTATCGTTAAAAAGTTATCTTTTTGAATTTGGTTTAAAACATACGATACTGTAGCATATTGTAAACATAAAACTCTCGGTCTGTGATTGTTTACATGCGGTTTCAATGGATACTGGTCAAATACAACGTTGCCACAATTATTCTGGGCAATCTCACAGCGAATTTATTTATTATATTATTCTCACACTAAGGAAGTTTAGTAGGTTTGTCTTTTTGTATGGGAAAGAATGTTGGAATTTCGGATTATTCATATTTTTTACTCCTACCATCATGTAGAATCATCTTCCGAAGTTAGTGCACTTTATCCCCGGACACTCTGTATGTCGGAAAACATATGTTAGTACCTACCTATACACTTCGTGATACGCTGATGAGACCAACACGGGTATATTGCGCATGTGATATTAAATATTTCAGAAATTATTATGTGGCAGGAATGTGGTATGAAACACAAAAAATTGTATTCGATTGTGACGTAAGATCAAGTTGTGACAACCTACCACAGATTATTGTAATAAAAATAATAGACAGGGATAGAACATTGACTCAACATTTGAAATGTGCATTGAATTAGTGAAACATGCACATCGAATAGTTAGGCCTGAAAGCGAAGATGAATTTATTCACCAAACTATAAAATGTAGGCACATATACCTTTAAATAGAATGTTATTTATCAATACGAAACAAGTTACAAAAATTTACTCATTTTTGAAATGTCATACATTAATGTGATTAATTTCATAGAAACATTTTTCAGAAATTTTTTATTTTTTCTCTTACAAAAAACGATAGTTGGATTCCTCTTTGCCTTTATGGTTAAAAAAAAACCTTTTGTCATTGCCGTGCAAGAGCGTCGTCCCGTCTTGCCACATTTTTTTAAAAATAAAGACAAAATTACTTCCTCAGTTCCACCACAGTAATCGGAAAATGTTGCTTGTGTTGTGATGGAGGACTTAGCCAGCGAAGGAATTGAACACACGACGCCTGGGGGGGGACATGAACGCGATTTCAACTCTGCCACCGACCGCTACGCAAGAATCGGTTTTACTCCCCCTAGGTACGCTAAAAGATGATTCACATCAAAGAAATCTATGGGCAAGGCCAGTGCGAGGGAATAGTGGGTATACTTCAAAAACAACAACATCAACAATAATATTATTTTCATTCTGGAAATATTTTACACAATTATAAATAGGGCCATTGAAAAGTATGTATTACTCCAGTACTTCAAAGAAGCGAAGTTCCCAAAATTGTTCAATGGAGAGTTAATTAACATAGTATTTAAAAAAAAATTCTAATAACTATAAAGAATCGAACTCCCTAAACGACTATAAGATATTTTCCCAACTGTAGAACTCAATATAAAACAAACGTTTAAAAAATCGTATTTTAATTACTTAATAAATGGAATCGAAAATTCTATACCTTCCAACCTTCAAAACTTTTTCAATCATGTTAGAAAAAACGAACAAGGCTTACCCATCTCAATGAATTTCAAAGAAAAGAGCAATACTAATATGAAAGTAAAGGCTAACTATTTTGCTGAATATTGCAAAAGTGTTTACGACGAAGATATCGCAGACAATTACATGCCACCTTTATTCCTGCCATACATATCAATGTAAACGACGTTAAAACTAAGATTAAATCCCTAGACAAAAACAAGAAGGCCGGACCCGATAATGTACATCCCAGTATCCTTATAAATTATATTGCTTCACTGGCTGAGCCGATTTGCTTATTGTTGACCCCTTGACACAGATTGCTTTCCAACATTGGTAAATGTTGTTATCTGACACCTATATTAAAAAAGGGTAATAAATGTGATATAACTAACTATAGACCAATAGGTAAGCTATCCGAATACCGAAACTTCTTGAAAAACTCTTACTACATAAACTGTCCCCTTATATTAACTACCTCATTGTTCCGAATCAACATGGATTTTTGTCGGGCATATCAACTCTGACAAAATTCTCATTATATGAAAACTATATATCGAACGCATTAGCTAATAGAACTCGATTCCATACATACGGACTTTATGAAGGCATCTGACAAAGTGTGCTATAAAATTCTCCTAGTTAAACTATGTGAGCTCTGTATTGAAGGAAAACTATTAGACTAGTTCGCAAGTTATCTAACTGATAGACCTACTAGTAAAAATCAATTGGTTCCTTTCCAACCAATTTATAGCTACAAGTGGTGTGCCACAAGGGTCTCGTTTAGGCCCAATTTTGTTTTTACTGTTTATAAACGATATTTTCAATATATTTGATAATGATTTAAATGTATTACTTTTGCAGACGATTTCAAAATATTTAAAAACAATTAAAACAGCTGAAGATTATATCTGTTTACATAAGAACTTAAACAGGATAATTAATTGGTGTACTCTTAATAAACTTTAACTTAAATAAGTGTCATTCAATAAGATTTTAGTAAATAATTCAGCCAATTATTTATTCATATGAACTTAATAATTCAACTCTTGGTAAGGATTGACTTCATTTCGTTAATTTCACTAATTTCTTCGACAGAGGTCGATGAAATTAATGACCTGGAAATCATTTTGTATACATCTTTAGTTAGAAATCAAGTCTAATATAACTCCTCGATCTGGTCCGCCCATTTTAAAATACATTCAGATTCAATAGAAAAAATTCAACACAAATTCCTAAACACATTAATTTTAAACACGGTTTTCCCATTGAAAGCATAAACTATAATTACTTATTGAAAAAATGTAATTTATTAAATCTCAGATCATCAGATCGAACAATTATATCTGACTTAATATATATGTTCAAAATTGTAAATGGTAGTGTATAGAGCCTTGATTTAACTAACCTCATTGAATTTCATATACCTACAAGAGCTACTCGTTCTAAAATCCTCAATTCCATGACTGAGCATTACCAACACTCGCTAGTACCTAGATTACATTAAGTTAGTAATAGGTACGCAGATGTAGCGGATCTGTTTAACTGCACAGAAGCTGGGTACAAAATACTATACTTTCACATCTTCATTATTAATTACACCTAAGTCTTATCATACTGGTTTATAATATTTTGAATTTACTCGTGTCTCCTTCTAGAGCTTCTATTAATTTTATACTTTTGTTGTCATTTCATGATCAAATACCACAGTTAATCGTTATTTTTGTTTAAATTATTACTGATTGTGCTTGTATTCTGTGACATGTAATTATTGTGTATGGTATATTTATAGCGTGGATATTAAATAAATAAATAAATTTTGACAAGTTAAAGGCAGTTAAAATTACTTATTATAAAATTTACCTGAATATATTTTATTTATTTATTTACATAGTTAACATTCGGTAGAGGAGGGCATCAGAAAGAGGAAAGAATTTTTAAACATAGCTAATAAGAATGAAAATAAAAATAATTGGGAATCAAATCAATCATTCGAATCAAAGATCCATCGGATTTTCAAATTCTTGTGTGATATCACTTAAAAAGCCAAATATATTAAAAAAATATATTTTTCAGATTGAGGTGTTAAATGAGTCACAAGGATTTGTGTATTTGTTGTCTATTTTATTAGTGACTGGCTGTACTGCGCCTTTGAGGTGATTTTACATAAAAATCGGGCTATAAAAATATTATTATTGATTAGTATCCTCTCTAAAGTTTGATTGAGAATGACTGTTCATTGCAAACAAAAACATAATATACCTAATGTTGTTGTCCTTCAACATAATAAGGAAAATACCAGAAAAGAAAAACAACATGTCATGATTTACATAATTAATGAGATACGTAAACTTTATTGTTTAGCTGTCTATTATTTTAATTTTAAAATGTTATTTTTAAGCCATATATAGTAAGTTTATATAGATTCTTGCTCGTGTAGCTGTATTGTAAGACTACTTCGGGGTAAGATGATTGCGGGCAAGTGTTCCAAACTGTTTGGAACCATTTTGAGCAAAATTGTCGGTGTGCACAACACTTTAAAAAATGCACTCCTTAAAATTAATAAATGGCCCGCGGGGTCAGAAATGAGAGTCCCTGAACGGACGATTATTCCTTCGACGAAATCCCTGATGCGTATGTGTGGTAAAACCATGTATGATCTTGTGAGAACTGTGGAGATCCACAAAGAGTGCAAGGCTGATCTAAGCGTAATCAGTAAGATTAAGAAAGGGACGAAAGGAGTGTATGGAGAATATATGACGGAAATACGAATGCTAACAGAAGTGGGGGGCGCCCGAGGTAGACATGGCACGATCAAGTGAATCAGATACTTGAGACAGGCCATGTCTTGAGTCAGAATAATAGAAGAGTATGTATGATTGTGAATGAGGCAAGAAATGTGTACCAAGACCGAGTTGTTTAGCGGTCCGTCTATGGTTAGTTAGTTAGTTATTGAATAAAACATAAATGTAAGTTATTCAGTCTGCTGTTGAATAGATATTTAAGAGCAGTATGACCGCGCAATTACTCCTCTCGAAATATGCCCACCATTGCCTGTTGCTTCTATAATCATAAAAAATCGAAATCTTTAATGGCCTATATTTTTTAATATTATTTGGTTTGAATGGTTATTTTGGCCTCAAATCTAAACTTAAATTTTGTATGAAAAGTGCAGCGCAGCCGTTTCTGCCATTTTAGTTATTTTGATAAACTCGTTTAAAGAAAAACTTTTTTTGATATTCAAAGCAATATTAGCGGGTTACAATAAACACCCACTTCCATCATTGCAATTGCAAATGTGGATTGTTCAATGATGGAGGACTAAACTAGTAGAAGATCGAACCCATTCATACGGCCCGCCACTAAAACTAATTGCCGACCGCTGCCCTATAATTTCTAACTCCAATGAAATAGTGGCATTATTAACAACTCTGGCCGCTGGAGGCGCTATTGTAACATATTGACCTTAAAATTCGTTTCAATGGCCGAAAATTGAATTTATTTAGTACATGGTGGCGGTGTTTTGCGCTTTCTTAACATATTTTGATAAATATTGATTTACTAAAAGTATGTTCTGTGTGTGCAGTTTACGATTGTAATAATTACAAACAAAAAAAGTCGTTTTTCAGGATACCAAAAAACGTAAGTTAGAGATATTTTTTAAAAAATGCCCCTCTATTGGGGCTACTCATACCAATACAGTAGGACGAGAAGTTCCGCACAGGTTGTTGAAGGAACCCTGTAAAGACACTTGCAGACTAAATGCAAAACTAAAATTACAGATTTGCAAAGGCAAAAAAGGCAAATACATTTTTAACAGTTACAGGAACACAGAAAATATAAACAGACAGAGAGACTTTATTTGCAAGAATGTCAAATTCATTACCTAAATATCTTCACCCGAAAGAAGGAATACAGCGAAAATTTAATTTGAACTATACATTTACCGTTGATGTACGTACGTTCCGGCTCAATCCCATCTGTCACTTTCTAAAAATACTGGAAAACCGTAATCTGTTAAAACAATGGACATTTTTGATTCCAAAAAGCTGAAAAATTGAAACCTTTAAAATTTATAGTTTAACCGTCTAGTAGCAGAGTGGAAAATGCGTCAGATTCCTATCCAGGCGTCGCGAGTTCAAAGCACTCCGTCATTATACAAGCAACATTTCCGAATATATGAAGATGTGAAATATTCTGTTACGTGTCCTCAATGAGTAGCATCTAACCCCTCTGAACATATATCTAAAATTTGATATATTATTTTGCGAGTCCAATGTACACCATTTTCACAGCATGCCCAAAGATTAAATTTTTTTACTGAAGATATTTATCTCCTATCAGGGCTGTGTAGAGTTTATGTTTAAAAGTATAATAAAAACCAGTCCTGGCCGGCTCTCTCTGACCTACGCGAACATTCCATTGATCACATTTTCACAAATATCAAGGATATAAATAATTTAAACTCGGGAATTATAAAAACCTCAATTACCGACCATTACATGATTTTGCTAAATTACAATTCAATAATACCTCAGGCGATAAACCAACTTTGCGGACAAACTGCTAATAATAAGAAAGAAATATCTGTTGTTAATATCGAACCTTTGAAAAATAAATTGTCATCTGAATTATGGTTAGATATTCTCCGAAGTGATAACGTCAACGAGTGCTGTAAAATATTTGAAAATAGATTAACGAACTTTATAAATGATTAAAAAAAAATTATTCCAAAAGGAAATACACCTTTTTTTCGTAAAATCAAACCGTGGATAACACATGGGCTTGTTGTGTCCATAAGACACAAAGAATGGCTTTATAAAGAAACAAAAAAAAAAACACTAGACATTAAATTAAATGTTCATTTTAGAGAATACAAAAATAAACTAACCACGCTCATAAAAAACACGAAAGAAAATTATTATAAAAATAAACTTGATGATTCTGAAAATGACAGTAAGAAAGTTTGAAATATAATCAATGAAATCATGGAAAATAAACAAAAAACCAAAAGTAATACTATTAAGAGTGTAATACAAAACAATAACATAATTAACTGTATTGAAGAACCTAAAAAAGGAGCAAACGCTTTTAATGATTTCTTTGCAAATATCGGAAAGAGTCTAGCAGAAAAAATTACCGTGAAAAAAAAAAAATATGTATATTGAAAATATTCCGAATATAGAAACTAAACTTGAACTCTTCGAACCAACCAATCCGTCTGAAATTGTACAAATTATATCAAAAATGCGAGGTGGTTCTGCTCCGGGATTTGACGGTCTCGCCGTAAAAACACTAAAAATCATTAAAAATTATGTTTCTACACCAATCTCTCATATTATAAACAATAGTTTTAAGACAGGAGTTTTCCCGAGCACGTATAAGAAAACCATAATCTCTCCAATATTTAAGTCCGGTAGCCCGGAGGACATTTCTAATTATAGACCCATTTCACTCTTATCTAATATATTGTCGAATGTCTTGCGGCGAGCGGTCGCCTAACGAGACGGACTCTGTAAAACTGTCTACAAATATAAAATTAACACCTTCGGGACCATGTTCCAACATGGAACTCAAAATTCAAATTGAAAAAATACTGTCAGAACTCAACAAAATTGGCAGTACAAAAGCTGCCAAAGAAGCTAAAACTGAAATTGAAGCTATATTAATCAACATCGAAGATTCATGGAAGCTTGAGATAAAGTCACTACAAAACACAATAATTTGTCTACAAAATAAAGTGATTCAAGATCAAGATGATTATATCAAAAAATTAGAAAAATTAATAAAAAAAGGAACAAATGAAGAAAATAAAAATGAAGTTAAAAGCTATGCAATGGTGGTAAGGGAAAAATTTCACCCAATACCGAAAGCAAATTTTGCTTTACTAATTACATCAAAAGAAGACAAACCTGCAGATGAAATCGAAAAAATATTAAAAGACAAAATAAAACTATCCAAACTAGGAATAGGAATTTCTGGACTAAAAAAAACACATCAAAACAAAATAATACTAACATGTGAGAAACAAAATGACACCGAAAAAATAATAAACGAAATCAACAAAAACCCGGATATTGGAATACACGCTAATGAAATAAAGAAAAAAAAACCATGCATTATCATTAAGGGTGTTGATGCTGGCTACAAAGAAGAAGAACTCCTAACAGATTTGATAAATCAAAATGAAGACCTAAAAAATGCCATGACCTCGGAAACAGACAATGAACCAATCGTTGTTAAAAAAAAGCTGAAGAATAAAAAATCGGAAAATTAGCAAATTTCATCATCCAAACAACTGCAAAACTGAGAAAAATAATAATATCTAAAGAAAGAATTAATATTGGATATACAAGAGCACACGTAGAAGACTGTGATCCACTGATGCAATGCTATCATTGCCTTGGATACGGACACACCTCACTGAGATGCCTCGACAACATGAAGAATCCCAGATGCCTCCACTGTGCAGAAGAGCACAAAATACAAAACTGCACCAAAAAACAAGATTCTGCCAAATGCCACAACTGCACTAACAGAAAGGGGTATCAAAATGATCACGCTGCCAACAGTCACTTATGTGAATTCCGCAAAAAAATTATACAAAATGCCCAAATGCGAATTGAATATGAGTGAGTTGTATTTCGTATATTTATTTCTTTAAAAATGAATGATTTCTTCACTGAGGAATTAGATAAAACTCTTAATATTTCGGAATATATTTGTCACACTTTAAATGATTGTAATAAAGTCGTGGATAAAATATCAAATTCATTCTCAGTACTTCATTTGAATATCAGATCGATGAAACAAAATTTCAATGAATTTTTACTCTCAATTAATTTACTAAATCATAAACCGGACGTCATAGTGTTAACTGAAGCATTCACCAACGAATAAAATAAATTTTGCATTCCAGAATATAGCTACTTTGTAACATCTTGTGCTATTAATAGAAATAGTGGTATTGTTGTATTTGTTAAATCTTGTTATTCAAACATCGCAGTGGAAGAAGTACCTATGCAGCGAGTTAATTGCTTAGATATTAATCTAAATGTGTTTTAATATTATTGCAATTTACCGAACACACGGATCAAACGAGTATACATTTATGGATGAATTAAGCAGCATTATATTATCAAAAAAAAATAAACAGAACATAACAATAATCGGCGATTTCAACATAGATGTTTCAAATGAAAATAGTAACAAAATAAAAACTGAATTTATCAATTTTATGTCGGAAATGAATTTTATATTATGTATAAAAAAATATACTAGAGAAATTACGGGTCAACGTCCATCTTGTATCGATCACATATGGAGTAACACTAAAGATACCGACAAATTACATACGATAATATTAAAAAATAATATTACTGATCATCACACTTGCATCTATATACAAAAACTTAATATTAATAATCATATTGATTCAAAATGCAATACTTTTACAAAAAAGTCACTAAACCATCATAAATTAAGCCTAAAAATAAAAACAGAAACATGGCGTTCCGTATTAGAATCAACCTGTGCTGAAACATGCGCAAATATTTTTGATAATATTCTATGCAATTATATTACAGCATCAACAGATGTTAAAACTATAAAAATTAAATCAAAATTCAAAAAAATAAAACCATGGATTTCACATGGCTTAATCGTGTCTATTAGAAAAAAAGAAGAGCTATATCGCTTGACAAAGAAATTTCCCTTAGATAAAAAAATATACACATATTATAAAAAATTTAGGAACAAATTAACCTGTTTACTAAAAACCACTAAAGAAAACTTTTACAAAAATGAAATTGATGTGGCTAAACAAAATGTAAAACATATATGGAAAACAATAAATGAAATAAATAGTAGAAAAAACAAAAAAACTCAAATTAAAAAAATTAATATCGGAAAAAATTCTATTAATGCCTTAAAGGAACCGACAAAATGTGCTAATGCCTTCAATAAATATTTCGCTAACGTCGGTCAAAATTTAGCTACACGGATCGATGAAAATTATAAAATAGATAATTTCGAAAAGGACTGCCTTAAACAAAATAATCTGTCAGTTTTCAAACCGGTAACAACAGATGACATGAAAAATATTATTAGTGAATTAAAAGGTGCATCTGCACCAGGGTTTGATGGAGTCACAGTAGAAATATTGAAAAATTATAATGAATTATTAAGCATTCCAATTACACACATTGTAAATATTAGTTTAAATAGTGGAATATTCCCCTCCGTTTATAAAAAATCTATTGTAACACCTGTTTTTAAATCTGGCAACCCTGAAGAAATATCAAATTATCGACCAATATCTCTTGTCTCAAACATTGCAAAAATTTTCAAAAAGATCGTAAAAAAGCAACTTTTGTACTATATTGAAAATAATAAAATAATTAGTCCTAGCCAATTTGGATTTAGAGAGAAACTAGGCACTCATGATGCCATTGCAGAACTAACTTCAACTATGTACGGTGCATTAGATAAAAAAAATAAATGCCTTCGCATTTTCATTGATTTACGTAAGGCTTTTGATAGTATCTCCCATACAAAACTAATAAATAAATTAAATGATATCGGTATTATTGGTAAGGTAAGGTATTGGCTGAAAAGCTATCTAACTCAAAGAAACCAAAAAGTAAAATTAAATAACTCACTAAGCGTGGATGAAACTTTAGAATTTGGAATTCCCCAAGGGACTATTATTGGACCAATTTTATTTATAATTTACGTTAACCATATGTTTAAATTATCACTTAATGGTAAACTTATATCCTTTGCTGACGACACTGCAATAATTATCGAAAAAAAGACATGGAACGAAATTACCAATGCAGCCAATCAAGATATGAAGGTTATAAAAAATTGGTTCGATGGCAATTTATTATCACTCAACACAGAAAAAACATATTGTATTCCTTTCACTCTACAAGAAGATGTGCCAAATAACCAAATTAACATAACAATTCATTCTAAAAATTGTGTAAATAACGGTACATGTAATACGGACTGCGCGAAACTAAATCATAAATCTAATATAAAATATCTTGGTATCTTAATAGATAAAAATGTTAAATGTAAAGACCACATTAATCTCACTGTTGAAAGAATAAGAAAACTTATCTATATTTTCTATAATATATGAAATATTTTAAATAAGAAAACTATCAAAATTGTCTATTATGCATTAATTCAGTCCATATTGCAGTACGGGATTATCGGGTGGGGAGGGGCTTTTAAGGCTTCTTTACAGCCCATAATTATAATTCAAAGAATAATTATAAAAATCATCCTTAGAAAACCATATGACTCCCCTACTTTAGAGATATTTCGGGAATTTAATGTACCATCTATCACAGAATTGTATAAGAGAATCGCCTTATATCAAATTTATAAAGAATATTTTATTTATAAAATTCACCCCTCAGATAGCATAAGCAATAGATTCAAAACTAATGGCTTAATAGCCATTCCTATGCTTAGAACGACCACGGCTCAGCACCACTATTCATATTTAGGTGTAAGATAGTACAATATATTATTGTCCAAAAATAAAATTAGTGTAACCGAAACTGTGAATTATGAACAATTCAAAAAGTTAATTAAGTCCCTAAAATTGGATACTGATATATTGTACCCCTAATTTTCTTACACTTACTCAATTTGTACAAAAATATATATTAATTTAATTGTCGTTAAAAAACTATTTTTCTAATTTGTTTACCTGATATATTGTACCCTTAATTTCCTCACGCTTTCTTAATCTGTAAGAAGATATATTATTTTAATTATCCTTAAAAAGACACTTTTCTAATTTGTATACCTATGTTAATATTATGTTTGTATTTATATCAAAAGTTATGGATTATTGTTTAAAAAATCATTAGAACTAAATGTAAATACTCCCCCCATAAACACGAGCTCCTTGAGCTCAACTTATGGAGTAGTAGAATAAAAAACGAAAAAATTATGTATCTGTCTGCATATTGTTATCATTTATAATGTTAAATAATTTACAAGTAATAAATAAATAAAAAAAATAAAAAAAAAATATCGAAAATTTTTGAAAAAATTGCTAAAAAAAGACTAACTGCATTCTTAAAAAAAAACTCGATTATAAATGAAAATCAATTCGGTTTCACAGAGGGAAAAAGTACCCAAGATGCCATTGCAAAAATTTCATCTAGTATTCAGAGTACCCTGGACAAATCAAATAAATGTATGGGATTTTTTATTGAGAAAGCTTTTGACAGCATTTCCCATGAAAGACTTATATTAAAATTAAAAGAAAATGGCATTGACCACTTAGCCCTTAAATGGATAGAAAGCTACTTAACAGAGAGACCTCAAATTGTAAAATTAAACCAAACTTTTAGTACACCACTAACAAGTACATTTGGCATTCCTCAAGGCACGGTCCTCGGACCATTACCATTTTTAATGTATGTAAATGACATTTTCCAACTGAAAATCAAAGGTGAATTAATCTCTTATACTGATGATACTGTTTTATTAATAAAAGGTCAAACATGGGAACTAGTTAACAAACTTGCAAATGAATGTATTAATATCTTAAAATCATGGTTTGATAATAACCTACTCACACTTAATGCTAAAAAAACAACATATGTATTATTTTCACTACAAAAAATACCTAAACACAAAGTAAATATCATAATCCATGATGAAAATTGTGACAATGTCAACTGTAAACTACTTAATCATATTTGTACTGTAATCAACTCTTCTTCTGAAATTAAATATCTTGGTGTGATCATCGATGAAAATCTGAAATGGAAAAGCCATATTATAGAGTTAGTAAAGAGAATTAGGAAATGTATATATATATTTGTTAGGTTAAGAAATATTTTAAATTTGAAAATACTAAAAAATGTATATTATGCTCTTGTCCACTCCCTGCTTATTTACGGAATCATAGGTTGGGGAGGATCTTATAAAAACAACCTAAACTCAGTAAAAGTCTCGCAAAAAATTATTATAAAGGTAATACTTAAAAAAAACTCTACTTTCCCAACAAAATTGCTTTTTAAATTGTTTCCAGTACCAAATATTGATGATATATTTAAGCAAACTTCCATTATAAAAATGTGTAAAGAAAAAAATAACACAGAATATCAAGAATTTTACAAACTCATGAGAAATGGAAATCAATTTATTACGCCAATCTTCAAAACAACTCAAATGCAAAACCATTATATTTACCAAGCCATAAAAAACTACAATAATCTCCCTTCCGAATTGCGCTGTATTACGAACCAACAAGAACAAATAAATAAAATCAAACTTTTTTTCCAAAAAAACTTATATTATAAAAAAATATATATCAAACTTTTAAAATCAAACTTTTTTTCCAAAAAAACTTATACTGATGATATATATATATATATATATATATATATATATATATATATATATATATATTTTACACATAACATAATATTATAACATTGAATCTAAGTAAGAATCGTGGCTCCCTTATCAGGCACAAGAGCTCCTCTTTTCTGATAAGGTATACATGACCAATTATGAACCATAATATTATTTTCTGCAAAATATGTATTAATGTAACTTATATGATATATATTAAAATAAAAAAAAAATAAAAAACAAAAAAATAAAATATGCCCTTACCGAGATGACGCGTTACGTCTGAATCCAGCTAACCTTGTCCAATTTATTACAAAAAAATAACGCATTTGCAGAAATTTTTATTTCTGACTCGAAATATTATGATAAAAGGTGAACAAAATAAAAGAAATTAAAACTTGATGCAAATTAATGTCCACAGCGAGGGTAGGGAATTGTTATTTTTTGTTTGTTTTAATAAGCATTTGGTAAACTGGACTGAGGATAAATGGAAGAAATCGGCGTCTGAAAAGGTGTTATTGACACGAAAATTGCAATTATTATTGATTGCCATAATTGTACTGTGTATCCGTGTTCCTTACCATTAAAGCCATTAAAGGCCTATGAAGATTACAATAAATATAGGTACCATCACCAAGATCTTGCAGCGTCCATGTACATAGCTGTGAACTCATCATACAATTTCTACAACTGTTTGTATCTGAAATATCTAGGTTAGCACAATTATGTTCAGCTCACAACATTGTATCCAACATGAGATGGGCTCTAAAATTCAACTCAATTCATTCAAACTAATAAAAAACACAACGCAATCATTTTGATTCTGTTTATATTAGTAAATACAATAACCATATGAAAAAAGAAAGGAAGAATTCTGAACTTCGGATAAATTGTTTTTTTGCATATTTTTATTACAGCGAAAACTGGTTTTCGCTGTAATAGTTATGTTAAAATTTAAACCGGTTAATTTCACTGTTTCTGTCTTGTCTCGGGAGACTAGTTTGTCCGTAAAGTAATAATATTTTGTAATATGTATCCAGTTGCCTGTTGATTGCCGACACTATTGAGGCTTATTTAAACAGTGACTTTCGTTGGATAAAGGTGTTGCGTGAAATGTCTGACAGGAGTTCAACAAGTGAGTGAAAACTGTTTTACAGTGTTTGTTTTTATTTAATGTTCAGATTATTTGTTCTTTTGCGACTTTTGCTGTCGAGGGAATTTCATATAATTACCGTTTCAGCTCTACAAATGTAAAGATATTTTCTTCAAAAATTACATATATATTTAAGTGAACTTTGAAACTTAATGTGTTCAATGTTGTAATTCGGTAGAAATTCGGAATGCTGAGCATAATGAACAAAATTGTAGCGTTTACATTAACTGATTTGCAAACTGATTTAGTGACTGATTAACTAACTGATTAAGTGATTTACTAACTCGAGTTAATTTATAAAAACAATTTAGTGATTTTCATTATTTTTAGTCAGAAGAAAATTATAATTCACAAGCAGTTTATGTGATTCGACATCATTAGATATAATTTCTTTTTTAACTGTAGCACGTCTGTCGGCATCTGAAAATCTCTTCCTTCGTCTGGTCAAAGGTTATATCAATAAGTTTTCAATGACGCCAGCATTATTTTTTTCAGTTTCTTAAACATTTAGTTTTTATTTGTATTTTTTAGTCTTTTTCTTTTACTGAACTCGAGGAGAATGAGTCGTAAATTGTAATATACAACGAAATTATAATTATCTTTACAAACGAAACTTACATTATACATATTATGACCTTGATTTACCCATTAAATCTCAAACGTAGTAACATAAAGACTCAAACCATTATACATGGTGTCTGGAAACTCACATCACATTTCGAGTCGATTTTGCGATATTTGAGCTTTCGTTCAAATTTTGTTTCGAGTAAATCGAGGACGAAGATGGAATTTTTTGGTCAAATTTAAAAAACAAAAGCTCGCTATGGGTTAATATCAGCTGTTTGTCTTTTAAAATGCGTCAAAGGGTAGATAATTAATAATAATAATGCAAACTGATCTGGAACTATCTGAATGGTCGTTGATAAACAAATTAGATTTCAATACAAAAAAATGTGTCACTATGTCTTACACTCGTTCTCTAAACACTCTAAAAACAATACTCGGCGCTCTTCGGGGCTGCCGGCTGCTTTTTGGAAGTGCTCCGATTTTATTTTTGAAATCCTGGGAAGTCCTCAATTTTCCAGGTGTAAAAATTTAGCATAAAATAACCGCATTAAGTTTTAGTTTACGTGTATAAAAATAAAATAATTTTTCTGTAGCCCCTTCGGGCTTAATTCAAGTTTTAATATAAAGTTTTACATATTTTTAGTTCAAATCTGCCACGTTATCCAAAAAGTGCACAGTGAAAGGCAAAGCATCGGTCGTCGGTTTTAAATGCTTACCACATGTGCACGGTGATAGACTAGTGAACAGTTTCAAGTGCGTGTAAGTGATTTATGAGGGTATCCTTTGGGCTATGATGGTTGTAAACAATGTCGGATATGACCGGGCCACACTACTCTTTAATAGTGAAAGTGTCTATTTGGACCCTTCAATAGCTGCAAAGATATCGCTGTATAACCTTGGACGCGTTATTACTAAAACAACTACCAGTAAAATTAGGTTTCGTGGTTGCAGAGCTGGACGCAGTAGGAAAAAACATCTGGAACACAGCATCGAAATATTTACGTCACCGCTAACAGAAGAACAGGGAAAAGTAGCAACTCAAATTCTCCCGAATCCGGAGAGAGAATATAACACAGTTAATGCTTGTATACAACGGCATGCCAACTTTAAGAGCCGTCAACTAGGTATAGGATCCTGGAATGTTAGATCTCTCAATAATAAGATAGAGGAGGTAGGGGAGGTTTTCAACGAACAGAATCTTCATGTCCTGGCCATAACTGAGACTTGGCACGAAAATAGTGACTCTTTTTCAATAAAGAGACTCCGAGCTTAAGGTTATGTCATGCTAGAAGAAGCCCGACCTAAAGCAACAATTTCTCGGGATGACAACATCGCTAGCGTAAATCACGGGGGTATCGTGATTTTAGGTCGCCAGGGCTTGCGTTTAACAAGGGTGTCAATTGGTGCATACCGAACCTTTGAGCACTTGGGATGCCGAGTTTCGTCTGCAGGAGCATCATTCATTTTATGTACCCTATACCGGCCTGATTCAAAACAAATCACTTTGGACTTTTTTTAATGAATTTTCGTGTTTTCTCGAGCGGGTTGTGGGACTTTCCGATAATATTTTCATAACAGGCGACATTAACATTCACAGAGCGTCTAGAATCACCAAATACTCTTAAATTTACTGATTTATTAGACTGCTTCGGATGCCGTCAATGGGTTAATTCCCCAACTCACGATGCTGGCGGAACTTTGGACATTTTTATCTCAAAGTCAAGCGGTCCGTTTCTGGTAGCGGATAGTGTGGATGTGGGACTATCAGACCATCGACTTATTCGCGCAGAAATCGATTTTAACCCACCGAAAATTCCTTACGTTACTATCACATCAAGAGCATGGCGCGGTTTTAACTTTGACGACTTCCTGTCAGAACTAAAAGCTTCTCCGCTCTGTACACATAGCGCATGGGAAACAGAGTCGCCAACCAAACTAGCAGCAGATTATAACACCATCCTTTCAACCCTTTTAAATACATATGCTCCAATTTCTACAAAAACTCGGCGTCTACGAAAATCTGATGCCTGGTTTGACGAAGAATGTCGGAGCCAGAAGAGATTGATGCGTAAATTGGAGAGGTCCTACAGACACTCGGGGGTTACATCACGGAACGATTGGATACAGGCTCAAAAAGAGTACATGATCTTAATCCGTTCAAAAAGGTCTGAATATTGGATAAATAGGATCACTTCAGAGCGTCAAAATCCACGTAGTCTTTGGAACTCGGTTAAGACAGTCATTGCTGATGTCCATGCACCAAATACAATCGACATAGCTCCGGAAATCTTCTCCAAGTTTTTCCTTGACTAAATTGAGTCAATACGAGCCCTAACAACCTACGCTCCACCACCGTATTTTACTAAATGCAATAGAGAAAACCTTTCTGCCTTCAAACCTACATCCCTAGAAGAAGTAAGGAAATTAATTCTTACTTCACCGAACAAGCAGTGTTCGCTCGACCCTATTCCAACGTGGCTACTGAAAAAGTGTTGCAATGAAATTGCTCCCTTTTTAGTTCATCTTTTCAATAAGTCACTTAGCACGGGTGACTTTCCAAAATCCCTTAAATCAGCTATCGTAACTCCATTATTAAAAAAACCACAACTGGACGCTGAAGATCTTTCAAATTACCGACCCGTTTCAAATCTGCCTTTTATATCAAAAATATAAGAAAAAATCGCTGCCTCACAGGTCATATGTCACTTAAATTCAAATGAATTATTAACTAAATACCAATCTGCATATAGACGGTTCCACTCCACAGAAACCGGGTTACAACGTGTTTTGTCGGACATAACTACTGCCATTGAGTCGGGTAAACTGGCACTTCTTTCAGTCTTGGACATGAGTGCTGCATTTGACACAATTGACCATGACTTTCTTATTAAACGATTAGATGAATCATTTGGTTTAAACTGTGATGTTAAGACCTGGCTGACATCGTACCTGGCCAACCGTTTACAAGCCGTAAAAGTGGGAAAAAACCAATCAAATTATGCAACCCTTTCATCTGGAGTACCCCAAGGGTCCGTTCTGGGCCCACTACTCTTCATCCTCTTCACAAATGATGTCGCTAAAATAATCGAATCATTCGGCCTTCTATCTAACTGCTACGCTGATGACCAGCAAGTTTATTTTTACTGCTTACCAGAAGAAATAAACAGTCTAAAAATTCGTATAACTGAGTGTATAGAAGCAATTACTCGCTGGATGACCTCAAATAGATTGAAACTGAATCCCACAAAGACTGAGTTTCTGTGGACTGCTACAGGCAGACGGCAGCATAACATTGAAAACTCCCCAATAACCATTTCCGGAAGTGACATCACTCCAAAAACGTGCATCAAATTACTGGGTGTCAATCTGGACGCTAATTTTTCCCTTAAAACTCAGGTGAACAGAACTGTAAACACGGGGTTCTTTCAATTAAGGCAAATTAAAGCAGTGCGGAGAAACCTGCCAACAGAGGCGACTAAATTGCTAGTCAATTCCTATGTTGTTTCACGTCTAGATTATTGCAACGGAATATATGCAAGTCTCCCTAAATGTCAAATCAACAAATTACAATCCGTTTTCAACGCCGCGGCAAGGCTTATCACCGGAGTATCTAAATACTCCCACATTTCAGAGCATCTCAAAAATCTGCACTGGCTCAAATGTCCTGAAAGAATCCAGTTCAAGGTATGCTGGATGGTATTTAAGTCACTTAACGGAATGGCTCCGGCTTATTTATCAGAATTGTGTATTCCAGAAGATTCCAATTCCCGACAGTCAACCCTTAGGTCAGCAACGTCATCAGCTATCGGAAGGTTGAAGGAACCAAAGCGCACACCAGATACTAAGTTCGGTGAGCGTGCTTTTGCCGTGTCAGGACCTAAAGCCTGGAATGGACTGCCACATGATTTGAGAATGATCGCAGACTCGACAGAATTTAGGTCTAAACTTAAAACGCACCTTTTCAGACAGTCGTATCCATAATTTCAGAAACCTCCACTTTCACAGTTGACGGCAATTTAAATTAACAAAATGTAAAAAATACTAAAAATAAAATAAAATAAATAAAAAAAATGATAACAACTAACAATTTGTAGGCTTTTAAGACAGTTAAAATACATTTACATTAAAATAAAAACTATAGCAGACTTAAGATCATGCGACGACCAGTGTTTTTGATATAGTGTCCTCTGCGTGCAGTTCTACCTTTTATAAGCATAAACTTTTTAATATAAGTGTGTTTGTCGGAAGTGACTTGCCAGGTAAGTATGTTTTGGTATCTTTTCTAAATAACAAATGTAGATCCTAGGAAATAAATTGTACAGCGCCCTTGAGGTGATTTTTCACAAAAACGGCGCTTTACAAATTATCCAACTATTATTATTATTATTATACTTTACGATTATAAGATAAACGAAACACTATCACGTGTAAATTCCGTAAAGGATCTCGGTGTCGTCTTTGATCCCGAACTGAAATTCTCTGGCCATATATCGCAGCTCACTCAGTCTTGCTACAAACTTCTTGGGTTCGTCATTAGGACATGCAAGCAGTTCAATAACCAAGATGCTATGTTGGCTTTGTTCGATGGCATACTGAGAAGCAAGCTGGAGTATGAGTGCGATGTTTGGGCACCGTACCACCAGAAGTACATTGAAATGATAGAGCAAATCCAGAAGAAATTCCTCAAGTATGTCTATATGCGGACGCATGGAACTTATCCCAGGTTCATGCACCATATCGACTTACTTAAGGAACCTAATTCTGTGAGTCTGGAAACTAGGCGGAAAGCAAGCCTAGCCATTATATCTTTCAAAATTTGGAACAATTTTATTGATAGCCCATTCCTCTTGGGATGCTATGATTTATATGTACCAGACCACTACAGCCGAAGTCGATACCATGACTTATTCAGAGTACCAAAAGGCAAAACCGACGTCCTGGCAAAGCATAGCATGACGAGGGGAGTGGTGCTGTTGAACGAACTAGCAAAGAATTTGGATGTAAATGACTGTTCTCTAAATGACCTAAAACAATTATTGAAGAGTCACTTACCCAAATGCTGATATGATGTAAAATTGTACTGTATGTAAAATTGTACTGTATGAAAATTGTACTGTAAGTAAAATTGTACTGTATGTAAAATTGTACTGTAACTGGAATGAATGTTCTGTTGTACAGTAAAAAAAAAGTCATTCAAATCGAACAACGAGTTGGTCGAACCAGTTGAAACCAACTTGTCTTCGACGACTTCACTGTCAAAATCTAGTACATTATGTCCAACCAAATATCGATGGACAAGCGTCGTATATTTTTACAAAGTTGTTTTAAGGTTCCAAATTAATAATGGCTGATTTGCTAGCAATATTGGCTGCAATACATGATATAGAGCAATCTGGAGAAGCTGCTTTGAGACCTACAAGAACGTTCTGCCAGAGGCTTGATCCTTTCGCTAATTTGACAGACGAAGACTTCGTTAGGATTCTGGTAGTCATGGTCTATCTGTTCATAACACATCCATCCCTTTCTTTAGCTCTAGATGTAGAAACTAAGGTGAGTACAAAAATGACGCTGTAACGTTTTGTTTTTGAAATGTCAAAACATAAGTACCTAACAAAGACAATAATCACAGGGCTGCCAAAATAATCATCTCTTCAACCCATGAACAAACAAGAATAATAATAAATTAACCATTCGACAAAGTTCGTCGAGACAACGGACAATTTTTCATTCATAAATGGCGTGTAACGAATAACTTTTTGATTGCCATTAGAGAATAGAGCCCCTGGCTCCAAAAGATTTCTAACCTATTAGTTGATAAAAAAAAGTTTTTTTTGTGTTCTCTATTAACATATATTCACCGGTTTCCCGTTTGAACTACGAGTTTACGGACACCGTGTACAAAGAAATGATTATTACACAGTTTGATATTGTGGAACTGGTTTTCGGTGATGTTTATGTAAAGTCGGACCTCCAAAACCATTCTATGTCATATTTTTATTTTTCTTAACATATTAATAATGCAAAGGTATTGACGTATATTTTACATAGATATTTTTCGAACGTTATTTATTTTTCATACATAGAGAAATTAAATAATTATAATATATTTTTTTACCTATAAAATACAAAACGGATGTAAGTAACATTAATAAACTTCATGTAAAATGTAATATTCTTACAAAATTGCAGGTGGCTAATGATAAAAATCTGAATGTTATTAGAACTGTTGAAATAACACATTGAGATCTGATAAAAATGTTAATTGTTTATTATGTGGTGAACAATATAACTCTAGTAGGCCTTATGAAATTTGGGTCCAGTGAGTGATATGTAAACTTTGATCTCATGAAGAATGCACGAAAGAAGAATTACAATATACTTGTCATGATTGTAAATCTCACTAATGATTGTTGATGTGCCTTGAGTCCGATAATTTTATAAATATGTTTAGTATCATAATTTTTAAGAGTTTACCTGATGTTAGAAAACGTATCGTTTCAGTAATGTTGATTTTTATAATGTGCCATAAGAAGTAGGTGGATACCAATTGTTTTAGTGCCACTCTTTACATATAGTGTAAAGAGTGACACACGTTAATTAAACACGTGTTTAATTCATATCATTTAAGTATTGACTGAATTTTTTTGTAAGCGAGTTATTTTTGGTCTTTAATAATTATAATGATACTTCCATTGATTGTTTCCTTTTAATATATACTATTTACTTATTTAAAAGAATGAACTATGATCCTTTTACTGATTGTTTCCTTTTCATGGACACTATTTCCTTATTTTAAAAGAATACTATGATCCTTTTACTGATTATTTCCTTTTGATAGATACTATTTACTTTTTTTATTTATTATACTATTTAAAATAATACTATGATCCATTTTCTGATTTTTTCCTTTTACAAAAATAATAACCTTTAAATATTTAGTTGGAGATGGAGTTGAAAGATTCGACCTTATTGATGTTATTTTTTTTTTATTAAAAGTATACAATACAGAATATAGTATATTATATAAAGCATTGTACTCCCAGGAGTTAATACACTCATTTAGTCCAAACCGATTTTTTTTAGACAATTCTTTTTTTTGTATTAAGATTTTCAGATAATATCAGTTTGGCAGTGCACTGCACCGATTTACTGAAAATATTCAAAATGAATCAATGTTCCCTAGCACGCAAGTTTTAAGTTTTCAATACATATTAAATGATAATTTTATTATTTACTAGCTGTAACCCGCCACGCATTTCCGTGGCTCAGACTGTCTGAATAGATAGTGAAAAAAATAGCGTGAATTGCTTTTACGTCCAACAGATGGCGCTGTTCATAAAATAAATTTAAAAACATTTTTGTTCAAAAAATGGTTATGTTTTAAAAAAACTCGTTTTCTTACCTTTCTCATATGATATCTATAAAACATAGGTATTTAAAAACACCCGCGTATTCAAATGCAACGTTGCGCGTTGTGTCAAAATATCAAAGCAATCGGTGACAAACTTTGGATATTTAAGATTTTGAACAAACGACATTTGCAATTTTATTTATATAGATAATTATATTATTTATTGTAAGAAAATATATCTTTATTTTTTAGTTCTCCCGGTCGAGGACCACATCAAGTTGGTGGTTTTCGGAGAGGCACACGAGGTGCCATGTGATTCTTGCACCGTCTCTGAGCTAGAACACGCGTTGCCTCCCTGGTATGACAAGGACAAGTACAAGAGGTAAAAACACTTATCAAATGATTTACTGCAATCACCAGTTTTGAAAAATTATTTTCGTCACAAAGTAATTTGCATCCTTGAATGTAAATCCTAATCAACGAATCAACATAACATACGTCGAAGCTGTCTCCACAAAACCTTCATAGGACAATCGCTAAAAAACTTTGGAGTTTGAACAAAAAATTGAGACCTAATTAAGGACCAATAAAAGCCATAACATAAATCTTTATAAAATAACACAAAAATCGACAGTTAATAATAACACAGTAATATATTATAAGAAATATAAAAATATACTAACAACTTTAATCAGAAAGACGAAAAAACTATTATACTAAAATTATAAAGCGAAAGATAATAATAACAAAATCTGGCCAACAATAAATGAGATTATAAATAAAAATAAGAAAAACAAGCAAGTATCTTAAACCACAGATCGTAAAAACACATATAATGTACAAAAAGAAACAAAAATGCTGTAATATCTTAAATAACATTGTTGCCGGCATTTTGTAAATGTCGATTTACGTATATACCGCACTGGATTCTAACGCAAAATGTCTAGGAATATTTATAGACTTAAAAAAGGCGTTCGACAGTATATCACATAAAAAACTAATAAATAAAAAAATCCATTGGAATAAATGGAAAAGTTTTTGAATGGATAATTGGTTATCTCAATAAAAGAACCAAGAAGTAAAATTAATTGACCATGTTAGTGACTCTGAATATAGTGAATTCTCAATACATCAAGGTACATTTTTAGGCCCTTTGCTATTTATCATATACGTAAACAATAGGTATATTTTATGTCTCTAAATATGGCAAAACTGACACAGTACTGCTAATTAAAACTAATACTTGGACGGAAGTCAACAACATGGATAACGCAGATTTAAACAAATTGAAAAAAAATGGTTTGGTATGAATTTAGTGACACTAAATTCGAATACAACTTATTATATACCATTTAGCATATAAAAACAAGAAACATCTAAAGAAATACAAATTATTATCCACTCTAGGAATAATAGACAACAACATAATTGTAATAACTTGTGTTTAGTAATAGAAAGCCAAACCGAAATAAAATACCTAGGCATTACAGTAGACCCCAACATGCCTAAAATGGTCCAAACAGATAAACGTATTCAAAGACATAGTGAGGAAACTAACATACATCTTTAGATGACTAAGACATATACTAAATAAAGATTTATTCAAAATGATATACGAGTACTTTGCTTTCTGCCAATCACTAAGACAATTCGACTACCATAATACGGACATGTGTCTAGTGTGGTAGTTGAAAAGCATGTAAAAAACTGCATACAAATATATTTTACGAATAAAGGAAAGAAAAAAAATATATATGGCATTATAGGACGGGGTGGAACTCATAAACAAAACACACATTTGGGCATGTAGAGGGAATGAGTGAAGAAAGGAGTGTATGGAGAATATATGAAGAAAATGTGAATGATAGTAAAAGTGGGGGACGCCCGAGGAAGACATGGGACGATCATGTTAATCAGATACTTGAGTCGGGTCATGTCAAGAGTCAGAATAATAGAAGACTATGTATGAGAAGATGTATGAATGTGAATGAGGCAAGGAGTGTGTGTCAAGACCAAATCGTTTGGTGGTACGTGTTCTCTGCCTACCCCTGCGGAAAACGGCGTGATGGTTAGTTAGTTAGTCTTTTAAATAAATGATTTCACGTTATTTCCAGGGGCCAGAGCTACATGAAGCGGAACTTTTTGAGCCACGTTACCTCAACCTTATGTGGGCTTATCTCGTTGTACGCAGTACCCTCTGCTCTCAAGGTCCTCATGAAGAATCACAGAGCCTCCACGCCGTACGCTGCCTACAGGCGCTATCTCTCCACCATCATGCACTTCCAATCGTGGTACAATGAAGATCTGGTGCCGGGGTCGGAGTGAGTTAACAACCTTTCTTTATTGTGTCTCTTGACCCCGAACAAGATCGAACGCACCACGATCTGGGGCGCTGAGTGCCTGCAACGATAAACTATGTATTTATGGGCCAAAAACGACAAGGAATGGGAGAAAGCTCCCGAAATTAATGAATTCCAAATGGTTCAAATCCGAACCGAACCAAGCAACTACTCAATAAAGATCTAAGGTAAGTATTAATATAACAGGATACAGGACAAGTAAAGTCCTTAGGCGTCAAACTCCTATAGGGAGTGGAAAGTGGAGTGAAAACATGAAGATGCTAAAAAACCTTGATGGTAAAAAGGCTTCGATACTTTGAGAGCCAAAACGTGGAACCATAGTAATGTTGTATACACGGTGTCCAAAAACTTGTAGTTCAAGCAGGAAACTGGTGGATTACATCACAAAAAACTTTCGTTCCGTTTTTAAAACAAACAAAACAAATTTGACAACATTTCCATCCTCAGACTCGATTTACTAAACAAAAGTTCAAATGAAAATTAACAAATTATTGTAAGCAATAATTATTCGCCTGAAATACCCACACAAATTGAAAATATCTCCAGATTAAAATTAATGCGTGGTAGGTGAGGTGCTCTAGACCACTAAGCTACGTCAGCTTATTCCGAACCCGCTAAATAATCCAATGTATGCTAGTACGAGTATTTCATTCAACAATTATTTGTCCTAATTTTTCATCTGTAAACAACAAACTTTACTTTTGAAGGAAAGGCTTGGTTAGTGCTGAATTTCCCACTAGATAGGGTCGAGACATGATATCTACAGTTGTTGGTTAATCGTAAAAGTAATGATTTTTATTCGGGAGATATTTTCAATTTTTATGGGTATTTCAGGCGAATAATTATTGCTTACAATAATTTGTTATCTTTTGTGCTATGCCTTAAACCTTGTTTTATAAACATTATTTTATCATTAAAAATAACAAATCAAAATTAGTTAAATTGAATGTAAATTTTACCATAAAATCGACTAAAAATGTGTTGTAGATTCTCCAGTTTCCCGCTTCTACGAGTTTCTGGACACCATATACATGGCGTTGGGTATACCCTGATGCACTTCCTTAAATGGACTGGTCTGACTTGATATTTGTATTTTTTAGTTCCTGGAAGTCCCTGAGCACAGTTAGAGAACGCCACATCAAATGGTCTAACGTCTCGAAGCTAAAGAAAGATGGCCACATCTCCCAACGAGACCTTGTCCTAACCCTGACAGCCTTCGGAGGGGTCAGTCTGGCCAGGACACATCTGCTCGGTATGGAGAATAATAATCGGGAGGATTTAGAGGCCTTTGCACACTTCTGGAGGACGATTGGATATATGCTAGGAATTGAAGACAGGTAATATGTATTTTAATCTCTTCATTTTATGCAGGAGCGTACAGTCGTATGTTGTAGTCAATGTTTATTTATTTTACCCACGACACTATCCTTTCGAGTCGAAGATACACATTCAATTCTGAAGATTGTCCAGAATGTACTCTCGTTCGTCAAAGACTTTCATTACTTTTAATAGCTGGTGAAAGTCCGTCTGGGGTTCAGTTCACATTTTAATATGATAATTCATCGTTCAACTATAAATGTAGGACTTCGTGGTCGAGGGGTAAGGCATCCGACTAGCAACCTGGTGTTCGCGGATTCAAATAACGGCGTGCGCAATAAAATGTATTTTTTTAACAGTGCTATTTCAAGATTTATTCATTCAATATAGCATTATAGTATCTTTGCTGCACATTTCAGAGTAGAAGGTACTGCCTTGTTGTGTGAAGGAATTGCCTGGTGTAAGATCGCCATTCAGAAATGAAACGTTGTTTAAACTGAATTAAGTCTGAATATCCAGGTGTTTCTCCACCCTCCTATCCCCATCTCGTTACCCTCCTCACTCCCGCCTTACAAGATATCTTAGTTGACGCAATAGACTCGTGGCTCCAGCCGGTTGTGGCGGAAGGGACTCTTTTGCGGTATTTGTATAAAAATATATCGTGATAAGTCAAACAATATCTTATGATGAACCCTTAACTGGAGAATAAGTTTAGTATAAAACTATCTAAACTATCTAACTAAACTTGTGTGTTGAAAATATAAAAAAAATAAACTATTAAACATCTTCTACGTCTCCTTAGTAATCATCAATTTAATCCCATTGCTCTGTTTAAACGAAAAAAATCACCGATGAGTTATTTTTATATAACATTGTGAACTGTATTATTGATTCATCATATTTATTTTATTTATTAACCCTCTTTTTAGGCGCTTTTACGTACGAATAGTAAAAATTATTATACAGTGGGCATACATTATACATAACAAAACTGCCTTAGTGACATTTTTTTTGTATTATTTGTTAGGTGGTGAATGAATAAATAAAAGATGACCACTAACTAGGTATAATTATTTCCCTCCGTAAGTATTCTGGGCAATGAGGAATACATAATATGCTAGTTGGTCCCAGAATTTATGCAAACAATTCAGGACTATCAAATGCATCATTTAGAATTTTATATAGAAATACCAAGTCAGTGAAAATCCTTCTGTCCGACAATCTTAGCAAAATCATTTCGTTTGAAGAGTGTTGTAGTTCAAAACAAAACGTAAGAATTTATTATGAACTCTTTCAATACCTCGTACATGAATATTATAATGTTGGTTCCGGATAGGAGAATTGTACTGAAGTTGATTTCTAACAAAGACAAAATCTAACAGTTTAATAAACTTAAAATTGTTGAAATTTATAGATAACCTAGTTTTAAATCCCAACATTTTTAAGCCCTTTTTAGAGATTTCCGTTGTATTTAATAAATGAAAAAATTGATTGAAAAGCAGAAGTTTGTGTAATAATTGTCTTAAGAGCATTGTTATCAATGTTGTAATTAACGATCACAGATTTTTTTGTTTGAGAAAATCTGACTATTTGACATTTTGAGATATTTGAGTAAAGATTGTTTTCGTTGTACTTAGTTAACAATCTGTTAATATTATTTTGAAGAGTATTCCAGTGATAAATATTTTGAACAGCATTTTAAGGTCATCATCATTGTACTGGACACCTACGCCAGTGACATCGACTGTAAATGCCGGTTTCTTCTCGGGGGTACCTTATGTAAGGATTTTCAAAGAAACACAACTTGCGAATGTCGTCGGACAACTGACTCATTGTGCCAGTTGTTTGCATATTTATTGAGTTCAAATTCAACACGTGTTAATGTACAGCAATTATATTACTTATCTCTCAACAGGATGCATGAGAGCATTAAGGAACCAAGAAAAATAACCAAATTTTAATTACTACGGTTAAATCCCATTTGACACATGAAACGTGTCCGGTGATAAGCTTCAAAAGGGATTCGGCGTCGTTAAATGCGTGATAACAGTCAATAGTCATTTCCTTGATTATTTTAATAATTATGTCCATCCACCTGCTGTCCGGTACAATCATCATCATCAGCAAGAAGTACAGAAATATGAAATATTTTTTAAATATCATTTACTAATAAGACTGGCCCGAGGTGTGAACCCTGTGGAACTCCTTGTTTCAGTATTTTTTCTGACAGGGAGGATTTTATTTTATTTTAAATATCTGTTAGAAAGGATTGCATTTCGTTGCCCTAAAGGCCACACCAGGTCTAATGATTTATTCAGTATATCACAAGTTTAACTGTGCGCAAAATTTCATTAATGGGACGTATTTGCAAAACATTCAACACCCTACGAGATTTAGACATTTTTCACTGTACCTTCAATACAAATAAAATCAAAAAGGCTGAATCTATCTCTTGATGCCAAAATTTTGTAAATTATTGTTTTCACTGTTCTTGTTGTGTGTATGTTCTGAACTGAAAACTGAGAGACGGAGAAAATTTGCGAAAGAGGCCAAATCCCACCCAATTATATATATGATAAATATTAATGATAAGTTAGTTTCAACAGTTCATGTTGTAATAATGTTCATTTTTTACGATAATTCAGGTACAATACAATCAGGCCATCTTTCGACGAAACACTCCTTGTAACCGAAGCCATCATCACAGGAATCTTCAAACCATTAATTCAAAATCCTCCCGAATACTTCTACCACATGGCATCTGTTTACCTTCAAGGCCTTTGGTTCTTCGACCCCACCATGACAGTAGCAACCATGAGCTATTTCAACTACAGACTCCTCGGAGTTGAAGGGTTCGAGTACAATCCGAAAGGATCACTGGAGATCAAACAAAAGAAAGAAATCAAAATCAGAGAAAGTCAATTGAGAAATATTAATTTCAAAAAAGGACTTGGATATTCAGAATATCGAGGAAAAGACGAAGAACCTCCTGTAACAGGAGACAGATTCTATTTGACTATTGGCCTATTTAATAGAATCCTCCTGTTCGTGATGGTGTTTTGGTTTAACAACATCACCGGCACCATGATTGGTAAAGTACTTGGTCTGCTCAAAGGAGCGATCAGTCTAACTTTCGCAAAGCTTTTCCCTATCCTATTCATTCTGAGGTATGGTTTTAAAGGAGCCTATGTGAACAAATATGAAGAAGACATTAAAATTGAGGCTAGGATAAAAACCAATAGGGAAATGCTCGCAGAAACGCGGTATTGATTGTGGAAAATATCGTAATATTCAAAATGTTAACAGATTAAGAAAATGTAAATAAATTTAAAGTTACACCCTCATTTTTCATTCGTAATTTTTTATTTTTGTCATGGATGAAGTGATGCGCATTCCTATGTAATGCGTAAAATTTCTTTACATGAGGACTATAACCCGTAGGCCTACTACCCGTGGCTCTATCCTACCAACTTTCCTTTTTCCTTTGTGTATGCTCGGAATGAACCATCTACGTGTCAGGACTAGTAGAAAACTCGGTCATCATGGAGAGCATTCATTTCTATGTTCCCGATGGTTATCCCCGTCACCGACAGCATAGACTGTTCTGTCTCCCAGCCTGCAGGACTAACTTTCCAATGGTCATGCCTGCGGTGAGAGCAATCTTGCTGTTGACCAGATTCAATTCGGATGTAGCATCAATGAAGCTGCCTTTAACAACCCGCCATAACACAGGATCATCCCTAGCATGGAGGGTGAAATATCACAAAAACCATATGTACCCTCTAAGTCTTGTATTAATAAAATAAATAAATAAATAAAAGGAAAACTCTGTTATTACTAGTATAGTTGATATACCCACTATCTATATTTATTTAAGAATTTTTCAAATCAAAACAGGCGGATGGTGTTAAGCGGGAATTTAAACTTTATCGCCATCTACGTAAGGGTTGTTATTGATAGCGGCTCAATTTAAAATATTACACGACGTAGTGCATCGCCAGTATATTTAAAAATGCACATAAATGTAACAATTTTGTAATGTAATTTCAATAAATAAATAAATTAAATAAAAAATTATTCAAGTTCGATGAACTTTTAATTTTCAAAATTGGAACTGATAAAGTATAAATCAACTCAATTCGTTCATTTTGTTTTTATTTCGGAAGCGGGTTTGGGTACCGCCCCGGGAACCATTAATTGGATAAACAACACCTCTGCCATAGGTCACCCCAAGTGGTTCGCTACGTTTGGTGACTTGGCAGGGGTGCCCGGGTTCATCGGGTGAGGTGTGTTCAGGATGTGCCTGCCCACCACCTGCGTGGCGTGCCAGATCGGGAGAGTGTGGTTTGGGGAGACCCTTTGACCTCTCCAACTGGTCTCTCACTCCGTCACTCCTGGACACACTGTTCCCTTGATTCCTACCCACCTCTCATACCTTTTTTCCTTACCAAAACTTCCTCTACCTCCTTTCCTTAAAAAAGAATCACCACACAGCATCCATAAAGATGACATAGGCTGTGTGTTGTGGTTAATGTTAAAAAAAGTCAATCTATAAAGGTAAGAAAATTATTTTATTAGTTAGTAATTCTTTATTTTAAATGTGTATTCTTTTTGTTTAAATTTTTGACAAGTGTCGTAATTTTTCATGTTTACTTACATTTGAGCGGGATTGCAACAATAACATTTGGCTGTCATCAGTTGGACAGCCAACTGTTTTGTTTTGCTTAAAAATAATCCAAAAACCAATCTTTTGTGTTCCAATGTTTTCTGCTCAAAATAAAGTGTAGTGCCTTGAGGACTCTTCTACCCCTAATCTTCCAGGAGTTTCTTTTCGTCGCTGATTTCCCGATATTTATAAACCTTTGCTATTGTAATTGTTATTATTTTTGTGAATAATGAACAAGGATTCTGTTGAATAAATAAATTTCCCTGGACCCCTGCAATAAAGCTCGACTCGCCTTCGACTTCACAGATCCCACCAGCACTTCAACCGCCTCAGTGAACTTTTGCTCTCCTCATTCCCGTAGCCCGTATACGCTCAAAAAACGAACAAGGTCACATGCTTCAATTTGGTAAATTCCTATCAAATAGCAAGAACCTTTCTGTGAAGCCTGGAGGTGTAATAGCCGAGGGTTGATTCCGAATCTCTGTAGAATTCCTCACGGGGTCAAGCCAAAAACTTGATTAAAAACAAATACGTCAGAGATCTCAACCGATTTGTCCATCGCAGAAATCCGGTCTTCACTTTCAACTCATCGGCAATCCCATAAAAGCCAAGAGGCTAAATTACAAAGACTCCTCTTGGGGCAACATTTCCTGGAAACCATTAAAATCTGTCGTCATCACCTTTGAAGGACAATCTCTTCCCTCTCATATAAATTTATTCTTCAACTCATTGCCGGTTGAAATTTACACTGATCCCATCACTCAATGTTTCAATTGCTACCGTTTTGATCGTACCAAAGCTGCATGCAGATCCTCGCCCAGATGTTTTAAATGTGGAGAAAACCACCCAGATGACCAATATCTTTCTTCCTATTCACCTAAATGTTACAACTTGTTGAGATCTCATTCCGCCATCAACTCTTCTTGCCCAGAAAAATCTTGGCAAAAACGGTTCCATAATAACTCAACACAATGACTTTTCAATACACGTTGAAATTTGATGAATTGTTCAAATTCTCCGAAACAAACGGTCCTTAAGAACGCTTGCATAAGTGAAGTAGGTAAATAAGGTCATCATAAACAAACCACTCACGATGTCATGCGTATCATGTAATGTCAAATGTCAAATATATTTACGTAGATGTCAAAAGCAACGGAATACTGTGTAGTTGTATTTAAAAAATAAATCAGTTTTAATTGTAAAAAAAATATATTGAAGGTGAATCATTTTTACGTAGTGACGTTATAAGGTAAAAAAACGGATTTATTTATTTTATTATCAAAAAACTATTCATTTCTAATTTTTTGAGAAACATTTTCGTAATCTTAGTAGGAACTTCTAACCACAAGATTTTTTTCAAGTCATTATAAAATGCGTGTAAGTGGCCTATTGCGTGACCTATGATTTCTAGGTGGAAGATTTCATCTCCTCTTTAAAAAATATATTTTTAGATAGATCTACTGACTGGCCTAATACAGTGTCTGGAAACTAGAAGCACACGCGGGAAACTGAACTGACACTGAAAAAGAAACTGGGAATTTTCAACACATAAACTTTTTTTTTGCGATTTACTAAGACTCGATTTCTTCGAAAACGAAAGCTCAGTTCGAAAAAAGTTATACTACAAAATCGACACTAAATGTGAAAAACCGAATCACCAGTTTCCCGCTTGTACCACTTGTTTCCTGATTACACCATGTATTGTAAGAGCACATGGAATAAAAAATATATCACAGATACATGGATATTTCATAATTCCATAGTACGTGCTATAAAAGACGTAGCGATCAAAATTCACAATCACACAATCACACAATGTTTTACGAAGTGTCGAGACTGCTGAGTCAAATATCGGCTAGAATTTCGCCCATTCGGTGTGTGTTGACTTTCTTGCAAAATAAATATGTACATGTGGACGGGCGTTGTGTATAGTGTTTACCCAGTTAATTGCTCTTGTGTCAGTTGTCGTCTGCTCGGCAATGTGGGTAATGCGAAAAGACTTAGAAATTTACATAGTCAATGAATAAACAATCTGACGAGATTGGAAATAGCTAAATCAATAATTTAATCCGGTAGTGCTTTGAAGTGGCGACTTCCACTTTTATACCAAGGTGTTTTATGCTTATTTCAAATCCCAGTACCTACTCAAATTTCCTTTTCCCTTCTTTTTTGTTCAGTTCCTAAAAGTCTTAACTTGGAAGAACGAAGATTTAAAAAAAGAAGACAGACGCAAGGATCATTTGTTTTTTGTGTAGTGGTCGGTGCATATACGTAATTGCATGTAATAATTAATCTCGTGAAAAGTCTGTAAAGTGCATTACTGTTAGATATTGTGAATTTCGCGTATATGTTTGATGATTTTTACATTTTTTGAGGAAATAATTCACTAGAACTTTACATGCCTACTGTTAACGAATTGAATAAAGAATATCTAGATGTGTTTACTTCATTTTGTAACATACTTTTGTTATATAATGACTAGAGACAGATTTGTTGCTTTGGCATCTGCGCTGCTGTGTTTTGGCGGTTTCACCTCATATATTATGCGAATATCGCATCTATCAAGATACAGTGATCAGGCAGATAATTTCGCCAAAACATAGGTACCTATAAAAATCATAATGATAAAGGTCAAAACGACGAACGGGTAAATAAAATATCAATTGGATAATGACCAAGCACGTGACATAGCTCGCAAATGACCGTTACAGATGCTTTCATGATTGTGATCTGTGGTTATGTTCAAGGTCTTGTCCGTAAATATTATTTCTTATCTATATAGTTTCCAATCTGTATAAAATCTTAAGCATGAAAATAATGATTGTGTAAAGCGAAGTCAACCCCCGCATCGGTTTGGAAAATAATAATCTTCCATTATACTCTGGCTCTTGTTTGCGCAGTCGTCTGGGTAAAACAAGTCAACCTTATTATTGTGTAAACACAAAGTTCAGTCTGTCGTCCAACCCCGAAGGGAACATGGTTTCTCGAAGGCCAGTGCTTTGCAATTTTCTTAACACGTTTAAGTCTTGTGGACGCATCATTCGGAGGAAAAATACGTACGAATTTTTTAATATTTTCTTTTGTTTAGTGTTTCGTTTTATTAGGCTAGATGATTTGAAATTATTTGACTAGGTAATAACGCCTACTAAGTCGACCAAATTCAAAGTGGATTAAATCAGAAATCGAGAAGCCAGAAAAGGTGCGATTTATGATTTATTTATTTGTCCATCATCGCTCTAACTCACTATAGCGTGAAAAGCATGTGTAGTGATGGAAATTCTTTACAAAAGTGGTTGTTCACGTTCAGGATTATTATCAAAGATAGATTATTAATTTCGGTTGTTCATGCGTCGCCGTAAAATCTAGTTCAATGAACTCAAATTTGCTATGAATTTAAGTGTGATTTTACAAATTGTAACTGATTGTGTGAAGGATGCAGATAACCATTAACGTAGGTACCTACCTATTATGTAGCAGAAAAAATATTTTTAACAGAAAATTATTTTAATTGACATTTTCTAAATTCGATTTATGCCGTGTATTTTTACGGGTCTGCGCTAGAATCTATATTTATTATAAATTCTTAGTTATACCTATTGTGGGCATCATATTAGTAATAGTGCGCAAGTATTTTAATTAAAATAGCTAAAAAATAATCTCAATATCGAATGTTTCAGCAAAAAGAACTGGGAGCAGGGGCTGTTCTTCCCTTGGGTCAATTGGTGTTTGACCCCCCAAAATTATAACACAACAATAATAGTAAATTATGTGGATCAAAACAACTGGTCTTATTCTTAATTTATTTAAAATATACCGCGAAATAGCAGGGCTGCGAGCGGCGGCGACGGGTGACAAGCAGTGACATCTATTGTCTCTAATAGAAGCTTTCATTAACAAGTCCACACGATTCGCTGAGAATGTCCTGCACCTTCTGTCCCTATGCGCGCTATGGCACTATGTCTTTCGCCTTAGTAAAAATTACGTACCGAATAAAGCTTAGGGACACTTGTCGTGTGTGGACCAATGGTTGTCTTTCAATTGGACAGTTAGGGAAAGGTTTGGAATAATTCATTGTGTTGTTTTCGATGTAGAATGAGGCTGAAAAATGAAATAAATTTACAAAAAAACGTAAAAGATTATGTCAAATCACTGATGTAGTCAATGTGTCAAATAGAATCGCAAGTCTAAATTTAAATGGAATTGATAAACGTCGCTTCGCTTCGCACCACGGAATCACCGTACTCTTAAATTCGCACCCATTATCTTTAAATACTGCGGACCGGCGTTTCATAATCTTATTATGTTTACTTTAATGTTGTGCACAACTACATTAAAACATAATCTCTTAAAAATGTTTTGCCGTAAGTACATGGATTGTGTATTTATTTCCAATTTACTATATTAACATAACAGGTATTTTAAGTCGCGGACTCAATCGCGGGCATTTTTCACAATTTCGAATAAAGATTAGTCACACGTTTTTTTCAAATGACCTACCACGCGATCCCTAGAGGCACATCTGACTGGGAGCAATGAAATTTACCCAGTATTTTACAAACAAAATAACTCATCCCACGTCAATGGCTAGAAAACAGGTTTTCGCCTCGAAAAGTTCAGGTGGTCGCAAATAATTTTCAAGAACAGGATGACAAACAAACTCATCTAATTTACCATTTAAATTCCAGTCATCCTCGCCGTCCTCCAACATCTAGACAAAAAAACAGATAAAACTTTATGATGTCCAAGCTGTATAAAATTTTTAACACAGTCATACATAAATGTAACATTTTTAAATGAAAGTGTTCAGATTAAGCATAGTTTTAAACACCTCTATTTGATTTTCAATTTTGTTTTATTTTATGAATGAATGAATTAATGAATGAAGTGGAAATTAATCCACTTACCGACATTCGATCGAGCTGAAACTCGGCATATCGACTGGCTGTTGTTGACAATGCATTCTATCAACTTTTGGTGGTACTCATGCACACACAAGCGCATTGTTCTGAAGTTGGATAGCATTATATTAAAAAATGTATTCAGACTGTAACAGTTCAATTAGGATTTAGATTAGGTTTTAGCGATGTTAACTTCAGTCCCTGGGGAGGAAGGTTCAATCCTCAGTAAACAATTTTTTTTTTAAGTTTTAAAAGACATTTTAAAAGTTTGCAGCACTTGAGAGTCAGGTCCAGGGGAGCAAGGTTCAATTGTCTATCAAACCAAAAAATTCTACGAATTTATTATGTATTAAGGCAAAGCTTAATGCCAAATCACTATTTTGATTAATCTTTATAACGAATTGGTGTACATTATGAATTCCAAAAAATATGCTTTAGATAAACTGAAAGTTTTCCTATCGTTTCGCTTGAGTAGAATACAAATAAAAAAATAAATTACTCAATAAAAAATATAAATGTAAGCTACTAAAAAATATTTTTTTTCAATAGAAATGTATGAGTACGCACAAAGGAAACAACTTTTAAAAAATACAGTATAATAGCTAAGATTATCTATGACAGTTTTACTTGTTTAACTTTTTTGCTTTCTTATAAAATTATTTACAAAAAAAATAAAAATCTGTTTTGTGATTGAAATCGAACGTTTCTGGACTCCATTTGTCAAGCGATTTTAATGCCTATTACCTACAATATAAGGTATACCAAGAATATACTTACGAAGATATGTACCTACCAACTAAGTTGTATGTTTCTTTGAATGAGAGCTCTTTTTCGGCATAATATAATTTTTGTACACTGTTACTAATTTATGTATTTTTAAGAGATTTCTTTTTAAAAAAAAATATCGTATTATTATGAACAATAAAATAATATAATCTACGGACCTCATTTTATAACGTAATACTAAAAACTTGCATGATTTTGAGTGTAGCAGGAAGAAAAAAATAATTTACATATTTTGACAATCATCATAATTCAATTTCGAAAAACACGTTTTTTACAATTACATTTCTTCATTCAAACGCGACGTGGTACGTTAGAAGATGAGTCAATAGGAAGTTGATGAAAAAATATATATTGGTACTTATCTATATTAAAAAAAACTCGAGTCGATTCTTTAATGAAAAAATAGGAAGAAAAAATGTTCCTTCGTTACAAGATGATAAACGATTGAGGAAAATCGTTAATACGAATGTGAAGAAAACCTTAAATGCCAACACGTTAATAAATTACAATGTAGTTTGGGTTTGTTATAAGAAAACAAATGTTTTTTTTTTTGTATTTATTTATTTACTCTTTTATACACCCATGAGGCTTTTATATTTGGTACATTGAAATGTTTACAATTTTGTACATAAAGGTTATAAACCTTACAGTGGCTTACAGTTGGTTAAATAATAATAATAATAATTAATTTACCTAGAAATTTAGGAGGTAGAGGTATAGTCAAAATAACTTCTTTGAAACATAATCAGGTAGAAATGCTAAGAAATTTTTTCCAGATAGAAACATTACACCTTTAAATTTATACGACGACAATGCCAATATTTTTATAAATCCCAACCAGGAATTATTAGATTCCTAGTCAAATAAAATTTTACACGCAAAACACTTCAATTATCTCAACCAAACGTATGTTGACAAATTTTCGTCAAACAAATGGTTGAGTATTGGAGAGTTGAACGCAGAAATAGAAGGATTTATGCTTGCCATTCAGGATAGAGTCATTAATACAAAAAATTATAGGAAGCATATAATCAAAGATATAAATCAAATTGACGATTTATGTAGAAAATGTTTGGCTTTTCCGGAAACTATAGAACATATTATATCGGGATGTTCTATATTAGCACCGTCCGAGTATACATTTAGGCACAATCAATATAATATAATACCATATTATGAATACGAACCAAATTCATTTTTAGAAAACGAATTTTATAAAATATATTATGATAAAACTATACTAACAGACCGGACGATTAGTCATAATAGACCCGATATAGTTTTACATGACAAAATTAAAATAATAACTCGCTATTCCAAATTCCTGTAATATTCAAAAATCTGTTAATGAAAAAATATGAAAATACACAGATTTAGGAAATGTGATAAAAAGAATTTGGCATTCTCAGACTATAAAAATTTTACCATTCGTTATTTCGGCTACTGGCATTATAACTAGCTCTCTCATTAAAAATTTAGGCGTATTAGATCTATCAAAAAATTTATATATGAAAATGCAAAAATCAGTCATTTTAAATACATGTAGGATAACGAAAGATTTTTAAAATAATTATGTTGGGGGATCAGTAGGATTTATAGGCCCTGTTAGAAGTTCTACCGAGCCGAACCCTCTGATATGAAAATATTTGGAGTCGGTGAATTATTTTCTCATTTGATCTCTGGTGAGTTGACGTGTTGTTCTTGTATTTATTTTGCTTATATAGTGCACTTACATAATGTTGATTGACTAGATGATCATTTGCGGAAAAGTGTATGGAAGGGTTTAGTTTTTCCTATGGGGAAGATTTAACCCCGACATAAAATCAGAAAATTTAAACTGAAATAATCAGAAATAATATCTTGAGTAAGTACGTTTTAAACATAAAATTTGTTACATTGAGGATGTCGATATCATGGGTAGGTATATTCATTTGTAGGCGAGGATTTGATGAGTTTGCTACATAATTTGTTACATTAAAGATGTCGATATCATGGGTATATTTATTTGTAACATTTGTTATTAGGTATTTAATACCTACCTATTTTTGATGTATGTATTTTTTTTATTTTTTATAGTATTGATTACATTTTATGCTTTTGATTGTCCAACTAAGAAGAAGGATTCCCGTTTTAGGACAGTCAAATTTACAGGTTTCAAGTTATCCTAGACGAATACAGGATTTAAGGCTAGATAAAATAAGTATGTTAAAACGAAGATACATAAAAGATACCAAAAAAAAAAAATAAAAAAGATACATAAAGGCGTTCGTGATAAATCATTATCAAATTACATTTTTAGTAACATTTCGGAATCAGTCCTGCCTAGATCCAACAACCATTTTGTCACTCTTGGACCGAAGGATGACAATTCACACAGTTTCAGCTGAGAGGGGATTTTATTATATATTTTAGGACCGAGATATGAGAATATTTTTTGATAAGCCGCTCTGTTGCTTGTTGGAACGGAAAGGTCATTTCTTCCCTTACTTCTGGTTTGATGTTTGTGTTCGGCTGTTTTCATTTTGTTTTTATTTTTATGAACATAGATTACTATTTTTTTATATAGCGCTGTCGGACATCTAGTACATTAAATTCCTTAAAGAGAGCGTCGCTAGAATATCTGGAAGGTTTCTTCATAATAACACGTAAAATAGATTTCTGTGCCTTCAATAACTGGTTTAATGTTGTTCTTCCTGTACCTCCCCACCCAATGCAACCGTAGGTTATGATTGAGTTACACAGCCCGTAGTATATGTTTTTTAAGTCTTGTTTTTTTTTAAATTTCCCGTAATTAAATAAATATGTAAATCAGTGTGCGCACTCTTTTAGCTACATTTTCAATATATGTAACATCATTTTTTTTTTTTTATTTCGACTATCTAAATAACATTTTTTTACATTCCTCAGTCACGTCGGTACCTAGCATAATATTAAAAAATGCGAATAAGCAAGAAGATTTCACACTTTAAAAAAACCTTAACTGAACCATTAAAACGGCCATAATCTTGAAACAGAAAGGGAACGTAAAAATAAATTTACCGAGAGACGAAATACAAAACGGTCGAATCAAAACAGAATTTCAATGTGTAATATTTTACTTAGTGACTTTTTTAAATGAAGTTCTCACCACAGTAAATACATATAAAAAAATATTCCACGCATCAACGATAAATTCATTCTCTATTGTTTTGATGTTGATGTCACTTCGCCGTATGCTCTATTCTCGCGTGTACCAGAATACTAAACTAATCTCTGTGCTTGTGCAATGACGAATGACAATGATTGGGGATTCCCTTGCGGTTATTTTGGCCTGTAAATCCGGCATTTTATGGAGCTATTTTTAAAACATGCACATTAAATTTGGAAAATTTAACGCTTAAAATAGATGCGTTACAAAATTCTGTTCTTCTAGTCCTTGGGTATTTTAACCCTAAAAGGTAACCGAAATTTTGATCGCAATCAAATGATCGTAAGCAAAAAGATCTATTTAAAAAGTATAAAAAGTGTAAGATCGTATCTAAAAAGATTGAATGTAAAGAATTGTATTGTAAAAAGGTCGTATGCAAAAGATCGTATGTACAAAGATCGTGTACGAAATATCGTATGTAAAAAGATCGTATGCAAAAGATTGTGCATAAAAAGAGCGTATTCAAAAGATCGTATGTAAAAAGATCGTATGCAAAAAATCGTGTGTAAAAAAATCGTTATTATCGTTTTATCGTAAATTTAAAAATGATTGTAAATAAAAAATATATATTAATTACTCGTTCTTATAATGTCGTAATTACAATTTGATTATAATTTTACTTTAAAAAGGTAGTAATTAAGAAAATTATGTTAAATACTCGATCTAATAGTGATCCTAATTAAAATTTAATTGTAATTTTACTTTTACCTTTTTACTAAGATCGTGAATAAGAAAATGATCGCCATCACTTGAATAATACTGTTAAATTCAAGAGCAGACAGGTGCATAAACAGTGAGGCTTTTTATTACAAATGCCTCACGATGAGATTATTAACTACGATTATTTGCATAGAGTAGCCCACAGAATTGCTCACTGAAGAGAAGAACAAATTAAAAAGGCTGTTCATATACTGTACCTACATTATTTTATTTAAATATATTAACTAACTAGATACTTTTATTATTAACTCTTATTTAGATTTGTGTAACATAAACTCTGTAAAACTAGCATTTAATATGATTTTAACAAGTATTAAAATGTATTGTTCAGTTTGCATTTACGGTGTAAATTATTATTTTGAATTATTTGGTAAAATAAATTATTACACGTAAAATATATCAAATATTTTTACATTAACATGACACACAGACACTATTATTTGCCTACTATAATTTTCCTTATGATCATTTTGCTTACGATCATTTGAGAGTTACCATCATTTGATTACGATCAATTGATTACAAACATATTGTATACGATCATTTTGTTTAAGATCATTTTACCGCTTAATAACCACCAAATAAAGGATCAAAATCAGGATTTAACAAGAGTGTATTCATTTTATCATGTATATAAAGTAAACATATCTATTTAAAAACTGTACTTTCATTGAATTTTATTTTTTTTTTTTGTCACCGTGAACTTTTTGAATTAAAATTAAATATAAATTTAACCTTAACCTCTCTGTTGTTCAATGTAGGTGCATACATATCTGCGTACTTTAGATAGAAGATGGCCTCTAAACTTTTGGCAAACATTGGCAAACGTTGGCTGCATAATACCCTAAAAATCAATCACTATGAAAGTTTTGTATGGTATTCACATGAAAAGTTTTTTAAAAAGTTCATGGATAAAATCAAAACTTAAAAAAAAAACATTTGGAATATCCTAAAATGTTGGCTCCGCCGAACAAGAGAGCCAATTCACACGTGTTGGTAATAAGTTCCTACTATGTTTTTTTCTTCAATTTTTGCTGGTTTTAACCCTTCAAGGGTGTTCTAGGCCATCATTTAAAATTATGGAGAGAAGGATGGGGAATTCATAAATCTATTTTGTTCAAATAGGCAAATTTCAAAATTATATGGAAGATTCAGAGTCAAATTCAGACTTACTTAGAAGATAAGAGATGTTGAATGGAGGTGAGGCAATATTAGTTAAGTTGGTTGATTATTAACTAGCTACTACATTAGAAGCAACTTAATTAGCCAATACATCAATGATGTAGGGTAGATAGATAGGGGAGAAGTGGCATGAAGTAGCCCGGTTTTGAAAGGGCTGGTAGCTCCCAAACGCATTGAGTAAGTAGTACCGAGTTTTTTTAGTAGTTCAAAACTGTTCTTAGGTCATCCGCTCTTTTGTGATCAAGCAGTCAAAACGTCAAAAAAAATTGCCTTCATTCAAAGTTTTTGCCGCTTAAAAGTAAGATTTTGACTATAAATTTGTTGATCTATGACATAGGTAATCTGTCGTGAGTTGAATCTATTGATATTTTAGTTAATACAATCAGATTTTGTAAATCTAATAACTTAATTTTTATTACCGTATGTTTGATTTTGATGAAATTTAATATTATTGGTGAGTTTTTGGAAATAGCCAACTAATTGTAAAATATGGGTCTATGAATAATTTTTTTTTTACTTTATAATTTTTTTCTGTGAATTGCCACTAGGAAACTAATCATATTTATTTATATCAGTCCTTTCTTTCTTTCCCATGTTTTATTCTGTAAACCTAAGTAATAAAATGATCATGTTTGATTGTTTATTACTTAAAAATAAAATAAGATTGCATAAATGCTTGGGGGAAATTATTTATACACACCATCTACCCGGTTCCACCAATGCTTCATGTGTCTTTTTCATTACACGCTGGTTATAAAAGAGCCCAATTTAAACGTTTTTTATAAATCTCAAAATATTAGCATTTCGAAAAGACTGAAAGAGAATTTTGTTAAGTAAATTTTGGTTTAATAAGTGTATTTCGTGTTGGTAGTATAATTTTTTTTTTATTTTGCCTTCAAAAAGCGTCTCCTTCATGTCACCTCTCCTCTACTACTCATTGAATAATATTTGATTTTCATACAGGTAGCGCAAACTCGGAAACTATTAACTTTGTTTATCAAAGATGTGTTAATTTTTCTTTAAAGATTTTGTAAATACCTTGATCGGCAGGCACTTAATGCCTCCCACCAAGGTTATAGCAAGGTGAAATAGTGAACGATGGTAATTGGTGGTGGCATTTGCTGGCTGAGAGGCATTTGATACAAGGACAATATGATTGTATCCTATCTCAGCGAATAGAGAATAGGTATAATCCACACAGCAAACCACAATAAATTTAACAAGGTGTTTCATAAGTAAGAATTGTTTTGATAATTATAATAATATCATCTGCAGATTTTACCAATCAAAAATGTTGTGAGTGGAATTTAATTTTTCCAGAAATACGTAGGTATGGATTACTCTTTTTATTGTAATTCTGAAACCAATGAGACTATGGCATCCACAGTTGGGGTATGTTATGAGGCTGAAGGTAGTGGGGAGGGAAAGAAGATGGGGAAGGGAATGGTGGGGGTATACGAGGAAATTCGTGTTTGATGACCAGATCTGAATAGTCAGATACTTCCAAACATTCCTATTTCAAAAATCCTTCTCTTCCCCACTCCCTCCAGTCTCTCGACATACCCCAAATGGGAGTGCCATAGTCCTTTTGGCTCCGGTCCTTCTTTCCAGGAGTCATGCAACGTTATGTACAAAAAATGTACCAATTTTTTTTTTAAAGTTTCTTTATTGAAATTGTTTGTTACATGCATTGAGGATTTTTATGATTTAGTTATGGTGGTCAATAATTCCAATCCAATAACTCGAGGGCTCAAATCTACAAAAAGATACCAATAATAATATATCCCACTCGATCCAAGCGATTGCCAAAATGTGCCAAATTTGTAGAACATAAAACTATGGGTTAAACGGTGCAATCTTAGTGGATTAATTGGCTTTAAACCGCAGTAAGCAGTTTCATATGTTTCCATATTAATATTTTGAGGAATGTTATACATTTAATAATATGGTAAATGTATAGACGGTGTCCGGAAACTCGTAGTACAAGCGGGAAACTGGAGAATCTACACCAGATGGGGAACCCAAATTAACATAAAGTTTTTTGATTTGAGCATTTTCACCAAAAAAATAAATATTTTTCGGCCATTTCAGGGTTAAAATTTTTTCGTCATTCGATCTGAGACGCTGACGCAACGGATAGGAATTGTTATTAGCATAGGTAGGTACTCACAATATGTAGCGATGTTCCGATCTCCAATTCAAAACACAAAAACGTCAAATTATTTTAAATGTTCACCGTTAACTTCCAAGTACAGTTGGGTCCGTCTGATGATTGATTATTGCACTATTTGAATCATGTCGGAGTTAATTTTTATTTCGTCGAAGGCATCGATGATAAGTCTCAAAATCAAAACATTAAAAACGTACGACTGTTTTCAAACACGTCGAAGGCATCGATGGTAAATCTTAAAGAATCAATATCAAAACAATAATAACGCGTTTTAAAACCCACAATTCGCTTTTATGTTTAAATTAACGAGAAAACTTCTTAAAGCAAAATGCAATGTAAACAATGTATAAAAAATCACATAAATACGGCCACCTGCGGAGACCCATACATCAGCACTGACCTACTTACGATTTAACAGAAATGGGACATCTGCTTAGAATACTGTTTACTATCGTGCGTCTCTTTCCTTCATATGTTAGTAGAACCCAACATACTAGAGAGAACTATATTTTGCGAATATGTCAGAGATACGTATGAATATTAGAAGAACAGATGTTTTAACCCTGCAGAACAGAAATATTTTACGATTACACCGGATTAAATGAAGGGTGATTTCAAAATAATGCTTTAAATCCGAGTTTCTTTATTTGTTTTACTTTTAAATAGTTTTAATTAGTTGGGTACTTTGATCTTCAGTAATAATTTATAAGAATTTGATCAAAAAAATCAACTTCTGACTCGATTTACTCGAAAACGAAAACTCAAATCAAAAAAAATTATACTACAAAATCGACTCCAAATGTGATGTAGATTCACCAGTTTCCCGCTTGTACTACGAGTTTCAGGACACCGTGTATATGTATATGACACCAATCACATGATTGGATATTTGTTACTTTATTTTTTTTAAAGAAGGTATATTACGAATAACTGACAATATTTGAAAATCTCTTACTACCAGCACAGTAAGCGGAAAAGCACAGTTGCTTGGTTGTCATGGATGACTTAGCAAGCCTAGGAACACACTACGCCTGGGTGTGACCCAAACGCTGTGCCAACTCAGCCTCTGATTGGTCTGATTTTTTATAGATAACCTTGTTTGATTTAAGCCCTGGAATGTGGTACTTTCACAAACTGCGACCGTTAAAATGTATGTAATACTTTAGATTTATTTTTATGATTCTGATCATTGTATAAATACTGTCTATTTTAAATAATTTCATTCATAATTCATCCGGATGCAAAGTCATTATAACATAGAAAACGCCACTGGCTGGTAAATGTAAAAACACACTGGGTCGACGTACGTTACGTAAGCAATGCATTACGATATCCGGTCTAATTACAATCTATACATTTTCTATGGAAATAGATGCTTTAGAATCACACTTGTCAGACGCAACGCAAACCCAGGCTTCCATAGCTGCGCCGATCTGGACTGTCCAGTTTTGTGTGGGACGTGTAAGATGGAGGGCTGGCGTCACGCCTCCAACGAGTTGATTTCACATATATGATTGGTATTATCTATGTATCTTCTGTTATGTTTAGTATATCTATAGTATTTTGTTTTGACAGTTGGCTTATTAAAATAATAAACTAAGTAAATCGTCCTCAAATTCGCACTCCGAATCGTAAGAGATGACAAAGCTATGAATTGCGTCTGCTGACAAGTGAACCACATAAACATAACCTAAAAAATAACCGTCAAATCAACTGACGTGCCTGCACGCCGCGTATTTAACAACCAGAGACCACCTGCCACGTGATCACGTGTAGAATCAGTGTGCACATTGACGTGGGAACGTAGTAATGCGTGTATCGCGTACGACGACCCAGTGTGTTTCTACCTTAAGTATTAAATCGTTTTAGAAAATTTATTCGTTAACATAAAAATAAAATAAAAATACGTTCAACATCGTAATTTTTTTCGAGAATAAAAAAATCAGTGAGAATACCCAATTAGTTAGTCAATTATTCTTCTGCCGTTTTGGGATTTCCCCTCCCCTCCCGGCCTCTAACCCCTCTCCCAATGTTAATCTATGTTTAAATTTATTATAAGACTCATACTGACAAAGATATGAAAGAAAAAAATATGATTACTTCGCCCATCTCTGATTCTTTTTTTTAAATCGTGAATATTTTTTTAAAACACCCTATACCTTCACACACCTTATTAAGTACAATCAACCACACGAAAGGTTGATCAGATGCCACTTATAAAATGCCTACCTGATATTTGATCCTCAAAAGATGTACTCTTTCAGACAGCAAGCAACAGTTCATGAAAAGGTCCAACCAAAAACATTATAAAAGTGAAACTTGACCCAAATAACTTTCTCCTTTTATAAAATTTATGTTTTAATACTTAAACATTTTCGGAAAATACTTAGATAGGAGTACAAATATGCTTTTTACATTTCAAAAATGGAATCTAACTTGTTTCAAATTGGAGTGATCACAAACAGTAGTTAATGAATCAACTAGTAAAATCAAGGCTCAATTTAAAAATGTTGTATAATTTATTCGCATTTTTCGTCACACTATAAACGCGTTTGACGACTTTCGATGAGGTGTATCTTGCTGGCAGTGTCCTATAGCAGTTACTGTCATATAAAAAGAGAAAGTATGTATACCTATGAAGTTTCTTCACGCCATGCTAACCTCGTTTATAGTCGGAATATTTCTGATGAAGGAGCACGTCTGCTGGTGAAACAGCTGTAAAAGTTTTAAAGTTACGTGTTTTAAATGGTACTTACCAAACGAATAAAAAATAACATAAGATTGTGGTTTTTTTAACAAAACTTCATTGAGTTTATCAATAATTTGTAATATTTAGTTTACCTATCTCATTTTAGTTTAGTGCAGTTTTCTTTAAGAGTTCGTAGTGAAAGGTGCATCAATAAAAATCGTGTTTACAGCCAGTGATTGTAATTGCATTTTAATGTGTGTTGGGCAATGATTTTGTGAATATAGTGGATTTCATAATGTTTAATATATCTACGAGTATATAGTTGAAAAGAGAAGAGTGTTTAAAATATATTCGTCATGTAAGTTGAAACTGTGTTTACAATTTTTTAAAGTATATTTTAGTTGAAATAGTGATTTTTTTTAATGAGTCAAAACGATGACTATTTTTAAACAGTATTATTAAATTACTACTTCTGTTTATAAATAAGAGAAAAGTGTGTAAATAAAGATATGTTTTAGTAAAATAAACAGAATTCTGTAATCTATATATATGTAAAAAAATTCAGACAGCTTATTTTGTGCTGGCAAAACTTTAAAAGTAGTGGACTAATGAAGAAATTTCGGTAAAGTTTGTTTTTATTAGTGCGACGAGTGCTTAGAGAGCAGTTTGAGTGGTAGACGAAGTCGGTGACGCTCTGGAATACTTAACGCAGTAATTCTGTACACGAATGAGATACGTAGTCGAATCATAGTTTTTTTTAACAGTAACATTGTAGTATACAGTTAGGGTTGCGAGATGTCCGGTTTTGGACCGGACAGTACGGTTTTTTGAACGACTGTCCGGTCTAGAAAATTTTGTAAACCCGGACAATAAAATATCGGGTTTTTTGTAAATACGCTACATATACATATACCTCACGAGATAATTTACAGAGCAAAATCCGTGAGCGATTCTGGCGGGTGGTAGCAAGACTTGCTCAAATCTGTTGAAAATGGTACAATATGTGTGCAGTGTTCCAGTGCGTCCAATGCTTCAGTAGAAAGAGTTTTTAGTGTAATGGGAATTATATGGACTGACGAAAGAAATCGACTAGGTGTGAGTACCGTAAAAAGCGAATTATTTGTTTTCTTCAATTTAAATGTCAATTGCACTGAATTTAAAGATACAATTTCAGGCAATAAACGATTATTTATAGCAGTTGCATCTAGTGCCAAATGTTAAACAGTGATTTTTTGCTTACCAATAGTAAAAATAAATATAAGTTATAAGTTTTAAGAACTAGAATGACGATGACATCTCACTATATTATTGCAATATGAAATTGCTGGCTGAGGTGGTGTATTCAAAACCTCTCTCTTGCCTGTAGAAATCATCCAGAGAATATTAATAAAAATAATTTAAAATAAGACATATGATTACCACACCATCAGATTATTTATAGAATTTAAAGTCCGTTCTCTGCTAATCATTTTAAAAAAAACATCAGTTTTACAATATCATAAAGATTCTTTCAACAACGAAAACCAAATACTTTTTTCAAACAGCAACATGTCAAATGTGCAAGGTTCTATAACCTCCCCGTGCTGCAAAACCACCACAGCCCAAACATTTTATAAATATAATGGAGTGAAATGGTTTAACGAATTACCCCTAGATGTAAGATTACAAAAAAATTTGTTGAAATCCTAAAACACAATTGAAAATATAATTCAGCATTATTTCTTTAATTATTACACTTTTAAAATAATATCATAATTCTCTAAAATAATATTAGATATCCTTTTTTCTGCTTTCTTCTTTTTTCTCTCCTCCTTTTTTCTATTAATTTTTTACAACTGTCTGTAAATTTTATTTTATTTTTCTTTGTTTAAAATAATAACATTGTTAAAATAGTAATTAATTACGTTTCTCCACCTTTTTAACACGAGCGTTTGCTCAAAGAAAAGGTGTGTTACTTTACTCTTTCTGATATTTATATTTTAAAAAAAAAAAGTGTTTCATTGTGTTCACCCTCAGAAATTTTCGGTTATTTTCTGTTTGTTTTGGTCAAAATCAAAGGGGTTTATGATAATCCCATGGACCCTTTGATTTTCGACAAATTGTACCAAAAAAAATTAAAGGGGGACCCTTTGATAAAAAATATTCGTATTTTTTATCTCGACAATCTGGTAACCCTATATACAGTATTGAATGGTGGAAGAAGTCGGACACGCCATTGCGGATTTCACTAGTTATATTATAAACTTCAATCCGAAACAGTAGTTGATACTTTTTGAAATGAACGTTTTTTCCTTATAAAAAAATATTAATTTCTCAATGTTTCAATATCCAAACTAGCATTGACACTATTTTGCAAAAATGTGTTTTAAATATTAAAAATTCACATTGATTTAAGTTTGAGATGTAGCTGGAATCGAATCCACCTCTGATGTAATATAGTTTATTGTATGTATGTTATGCAATCCGATTAAACGAGTTTTCTAATAATTTATTAAGATATCTGACATCAATATGTTAGTAATATTGCAATCGATTCTGGACAGTTGTACACAATATAAAATTCGAAATAAATTATAAATATCACTTCCATGATGACTCGACACGATGAGAACTCAACACACCTTTAAAGAGTGATAAAAATTCATTGAAAGCGATTAAAAAACTCACCTATAAACATAACCTACGTATCAGACGTCATAAATATTAAAATTATTTATCGATAATTTCGTAAAAAACTTAATTTGCCACATTATGCTATAAAAAAATATCCAAAAAGGCGTTTAAAAATACGAGATTTTGCAAATTCAAGTGTTTTTTTAGACCTGATACTTTATTTTCTTCTGAGCTTATAAAAAGACTGATTAAAAAAATTCTCCATAGTTTGTAAGGCCAAGATGTGTTGTAATTGCAGTATTATATTTGGTCGGGAGATATTTTAAATTTGTATGTATATTTCAGGCGAGTAATTATTGCTTATAATAATTTGCTATCCTTTGAGTCACGCATAGAAAAACACCTTGCCTTATAAACATTAGTTTATCATAAAAAAATACATCATTTTGCATTACTTCGCCTTAACCGAGTCTTTGTTTCATCACTTTTCATGACTTTATATCACCAATCAAAGTTCTGCTGAATTGTTTGTTATTTTGATGAGTTATCATGAGCGAAATAAATGTTTAAAATAACTTACACAGTTAATAATATCCTTTTTTTAATTACAGATACAATGGACTGTCGGTAACATCGATTACTACAGATAGATGACAAAATTATAAGAAAACAGTCTACAACACCGGGATATTGAAGATGGAGCAAAATCGTAAGTACAGATTTGTTACTGGGCTAGCGCAGATTAGTGAAAAATCATAGAATAGAATAGAATAGGATAGAATTCGACTAATTGGGTGTAAAAAAATGAAACCTATTTTTTTCACTTTTAAACCAATCTAAATTTAAATACATCAATTTGGATAGTCTGAATTCCCGACACCTCTGTCCAATTTTTAAAATAGCAAATAAAATAATTTTCTGTTAAAAATATTATATTATAGGCAGGTACTTTTTTAGCTGGATTCTCCAAAACAAACTCTCCAAAATTGAGTGAACTGGAGTGACAGACAGACGCACAACCGAAATTAGTATGTACGAAATTAGTATATACTATGTATGTATATACTGTGTATCAACATAGATTTTATAACTGGATTGTTCTCACGTAAGTGAGATCATCTGTAAAAATCCAGTATAAATAAATACGTATTTAGGAACAACTTTTTCTTTTAAACTTATTTTGAAGGTTGTACCCATGTAATATTTCATAGAATAAAAAGATAATGATAATTTGTTGCAAGATGATATTGTTAATTCTGAATTTAAAATATGAGATCGATAAATATGACGCTTAATAAATAGTTCCAAGCCAAGAGCCAAGAAGAGCCAAGAAGATTCAAGAAGAACCAAGGCGAATCAAGACGAGCCAAGAAAAGTCAAGAAGAGCCAAGCAGAACCAATAAGAGATAGAAAGAGCCCAGAAGAATGAAGAAGAGCCACGAAGATACCAGAAGAGCCAAGAAGAATCAATAAGAACCAAGAAGAGCCAAATAGAAACAGAAGAAGAACCAGCAAGAATCATGAAGAGCCAAGAGGTGCGAGAAGATACAAGTAAACGAGCCAAGGCGTCCTAAGAAGCGTCCCGAAGAGACAAGAAGAGCTAAGAAGAGCCAAGAAGACACAAGAAATAACATGAAGAACCAATAAAAACCAAGAAGAGGCAAGAAGAAGAAAGATATAACGAAAAAAAGAACGCCCAGTCAATTTCTTTATTCCTGCCCATCCTAAATTCAAATATTGGCAATATGTTGCCTGTATACCGGTCGATTAACCTCCAACCTCCTTCCATTCCTCAGAGCATGTGTTCCAAATCCTAAATAATCAGTGCCCTCCGATGTACCGGTCGCACTGGGACAGGAGTGCCCTGGCTGCGGTGGTACAATTGTATCGTATCTTATCGTATGTTATTCGTCATTCATTGAAAAAATGAGGTGGCCTGGGATAATAAGTATCATTATTCATTTGAAAAGTCTACTGACTATTTATCTAATTTCATTTGGATGGCACTCGTAGCCACTGAATCCAATGAAATTGTATTTCGGCGGAAACACCTTGTTATGATAACAATACCTATGCCAGCGATTGATGAAGTGATGAAATATGGTGATTATTTTTCTGATTTAAGATTTTCACGGCCAAAAGTATTTTTGTTATTTGTTTTTGGGGTGTTATGCCGTGTTGCGCTAACTCCTTCTTTAGCCAACGTTTCGGACAGCATTGCAGTGTCCATCATCAGTGCAGATGAGTATGACGTGTCAACACATCTGCACTGATGATGGACACTGCAATGCTGTCCGAAACGTTGGCTAAAGAAGGAGTTAGCGCAACACGGCATAACACCCCAAAAACAAATAACAAAAATTATTTTTCTGGTTTATTAACCAGTTTTTGGCTTCATAGTGGGTCTAAAAAGCTGTCCTAAATGTAAAACTGTTTTGTGTTTTCAAAAATCTAAATAGGCAGGTGTGAATGGGTAACTTTTATTAGCATTTGAATGCGAATATTGACACGTCGACTGGATTGTATATCTATATAAATAAAATACAATGTCCGTTTGTGTGTGCCATAAAGACTTCAAAACGACTGACGAAAATTTCAAAGTTTATTTTTATTAATGCTAGAAGTGTTTAGAGATGGGTTTGAATGTAGAAAAAGTCGAGGCCGCCCGATGTAGAGATGAATCAAATAATTATTTGTAGTAAAATGACGAACAAATAATCATAAAGACTCAACTTCCATAAAGATCAGAAAACTTACTCTTCTATTTATGGCTATTAGAAATATTCTCTGCGTAAAAGATCCGAAACAAATATACTATGCCATGTGTAACTCTTAACTAAGATAAGCATTCGTAGGTTGGAGTGTATGTACCAAAATAATACTAGTTCCCTTAGCAAAAGCTCAAAAATCACTAATAACACTCATATCAATAAATAGGACGCTTAATAAATTGTTCCAAGCCAAGAGCCAAGAAGATGCAAGAAGAGCCAAGGAGAATCAAAACGAGCCAAGAAAAGTCAAGAAGAGCCAAGCAGAGCCAATAAGAGACAAGAAGAGCCAAGAAGAATGAAGCAGAGTCATGCAGATACCAGGAGAGCCAAGAAGAGTAAATAAAAACCAAGAATGTCATCCTTTAAAAAACTATTTAGGTACCCCGGTGATGTATTATTTTAAGAGAGACGAGTTTTTGATGTAAGGCAACTACTATACATATTATATTCACAAAAACATCGTCACGACTACCCTTCCATCGACCATCTTCGCGACAGGGAGCAGGAAGGAATCCAGTAGTTCCAACTACTACTGAGACATCCCTTGCTCAAGACAATACTCTTACTTAGGGCCAAAAATGTTTAATCTCATACCCGATACATTGAAATCGAAACAATTGGCTTATGGACTTGGGGAGATTCGAGAGCAAACATGTGCTAACTTACAGATAAACAACAAATGTATGTTAATATAATTTTTAAAGACAAACTTACAAAAAATAAAAATGTTTCCAACTGAATTAATCTTAAGAATAACTCACTTCAAATAAGTTTAAAATCATTTAATTTTTAATTACTTACTTATTGTAATAAAACAATGTACACTCCTCTTCCAGCCACAAGCTAATGCTTCTATGGAAGAGGGGTCTTGAAATAGTGATCATATATTGTAATAAATAAACAAAAATGTACTTATATAATAAATAAATTATTTGATATTTTTAGCTTCTAGACATAAAATTCCCACCACACATACTCAAATAATATGTACTATAAACACGTCTTAAATCGGTTAAAATATTAATTCTTACACATATATTATTACACATCATAGAAACAAAGAAAAAATTAAGATGCTTACCTAACTTATCTCTTATAAAAGGTAATTTCTCCAATGTTATGAATTTATGGTGTTTTTGTTACATTACCTACTTAATATGAACCAAACCTTGCAATGTGACTGTCCTAAAACCTTCCCATTTGGACAGTCATAGCTTCATTAATCTGTAATTGTATTTTTTAGAATCTAATAAATAAAGAAATAATAGTGATGTGAGCGAAGAAAGGGGTGTAAGGAGAGTATAGCGTGGAAGTGTGTGGTAGAATTCGAGGACGCCCGAGGAAGACACGAAAAAAAAACTTATTAGAATACTTTCATTATTTCCTCCTTAAAAATGAACTCAGTTTTCAGATACACTGGAATTCAAAACGTTACTGCAAACCATTCATACACTCCAACTAGTAATGTATAATAATTGATTGAGAGAAGAAACGACATTGATAGAACGTGATAAGCAATTGAATCATCAGGCTTCCAAATGTGAATTGTGTTAATAAATAATACATGATTTACGATTCACATTGTTAAGAAATTAGGTTGGGGTTACTTGTTAGTAGATTTCCGGAATCAAACGATCCTAATTATTCTGTACGAAATAGAACTAAACGATCCTAATTATTCTGTACGAAATAGAACCAAACGATCCTAATCATTCTATACGAAATAGAACCAACCGATCCTAATTATTCTGTACGAAATAAAACCAAACGATCCTAATCATTCTATACGAAATAGAACCAACCGATCCTAATCATTCTATACGAAATAGAACCAACCGATCCTAATTATTCTGTACGAAATAGAACCAACCGATCCTAATTATTCTGTATGAAATAGAACCAACCGATCCTAATCATTCTGTGCAAAATCTAAATAATTTGGTCAACACAATGGGGTGGAAAAATTCAAGTTCTTGTTAGCAACCCTAAAATTAGTTTTAAATACACTATAATTGTAATTTAAGAATAATTAACATGAAAGACATAAAGCGTTATCGAATTACATGTAAAGTAGTTGCGTTGTAACGTAATAATCATAACCTGGCATTTACCAACAAATTCAATTAAACTTCAGATTTATTTATTTATTTATTGTATCTCACTATACATAAAATACTTTTTTCACATAAAAATCAACCTCACTAGGACTAAGCCTGTATCGAGGTTAACAATTTACATTTGAGTGAACCAAACATAAGAGTATCACAAACATAAAGTAATTCTACATACAAACAAAAAAATAAATATCTTTCTTTATTTCCAGTACTTCCAGTGAAGGAGCACATAGACTTGTTGCTCGATGGAGATGCTAATGACCAGCCCTGCGACAGTTGCCAATCGCTGGACCTTGAGATGAACCTACCCCCATGGTTTGACAAGGAGAAATATAAAAGGTAATTTAAAAAATCCGTCTCAGAATTTAGGATTATAATTACACAAAAAAACAAAAAAACTATTCATAATAATCATAATTTCGAGGTAGTGTGCTATTTTGTTATTAATGATATAATATGCAAGTCTTGTTAGACGTTTCAATTTTTGGTTCGGGGTACCGCAAGGTTCTAATTCAGGTCTCGTATATTTTGTAAGAATTTTGTTGCAGTTATCGAGAATCTTTTGAACTTCTAGTTAGGTGAACTGACCTTTTCCATCGTGTAACTGTACGGACGAATATATTCACTACTTAATAAGAAAGGTAGTCCTGGGTGTTGCGTCAAATTATAAATCTAGAAAAACAATCACAATGGTCTCAATAAAAATGCGAACTTTGCGTCAAATCAGTTCTGGATTTATTTTATTTTATTTTTATTTTTATTTTATTTATTTGGGAAAATCAACAGATTATTTACATATATAAGAATAAACTAAATAATAAAGATAAAATCCAATAACAGATTTTCACTTAAAATTATAATAATAATAAAGAATATTAAAACAAAAAACTAAGGGTTCTGTACCCGTGGCCTGAGAGATTTACAAAAAATACAATATTGTAAATAATAAATAAAAATAATAACAGATCTAGGAACACAAATAAATTAAAATTTAAAGTTAACTGATATACTAATAACCAGCTAAATTTCAAAAATTTAAATTTAACTGATATACTAATAACCAGCTAAAATTCAAAACATAATGTATTGTAAAATTTCAACACAGCAGCAATCAATAAAAGCACTACACAATAGCAATAATAACAATATAATAAATGTATACCTACAACTAAATTGAACACATGAGTATAAATTGGAAGGTAAGTAACTGGAAAGGATTCAAAGCAATAACATGATAACTTCCAGTAGAATATTTAAAATTATTTAATGTTAGTTATTACCAAAGATATTAGAAGAACGAGATGTGCTATGCGCAGTTCGTACTGAGTGGAATTGTTTTGCCGAGTGTCGCCGGTTTTGTTCACCAATACTACTGCACACCTTCGCTTACGCTAAGGCATCGCTAAGGTATCCGCACTAATACATAGAACAGATTTCTGTGCGTACACGTCCCGATACCGTTCAAAGTACCCTAATTAGGTAGTACTCCGGCTACGGTCCGGCGGCCAACATAGCATATCTCGTTCTTCTAATATCTTTGGTTATTACATATCTTTTAAAGGTTCCTAAATTACTTGTGAATATGTCCATATCATTAAAATTCTTATTAAATATACTACAGGCTCTGAATATAAACGCATTTTGTCTGATATTAGTAGAACATTTATGGAGATGAAAAAGTGATTTTTCTCTAGTTCTAACGCTCGGGACTCTAAAATTAATTTCAGACAGAAGGGGAGAACAATCAATAAAGCCATTGATAATTTTATGGAGATATATTATATCTGCGGAGTCTCTTCTAGTTTTTAATGGCTATTTAGCTTCATTATATTTTTTAACACCAAATGGTTAAATGTGACCATGGACAGGGTTTTTTGGTGAGCTATTTTTATCTGGCAGAACTTTCATCTAAAACAGCAACAGACTGATTCGCTCTTTAAATATATAATTCCTTAGAAGTGGTATCTACGATATATTATTAGTCTTATATATAGTTACATTTTATTTATAAGTTTTTGTTATTGCCATATGTTTTCATCAGCTTATCACATTTGAACAAATTATTGTTTTACCAACAGAGGCCAGCAATATATATGGAAAAACCTTTTCGCCCAATACGGAGTCACTCTATGCGGTTTGGTTTGCGTCTTGGCTGTACCTAGCATCCTGAAGATCCTCATCGGGACCAAGAAGTCTTCCACGCCAATGACGGCCTACAGAAGATACCTATCTACCATAAAGCACGTGTATGCCTGGTATAGCGATGAACTCAAGCCTGGAACAACGTGAGTACAAAAAGTTATGATTTTTTTCCAAGGAAATAAATAAGCACGCTAGGCATCTTCCATTAAGGACGACGACGGAGGGTATTTTAATGCACACGAGTGATTTTTTTACCCTACCATAGATAACTGAGCCAGTTGGTAAGTAGGTACCTAATACAATCCAAATGTAGATTTATGTAATTCACTGTAGTTAATGTTAGCAACAACAAGAGGTAAAAACTAAACGCATCTTCTAGGCTGTCCGAAACGTTTTCTCAAAGGGGAGAAAAAAGTAAGTACAACACAGCTCAATACATCTAAAGTCAATTAATTTATCAAATATCATTATAATAGGGTTACATTGTTTTATGCATTGTACGCAATCATTATTATAGCTAAATGTATCCAATATTTTACAACACAAGACAGTGAACTACTGAATTGGAGAATTATACATTGTGTCCGAAGGCCGCGAATTCGATTCTTCTTGTTACATATACAGGAGTACATTTTACGTAAAATGTAAAATGCTTAAATGAACACCAGTGCGCGACTCGAGTTTCCGGCAGTCAGAAAGGGAACGGTTCTTCTACAACCAGCTCGATTCGCTTTGGTGGCGGGTTAAAAAATGTTTCCTTTTCATTGAGCAGCGGGCCGCCAATTCGCACAATTGTTCGCTTTTTACCAATTACTTGATTAAGTTGTTGCATTAATAAACCAATCACTTTTTGTTTATCTCTTTCCAGTGCATGGAAATCGCTCATGACAGTTCGTGCCAGGCATTTAAGAGCCAGTAAGACCTCGCAGAGAAAGGGCGGCGGTCACATCTCCCAAAGGGACCTGGTTCTCACTCAGTTCTCCTTCTACGGCTTCGGCCTCATCAGGGCCAAGAGCATCGGGATGGTCTGTGATAATGAGGAGGACATTGACGGATATGTCCACTTCTGGAGGACGGTGGGATACTGTATGGGGATCGATGATAGGCAAGTTAATCAGCCATTTTTGACGTTTGAAAACTTCCTTCTGACCAAAATGGCATATGATGGTAATGTAATGTTTCGATTATTTATGGTCTGCGACAGCGAGTAGGATATTGAGAGATACGTACGTCTATTTCTGGAGGACGGTGGGCTACCATATGCGGATCGATGATAAACGATAAATCGATGATGGTTAAACTTTCTTCCGATCCCAAGACGACACATGATGTCAGGGCCGCCGAGAGGGCACGTTAGCCAAGTCCGAAACTTGGGGCCCGGGACGGGGCCCGGATATTTTACTAAAAAATGCCAATGACACTAGGAACGGACGTGGGCCGGGCGCCCAGGCCCGCACGCTCCGTAGGCCCAACTGTCAGAGCGTGTTCACACACAGCACACAGCTATAATATGCGTGGGATTGCGTATTTCGGCATAACGTTCGCCGTACATTCCAAATTGGAATATATGGCGAGCGATATGCTGAATTACGTCATCCCACGCATGTGTGTGAACACGCTCTCAGAGCGTGCCACTCACAGCTCAAGCTACAAGCACGCCATGCCGGCCGGCCCGCTGTGGGAGGGGCGATGCAGCGGCCCGCCGCGCCCCCACTCATACTCACCCCCGGGCCCTACCGACCCGATCGGCAGACCGTCGCGTCGGCAATCCGTCGGCGACAGTCATAGCGGAATCGCTGCGCGCTGAGTTTGGTATGGTTTTATGGTTTAGTCAGGTTAAGTAGTGTTTCGTTTGAACTGTTTGAAGTAAAGTGATCGTTGTGGCGTTGTGTCATTGTGAAGTTTTAAGTGAAGAACGAAGCGACTCATTCATATAACACTAATAATGAGCTATCGCTATCAGCACAAGTCAGGGGCCTTGAAAAGAAAGGAGATGGAGAAACGAGAAACGTTGTCAAGAAAAGGTCAGAAAACATGTGATAGTTTTTTTATTAAAAGTTCTTCCTGTTCTAGTTCTAGCACAAGCCAATCGTTTATAAATTCTAACGCCCAGCTGGAGCCTGGAGGGCGATTCTCGTTCTACTTAACGACACTAAAATCGTCCTTACATTCAAATTAACGATTTTTCTCGGTTTATTCGTATGAAGCGATTCCGGTTCTCTCGTTGACAGATGGAATCCTTAGATTTTCGATTGCGCGCCAAAATTTTTAGCCTTACGCGAAGGGTACCCCTAGACCTGTCATTCGGCGGCCGAACGCTAGCGTTCGCGGAGAATTTGCTTCATTTAATTGTGACGTTTTGACAATTAGCAATATTTGCGTAGTTTTAATAAGAGAAAACTTAATATTATCGTAAGTATTGACTGTAAACATGATTAGTGACTTGTTTGTGGCACAATAATGCTATTAAATGAATTGAATCAGGTAGTAGTCTTCCACAACACAGGTGAACTCCTAGCGTGGAGGACAATGTACTTTACCTTTGTAAAACTAATTTATTTAAGAATAAATAAAAAAAAAATAAATAAAAAAAAATTGCGATGTTTGTAAAGTACGTAACATGTCGAAAGCCAGATAAGTGATTTAATTTACAATAAACTACATATACCATTGAGGATTTCTACATAAATAATAATAAGTTTCTGGCTGGCGCTCGAAATTGTGGGTTTTGAAGTTAACCACAACGAAATAAGAATCCCTTTCATTCTTAAATCAACTTGGGTGACAGTTATCGCCATTCGGCAGCGTTAGTTTGACAGCAAACGTCACTTTAGAAGTGGTGAATCTGTAAAAAAGTCATTACTATCCAGCGAGGTAAGTACCTTTTCACAAAACGTAAATCTTCGATAAATGGCTTATTTATGTCATTCATAAATAAAATAAGCAGTTATTAAAATGCATTATAATACAAAGTATTTGTTTTTTTAAGTTTTAGTTAGAAACCTTGCGTCACTTTTTTTTTTTTTTTTTTTTTTTATTAGTGTCTATTTATAAGGTTTGATGATATTTACATTATATAAAAATCTAAAATATTTCATTTATATAGTTTCTTCTTAGTCCTCCTCACTAGGTAGTCCTGTGCTGAGGCGGACTGGTAGATTTCTTTGATTTTATGTTATTTAGTTTCTATCATGTTTTTAGTACATTTTCTAGTATGTCTGCATTAATTTCTTTCACCCATGTTTTGATTTTTTCCTTAAGCTTATTTATCTTTTCTATCTTTTTCAAACTTGGAGGAAGGATGTTGTAAAGTTTGGTTGCCAGATATATGTGGTTTCTTTGGCCAAAACTTGTATTGAATTTTGGAACATCTCGTATATCCCTCTTTGAGGCTCTTGTATCATGTATCGGAGTTTCATTAGGAGATTTTTTGTTTTTAAAATGATGTATTAAAATATTCTTGGCATATATTTGTTTTAAATTTAGAGTGTCAAAACACTTGAAAATATCTTTTGAGGGGGTTCTGATGGGTAATTTTAGTATGGTTTTTATAATGCTCTTCTGAGCAATATCTAAGTTGTTAATATTATTTGCTGTAGCAGATCCCCATACTAGAATTCCGTACTCAAGGCGGGAATGAACTAAAGCATAAAATACTTTTTTGATGTCTTTCCTGGGTAGTATGTTTCTTAGGTTTTTGAAGAAATATACAAGTCTCGTAAGCTTTTTGGTAAGTTCATTTATGTGTATGTCCCATCTAAGGTTTTCGTCTATTTCCACTCCTAGATACTTAATACTTTTTGCCTTTGTTATAATAGGGCAAGAGCAATGTGACTTATTGTTTTGACACTCGTGCAATTTTAGATTGTATTCTTTACCCGGTTGACCTCTTGAGTTTATTGAAAAGGCTAGATAATTAGTTTTAATTATATTGAGCGTAAGAGAGTTCATCCGAAGCCAATTTTGAAGTGCAGTTAGTCCATGTTCAGCCTCTTTATAAGTGTCCATCCAGTCCTTTTCGTGGAATAACATAACAGTATCATCGGCAAAACTAATTATATTTCCATTGATGGGAAGTTTGGTAATTTCATTTATATAGATGAGAAATAAGATTGGTCCCAAGACACTTCCTTGAGGGACGCCGTAGTTTATTGGAAGAGGATTGCTTTTTTGTTGGCCTATTTGTACTTGTTGTGTTCGTCCTGTCAAGTACGTCATCAGTAAATTTAGTGGAGTGCCAGATATGCCAATTTTTTTAAGTTTCGTGAGAAGAATTTTATGATCTATTGTGTCAAAGGCTTTTTTTAGGTCTATAAAAACAGCCAGACATTTTTTTCCACCGTCTAAATTTTTTATGGCTATTCTTGTTAAATGTTCAATTGCGTCCACGGTACTCAAACTTTCCCGAAATCCATATTGTGTTGGGGAAATTTTTTTATTAATTTACAGAAAGTGGACGATTTGGCTTTTCAAAAATTTTTCCAGGATTTTTGAGAAAGTGCTTAGGATACTTATAGGGCGATAATTATTTATGTCATTTTTGCTTCCATTTTTATAAATTGGTAAAACTGTAGCATTTTTTAGACAAGAAGGAAATATCCCCTTTGATATAGAGAGGTTTATAAGGTATGTCAGGGGGAGGATCAACTCCTCTTGGAGATGTTTTATAGTTTTGATTGAGATAGGATCATTTCCCGAAGAAGTGTTGTTATCTAGTGAAGCAATCACTTTTCTTAGTTCGTTGCTAGTTATTTGGTTTAGATTTAGTGTGCTATCTTGGATTGAGACTTCACTATTTTCTATTTCCTTTTCATTAGTAATTGGTTTTGTGATTTTATTTGCCAATTTCGAGCCTATGTTAGTGAAAAAAGTATTAATATATTCCATAATTTTGTCAGGATGCTCTGCAAAGGAAGTTGGAATCATGTCAATGTTTAATTCTCCAATCATTTTCTTGTTGTAGGAGGGTTCAGAGCTAGTGATTTCTTTTATAATCTTCCATATTTTTCTGGAGTCATTGTTACATTCTTCTATTTTCCTTTTATAGTAGTTTTCTTTGGCGTTGCGAATAACATTTTTACTTATATTTCTGTATCTTTTATAGAATCTTAATTTAAATATATCGTAAGGGTCTTTTTTTACTTTTAAATGTATTTCATCTCTTTTCCTTATACAGTTGATGATGTTTTGTGTAATCCAAGGTTTGATGTGCTTATTTTTATGGGATATCTTTTTTTCTATTAATGTGGTATTTGATTGTATTGTATGTTGTATAATTTCGTTAAAATAGCTCCAAGCAGAATTTGTATCATCTGTTTCATAAAGGTTTGTCCATTCAGTATTTTGTAATTTTTTTTTTACTTCCTTCCAATTGGTTTCCGATATTTGGAGTGTAATTTTATGATTTTGGATTTTTCCTGTTTTATTTTTGTTAATGGAGAGAATTGTTGAGTAATGGTCTGTAATGGTGGATGTATATATAATGGCTTGAGTTTGTTTATTGGTCTTACTGAAGATATGATCGATGCAAGTTTTGCATTCATTTGATACTCGAGTTGGTTCATTTATGAGGCTTTTGAATCCATGGTAAGCAAGCGTCTGCATATAGTCAAATTTTTTTGGATATCCATTTTGAAGAATATCAATGTTGATATCACCAATAACGAAAACGTTTTTAATGTTTTTGAGTTGATTTAGTTCTTGAGATAGAGAATGAAGGAAGGGTTCTATGTTTTTGGTTGAGGGCGATCGATAAATTGCTAGTATGGCTGTATCGTTCCCAATTGATAATTTTAGGCAGTTTGCATTATTTATACTGATCTCTTCAACATTAACTTCTATATCTTCATTAATGTATACAACTACACCATCACTTTTTCCCTTATTCATTAACGTTGAGTGAGGGATGTAATTGTCAATTTGTAAAGCAGAGTATTTTTCAGTTATCCAGCATTCGGTAAGTATAATTATGTCCCAGGTTAAATTTAAACTTTTAATTAATATTTGTAGCTCGTCAAAGTTTTTGTTTATGCTTCTAATATTTTGATGCAGTATGTTAAAATTTTTGTTCATTGTTGATAGGTTAGGTAAGTTTGCTCTTTTTGCACTAGGTTCCGTGGTTAATGTAGTGTTAGCCATTTTTTATTTTTGTAATAGTTGTTATTATGAGCCATTTTATTTATATGATGTTTTTCAAATCGTCTATATGTTTAACGTAAATTATTTTTTCGTTTGCATTTCTTCTTGCCATTATTTTTCCCTCTTTGTGCCAGACGTATGAATAGTTTTTTTCTTTTGAGATTTGTTTGGTTTTCCAAAGAAGTTCCTTATGGTAAGAGCTCAGTTCTTCAGCTATGTATATTGTTTCAGTTGAAATATCTTTGATCGCAGCATAATTGATGTTTTTTCTATTTGCGATAAGCTTGTCTCTAGTCAATTTATCTGAAAGTTGCACTAGTATTTTAGGTGGTGCATTGATTCGCCTATCAGGTATCCTTTTTACCTCTATAATTTCGCCGTATTTTAGGTCCACTCCTGCCGCTGCTGCCACTTTTCTAACCACTTCAATTTGCTGTTCCCCATTCTTTTGTGGAATGCCTGCTATTTCAATATAATTAGAGCGGGTTTTGTACTCCATATCTGAAATTTTTATTTCTAATTGTTTAATTATAGTATTTTTCTCCTGGTGCTCTTTTTTCAGGTTTATAAATTCATTTTCAATTTTTTTGTTTTGTAGGATTGTTATTTCTAGTTTTTTAATCAAATCATCGTATTGACTACTCATAAACTCCATGCTTTTTTGAGTGTCCTGTTGTTGCTTTTCCATTTTTGAAATGATTTCTTTTTTTATAGCATCTAGTTTTTTTTCGAAAATCAGTGTAATTTTTTCTATGCTGAGTTTTTCTTCAGGTTCAATGTTAGCACCCTTTCCTCTAGTGTTAGCCATTATTTACTGTTAAATGTAACAACCTGCCCCGGTTTTAGATATTGAAGTAGAGGTACAATACCGATGATGACAGTTAGAAGTTTTGTTTTTATCTATGGATAACTATGGAGTGACAGTTTTATAAGATTTATTCTCAATTTTTTTTTTGTAATCACTTTAGTTATCCGGGATTACGGATATTATATCGATTTTTTGTAATCTAACTCACAGTTTCGAACACCTTTCCACACAAATCACTCACTTTCGGCATAGATATTATAAATAATAGCAGGATAACTTATTTGCACTTGTATACGTATTGGTAGTCCATAGATTTATCATATATTATTTATTTATCATACATATTTACTTAATTATATTTCACCAATTTGTGTTTTCAATAGTCTCTTAACAATTTCTTAACCACGCTTCTTTAGGATTTTTTACTAGGTCTCTCAAAAATCGATCTTGTAAGGCTATCAGAAGAACGAGAATCGCTTAATAGTTAAGAAAAGATGTTACAAGCGACGGACAGCTATCTTTCGCAAACGATAGCAGTCGTTGACGAATGCTATCATTTAGCTTAAGGCTAAAAGAACGAGAATCGCCCTCCTAATAACATACTCAGTTGTGTTTCAGACGAAACTCTCCCATCTTCTTGCCATGAAAATTTAATTATTGATAAATCTGATGTAGATGAATTTGAACTGAATATCTCACAAAACCCTGACAACGACAAGCCTTCGCCTCTATTGTATGATATTGGCGTAAACGAAAATTTGAATTTTCAAATACAAGATGTGAATGAAGCTATTCTCAATGGCACATTTTTTAAACTCCCAATCTGTTTTCCTACTGACTTTGATGGGAACTATTTCCCTCCCTCAGCTTTATATTGCACATTAAAGAATGGGGAACAAGTAAAAAGAGATTGGTTGGCTTGGAGTGAAATTAAAAATGCTTTGTATTGCTTTCCATGCCGTTTATTTAGTAAGTTGCCATTGGCAATGAGATCTGTATTGGCATGCCCTGAGGGATATAGTGGAGATAAATACTCTTGGAAATTTCTTCAAAATTTTACTAACATTTTCGTAATCTTAGTAAAAAGATCTATCCACACGATTTTTCCCAAGTCGTTATGAAATCCATGCAAGTGGCCTATTGAATTGTAAATGGTGATGGCGATTTTTCTGGAATTTTTAGGCCGGATTCTTCCCAAAAAAGATATCTTTTTGCCAATTTTCTTTTGGGTATATTCGGCATGTCTATTGAAGTTTAGTTTGAAACTAATATAACTCCTAAGTATTTGATTTCAGTAACATTTTCAATAATTTCACCATCAATTTTAATTTTGCTTTCACTGAATGTCTTCTTATTTCCAATCACCATACATTTTGTTTTTAATTTAAGCTTATTTATTTTTAGCCATCTTGATACATCATCTAGTTCATTATTTAAAATATTTATTAGTTCTTTATAGTTATCTCCAATTAAGTATATAAGTGTATCATCGGCAAATAGTCGTACTTTGCATTTTGAAAATATTTTCACCATGTCATTAATATAGACTTATAGAGTATGAACAATAGGGGTCCAAGGATCGATCACTGCGGTACTCCTAATTTATTTTCCATTGGTTTTGAAAATAGATTATTTATTTTTGTTACCTGTTTTCTGTCTTTCAAATATAATAATTTAATTTAGCCTCAAGATATCTTGATTAACGAAGAATATGTAAATACACACAAACAAGAAACACAAGTAATTTATTTTGAGTATTCACCACAACTTTTTAAACATTTCCATTGAATAATTATGCTAAATTCGAATGATTGGTATAATGGTATAAGAAAAGGTAATGAAGTAGTATTCCTAGCAGTAGCAGGTAAGCATGAACTTATTAATTGTTATCTCACCCCCCCCCCCCCGGTAAGTTGTGGGGAGGGGGCCCGGTATAGTCTACTAGACTTGGGGCCCAGATTAGCTGTCGGCGGCCCTGCATGATGTTACCGTAATATTTTGGTTATTTATATTTCCCTGTAGAATTTTTTTTTGAAAATATCTTAACGTATTTAATGTCACACATTAAAAATATTATAAACCTGAAATAAGGATGAAGAAGAACTCAACCGTTACATATTTTGGCCTTCTTTGAATTATGCACGACGTCCGGAAACTCGTAGTTCAAAAGGGAAACTGGTGAATCTATATCACATAGTAGAAACCGCAAAACATTTTTTTCGTTCAGATCATTTCGATTATTTTATCTTTTTTTCGCCAACTCTGAAAATTGGTGAATTTACAAATGTGATGTAGATTCACCAATTTTCCGTTTATAATACGAGTTTCCCGACACCGTGTAATATGTATGCTAAATGTACCAACACCTCGGCCATAGGTCAGCATCTCAAAAGATGACATAGGCCCTGAGGGAAATTATTTTCCTTAGGGCCTCCTGTGTGGAGTTAATATAAAAAAATATATATTCGAGTATGTATACGTCTAATTTCTCTTTCATTTCTATGAAAGTTTGTGATGGTAACGTTTCGTACACAGGTAATGTGAAAGAGGCATCTATCGGATTTTATTCTCACTAATCTCCTCACTAAGAACTCCTTATTATACTACATGAAGTTCACCTATAAATTTTATTTCAATCTCTTTTTTCGCCAACGACCATACCATGTTGTAATGTTTTCGCCTTTTCACCATTTTCTTTTACTTTGTTTAAAACAATATAAAATTTTCTTCTCTCTTGGCTATGATCGATACTTCTTTTTTTTTTCTAAGGCTTTGCATATGTGTTCGCAGGGATGGAAAATTCCTCCCCTACAACACATAAGCCTCCATGAAAATTGGACCCTTAATTTCTTTGATAACTTCAGAAAGCTACTTAAAGCCCTCTTGTACTGTATATCTTTATAGACATGTGTACTTAACTAATTAATACGTTATTTACGATCTTTAACGCAAATATACCCGTATTTATATTGTAATTAAATTCCATCAAACGTTGTGTAATTTTTTTGATTTATGATATAGGATTTTGATTACTTTCATTTTGTGGTAACCCCCTTGGTTCTGATCGAGGTGTTGAGTTTCACAATTTAATTGGTCTTACCATTGCAAACCTAGACTTACATGAATTCCCTGAATGAGCTAACTTTCCTAATGTAATTATTGATTCCCTGCACCCTAACAAAATCGTAGTTAAACGCTGATAAAAGATATTATACATGTTTATTTGGACAGATAATTGAATATAACTCAAATGGTTAATTGTTAGTAAATTTGATTTTGGTAAACTCTTGTGTCTGTTTGGCGCCACTCCTTTTTGATTCTGCTGCTATAAGGTACATGTAGAGATTGATTTAGTAGGTTAATGTAATTAGTTAATTGCATATTTGACGAACTCGGAATAGCCCATTTGCTGGCATAATTTGGCTCCAAATCCTCCTGCAAGTAAACGAGATGATCGTGAGTCAACAAGAAATTTGCACAATCCTTTGACACGGTCCTTTGATTGATACCTAAGTTATCGCGTCCCAAAGAACCTTCCACGTCATCATGTACTGCCTTCAAGTTTCCCCTCGGGTCCCGATACCTCCAAATTCCATCTCCTCCAAGGTCTACTATTTACTTAGGGCGAACCGGTTTCGTCCTATATACAATCATATACTCACGGTTGGTGTGGACTTACGGGTCGTGAATCCTCATTCCACGTTTAAAAGAGAATGCGAGAGTGGTCTACCGACCTAAATGCAAGCTGTATGCAGGTCCGCATTCTCCAGTAAACAGTACATACGAATAAATATATGTATACATACAGTTTGGGAAAGGTTTATAACTCGCAATACGAGGCTATCTACCTCGCATTCCGAGCTCGGATCTCGCACGAAGAGTTCTGCGAAACTCTAGGATTGGTAACCGAATATATACGTAAGAATAAGGTTATACTAATAAATACTAGTAGAATAAGAAATTATTTGATAGTTTGTTTTGGAGAGCTATCGAACTCCAGGCTTTTTGTTTGGTTTTGACGTTTTTATTTAAGAGAATCGTCATCTCTATTTGGTTTGGTCAATGGTCTTGTTGTAGGAGCGACCACTGCCTCCTGTTTGATGAACTGTATTTGTTTTAAATTTTACCTCCAGGGTTCAACATTAATTTTTGTTCATCCTATCCCGTGATTTCTCAATTGTTTCAAGTAATTGATTGCCACATAAGAGGGTACACGACTCTCAACTGTCTCTGGCAACTGATGGGATCTATGCGAACACTCCATCAATAATGTTCAAATGTTTCGTATAATATTTCTATATAAATCTTACTAACCCGTGATTTTTCAATTGTAGATTGTGAATGGTAGGTAATTGTAAGCACGCAGCTTCTAGCTGTTTCAGGTAACTAATAAAATCTATGCGACCATCTAATCAATGGTATTCAAATGTTTCATGTAATTTTTTGATATAAATCTGGCTAACCCATGATTTTTCAATTGTAGATTGTGAATGATAGGTATTTGTAAATGACCCATATCGCTGCACATTGCACAATGACATCCTGATGGTTATCCTTATAACCCTGATAAATTATCTAGTTACGGCCAAGGTCGTTTTCAAACCATGCGGTTGACCCAGATCTTTGGTGTCTCTATTTGTAAACAAATCGAATAATATAAACACCTTCTTTGACACACTAACCTAAATGTGAGATTTGTTTATTTTAAAATTCCTTAGAAGTCATATGTGCCTCTTTACTTTTATTGTGCATTGTTAATTTAAATATTTTTAAATCCTGTATTGAAGTTAAACCATTTTTCATTTTCCGAATTTAGTAAATTTACTAGAAGTTAGGTGAAAATTAAATATAAATATATATATATATATATATATAAGTACACATATCTCGATTGTCAAAATATGTTAAAAAAAAAAGAGTACATATATTAATAAATAAATATAAAATATATGATTCTACATAGTCTGGAATATTAATAAATACATATTTTCTTTTTCAATAAAGTAGATATGTCCATAGGTAGGTATCTAAGAATCGCTACCATTTCGATGCTTCGATTAATAAGTAAAATACATATATATAAATACATTACTCATATATTTATTCTTTATATACAATATATTACTTTACTTTATATAAATAAATACATAATATACATATATTAATGTGTAATGCTTTGTTTTGTTGTTTTTAATAATTTAATTGATATACCATAATCAGCTGTATCTCCTCACTCCTAGGTCCTGAAAATTATTTATAAAAAGAAAACTTACCCCCCGTCAAGGTATTTCCGGTCGGGTGTACACAACAACCTTGATGAAGAAATCCTACCTAATTAATTGTATTTTTCAACTAATTTCAAAATAAGTCTTTTCGACTATTTATTCCTATTTAATATTTTATTCTCGCTTGAATCGTATAAATTAGCTGATATTTAATTTTTCTTCCGAACGAAATCCTAATTCAGAAAACCCGTTGATTTAATAACACCTTTCTAGTTTAGGCTTTTGAATGATAGCTGTTTCAAATTCTTTTTCGAAATGATAGACTGATGATTAAAATTCCGGTTAAAACGACAAACACTTTTAACACTGTCGCTATACGCACGATGGATTTTAATTGAACAATTTATTAATTCTAAATTTCATTTTATATAAATTGATAAGAAAATTTATTCCGAATTGTGCAAACTTTTAATTAAACTCGACTCTTAATAAATTAATTTTTTTTCTAACTGTTAATTTTAGAACAAAGGTTTAAACGTTTATTATTATCGAATCCTTTTTTTTGTTTTTGTGTTTCTTTTAACCTAAGATGAAGTATTTACTATTAATAATTTTAAACAAAATTATAATCTATTTTTAAATATCAATTCACGAGCACATCCACTTTAATTTAACGATAACAAACTCTTAAGTTTAATTTGAATGTCTTCACTTTGAATGAAATAATTATTTTTAAATTTTAGTTAAATTCTTAATTCCGTAATCACTTTCTGCACTTCACTTAACACTTTTAAGCACTGAGTTTAAATTATATTTATTTTCACTGTTTAACCAAATTAAATTTCACTGACTCTAGCACTTGTATTTTTCACAAAATTTTCCTAAGTCCAGGGGCTTATTTAAAATTTAACACTTAAAGATTTTTCACTGTTAATCCTACCAAAGACGTAGTACTGCCACGTAACAACTTTTCGAATCCTCGGCGCGACTGCCTCCTGACTGATGTGTTCCATCTTTTATATCCCTCTCAGGTCCCAAAAGACGTATCTGAATTTCTCTTGATGCTTAATTCTATTTCCTATCAACTCGTAAATCCGAACACCCCTTCCCCTAATTTCGATCGTTCTTCCATAAGATGTTCTGCTTTCCGGCTCAAGGCGGTGGCCAGTTTCCATCTCACAAATCTAAATCGATAGGGTCCGAATCGGGTAAGTCTGTGTTAATCGCCCAAGCTTCCTTTGTCCTGTGTTCATACAAAATGTAGTTAAATTCTCATGATTTTGTGTTCCTTTTTTTCTCAATTTGCGATAGGTCCGTCCTCAATAATATATATATACATCTCAATTTTATGCATCTCGTGCGAAAATTGTTTAAATCCATGTCGAAATCTTTACTACGCATTTTTGAATTTCGATTTGTTTAAATTCTACTTAATTTTATTGTTACTTATATGAGCTTTTCCATTTCCACCCGTACTCTCTATCTCCCTGTCGCAGATTTGAGTTTTTCCTTTATCTTTGAATTTTATATTTATCCGCGACGTTTTCTTGCACAATTTCTTCTTGATTCTTATGTCATTTCTCATAACTCTTATAATTACTCATTTTCCAAGTCGTATTTATTAATTTCACGGATAAATTCGAATTGTATCGCTTTTCTCCACATGGATCATTTCCTATCTCCGTTCTTTACCCTTCCTTTTATCTTTTCTTCACTTTTCCCGATGTGTGTGGTCTCCAGGAAAATTTCATACTTCATTTATTATTAATTAATATATAGTTTTCCACACTTCTACGGGAGATATACCTAATTAGACTCTGGGATATCTGTCATTTTTATTGTTTTACCCAATCTCCGCCCATTCTCCATCCCTCACTTACAAGATTTCACATAAATTATACGTCTGGACATATGTTTACGTCTCAGATTTTATGTACTACGGCCGTAAATTTAGTTTAATTTTAGAGCCATTAGTTTTAATCTCTTTTCCTAATCTAAATACTTCATAAGCCCAACGTTAAAGTTAATCGCTTTTCTAATCATTTATTACCTTAACGTAAATAAAAACCATGTTCGGATTTCGATTGTTTACCCTTCAAAATATACATGAGACCGCCAACCTTTTATCTTGTTTCGATCCCTCCGTAATATTGGGTAACTCCAATATATATCTAACCTAATAATTATGTAAAATGTCTACTTTTCCTGAATCTAATCTATCGCTATATGTTTTAGTTTTTCTGTCTTCTTCTGATACTCGATTTTCACGTCCCTAGGACCTTCGTAGCAGTCCAAAATCTCTATATTATCCTTCCATCCGGTCGCCGCACTTTTCTAAAATGTCTATTTTTTTTGCGAGATTTTCATTCAAGATTGATTTACCAATATGTCCGTTTCATCTTAAATTGATAACGATTAATTTCCATTGTTTCCAACACTCACTCCTCTCTTTAGTACGATTTTTATCGAACATGACACCCTCCTTCTATCATAAATAATTGCACTACAGTTGAAATTCCGCCAGTAACTTTCCTTTGCTTTTCCCGTCCTTTTTTTATACTATCACGTTTATAATTTTTTTCATTGCATTTTTGTGTGTGCGCTTTACAACCTGTAAAACTTCCAAGCACCCGATTTCAATGGTTCGATACCCCATAAATGTCTCAGTTATTGTAAACATTCCCAGGAGTTTGTCACCTTGAAAGTCGATGTTGACCCTGTTCGCGCAATATATAGGGGATTGTTAGGTATGCATCCACAGGCTTAATGGACAAGTGTAATGTCAATACAAAATCCTGCAAATGTCCTACCTACCCTTTTACCCATCCCAAAATGTCACCATGATAAAAATATTGTTGCGACACATGTAAAATCTGACAAGTGGTGTCAGTTGCTTATCAGAGTTCGGAGTGATAATTAATATCAGACAGGGCGATTAAACGTATATTTTGTGAAGTTAAATCAACAAATACTCCTGGAGACGTGTGATAGTCATCAACGGGTGAGTCCATCTTTCCTGCTTTCCAATCTGGGCTTATCTTGTGCTCCAGAAGCCCAGATTTATACCTTTGATTATTGCACTGTCCATCGGGTTTGTCGGATGCATAAATCGTCCCATAACCTATCATTCGGAGTAGTTTGGGACTGGTCCTTTGGGCGTGTGGCATATCACACCACCTCTAAAATATATAGTGGAGTCGCAGCTTCGCGACACCATTTTTGGTCCTTCGAGCCGGATCACCAACGGGGTATTTAAAATTAACATATTTAAAGTTATAAATAAATATTATTTCCTCTTTATACTTTGTTAATTTGTATGTACTAGGTTGCATTTGTAATTATTGTTGTGTTTAAATTCCTACATACAATTTATCATGGTGACATTTTGGGATGGGTAAAAGGGTAGGTAGGACATTTGCAGGATTTTGTATTGACATTACACTTGTCCATTAAGCCTGTGGATGCATACCTAACAATCCCCTATATATTGCGCGAACATTCTCCCGGCGTTGAAAGTACCTTCCGAAATTTTAAGTACTTTCAAATAAAGTAAAGAATTAAATGTAAAACGAAGTAAGATGAAATATAAATATTCTTATCAATACGCTATTAATATTACAAAGTTAAACGAAAATTAAAAAAATTTCGATTTATGGAGTAAATTCGAAAATAAGTACTGTTTTGTAGTTTCTGTGCGCGAAAGCATTATAGCAAAGCAAGATTCATCACGTGATCGACAGAAGTTAAATAATTTACCATTAATTAAGCTCCCACCGATCGAGATGCCATCGTTCGATGGTAATCAAGAGAATTGGTCGATATTTTATGAAGCTTTTAAATTAAACATTCACTCAAATGAAAATTTGAATACGTCGCAGAAGATGCAATATCTGATAGGGAAACTCCAAGGAAAGGCGTTATCAGTTTTTGCGGGAATACTTCCGAACGAACAAAATTATTTTTTAATTTGGGAAGCTCTCGAAAAGAAATATCAGGACAAACGCGTGCTAGGTACCTTTTATCTGAACAATATTTTGAATTTAAAATTATTGGCACCTAGTAACCCAAATGAGTTAAATAATTTTATTGAACGGTTTGCGTCTTCCATAGCTGCACTCAAGGAATTAGGTATTGATGACCTAACCGATTTTATAATATTACATATTGCACTGAAAAAATTAGATATACAGTTGGTGCAAAATTTCGAAATGTCTATACGGGAGAAAGCTATACCTACATATAGCGATTTAATAGAATACATTCGGTCGCATGTCAAAATCCTAGAACGAACTGGGCAAAATGATAATAAAGTTGTTAATAATAAAAACAAAGTTACGCATTCATTCGCTGTGGTCGAACCGAAGTCAAGTAATAATAATCGTAACAGGTGCCGGAAATGTAATCATTCTGATCATGTTGAATTGTTTAAATGTGAACAATTTAACGAATTAAGACCAAATGCTCGCTTTCAGTTTGTGAAATTAAATAATTTATGTGTAAACTGCTTAAGCGATAAACATAAAACTGTGAAATGTCCATCTAAATCGGATTGTAGAATTTGTAAAAAACGACATCACACCGCTCTGCATTTTGAGAGCACGGTGAATACTGAAAGTCAATCGAAAAACGAAGCCATTACATTAATAGCGCGTAGTCATAAACATCATAATAATTTTTCTGCGGGTAATATAGCTACGAATGTACTACTGTCAACCGCGCAGTTATTTGCTTATGACAATAAAAATAATCAAGTAAGCGTAAGGTGTTTAATTGATTGCGCATCGCAACAAAATTTAATCAGTTTAAACACTTGTAATGAATTAAATCTTAAAATATTTCCTTTAAATAATTCAGTAGTTAAAAGTGTTGGTTCAGTAGAGACACCAATATTGGGACACGTTGCGTTAAAAATTAAATCCCGCGTTTCAGAAGATACTTATAAAATTAGTCTATTAGTTGTCGATAAAATAACTGATAAGCTTCCTACACAACATGTTGACACAAAGTCATGTGAGCATTTAGTGGGTTTAAACTTAGCGGATGAATCCTGGAACGTTCCATCCGATGTTGATATCTTATTAGGTGCACAGTTATTTCCATATATTCTGCTGGGGAATAAGGTTTTATCTAAACATAATACGAATGCACCACCGGCTATACAGACAGTATTCGGGTATATTGTAATGGGTGAAATACCTACGTGTACGCCGGAGGTTTCGTGGACGTTCGGCCCCATAACCAATGTAGATTTATATAATGCGTTATCCAAGTTTTGGACGATGGAAGACATGCCTATTAAGTCGTTGATGAGTGCTGAAGATGCAGAATGTGAGAAAATGTACCTCGAGTCAGTCCAACGGGATGAATCGGGAAGGTATATTGTATCTTTACCGTTTAAGATAGATCCTAATAATTTAGGTGATTCGCGCCGTGTCGCGCAGCGTCGATATGAATATTTAGAACGGAAATTTAATACTTCGCCAGAATTGCATTGCAGTTATAATGAAGTAGTTTCTGAATATCTGGAAAAGGGATATATGAGGGTTGAAGTTCCGTCTTCATCTAATATTGATGAGGGATATTTCATTCCTCATCACGCAGTAATTCGTAAAGATAAATCAACAACTAAAACTCGTGTTGTATTAGATGCAAGTACAAAGACCAGTTCAGGGTTGTCACTTAATGATACTTTGTATACAGGTCCAAATTTGCAATCTAATTTATTTACACTTTTAATTAAATTTCGCTTATTCGCTGTAGCATTAACCGCAGATGTTAAGCAAATGTATCTACGTATAATGGTAACGGAAAGCCATCGTAAATATCAAAAAATTCTTTATAGATTTCACGAAGATGAACAAATTGGAGTTTATCAATTTAATTCACTCGCGTTTGGTTTGAACTGTTCACCATTCCTAGCAATGCGAACTATACGGCAGCTAGCGAGCGATGAAAGAAATCGTTATCCGAAAGCGGCGGAAGTTGCAATTAATGATTTATATATGGACGATTTTGTATATTCTGTAAATACTATAAGTGAAGGCATCACTTTGGCTACAGATTTAATGGCGATGTTCAAGTGTGGAGGATTTGAATTAGTCAAATGGTCGAGTAATTCTCCTCATTTACTGGCCCAATTACCAGAGTCGCACCGCGCGACAATGGATTTTTCGGATAAATGTAGCATTTTAGGATTAAAATGGGATCCGATATCTGATTGTTTTCGATTTATGATATGTCCGACGGAGGAAAAAACTATATGTAAAAGATCAATTCTTTCCACAATAGCTCGTTTATTCGATGTATTAGGTTTGGTTGCTCCGGTAATTTTATATGCCAAATTACTTTTACAAGAGCTGTGGTTAGAGAAAGTAGGATGGGACGAGGAACTACCCCAAAGTATTGTTAATAGATATGTCAAATTCAAGGAAGAATTACCGATGCTTTCTAATTTAAATTTACCTCGATATTTGGGAGTAAAGGAGGACTGCACGATAAATATTATCGCCTTCGCAGATGCGAGTATGAAAGCATACGGTTGTGTAATATATCTTCATGTCACGGATAAGGGTGGCAACACTACAATGAATTTGATATGTTCTAAATCCAAGGTGGCCCCTCTGAAAACAGTGTCGCTCGCTCGATTGGAATTATGTGCTGCGCTTATTTTATCTAGACTCGTTAGATCTATTATAGATACTTATAGAAATCGCGTTTCGATAAACGATATATTTGCTTTTTCAGATTCAAAAATAGCACTTTCTTGGATTCACTCGTCCCCTCACCGGTGGCAAACTTTTGTAGCTAATCGAGTTAGTGAAATTCAGGAAAATTTACCCGCGAAACATTTTTATCACATAGATGGCGTTACCAATCCTAGTGATTGTTTATCACGAGGACTACTGCCTGCTCAGCTGGTCGATCATTCTCTTTGGTGGCACGGTCCGCCCTGGACTGCGTACCCAGTATCCGAGTGGCCTGTCGAAAGATTTTCCCCCTCACGAGAAGAGGAGAATGCTTTGGAATTGAAAAAATCGCATACATTTACAATAACGTCAATAGAGGAAAATTCTCCGATATATAATCTCGCTTTAAAAATTTCCTCATGGCCAAAACTGCTGAGAATTGTGGTATATATTTTACGATTTATGCGAAAGTTATCACGCTCAACAGTTATAAATTCCACGGAATTAAACATTGCTGAAATGAATGTATTAAAAGCTTTACAGAATAGGTATTTTAGTGCCGATATACAATTAATACAGAGGGATAAATTATGCTCACCTTCAATCCGAAAACTAAACCCGTTCCTAGATCATAATGGCTTGTTACGTATAGGTGGTAGATTAATAAACGCGAATATACCTTTTGAAAACAAACATCCAGTACTTCTGCCAAGACAGGATCATATTGTCGATATAATTATAGACTTTCACCATCGTGTGAATTGTCATACTGGTGCACATCTCCTTATGTCAATAATTAGACAGCGTTATTGGATCTTGTCGGGGAGAAATCTAATACGCAAAAGAGTACATGCTTGTAATTTCTGTTTTAAAACTGCACCTTCTAATATTGTACCGCTAATGGCAAATTTACCTACAGCTAGAGTTCAGGAAGCAAAGGCATTTACACATACGGGGGTAGATTTTGCCGGACCAATAAATATAACCCTTTCTAGGCGTCGTGGGGTAAAAAGTCAAAAGGCATATATATGTCTATTTATTTGTTTAACAACGAAGGCTATACATATGGAAGTGGTATCAGATCTAAGCACGGACAATTTTTTAAACGCATTTAAGCGTTTTCTATCCAGACGCGGACCGGTTTCGTGTATGTACAGTGACAATGCGACAAATTTCATAGGCGCAAAGAATTGTCTGGATGACTTATATAATTTTTTAGAGGCAAATTCAACAAAAGAAGTTCTTCGCAATGAATTTAACATTCGGAGAATTGAATGGAAGACGATTCCACTCCGCGCTCCTCACTTTGGAGGATTATGGGAGTCAAATATTAAATGCATTAAATCGCATCTGTATAGGGTTGTGGGTACTCAACTTTTATGTTATGAAGAGCTTCTCACAGTTCTGACACAAATAGAGGCTGTACTTAATTCACGGCCATTATGTTTATTAAGCAGTTCTCATTATCCAGAAGCTCTTACTCCGGCTCATTTTCTGATGTCTACCCCGATTCAGCATCTACCTGCTTATGATTTGACTAATGAACGCATTAGTCTACTGAAAAGGAAAGAGCTTTTGGACCACCTCGTTCAATCTTATTGGAAGAAGTGGCATATAGAGTATCTTCACTCTCTGCAGATGAGAAAAAAATGGAATAGTCCCGCGAATAACATTCTAGTAGGTACCATAGTATTGGTGCATCAAGAGGATGCGCCTCCACTTTATTGGCCGGTGGGCGTTGTTGAGGAGGTGTTCCCTGGTAAAGACGGAGTGGTTCGTGTCGCACGCGTAAGGACCCCTTCCGGGAACTTTAAACGACCAGTCGTCAAATTGTGTCCTTTGCCCACACAATAATTATTATTTCTTTATTTCATTATTTTTTTTAATTTTCGTTTAACTTTGTAATATTAATAGCGTATTGATAAGAATATTTATATTTCATCTTACTTCGTTTTACATTTAATTCTTTACTTTATTTGAAAGTACTTAAAATTTCGGAAGGTACTTTCAACGCCGGGAGAATGTTCGCGCAATATATAGGGGATTGTTAGGTATGCATCCACAGGCTTAATGGACAAGTGTAATGTCAATACAAAATCCTGCAAATGTCCTACCTACCCTTTTACCCATCCCAAAATGTCACCATGATAAAAATATTGTTGCGACACATGTAAAATCTGACAAGTGGTGTCAGTTGCTTATCAGAGTTCGGAGTGATAATTAATATCAGACAGGGCGATTAAACGTATATTTTGTGAAGTTAAATCAACAAATACTCCTGGAGACGTGTGATAGTCATCAACGGGTGAGTCCATCTTTCCTGCTTTCCAATCTGGGCTTATCTTGTGCTCCAGAAGCCCAGATTTATACCTTTGATTATTGCACTGTCCATCGGGTTTGTCGGATGCATAAATCGTCCCATAACCTATCATTCGGAGTAGTTTGGGACTGGTCCTTTGGGCGTGTGGCATATCACACCACCTCTAAAATATATAGTGGAGTCGCAGCTTCGCGACACCAGACCCTAAAGTGCGTTCACCTCCAATTTCTGTGAGAATCGAAATGTCGTTAATTATCTTTTTTATTGCCTGATCCACAGTTCATTCCTTTGTCTGCATTTGATGTACGCCTCTTCGTTCACTGATTGGTTACTCAAAATTTTATAGCTCTTTGTTCAGATCTATTGGTTGACAAAATTCAATGTTTATTTTGAAGCCTCAAAAGGGGGTTCCTAGTCGTTCCTAGACGATTTTAATGACCTCTGTGTTTATACTATAGAATCTCAACATAATTCCAACTATTACAGGGGCCTACTGAAAAACAAACTGAATCAATTTTAACCTCAACAGATGTCGCTAGAATGACGGTTTTCATTAATAATTTGTATATTTTTAGCAGCTATGGTTTATCTGTTTTTCACTGTGATTTAAGCCTTTCATCACAGTTCCCCCCTCTGAACTCAATTTGCTGTGGCTAACGTTGTATACTACTTTAGACATCGAAATTGTGTTCAAATGTAGTCTAGCTATTCTCCCCCCCTCGTTCTGTTATTCCTTTTCCTACATCACTTCCTGTTATTTCCTTTCTCTACCTCACTCTATCATTCCCTATCTCTCTCTCCATTCTGTTATTTCCTTTCTCCCCCCCCCCTCATTCTGTTATTCCCTATCTCTCTTTCCATTCTGTTATTTCCTTTCTCCCCCCCCCTCATTCTGTTATTCCCTATCTCTCTTTCCATTCTGTTTTTTCCTTTCTCCCCCCCCTCATTCTGTTTTTCCCTATCTCTCTTTCCATTTTGTTTGGATTGTTAACAACCTTGACTCTGAATCTCATTGTATTTTCTATTTTCTTTTCGCGTAGATTTTATTTTATGGAATTTCTCTAATTTTGATAAACTCAAAATTAATCTCTTTTTTTTTTCTGGGAAAAACACGCCCCTCGACTCGCGTGTTTAGGTGGTCCTCAACCTGGTTGGACTAAGACCTCCCTTACAATGATTCAGATAAAGATTGTTTGCAATCTCGCGGTCTATTGACCAACTGAAAAGTGGATGGTCTCTTGGTGTGCAAATAATTTTTCGTTTTGTTTTTGTTTTGTAAGTATGATAATTTTTGTGAAATATGTATCTTTGCACGACCTCACCCAATCCAAAAATCAGTGGTATACATGTTTCATTTAAACTTTTCCAGCATTTTTTTTTTCTTATTCGCAAATTTTTTTTTTTTTTTTTGTGTAATTTCTAATTGTCTTTTCATAGATCATTCAAACAAGTTGTTCTAGCCTAGGTGTTACCCACCCTAATTTTTAAATTTCATAAATGTTCTTAACTAAACTCCAATTTTCTCATCGTTCCTGTTTCCTTTTAAATTTTTTTTTTTTTGAAAATTTAACCTAACCATATCGTAATTCTAATGTTCCCTTTTTATCTTTACCTAATGTCTACTCTAAATCTATAGATAGCCTTATTTCAAGTTTTCAAAAAAAAAAAAAAAAAAAATCTAACTCTATGCATTGTCAATTTAAAATCTTGTTTTATAAAACGTACCCTATCCTATTTATAATATATGTATTTTTTTTTGTTCCTTTTGTGGGTATATAACTCCCATACGCTTTCCTTCTGTGTTCTTACTTATCTAACAAAATTTTCCTACACACTAACACACAATTTTTTTTCCTAAACTAGAAAATCAATATTATCGAAAAAATTTTCCTCTTACTCTATTAGTAAATTAGAATATGATTGTCGCTTATTAAGAGATTTGTTCACTCAACCTTAAAGACTTAAGGACGACCCGCCCCTCGCAAACGAACTGATAGTCTAATATTTTAGTAATTTTCTTTCTCCTTAAATTATATCGTATCCTAACAGATTTTAAATTTTTCTCAATCGTTTATTTATTTAAGGTTTCAAATATTTGTAAATTTCGCATTTTATTCGTTGATTTCCACTATCTCTAAACTTGGTTTTTGTTCCTTATTACATGTATAATATTTCGCTAAATGAATTGCGCTATAATCTCCTTTTATTTCCCGAGTTACCGGATCAATTAGCGTATACGTGTTACTATAAACTTCTGATCCAATTACATAAGGTCCATCGTAAAGCAGATTGAATTTTTTTATTTCTTTTTTGAGTAGGTTTGATTGTGTAAATTTTTTCAACTTGACCAGGGTCCCAATCTCATAAGTTATTAATCTTTTGTTGAGATTATAGTATTTCTGTCGATTTGCAGCGCTTTTCTCTAAATTTTTCCGTGCTGCTAGTCTTATTTCATTTATTGTTTTCGTAGATTTTCCGCAGCCTTGAGTATACCTGTCTAAACTATAAGTTGGTGATTTCCCAAAAGCTATTTCATTAGGTGAAAATCCTGTTGAACAGTGTATCGAATTATTGTAGGTTTGTTCTATTTCTTTAAGGAAAGCCGCCCACTTGGTATGTTTTTCGTGACAATAAATACGGAAAATTCTACCTAATTCTTTATTCACGCGCTCTGTTATGTTCGGTCCGGGATTTCGTATTGAAGTATGTACGATTTGTATGCCCATCCTATTTAAGTTGCTTTCCCATTTCTTCGATGTAAATTGAGATCCGTTGTCAGTTAACAAGGCATCTATTTGTATTGTTTTATTAAAATCCTCTACACAATTTAACACGGTCTTAGTACTTGCTATCCTCAATTTATATAATTTTACAAATCTACTGAATGAATCTTGGATCACGAAAATGAATCTAACCCCTCCTATTCCTCTCGGTAAAGGTCCGTATAAATCTGCCATAGCTAATTGTCCTACTTCTTTGGTAATTATGGATTTACTCGGCCCTACAGTTGGTCGAATTTCGCGCTTCGCCAGCTGACAAAGGTGACACCCTCTCACTATGCGTTTTATCTCTCGGTGCATGCCTGGCCAATAATACCTATCTCCCAAAGCTATCCCTGTTTTAAAAACTCCTCCGTGTCCGATTTCTAAATGTATCATTTTTATTAGTTCTTCAGTCAACTCTTGTGGTACTGCTAACACCGTTTTGTTTAGCCCTGTTGTGTAATATAAAGTCTTGCCTATTTTTTTATAATTTTTTAAATACCTATTAACATTTTTTGTCGGCGGCCCAAATTTTCCCTTGCGCAAATATCCGAAAATTTCTCCCAAAAATGTGTCTTGTTTCTGTAGTTCAGTTATATTTTCTAAGTGTTTTCGAATCTGTTGTCTACCTTTAACTGCAAAAGCTGCTATCTCTGGGCACGTGTTTTTCTCCTCCTGTACATTTTTTGCATCACAAGAATAACGAGATAAAATATCAGGCCCTATATTTTCCTTCCCTTTGACGTACTCTACAGTGAAGTTAAATTGATTTAAATATAAAATCCACCGTGTTAGTCGGCCACTGTACATCTTCCAGCTCTTTAAAAATGTCAATGCTTGATGATCCGTCCTAATTATTAAGTGTACTCCTCTTAAGTATGTCTCAAATTTGTGTAAAGCATATATTATCGCCCATAACTCTTGTTCTGACGTGGTCCATTTCAACTCCGGTCCTCTTAAAGCTTTGCTAATAAATCCAATAACGTGGTGATTTCCTTCCTCATCCAACTGATATAATTCTCCTCCTATGGCGAACCCCGAACTATCTGTCTGTAAATAATAAGTACTATTTGGGTCATGATGATGTAAAATAACTGTCTCTAAAAATAATGTTTTCACCCTCTCGAATGCGCGCTGTTCTGAGTCACCCCATCGCCAGGTTCTATTTTTCTGAAGTAAATCGCACAAAACCCGTGTTGTTTCCCCATATTTATTCGCGAATCTACGGTAATAATTACAAAGTCCAAGAAAAGCTCTAACTTGTTTTATTTTCTTGGGTACCGGAAAATTTTTAATGGCGTCAATCTTTTCCGGATCCATTTGAACTCCCAAAGGCGTTATAATATGTCCTAACATACGTACTTCTGTGAATAAAAATTGACATTTTTCGAGTTTACAAGTCATGTTTGCTTCCTTTAACCTCTCAAGCACTGCGTTTACATGTTCAAAATGATCTTCTTGACTACCACACGTATATATTATTAAATCATCTAGGTAATTAGCGCAGAATTCCCTCACCCCTGGTCCTAGAATTTTGTCCATTCCTCTTGAAAAACTCCCTACTGATGTTTTTAACCCCTGCGGTAATACCTTGTATACGTAAGATTTTCCATTGTATACAAACCCAGTATATTTGCGACTTTCCGGACTGATAGGTATTTGAAAGTAAGCTGAATTAAGATCTATTGTAGTTATGAATTTCACACCATGAAAACGCTGTATAATTTCAGAAGTTAATGGCGGTTTTTCTACTTCAGCCTGCATCCTAGTGTTTAAAAATCTAGCATCTAAGAGTATCCTAACCGTCCCATCTTTTTTTAAAGTAAATGTTAGAGGACTAGAAAACTGTGTGGCCTCTCTACTGATGATTCCTAACGACTCTAGTTCTCTAATTTTCTCATCAATTTTATCCCTGTAAGCAAAGGGTACTGGATAGGATCGTTTAACGAAGGGCGTCTCGTCCGTCATTCTTATTTCGTGAGTGTACAAGGTAGTTAGACCCGGTTTGTCTATAAATACATTCTTATGTTTAATTAAAATCTTTTCTAACCCTTCTTTTCCTTTTGAATCTAAATTTAATTCGGACACAAAGGTCGTTATTCTACGCTCGAGGCACGCCGTATTATTTATTTCAGGGTTTACTTCAATACTAATTATTTTTCCACTTGTGAAATTTTGATTTCCAGCCTCCTGTTTAGGTTTCCTATGAATTACGGTTGAATTTACTAACTCTATTTCCTTCTTCCCATTTCCTGTTTTTATTTTTAACTTTCTGTTTTCTCCACATTTAAATTCAGCTGTATATTCGTCTAACCAGTTGATACCCAATATAATTGGCCTAATTAACTTTGGTATTATTAAACACGGCGTATTTATTATAACATCTCCAAATCGCAATGGTACTAAAACCAACCTAGATATTCTCTGACTTTTATGTCCTATCGCTACTTTAATTTGTATAGTGGTTACAGGCATAATAGGATAAAGTGTTTGATCATTTAAATAACTTTCATAAAATTCTTGAGAAACGCACGTGATTTGACTTCCGGTATCTATTAGACAATGAACTTCCGTGTTATCTATCTGTGCTTTGGCTTCCGGTAATAACGGTAAAGTGCTACCCTTTTCTACTTCCTCATAATCTCTGTCTTCGAAAATGTTGTTGAACCCACTAATTTCCCTTCTTGTTTTCTCTTCGTTCACTTTCAATTGATTCCATTCATCCGTTATTTGTTGTAAAGAATTGACACATACTTCCACATCTATTTCCGCTTCCGTTCTCGTTTCTTCCGCTCCATCCTTTCGTCTTCTCACATTCCTTTCTGCTTTTATTGGAACAGTCATCCCTTGTTCATTTCTTCCCAATCCTTTCATTGGATTCCACCCCCATTTCATCATAATCTTCAATGCAGTGTTGTGTTTTGGTGCCGGCGTCCCTCTCCCTGTGTGAGTCGTATTCATGAGGGCTAATGAATCAACCCTCGGCCGTTTCCCGAATTGTTTGCGATTACTAACTCCTTGCCGCTTGTAGTTTTTGTAGAACCTCCCTGTGAAGATGTCGTAGCTTCTGCACACTTACTGCAGCTAGCGCCTCCTTCCACACTCTCTATTGCGTGAATTCTCTTCTTTATAGCGTGATAACGGTCACGGTATTTGTCCTTCTTGTTGATCTCCTCCCCACTCCTTTTCTTTGTGTTCCGTTCTTCCGGTGTGCAAACCATTGTATCTAGTTTTCGAAGAAACTCAGCAGCGACAATCTCATCTCCTGACTGCCCTGAAAACCATAGCGATTGAACATCTTTAGGGTAATGTCTCATAATCTCGTCAACTACGCCCAACGGTGTCTCGGTAATTTTTAATGCTTTCGCTAAATCCCAATAATTTGCGAAATGAGTGAGCATGGATATATCTCTCTTGGAATCATATACCCCTTCCGCAAGACGACGGCGAACCTCATTCTTCTTTATATCTCCCCAATAGGTAGCTAAAAAATCTCTTTCGAAATCCAACATTGTTTCCCATCGCTTGTTGTATAACTTGGCCCACGTTTTTGCTTCTCCCTTCAAATTTTCCCGTACGACAATTAATGGATCTGTACGTTTAACTTTTCTAGTGTATTCTTTTAAATCTTCTAAGAAACTTATGGGGTTTTGGTTTCCACCGGAAAATGAAGGTCGTTCCTGCTGCGGTAGCATTTCCACTACTTGGAGAACGTTTTTCGGCGCACTATCCTCTCCTGTCACCGCCACTGTTGTTGGTCTTCCTAATTGTTTCTCAAGTTCCTGCATTTTATCAACAAGCGGTGCTAAAGCTGCTTGAATTATTGTAGTAATATCTCCGATGTTCACTGTTGACGTCCCAGCTGTAGCATTTTCCTCGATTGCCGTCACTAAAGCTTCTGTTTGCCTCCCCATTCCACGTTTTCCCACCATTTTCTTAGATCTTCCGAATGTTACCGGCTTATGTATCTATTTTTTTTCTTACTAAGCGACAACCTCAATATTCCTATTTTAATTTTCTTAATTATTTTATATATATGTTGCCTTTTTTATTCTATATATTTTTTTTTTCAAATTTTTCTCGTTTTTCTTATTTTTTTTTGTTTTTCTAGATTTTTCTTGTATTTTATCACCTGGCTGTTCCTGTAAAATTTCAAGTTCGTTTATGATTTTCACATCATCCTCTTGTATACACTTGCCTTGTTCGATATCCGACCTATTTTAAATTTTTTTACAATACCTATCAAGATGTTCCGTTTATCTATTTTCAATTTACAAAATCTATTAGGATTTTTTCAATGCCTAAAATGAATTTCCTTTTAATAGGTATATATACACATATATATAATCCCATCATAAACATTCGTCAACGACATTAAAAGTCTCGAGCCGACTCTGGATTGTATTTTTTTCTTTGAGATTGAAAGTCGAATTCTCAACTAACACTTTGTCTTTTCAAAACAACGTTTATTTGTTTGGCCCATACTTGAATTCCTTATCGAATCCATTGACTGGGTTCTCTGTGTCTTAAAATATGCCTCAATAGTCAACAACCTAACCTGAATGTCAACAAACTTATCATGAGTAAATCTTACGTTATTTCAACTTACCCGTTTATATGGTAAATTATATTATGTAAGATTAATCTTACCTCACAAAACAAAACATCAAATGTTTCACCCTCATTAATGACTCTGTCGATTATCGAGATTTGTGATCCTGACTAAATCTATCTACTCGTGCATTGGCGGCACGTAGAGCGATCATTTGAATTTAACACGTGGTCCTAATGATTAACTATGATTTAATACAATTACACTTTTCTATTTTGATATTATTGTTTTCATAGATCTACCTATCACACGATATGGGTGTAATATTTCCGTTATTTATTATGTTACAGATGGTCATAATAGATAACACCCCAACATGTCATAATAATTGTTTTTTCTTTTGTTTTATAATGATATTAATGTTAATCAAAAAAAAAATATTTTTTTTTTGTTAATCAATTGCTATCAATCAATTTTATATTTTAAGTAATCATTATTTTTGTAAAACCAATGATATCTAGTAAGGTACATTGGGTGTTGTAATACATTAATCAATTTAATTTCTCTAAACCTTTCTATTCTTCTAATAAATCTGTCGAATGTCTAGTGATAAAAATAATAATATCTTTTCCTGACTTTGTGAATAATTTGTTAAGTACCACGGCCCGCCGCTGGTCTGTATTTTTGAATATAAGATAAACAATAATTGTTTACGTTAATACTCCACGATATCCGAATGCAATGTTTATGTTATATTTGTTCCAGCTATCTCGTTTTTGTGTCATTGTTTATTTAATCTCGACGTTTGTTATTTAATTTTTTGTTCCTCGGAGTGATACGTATTACTTAACGATGTTTCCGACTTTTAAGATATATAGATGTTTTTACGCCCGATGTTTATCTTATCAATTTTTTCGATGTTCTTTGTTTTCACAATAAGTTCGATGTTTTTCGGGCTTGTCTGTTTATTAAACTTGCTTCATATCAACATTCCGATCTGTTCGGTGAACCCAAAACATAAACAATGTTTTTGTTTACAGAACGCATTCCTTTTGACTGAATGACATCATTAACCTACATATCCTTTGTTTTTGTTTACATTATCGTATGAAAGGAATTTTTTATTGACTCTTAAGTTCACGGTCATTTGAATGAACACATTTTTATTTATAAGGACACTTTTTGTGTTATAAGTTTATTCGTTAACACATTCTTTTTGGATTTATTGTTTATTTACGTTAATCTATTATTATTTTTTTTTATTTCACTGTGTATTTATGTAATGTCGCACTTTTCTGATTTTTTTTTTTTTTGTTAATTCTTTAATTAATTACGTCCTATTTATTATTATTATTTTCTCCGTTTTTGCAATAGGTTGACCAATAAAACCTTTTTTTTTCCAATCTTATAAAACCTGAACCTCCTGGACACGGCTATGCAGTTGTAATGTTTTCGCCTTTTCACCATTTTCTTTTACTTTGTTTAAAACAATATAAAATTTTCTTCTCTCTTGGCTATGATCGATACTTCTTTTTTTTTTTCTAAGGCTTTGCATATGTGTTCGCAGGGATGGAAAATTCCTCCCCTACAACACATAAGCCTCCATGAAAATTGGACCCTTAATTTCTTTGATAACTTCAGAAAGCTACTTAAAGCCCTCTTGTACTGTATATCTTTATAGACATGTGTACTTAACTAATTAATACGTTATTTACGATCTTTAACGCAAATATACCCGTATTTATATTGTAATTAAATTCCATCAAACGTTGTGTAATTTTTTTGATTTATGATATAGGATTTTGATTACTTTCATTTTGTGGTAACCCCCTTGGTTCTGATCGAGGTGTTGAGTTTCACAATTTAATTGGTCTTACCATTGCAAACCTAGACTTACATGAATTCCCTGAATGAGCTAACTTTCCTAATGTAATTATTGATTCCCTGCACCCTAACAAAATCGTAGTTAAACGCTGATAAAAGATATTATACATGTTTATTTGGACAGATAATTGAATATAACTCAAATGGTTAATTGTTAGTAAATTTGATTTTGGTAAACTCTTGTGTCTGTTTGGCGCCACTCCTTTTTGATTCTGCTGCTATAAGGTACATGTAGAGATTGATTTAGTAGGTTAATGTAATTAGTTAATTGCATATTTGACGAACTCGGAATAGCCCATTTGCTGGCATAATTTGGCTCCAAATCCTCCTGCAAGTAAACGAGATGATCGTGAGTCAACAAGAAATTTGCACAATCCTTTGACACGGTCCTTTGATTGATACCTAAGTTATCGCGTCCCAAAGAACCTTCCACGTCATCATGTACTGCCTTCAAGTTTCCCCTCGGGTCCCGATACCTCCAAATTCCATCTCCTCCAAGGTCTACTATTTACTTAGGGCGAACCGGTTTCGTCCTATATACAATCATATACTCACGGTTGGTGTGGACTTACGGGTCGTGAATCCTCATTCCACGTTTAAAAGAGAATGCGAGAGTGGTCTACCGACCTAAATGCAAGCTGTATGCAGGTCCGCATTCTCCAGTAAACAGTACATACGAATAAATATATGTATACATACAGTTTGGGAAAGGTTTATAACTCGCAATACGAGGCTATCTACCTCGCATTCCGAGCTCGGATCTCGCACGAAGAGTTCTGCGAAACTCTAGGATTGGTAACCGAATATATACGTAAGAATAAGGTTATACTAATAAATACTAGTAGAATAAGAAATTATTTGATAGTTTGTTTTGGAGAGCTATCGAACTCCAGGCTTTTTGTTTGGTTTTGACGTTTTTATTTAAGAGAATCGTCATCTCTATTTGGTTTGGTCAATGGTCTTGTTGTAGGAGCGACCACTGCCTCCTGTTTGATGAACTGTATTTGTTTTAAATTTTACCTCCAGGGTTCAACATTAATTTTTGTTCATCCTATCCCGTGATTTCTCAATTGTTTCAAGTAATTGATTGCCACATAAGAGGGTACACGACTCTCAACTGTCTCTGGCAACTGATGGGATCTATGCGAACACTCCATCAATAATGTTCAAATGTTTCGTATAATATTTCTATATAAATCTTACTAACCCGTGATTTTTCAATTGTAGATTGTGAATGGTAGGTAATTGTAAGCACGCAGCTTCTAGCTGTTTCAGGTAACTAATAAAATCTATGCGACCATCTAATCAATGGTATTCAAATGTTTCATGTAATTTTTTGATATAAATCTGGCTAACCCATGATTTTTCAATTGTAGATTGTGAATGATAGGTATTTGTAAATGACCCATATCGCTGCACATTGCACAATGACATCCTGATGGTTATCCTTATAACCCTGATAAATTATCTAGTTACGGCCAAGGTCGTTTTCAAACCATGCGGTTGACCCAGATCTTTGGTGTCTCTATTTGTAAACAAATCGAATAATATAAACACCTTCTTTGACACACTAACCTAAATGTGAGATTTGTTTATTTTAAAATTCCTTAGAAGTCATATGTGCCTCTTTACTTTTATTGTGCATTGTTAATTTAAATATTTTTAAATCCTGTATTGAAGTTAAACCATTTTTCATTTTCCGAATTTAGTAAATTTACTAGAAGTTAGGTGAAAATTAAATATAAATATATATATATATATATATATAAGTACACATATCTCGATTGTCAAAATATGTTAAAAAAAAAGAGTACATATATTAATAAATAAATATAAAATATATGATTCTACATAGTCTGGAATATTAATAAATACATATTTTCTTTTTCAATAAAGTAGATATGTCCATAGGTAGGTATCTAAGAATCGCTACCATTTCGATGCTTCGATTAATAAGTAAAATACATATATATAAATACATTACTCATATATTTATTCTTTATATACAATATATTACTTTACTTTATATAAATAAATACATAATATACATATATTAATGTGTAATGCTTTGTTTTGTTGTTTTTAATAATTTAATTGATATACCATAATCAGCTGTATCTCCTCACTCCTAGGTCCTGAAAATTATTTATAAAAAGAAAACTTACCCCCCGTCAAGGTATTTCCGGTCGGGTGTACACAACAACCTTGATGAAGAAATCCTACCTAATTAATTGTATTTTTCAACTAATTTCAAAATAAGTCTTTTCGACTATTTATTCCTATTTAATATTTTATTCTCGCTTGAATCGTATAAATTAGCTGATATTTAATTTTTCTTCCGAACGAAATCCTAATTCAGAAAACCCGTTGATTTAATAACACCTTTCTAGTTTAGGCTTTTGAATGATAGCTGTTTCAAATTCTTTTTCGAAATGATAGACTGATGATTAAAATTCCGGTTAAAACGACAAACACTTTTAACACTGTCGCTATACGCACGATGGATTTTAATTGAACAATTTATTAATTCTAAATTTCATTTTATATAAATTGATAAGAAAATTTATTCCGAATTGTGCAAACTTTTAATTAAACTCGACTCTTAATAAATTAATTTTTTTTCTAACTGTTAATTTTAGAACAAAGGTTTAAACGTTTATTATTATCGAATCCTTTTTTTTGTTTTTGTGTTTCTTTTAACCTAAGATGAAGTATTTACTATTAATAATTTTAAACAAAATTATAATCTATTTTTAAATATCAATTCACGAGCACATCCACTTTAATTTAACGATAACAAACTCTTAAGTTTAATTTGAATGTCTTCACTTTGAATGAAATAATTATTTTTAAATTTTAGTTAAATTCTTAATTCCGTAATCACTTTCTGCACTTCACTTAACACTTTTAAGCACTGAGTTTAAATTATATTTATTTTCACTGTTTAACCAAATTAAATTTCACTAACTCTAGCACTTGTATTTTTCACAAAATTTTCCTAAGTCCAGGGGCTTATTTAAAATTTAACACTTAAAGATTTTTCACTGTTAATCCTACCAAAGACGTAGTACTGCCACGTAACAACTTTTCGAATCCTCGGCGCGACTGCCTCCTGACTGATGTGTTCCATCTTTTATATCCCTCTCAGGTCCCAAAAGACGTATCTGAATTTCTCTTGATGCTTAATTCTATTTCCTATCAACTCGTAAATCCGAACACCCCTTCCCCTAATTTCGATCGTTCTTCCATAAGATGTTCTGCTTTCCGGCTCAAGGCGGTGGCCAGTTTCCATCTCACAAATCTAAATCGATAGGGTCCGAATCGGGTAAGTCTGTGTTAATCGCCCAAGCTTCCTTTGTCCTGTGTTCATACAAAATGTAGTTAAATTCTCATGATTTTGTGTTCCTTTTTTTCTCAATTTGCGATAGGTCCGTCCTCAATAATATATATATACATCTCAATTTTATGCATCTCGTGCGAAAATTGTTTAAATCCATGTCGAAATCTTTACTACGCATTTTTGAATTTCGATTTGTTTAAATTCTACTTAATTTTATTGTTACTTATATGAGCTTTTCCATTTCCACCCGTACTCTCTATCTCCCTGTCGCAGATTTGAGTTTTTCCTTTATCTTTGAATTTTATATTTATCCGCGACGTTTTCTTGCACAATTTCTTCTTGATTCTTATGTCATTTCTCATAACTCTTATAATTACTCATTTTCCAAGTCGTATTTATTAATTTCACGGATAAATTCGAATTGTATCGCTTTTCTCCACATGGATCATTTCCTATCTCCGTTCTTTACCCTTCCTTTTATCTTTTCTTCACTTTTCCCGATGTGTGTGGTCTCCAGGAAAATTTCATACTTCATTTATTATTAATTAATATATAGTTTTCCACACTTCTACGGGAGATATACCTAATTAGACTCTGGGATATCTGTCATTTTTATTGTTTTACCCAATCTCCGCCCATTCTCCATCCCTCACTTACAAGATTTCACATAAATTATACGTCTGGACATATGTTTACGTCTCAGATTTTATGTACTACGGCCGTAAATTTAGTTTAATTTTAGAGCCATTAGTTTTAATCTCTTTTCCTAATCTAAATACTTCATAAGCCCAACGTTAAAGTTAATCGCTTTTCTAATCATTTATTACCTTAACGTAAATAAAAACCATGTTCGGATTTCGATTGTTTACCCTTCAAAATATACATGAGACCGCCAACCTTTTATCTTGTTTCGATCCCTCCGTAATATTGGGTAACTCCAATATATATCTAACCTAATAATTATGTAAAATGTCTACTTTTCCTGAATCTAATCTATCGCTATATGTTTTAGTTTTTCTGTCTTCTTCTGATACTCGATTTTCACGTCCCTAGGACCTTCGTAGCAGTCCAAAATCTCTATATTATCCTTCCATCCGGTCGCCGCACTTTTCTAAAATGTCTATTTTTTTGCGAGATTTTCATTCAAGATTGATTTACCAATATGTCCGTTTCATCTTAAATTGATAACGATTAATTTCCATTGTTTCCAACACTCACTCCTCTCTTTAGTACGATTTTTATCGAACATGACACCCTCCTTCTATCATAAATAATTGCACTACAGTTGAAATTCCGCCAGTAACTTTCCTTTGCTTTTCCCGTCCTTTTTTTATACTATCACGTTTATAATTTTTTTCATTGCATTTTTGTGTGTGCGCTTTACAACCTGTAAAACTTCCAAGCACCCGATTTCAATGGTTCGATACCCCATAAATGTCTCAGTTATTGTAAACATTCCCAGGAGTTTGTCACCTTGAAAGTCGATGTTGACCCTAAAGTGCGTTCACCTCCAATTTCTGTGAGAATCGAAATGTCGTTAATTATCTTTTTTATTGCCTGATCCACAGTTCATTCCTTTGTCTGCATTTGATGTACGCCTCTTCGTTCACTGATTGGTTACTCAAAATTTTATAGCTCTTTGTTCAGATCTATTGGTTGACAAAATTCAATGTTTATTTTGAAGCCTCAAAAGGGGGTTCCTAGTCGTTCCTAGACGATTTTAATGACCTCTGTGTTTATACTATAGAATCTCAACATAATTCCAACTATTACAGGGGCCTACTGAAAAACAAACTGAATCAATTTTAACCTCAACAGATGTCGCTAGAATGACGGTTTTCATTAATAATTTGTATATTTTTAGCAGCTATGGTTTATCTGTTTTTCACTGTGATTTAAGCCTTTCATCACAATGTTGAACACACCGGTTCTCGTCCGATCACCGAAGTTAAGCAACATTGAAAATTTATGTGGGAAAAAACGCTTTTGTTAATTTTCTGGTCTTTATTTTGATTCCAAAACATGACACATGTCGTGATTTTGTATCGTATTTGTATTTATGATCGTTTTTTGAAAATCACTTGATATACAGGGTGTATCGGCACGTACCCGACAAACTTTAACCAGCTATTCCTTAGCACATTTGGAGTAAAAAATGTTATGGGCACTTTGCTGTCCGGTAACATTTTTTTTCTTTTAAAAACAAAAAATAAATAAAATTTCCACACTCCGTTACTGCCCCAGTATAGGGGTAAAGTACTTGGCAACGCCGCGCTACTGTCATCTCTTTCACACGTATTCTGTCTCGAGTCCCGTGTGGGCTTTTATAAGCAAGTGTGTCGAAAACCATCTTCGCTCTTTCCTACACACTAAATAATAATATTTAAAAATGAGACGAATGATGCCATACCATTGTGATTGTAAAGCGCGCCAATACGTAAGTATACAACGAAACTCGAATAAGAATTGCCAGGTGGGTTTTTTAATCGCTTTAATCTGACTTCAAACAATAATTAAACACGTAAAAATTATTTAATATAATATTACAGTACAGTACTTTGAACCTTCGCAATAAATTTATTTGATTTTAAGTTTAGTTTGTAGAACTCCATTTCAATTTAGAGATTTTTTTAATTTTTAACAGTCTTATTATTAAATTTATAAAAACAGTGTGTTTATAAACAAGTTCTGCTAGTTGTAATTATTATTACGCGTGACAGCTGTTTCACCTTCTGACGGCATTATCAAACTGTGGTGAAGCCACTTACAGACGACGTAAGTGATAACTTTCTATTTTTATTATCCTGGCTTTATTGATTTCCGAGTAAAATGTCGTAAATTATTATTTGCTAATTCCTATTATCGCATTGTTTAAAATTTCACTTAATGTCGTTGGTATTTCCAACTGATGACTCAGGGGTTTATTTCCCTGAATAATTAAGTATTTTGGGGTCTAATTATCATGCATTTCATAACATCCGATATATCTACACAATTTTTATGTTGAATTGGGGAAAGTTTTATGGCTAAGGGAAGGAGTGGAAGGTGAGGAAGTACCTGGATATTCAGATCTGGTCACCAAATACGGCTAGTCATTTCAAGCAACGTTTAAATTCTGAACCTGGATATTCAGATCTGGTCACCAAATACGGCTAGTTATTTCAAGCATTGTTTAAATTCTGAACCTGGATATTCAGATCTGGTCACCAAATACGGCTAGTTATTTCAAGCATTGTTTAAATTCTGAACCTGGATATTCAGATCTGGTCACCAAATACGGCTAGTTATTTCAAGCATTGTTTAAATTCTGAACCTGGATATTCAGATCTGGTCACCAAATACGGCTAGTTATTTCAAGCATTGTTTAAATTCTGAACCTGGATATTCAGATCTGGTCACCAAATACGGCTAGTTATTTCAAGCATTGTTTAAATTCTGAACCTGGGTATTCAGATCTGGTCACCAAATACGGCTAGTTATTTCAAGCATTGTTTAAATTCTGAACCTGGATATTCAGATCTGGTCACCAAATACGGCTAGTTATTTCAAGCATTGTTTAAATTCTAAACCTGGATATTCAGATTTGGTCACCAAATACGGCTAGTTATTTCAAGCAACGTTTAAATTCTGAATTAATTAATCAATTACGAAAAAGCGTGGGGTTAAGAATATTTTTTTAAATTATAGTTGTAATTTATTGTCGATTTTTTAAAAAAATAGCGATATTTTAAATAAAATTTAATAATTATTATGTAATTAGCAATCTGGCAGCATTCATTTGCAGGTGGTCAATCCAATGCAGTCATGACGTTTGTGTGAGTGCTTTCCTTTGTGTGAGTGTGTTGCGCAGCAGTTTTATATGACCCGTTTTTTGATTCATCGGGATTGTTTTTAAAACTATACATTCTTTGTACCTTCAAATTAGTGGAAATAAACTTAAGTGTGTCAAGCTGCTCGTTATATTCCGGTAATTCTGGAAGGCTTTTAACATAAGCAATAATATTCATAAATCACATTCCGCGAAGTTGTAAATAACTAAATTTATTAAAAAATATACGTTGTAGGATAGCCTAGCAAGTAACATTTTGACAGAGCACTTACGGTGATTTAAAAAACAACGGCGCTGTTCAAATAATCCAATTATTATTATTGAAAAGTACCTAAGTGAGGAAAATTGTTTTTAAAAGTGCTCAGAATTATTGGACTTCGATTATAAATTCAGGAAATCTTCTAATTAGTTTCTTAGTTTCAAAATTAGACTATTTAATACGTGAAACGCGTAAGAGGTGAAACCAGAGCATTCCAGAGGTGAAGCAATTTAGATACAAAAATAAAACTGATGTGTACAATACAAGAAGACAATCAGTGATTCGCATACGAAAAATGTGAATAATCATTATTGTTAAATAAAATATTTATTTTCTGGTACTGGATTATGTAATACGGGCTTCGTTCACGTTCACGCGAGTTAAGTTGCGATGTTGCTTTCAAATTTTGACAAAGGATAAAACAGTGGTGACATGTGGTGAAAATATGTTTAATTAATTTTTTATTAAAAAAAAACGTTACCGGACAGCAAAGTGCACATAACATTTTTTACTCCAAATGTGCTAAGGAATAGCTGGTTAAAGTTTGTCGGGTTAGTGCCGATACACCCTGTATACGATGTGGTATTTCGCCATATTCTTAATAGCTTATCAATAGGATAACGTATATTAAAAAATAAACAAATAAATACTCTCAACATGTAGAATAGCCACTATTCATACGTTCGAGTATCGAATAGTAAACAAACTTTGTAAATAAATAAATCATTAATCGAAAACATAGGTTATTCTGTGGATAAGTTATCAAGATGGTGTTGAATATCCCCTGAACGATATAATTAGGTAGGTACATCAATATATTATATCTGCATATAAATCTGAAAGGAATGCACAAGAACTCGATGAATATTTGGCCTTCATTGAATACTTCATATTATGTACCTACTTAGATATAATAATCGTAGCATACATTTCTCTGTGAAGTTTTGTCATTGTTGTTTGAAGTTTTCGTGAAAGAGGCCTCTATCGGATTTTATTCTCACTAAGTACCGACTTCGTAATAATGTGGAATTCATATTATGAGTCTTATCTTTAAAGATTCATTTGCCAACGACCATACCATGTTGAACACACCGGTTCTCGTCCGATCACCGAAGTTAAGCAACATTGGGCGCGGTCAGTACTTGGATGGGTGACCGCTTGGGAACACCGCGTGCCGTTGGCCTCCTTTTTTTGTATTTTTTTTTCTTTTTGATTTCCTTGTACAAATATAGTGCTGCTGTTTTTCCGTGGCATTATATGTTGTTAAATTAATGTATTTATTTAGGCTCCAAGACTATATCAAGTTTTTCAAGTTTATTTATTTGGTACAATATTTTTTTACATTTCAAAGTTTTCCAGTAATGTTGGCCTCACTGGGTGGCTTGCCCGTGCTGAGGCCTTCATTTTATAATATGAAAATAACCTAAATACAATCTACAATATAAGATAAAATAATACATTTAATATATAATCTTGTGTGTTTGTGAGTGATGTGTGTTTATATTGGTTTTGTGTGTTACGTGTAGGTTTTATTTTTATTTTATGCTATGACATTTTGGTAATATTGTTTTAGTTAGTTAGTAATAATCTTTAAATACAGGGTTTTCCAATAAAAGGTGTTATTTTGATATTCAATCGTAAAAGATCAATGGTTTCGTTGCTTGTGTGGCGCGTAGCGCTGTCTTGTTGAAAGTAAACGTTGTCCAGATCAATACCATCCAATTCCGGCCATAAAAAATCATTAATCATCTCTCGATAGCGCAATCCATTCACCGTAACTGTAGCTCCAGCTTCATTTTCGAAAAAGTAAGGTCCAATGACTCCGCCGGACCATAAACTGCACCAAACAGTCACACGTTGAGGATAGAGAGGCTTTTCAACAATAACTCTTGGGTTTTCCGAGTCCCAGATGCGACAATTTTGCTTGTTGACGAAGCCACCGAAGTGGAAATGGGCCTCATCACTCAAGATGATTTGCATTTGATTCACTCAAGTGAATTTTAATAATTTCAATTAATTATTTAATTTCATTAATTGAGGGCTGGTAATCATAAGATCTCGATGCAACATAAAATTAATTATCAGTGTAAACACATAGTATAAGAATATATGTATGTTTGTCTCAGCGAAAACTCTGGTGTTAGGTGTCTGAAATTTGTGCAGCATTATCTGAAAAATTTTAATGAAGTTCTAAGTCAATACTAAAAATTTCAGCTCGTTATGTCAATACACATAACTGTCAGAAAAAAAAAGAAACGATTAAAACTTTTTTTCATGATTTCTGAAAAATAATGCTGAAATATAGTGTGATACAAAAATATATTAATTTACGTATTCAAAATGAATTTTCAAGATTCTAGACATATTTCCAGTAAACCCTCCCTCTTTGTTGATATCCCAATCAAACACATAAATATTTGTATGCATCTGTTAGTATTTTGTATTAAACGTCAGTTTTAATATTTTTCTGATGAAGGACAGTTCCAAAACCGATAGACCAAAAATTATTAAAATAAATATAGTTGTATAAAAAAAATGTATATGTTTAAATCGTAGATTTATCGGGTAGTTTAAATAATATTTATTAATACTGTTAGCAGATAAAATCCGTTGCCACGGGTTTTTCGCTGCTTGAAAACATTAGCGGTTCTTTTTGAAAATAACAGGGGGCACCACTTCCGTGTACAACAATCCTTAAATGTACAGTCATTAACATAATAATACTATCAGATGAGAAAACATATTAAATATGTCAGATTAATAAGAATCGAATGATAATCGATTTGAATGCATTTTATAGTCATAAATCGAAATATTTAGAGAATTCTTCCAGAAGTTTTATACATATATAAAACATGCATATTATATTTATAGAATGTTGAGAGAAGTCGAACAACGCCGGGCACGTGTCAGTTGGTAATATATAATTTGTATTTTTTTTCAGATATAACCTTTGTCGACCCTCTGTCCAAGAAACCAGAGAAGTCACCGAAGCCGTCTGCAAGGAAGCCTACGTCCAACTTCTCCGCAACCCTCCAGAGTACTTCTTTTTCATGACCACGGAGCTGATCAACGGAATCTGGAACTTCATGCCCATGATTACCGTCAAGTCCTTCATCTACTTTACCTACAACCTCGTGGGAGTTCAGGGCTTCTACACATCAGCACAAAGGAAAGAAGGCATCAAAAAACATTTCCATTATCCGAACCCCCAAAAATCTAACAAACTAATGCGAGAACTGACAGCATCAAGAAACGGAAAGATCGTAAATGAGAAATTTATTGAAGGAGATGATATCTTTAATGCTTTGAGTTGGTATGACAGATTCGTCTTGTCTATGTGCTTTGGCTTATTTTCACACTACCTCGCCAACGTTTTTGCTAGAATCTATTTCAACTCTCAAATCAAGCTATGCATGTTCTTGGTCACATATTTTCCATTCTTAATCCTGTTCAAATTCGGATTCAGGAACTCTTTTGTAGACATGTTTAAGGAAGACATCACGGCTGAAGCAACGGCCAAGACTAACAAAGAGATATTAGATACTTACACCAAAGTGAGTGACATCAATCACTACGATAAGGTGTACAATTCTTGTACGACTACTGTGAAAGTGGCCAAGAATGCTAATTGATGTCGCTAAAATAATCAGTGAGAAAGTTGTTTTATAAAAAGTGTGTACTTGGATCTAATCAAATATGATGTAACTCTGTCTAATCGGTTTGCTAGTCCAAAGGCAGTGGAGTCGAATAGCTTGGAAGGAATGATAATTAAACATTCCTGCGTAATGAACTAAAATTTCCTTTGAAATTTTAAAAATTTAAAACTGAATTGTATGACAAATGATTATAAGCAATATGAATTGAAAAGATATTCCGAGAAAAAATAAGAAATTCCGCCGACGGGAATTGAACCCGCGCCTTCTGATTGCTGATCAGGTGCACGGAACCACTGTGCTACGTCGGTTTATTTTTACCAGCCAAATAATTAAATAAATACTAGCATTTCAATAAAAAATTATTGCTTTTTGACTTGAACTCTATGAATTCCGACTAGCGATAAAGTAGGTACCTACCTACCTATAATTAGAAAATTATTATTTTTTATTTAATTAATACCTACTTCTACATTTGAAAAAATTTGACTGATGAAATGAACGGTGTTCTTTCGGAGGGTAAATTTCTGGCATCTGTCTAATTTGTCAAGAAAAAAATATAAAAATTTCAAATAAAATTGAGATTTTTTTAAAGGCAATGTGAACTAGAAGCAAGTACTTTCAGCTTCACAAATCCTACAATTATAATATCCCGTGATTTTCCACGGGTCTTCGCTAGTGCAAAGTAATATATATTTTATGCCAGTCTACCATTAGACGCATGAGTCGTTGAGATCAAGGACTGTCTGGTAAACCAGTAACCAGAAAAAAATATTTAGGCCTTTGGCCTATGGCAAACTAGAATTTACATCTCCGAGAGAGAATGAGATTTTGTAAATAGAAAAACTTATTAAATAGATCTGTATTATTGAAATAATCTCAGCAGTTATGGGGTCAGTGAAGAAATGATTTTGCGTTCTTCACCTAGTATACCAACAATGGAATTTGGCCTCAACTACAAATATTCCACACCGGTCCGGTCCCTAACAATTCTTTACCGGTCCTCAAGCCTTCCCACCATCTTCCCATCCTGCTTGAATCTTCTTCACAGTCAGTTCATATTTTTCCCGGTTTGCCCTTGGGTTGTTTTCACAAGGGTCGGGATTTGTCAGGATTTTGCAACCCATGTCATCTGTATTTTTTCCAAATGACCAATTAGACCAATCCATGAAAACCTTACGATTCTTAATTAGATTAGACTCGTGTTCACTAGATTTGTAATTGTTTTTTCTGCTCTTCCTCAAACATTCCAATGAGATTATTTTATCCGAGGTCACCTTTCTAGAGTGGGACCACTATGCATAAATAAACTACTCACTAGATCGATATTTCGGGCTTTTTATGTGAAACAAATTGGTCCTCTATTTAACCATAGATATGCCAATATATAGACAGAACAATTTTCATTCGGAGCCTACTTAATAGACTAAAATATTTTGAAAATAGAAATGTTAAGATATTACCTCATGACAAGAAAATGAAAAACTTGAGTAACATGTTGAACATTTTTATTATAGATACAAGTTAAATCATCAATGAAAAAGTTAGAACGATGGAATTCTACCTAGCATGATACAATCCAGTACGGTCTCCAGTTTATTCCATAGACTTTCAGAGTTTTTCATTGGTGGATTATAGTAAGGCAACAATATTCGGTTCCAATTTTCGATCGGAGTTACATCCCCTGCCACTATGCTAAGACGATTGTCATAGAACAAAAAGCTTGTGGTAAATTAATTATGCTTTTAAAAACATCATATTATAACCAAGAAAGCTTAGAAACATATTATGTGTTGATACGATATTGTGTATTATAACCTGTAAATATGTAAAATATATAATAAATAAATCAATAAAAGTTATTGAAGTCATATTGTTAATTATTCGCTGTTCCTTAATGATAGATTTTTAAGTAGGCACTTTCCTAGAGGCTTATAATAAATTAAATTTGACATTTAGGTATATGGGATCTGCGACGGTTCAATCACTACTTTAATTATACAATATTCCACAGGACGTGAAGGACGGTACCTACACTAAAAATGTTAAAATTTGAGGGGTATTTTTACAAAACTGACGTACCTATTCCAATTTTTATAAAATTTGACCGGTGAATGAAATATGTATATTCTATACAATATATTTGCAATACGATGTTGCAAAAGCTACATATTCCCATAGAAAATAACTTTTAACACGACTTTCTTGCAAACCCGTCTTATTCCATCCAATATTACTATCAAAACAGGCTTATTGCATTTCAGCCAATAAAAACAGAGCATTTGGTCACGTGACAAAATGGCCGCCTAATTGAAAATATGAAAGTTGCTGTCAGCAAATACCCTACGATATTAATAATTCCTCAAACTTCTGACGTTTCCCATATATTCTGATGACAACCTTCTACATTAGCGGCATTAGTTGCATGCCTTGATTTTCTTTCATACATTTTAATAGATTTTATATGATTTTTATTTATTTACTAGCTGTACCTCGCCACGCGTAGCTGTGGCTGAGTCTGTCTGTGCCGATGGAGAAACAATACTCAATTTACCTCCAACAGATGGCGCTGTTTTTTAAACAAAACATGTTTTTACATGTCACAGGTGACATCTATATAATATATACATATTATATGTTAAATCATATATTTGACACTTCTGTTTCAGTTTTTTACGATTTCCCAACAAAACGCTCAGGCGGAATTACTCATCATATGCACTAAAATGCCATCATATGCACTAACAACACAATTTCTGAAATTCCAGTGCTATGAAACACAGTGTAGGTAATGATTTTTTACCCTTTCTACGAATTCAATAAAGTGTGTCCTTATTAAAATATCTTTGCAAATGAAAGACAAGACGATAAGAAATAAGAAAGGCTTTTTTAAATAACATTTTTTGTGTATGTTGGACCTTTACAAGGAGATTGGTAAAAATAATAGCTAACAATACCTTTCCAGCCAATAAAGTAGTAAAATTTGTCAACCACGAACTTTTTCTACTGTTTCTCATTAGAAATAAACTAACAGTGAAGTTTCTGCTTGACACATAGATGGCAGTGCTGGCACAAAAAATAATTTTGACGGTCAGTGTCGTTGCATGAGTTGATTCAACAAAATATTTGTAGTTATAACAAAAAAGTTATTTGAAACAGTTACTATGAATTCTACAGTATTTGATAATAACGAGTAATAAAAACTGATTTAAAAATATCACAATATTCCGAGGGACTATAAGGTAAGGTTATTTGAAACAATATAATAATGTGAGGCGATGTTGTGAATTTTGACAGAAAAATCCACATGCACAATGTAAACATTGTGCATGTGGATTTAAAAATGGAAATCAGTTTCCAAAAGTACACTTTTAGATTATTCGCTATATACATAACCCATGACTCAATATTACCAACCTATGTAGATGAACTAAAACACATTCTTCTTGCTAACAGAAATAAGAAAACCACCATTGTCGGAAACATTAACCTCCATATCGCAAATGATTACTCATCCTATGACAAAGATAATTATCTTCATATGATGGCAGAATTAAATTATATATCATGCATTAATTCATTTACGAGAATTATCCCAGGTTAACAACCTTCTGCATAGATCATGTTTTCACAAATATTCAAAATATTAAAAACATAGTATCTGCAGTCAAACAAACGACAATCACAGATTATTTCGGGTGCATTTTTACGTACAATTACGAAAACAAATGTTTACCAATACCAACCCTAACTCCGGAGAATGACAACGGCCGACGCAAAACGCTCAACACAAATGCCCTAGTACATAATGTAGATAAAGAGAAATGGCACGACATCTTTGATTGTAATGATACGAATGAATGCTTCAAACTATTTGAAAAAAAACTATCAACGCACGTAAGTACTGCACAATTCATTGATTCCAGAAAACAATCATAACATTTAAACCCGCTAAGCCATGGATAACTTTTGGTTTAATTGTATCAATCAGACACACAGAAGCACTATACAAAAAATTAATTCGACAACCTACAAATGAAACACTAAAAAATCACCTAAAAGCATACAAAAACAAAATGACTTATTTAATAAAAGAAAACTATTTTCGGCGATTAGAAGCAACGGAGAGCGGTGCAAAAAAAGTCTGGCATGTTATAAATGAAATCATAGCCAAGAAAAAACATAAAAAAATTAAATACATAGCATCACACATAACAATATCAAAATACGATGCAAAGAAAATCGAATAGCTGCCGCTAACATATTCAAGAATTTCTTTGCAAATGTAGGCAAAAACCTTGCAAATCAAATACAAAAAGTACCGTCCAATGACAAACAGCACCTTAAAGTTAATATCTTTAAAAAAAATTACACTTTTCGCTTACTTCAGCCGAGCAAATCATTTCAAGCATGAAGGGAAGATCAGCACCAGGTTTCGATGGAATTACTGTCGAAACACTAAAAACTATCAAAAAATATAACTCAAAACCCTTAACACATTTAATCAACATTAGTCTTCAAAACGGAATATTCCCAACTATATATAAACAAACCATCATCACTCTAATGTATAAATCTGGCAACCCAGAAGAAGTGACAAATTATCGTCCAATATCGCTGATCTCAAACATTGCGAAAATCTTTGAAAAAATTATCAAAAAAAGATTGACTGGATTTATTAACAAAAATAACGTAATTCACGGCAACCAATATGGATTTATGAAAAATTGAAGTACCCAAAATGCAATTGCCAAATTATCGAACATATCGATAAAGCTCTAAAATGGATAAAAAGTTCTTTATTTGAACGAAACCAAGTAGTCAAGATAAACGACCCACTTAGTCTACCACTAACAAGTAATTTCTAGATACCGCAAGGCACAGTCCTAGGCCCCCTACTATTTATAACTTATGTCAACGATATTTTCAAACTACCACTTAACGCAAACATAATATCATATGCCGACGACAAAGCTATCATAGTGAATGGGATCGACTGGAATGTAGTAAACGAACAAGCAAAAAATACCATGAACAACTTAAAACAATGGTTTGATCAAAATCTTCTATCATTGAACACTAACAAGACATAGGTACTATATACATTTCTCAATTAATAAACTAAAAACACTCCCTAACCTAACCTAACCTAACATTAAAATAATTATTCACAATAACAAATGTAATAAAAACACATGTCTTCAAGGCTGTTCACTATTGAACTCAGTATCAGAAATTAAATATCCCGGAGTGATAATACAACAACATTTGAAGTGGAAGAGCCATATCTGTGAATTGGTTAAGCTTATCAGGAAGTGTGTATATATATTCATAAGATTAAGAAATATTTCAAAACTAATTAACCTAAAAAGAGTATACAACCCACTAATCCAGTCGTTAATTCAATTTGGAATTATTGGATGGGGGGGGGTTCATAGAACAATATTCTAACCCTGATCAAAGTGATCAATTTTTAATTACGTAAAATGAAAGTAAACCCATAAATGTAGTGAAGATGTAAAACCTTGGTCCATTATATCAGTTTTTAATATTTTAAGATTATTGTCAGTCTGGCTACAAGATTTATAGGTTCAGTAACTTGTGAAGATAAAGATTTGTGAACAGTTCATTGGTCAATTAATTCGGAATTATATCAAGTAATTCAGATAAGGTTCGCAGCCAGTGGCGTAGCTAGGTAACCAAGGGCCCTGGGGCAAATTAAAAAATGGGGCCCCACTGCTATGTAAACTGATTAGGTTTTATCAAATAAAAATATGAAATATACAAATACTTTAAAAATGCTAAGCTACTTAAGCTCTTTTTTGTGCACTGCAGACTGCAGGACAGGTAATAAAAATATTAAACAGTAACAACATAAATTACAATTAATACTTGGTGTAGGTTTGGTTAATAAAACGAAATAGAGAAGATTCAAGGGTTTATTATATAAAGGACGGGCCTACCAACTGACTAAATAACAATTATATTTACAATTTTTTCCTAGCTTTAGTTTTCGCAAAAGTATCAATGACTTCGTTTAAATCCAGGCTTGATGCGGTTTTGTTTTCAATTTCTATTAGCGATAAATGTCGGAGTCGAGTTTGGCCCATCTTATTTCTTACATATATATATATTTTTTTTTAATTTGCTAAATGACCTTTCAGCTGCTGCAGAAGTGATAGGAATTGTAAAGAATAATAACATTGCTGTAAATACTTCCGTCAGGTCGCATTCTAGCACTCCATATTTGCTCATTATTTCCTTACATAATTGGTGAACAGTCCATGCTTGAGTTAGTTGAGGTAAAACTAGATGGTAAATATTAATAAATTGAAGTGAAAAACTAGGGCCTATTATATCTGAATATTTTCTTTGGAATTCGTCACACTTTTTTATTAAAGTTACTTCATCAACATGTAATAAAAATGTTGGTGTTAGAAAATCGAATATATGACAGACTGCACTCATACCAATAAAACGTGCATCTAATTGAGATATTACTGTGTCTAGTACATTATTGAAAATCTCAATTTTAAATATTTTTTCTCGGTTTGGAAATCGGAGATCAGCAGCTAATTCATCAAAATGTTTTTTTACCTTTTCTTTGCCTTTTTTCTTGAAAATGTGTATCAATACCATATTTTCTTGCAGTTTCACTGGCTTTGCACTTGAATAATTCGAAATCATTTCTATAAATTTGCCACTTTGCTTTGGTCTCTGCTAAAACTTTACTCGCCTCGCCCAAATTGATGTCGCATTTTTGTAAAGTTTTGGATGCATAATTGATGTCGTTCAATACACTGTGCATGAATTCGCAAAGCAACACGAATTCGAAATTTAGCATTTTTGTTTTAATACTCTCTGCTTCACTACGCTCATCTTTATTAGGACTCTTTAGAACTATTTCTGATAATGCTTTGATAATATCAAAATAACGAAGTTTTATTGCAGATATCGTATTGACCCTACTGGACCATCTAGTCGGATTTAGTTTTTTTAGAGTGATGTCCGATTCGCCAGTGAATTTTGACAGTAGATCCCAACGTTTGATGCTGTTTCCGAAAAATTTATACAAATCTTGCAACGTTGCGAAAAAAATCTGTATTTCCACACAACTGCTAACGGCATCATTTATCACCAAATTTAAATATCGAGTAGCACGTACTCTGCGTTAGGCTGGATATCCTTAATATGTTTTTGTACACCATTATACAAACCACTCATCACACTGGCTCCATCATAGCCTTGCCCCACATATGTTTTTGTACACCATTATACAAACCACTCATCACACTGGCTCCATCATAGCCTTGCCCCACATATGTTTTTGTACACCATTATACACACCACTCATCACACTGGCTCCATCATAGCCTAGAAACACTTCTTTTACTTCTATATCAATTGGCTGTCCATTTTCCGATCTGGTTATTACTGCATACCTCACAACAATGCTTAGCTGATCTACCTTCGATATGTCCTGTGTCGTATCCATTATGATGGCAAAAAACAGTGACGCTCTAATTTGTTCTAGTAGATGGGTTTCGAGTTTGGTCCCCAAGCTCTCTATCATTTCATTTTGAATAATCAGATATCTTGTAGATCCTAAAAACATTAAAAACACACAATTTCAAAAAAGTCAAGTCAAGTTAAACAGTTAATAAACAAAATAAAACGATAAAAAAAACTTAGAAATAATTATTATTACCTTTGAGCATATCCAAAACTTGCCGCAAAATGTGATCATATCGGGCGACAAGCTCTACAAAGGACAGAAAATTTCCGTGGTATCCTTCCTGACTTAAGTCTTCTTGAAGTCCTCTCAAAGCCAAAGAACTCTTTGCTAGGGTAAGTACTAAGTATGATATCGCATAACCTTTGAAGAACCATTTTCCAAAATGATGCTTCTTTGCGAATTTCATTTTCAAGTTCCTTGTCGATAGTATTAGTATCGTTTTTTTCCAAAATTCATACACAGCACATGCTTCCGAATGGCCGCTCGAACAACTGTGTTGTTTAATTCTTTCTAATAAATGCTTTCAATCTCGAATTGCCGTACACCAAACATTATTCCTTTGTGAAGCAAATAACCAGTAGGGTTGACAATAGGCAGCGTCTAGTATTTTGGAATAACACAACCAAAAACGATTAACTGGCCCATATTTAGAACACGAAAAGTAGTACGATTTTGAAAAACACCTATTGTTCTGGTTGATGTCTGTTGGAAAAGGTCCTGAAGGCTGTAAAGGCCCCATATCAAGAATTTGACGTTTTTCGTTATTACTTAATATTTTGTTCGTGAAGTTTCCCAAGTCATAAGAAGATTTGAGGTCTGTGGTTCCTCCAAACCCTCCGCTCATATATGTGTCATGCAAACATCATCCACGTTCACATGATCGGCGGCGGAGGTATCTCCAACTGCAATAATTGTCGAATCTTCTTCAGTAGGCTTCTCAACCAACACTGCAGTTACCACATTATTTGAGTCACTATCAATAGAAATATTTTGGCCAGATGTACTTGCAGAAGGCTGACAAAATTTTGGGCAATTTTCGTTTACTATCTTCTCTTTCTTGGCGTTGTTTGCGTTTAAATGCACCACTGGGTTTCTTCTTTTTATCCATATTTTAATACGCTACAAGTGTCGTTGGGGAATGACGCACATATTTTGTTTACAATATATATTTTATTTTATCCGTCAAATTGACAACACTGCCAACCTACAGAAAGAATTTAGGGGAATTCCCTAGGCATAACTTTTGAATTTATCTCAACTGAGTTGTCATGATTAAAGTGGGGTTGCAAGCTGCAACCTGTTATATTTATTTTTAAAATGGGAGAAATTTCCAAAAGTTCAGTTCGATCGAGATTTCTGGTAAGGATTCTAGGGCCCCCTGAGCTTGAGGGCCCCGGGGCACTGCCCCGCGTAGCCCCTAGGTAGCTACGCCGCTGTTCGCAGCATCGACCAAGTATTATTTAGATAGGGCATTTGAATCTTAAAATTAATACCGAAACCAAAATAGTGTTGTGATTGATGACTCCGGACCGTGGATGAAGTCGACGGTGAATTCCCCGGGCCGAAGATCGAGCTTTCCGTTTTCTACATTTTCTTGACAAGTTGTACTGTGACTACTGTGGCGTTAGACTAATTCGAAATTATTATAAAATTATTTTTTCTTATTGTTCCAGTATTTGGAACAGACGTTATGTTTGTTTTATTGATAACAATTTTTCTGATAGCTCTGCTTTTCTATGTCTCTCTCAATTTAAATGGATCCAATGAAGTTAAAAATCTTACTTATTGGCCGCTGTTTGGTAACATGCTGGGCATCTTCACGCAAAACGAGCACTTCAAGGACATACTGCAGAGGGCCTACAACGCTTTTCCCGATCAAAGGTAAGATAATATTCACTCGATACAATGTTATTAAAATATTCAATAGATGGCAGTTATGTTTAAATTTAATGCAATGTTTTTTTATATACTATGCCAAGTGATGGCTCTTTTTCAAGGAGTCTACTTACTGTTATGAACGTTGACGTAGGTCGGAGATTGTCTATTGAACGTTATCGAATATCTATGATAAATAGAAGAGACTCTAAAACATGTATATTTGCCTTTTCTAGCCTCCTTTCGCATCGTTCATTCATCAGCGATATACGTTCACGTTCAACCGACATTTATTCATTACACCTACCGCCATTTTTATTAATTTGTATTGTCTCGTTTTTCCCTTTCTGTAACAATCGTGGTCGAGTGATATCCCTTAAAACTATATATGGAATAAAATATTAAGTTTTATTTGAAAATCTTTGTTTCCAGATATTTTATTTTTAGAAACTTCAGAACTCCGGTGGTCATTATCAGGGACTTAGAACTTATTAAACAAATAATGATCAGAGATTTTAATTACTTTGAAGATCATGTTGGTGGCGTCGATGTCAAAATAGACCCGATTTTTGGCAACAACTTGTTCTCATTGAAGGGTGAGTATATAACAATAAATAAACGTATTCTAACCATTATCATTACTGCGTTACATCCCAGAGTGGGATTTGGTCAATTAATGGTATTCACTGGATGTGGTCCGTCTCCATCCGCCTGCAGTCTTTGGTCCTTCCGTCCTGCTTCGATCCTCTTTAATGCAGTCTGTCCACTACTTCATCAAACCAACTTTGGGTCTCTTCCAATGGACCCCGCTTGATCATATTTCTGCGGCCTGTCATCGTCTGGAATTCTTTCAACATATTTAGCCCACCGCAATCTTTTATTGTTTATTTTAAATATGTCCGAACCGTTTAGAAGTGCCTGTTTAATATTTTAAAATACCCAGCTTGTTCAGATTTTATCAATAAATTTACTGTACAATTCGAACAAGGCTAGTCTAGACATTTAGATAAGTATGAAATATACACTCGACGTCACGAAAATTTCACCTATTACAAAATCTTATGAGACAATAGAGCAATCTTCTCTTTCGGATGTGCAGGGTCGTCGCCCTGATCCACCCCTCCGGATGAAACCACCAGTATCTTGAAACTGTTAGAAAAACCGTCGAATGGCAAAACGGCTTAAGTTTAATTTCCGAGTAACGTCACACTGTCGCATCCCTGATTGCAGTAGTGCCACCACTTGAGCGGCTTCGTCAGCAGTGGTGTCCATTTTAAGGGGTTGTTTTCTAGCGCTAATTATTCACGTTATCCGCGTCAATCTGTAGGAAAGTGTTGATTATAATCCTGCTGGCTTCAAAGAACTGGACTTTGGTCGGTATAGTTATCATAATACAAAACCTTGATTTACATATCGTCAAACTGCATACCGGGAAATGACCACAAAACTTTTAAAACTGAGTGCCACTTTGCGGTTGCGGTAAATATGCAAAACCCTAGATAATAAAATATTGTAGTGAATAACAACCGAGAAAAACACATCATGCAAATATAGTAAATTTTTGTTAAATATTTACACAGAACATACGATTATACACCGAAGTCAAATATAATCACATATGAAGGATTTTGTTTTAAATTTGCTGAAGAAAATTACTTTCCTCAGGGCCTATGTCATCCTAAGTGGGGGTCTCTTTAGGAAAAGTTCTGGGAAGGAGAAAGGTATGAGGGCTGGGTATAAATTTGGGGGTCAGGGTGTCCAGGAGTGACGTCAAATGGGGCGACGGTACCCATACCCGCCTTCCTAATTGAATAGACAAATTGATAGATCCAATTGAGGAACTTATTACTGTTATAATAATGCTTAATGCTGTTGTATTCATTTCTGTATACCAAGTATGAATATGAATACAAATGAATCTAATAATATTATTATCCTAATGAATGTACATTTTAGGATCGTTGTAAACGGAAGTGGCGCCATCTGTTGTTTTAAACTAGCATCAACAAACCCGTGGCAGCGGGTTTTTGTCTGCTAGTAAATAAGGTAAATAACATTTCAGGTAGAAAATGGCATGAAATGCGATACACACTGAGTCCCGCTTTTACCAACGCTAAGATGAAAGAAATGTTGGAATACGTGGAAGAGTGCGCTAATCAGATGATTAACTATTACTTGGAAGAGACGAACAATCCTATCTCTGAAGGTAGGAATCCTCTCGACTCTCTACTTTGTTTTCTGACTGTTTTGATGATGATTACGAATGTTTCAATCTCATCCAACAATTATTTGTTCTGCAAGTCCATAGAGAAACCACTTTGTTCTTTGGCTATCTTCCATCCTTGCTACATGTCCTGATTTTCGTCGTCTTCCATTTTCATGAATGGCTTCAAAACTTCGTTTTATTTCAGTGTTCCTCGAACTTAGCTAGCTTGGCTTCACTGATCTAATGAGATATTTAAAGATATTGTGTTTGGTTATTTTCAACAACTTCCATGCTTCAAATGCACATTCATCAACATTGAAACATGTACACTGTTGGATATGATTTTTGAGATTTTCACGGCCAAAAGTACTATAGTGATTTATTTTTGGAGGTATTATGCCGTGGTGTGGCTCCTTCTTTTTTAGCCATCGTTTCGGACAGTATTACAGTGTCCATCATCAGAGCAGATGTACACGGTTATTGTTATTTTATTACTTGATCTTTGCCATGAACCTTGTACCAAGAGCGTGGTTTAAATTGTGCATTTATGTTTTAGCTAAGGATTATCTAGACGTCGAGATGAAGGAAGCCTTTACAAGATACACAAACGATGTCATAGCCTCCGTAGCTTTTGGCATCAAAGTTAATTCTCTACTGGACAAACACAGTGAATTTTACGAAATGGGAAAGCTGGCTATATCCCAAACAAGACTTAAACCAGAATTTACCAGACTGCAAGTTATCAAGCAGATATTAATGGTGTCGTTCCCAGGAATAGCGAAGGTGAATTATTATGATCTCTATATTTGCCCAAAAAAACGTTTCATAGGATTTTTTTTTTCAATTAAAGATAAACTTATTTTTACAAGACAAGGTTTTTATGCAAAGCGGAAAGGATAACAAATTATTATAATCAAATAAAAGCCTGAAAGAGAAATATAAATTGAAATAAAAACGCCATCTAGTAGGAAATTTCCTACAAAAATAAAAATTGTTTTCATGTGAAAAAATCAATAAGAAATAATTGTTGAATAAAATACTAATATTTTTTGAAATATTTGGCGGTTAAAATAAGCCAACGTAGCACAGTCACTTAGTGCACCTGACCGGCAATTAGAATTCAATTCCCGTCGGCGGCATTTATTTTTACTCGGAAGATTTTTTGAATTTATATTTGTGTTTGAGGCTAATGATTTTTTTAAATATATGTTCTTAACATTTTTGAATCCCCGAATCTTACATTCTGTGATTCTATGAATAGAAGTGGGAACTTTAGATCACATATTTTTTGGTTGTCCCTCTCTAAACAAATATCCTCTCTTCTATCAAGCCTTTTCTAAAATTGCCTCCCTTCCATTCAACATCTCATCTCTTCTAAACCTGAACTTGACTCCAAAATTTTATTTTTATGGATAATTTTGTATTTTATGTTTTTAATGTAAAAAAACATTATATTTATAATGTAGTTACATTTTATATATAAATTCAAATTGGCCGGTTCGGTGGCCTTAAATACCCTTGAAGGGCAGAAACATTTGAAAAAAAAACTTCTGCTTTCTGTGATATGCTGTTTTCACCCGCTCGCAAGGACTCGCTTTTACTTGCGCAATTTTCATTTAGACATCTTTTCAACATGAAATATATTTTACGTATTGTATGCCCACCCGTAAGCATTTAGTACGTATCGCATTTTTATATTAAGCTGAAAACATATTTATGTATATTTTATTTTATTTTTTCATCAATATTGTATAACTTAGGTACTCATGCATGGCATTGTATTGTATATTGCAATGTTTGCTTTATCATTTACACGTGTTCATTATTATCCTTAGCTGTAAACACGCTAACAAGTGCTCTTTATTACGCTATTCTCAATTCTCTTAATATTATAGTGCATGTCTATATTATGTAAAAGCCTATAATATAGGTGTGGCGAACCTTTTTGGGCCCGCGTGCCAATCCTCAAATATTATTTCTAGATTGTGTGGCGTGCCCAAGCTGTAAAAAAAATTAACCAAATAGATAAAATAAAAAAATAAAAATTTTAAATTTTATTCACAAGCTTAAAAGTTATACACGTTAAACAATCATATCACACCATACAAACTTTATTAGATACGTTTCTGAATACGGATAAGACCTTTTTTTACAAAAAATCTTGCACTTCAAGCCTATCAAATGTCGAGTAAAAATACACAACCAACCTGTATTTCACGACGTGTTATGTGGTCTTTAAAACTTTACTGTACATGTAATTAACTAAATACGAATAAAAACAGCACTTACTTATGTGTTATTTGTAGAAAACAGTGCGCACGGCGAACAATAAAAACCGGTAAAATTTGAAGAAAATTTTGGCAGCGAACTCCATAAACAACTTGTGAGTGTTGCAAGCATAAATAAACCAATCATGTTGCAAGCGTAAAAAAAATATTCCTATCGATTTCTCTGGAAAAATTGTCAGTTTCGGCGGGGAACATTGAATGAAATTTTCAAATGTAACGTAAGTTAAATTTGAGTTGAAACAACCAAATTCTGGTTTGAAAAAAGTCAACAGAATGACTGTTACATTTGAAAAGAAAAGAAGAATATGAACGATTGTTCAGATATTTTTGAAAAAAAAACTGGTCAAATCAAAAAAAAAAAAAAAAAACAAAAAAATTTGAACTTGGAAATCGTTAGTGTGCCATCCAAATGATCAAACGTGTCACCTCGGGCACGCGTGCCCTAGGTTCGCCACACCTGGCCTATATCTTTACTATGTAAAAGGCTATATAAATAAACTAGCTGACGTGTACCCGGCGATGTTGGGGATTATCCTTAGGAGCCATTATCCTTATACCGTGCCCGACTTTTCTGTAGACCTTTTTAAGATATACAATTCCGTAGTACTTTATTTTGTTGTATCTTATAAGGTTTAGCGAGCGTTAGCAATGTAAGCGCCCGAAATAATTATTTTTTACGACTTGCTTTCAAAACATCCTTTTTCCTACTTTTTATAAGTATAATGTACATGTATTATATATATATATAAACCTCCCGTAATAAATTCTCTAAATGATAATGAAAACCCTATCAAAATCCGTTGCGTAGTTTGGAAGAATTAAACGCATAAACAAACAAACGCGGATAGCGACCTTGTTTTATAATACTTAGAGATAAAACCAAGCATTTACATGGAACATGGAAATTTGTGGCTATACAATGAGTTTAGAAACGTACTTGACATATTGTTACCAGTGATTCCTGACACCTAACCCTTGACATCGATCCTCGTTGTCCAATTCCTACTGATATTCTATGTTTTTTGTGGAAATAAAAGAACATCAAAAATATCACCGAAGACTAAAATATAATTTACATTTTTTACTCCAAACAAAGTCAGGAATCTCTGGTTAATGAAGTCAAGTACCTACTTGTACGTACCTACGTCCTGCTTTATTAAAATACCCTGGACAGATTGGGTCACTAACGTAAGGGTGGAGTCACTGACGTTGTTTAGTGGCGAAAATTTTTGAAATTTGACTGCCTTTGAAAAAGAACAACTTCATTACCATTTTTGCATCATAATGCAATATGGGGGATAAACTATATAAGAATTTCCAACTGATAATCCAGAGGAAGATTGTTGGCAGACGAGGAACATAACGAAACCGCATTTCAGGACTATTTGACTGCTACAAGAACAGTTTCGCTGATATGTTTTTAGCTGTATCTATAGATGGGAGATTGCCATGGTAGTGATAGATTTTTACTAGAAAAATGCTATATATGGTTGGAATAATTTTTTTTAAATAAATTTGAAGGTTACCCATCAATGTAATATATCATTGAAAAATAAGATAATAATAATAATATTAAATCTAAACGAAACACGAAACAGAACAAGACACAGAAAATTTAAAAAAAGGGTATTGGTCTCAAATGTTTCTTTTAGATTTATTATTATTATTATCTTCTTCAATTATATATTACATTCACTTTCATTTATTTAGAAAAAGTCGATAGGTGTCCCATGTAAATAAAAAATCGGATATGTTTATCCAAGACACTATCTAGGTTACAAATAAATTCTTTAGAACTTTTTAATCATTCAAAAAGATAGAAGCCAAAATTATGGGTAAAATAGTTGAAGATAATATTTTTAATTCTGAATTTGTAATATGAGATTGACAAAAATGACGTAAAATAATTAGTTTCCAATGGACGAGGGTTGTCCAAGTTCGTTATAAATTATATTAGATACGATAACAGTTTATATCAGTGGAGACATCTAGTTAATAATAGTGTTTCATTTGAAATAATCCATCACAAATACGTAAAATTTCATTTATTCAAACAACTGTCATTTTTATTATGCAATATAACATAACATAACAATATATACTCACCCTATCTCTGTGAATGACCTAATATCTACCTATTAAATGTTACTGTTGTTAGTATCACTTAAACTGGGCGAAGCCCAACCGATCCTGAGTTCGATACCCAGTTGAGAACGTTCTTGAAAATATTCTTCTCTATGCAGTGATACATAATTAACAGCGGGATTACGATACATTTTCGAATCAGAATATCGGAATACCAGTCATAATAAATTAGATATATATAATAAGATATTTTTTCCAGCACTTCAGGGGTCCAGTATTTTCTCTCTCCGTTTCAAATTTTTTCAAAGGTCTTATCCAAACTACAATGAAAACGAGAAAAGAACAAAATATTGTCAGAAGGGACCTGATACAGCTGTTGATGGAGGAAAAAGCTGGCTTATCGAAAAAGCTTCCAAATAAAGAAAACCATTTTAAACAATCAGAAAACAATACTATTCGAAAAGATGGAATGGATTCTGACACTGCACCAGATGTGCAGAATGGTGAGTACAATCAGGAATAAATAACAAACCAAGCATCATGGCAATTCAGTCATGTCTGTATCGACGTTCTAATATGTAAAATTGTTTATTATTTTTTATAGAATGGACTGATGACGAAATCACTGCCCAAGCCATGATTTTTTTTATATCTGGTTTTGAAACTTCATCCACATTTTTGAGTTTCTTGGCCTATGAAGTTGCCAAAAATCCGGCTGTCCAGAAAAGATTGCAAGGGGAAATAGATGATACTGACAGGGAAACTAGCGGGAAAATTGATCACATCACTCTGCAAAATATGAAGTACATGAAAATGGTAGTTTATGGTGAGATTAATATACGTATTTGTTTTTTTGTATCATAAGATAGATATATTTTATATAGTGCGACTGGCCAAATGCATGTACATAGCTTTCTTATATTTTTCTATATTCTTTCTCATTGCCTACTATCATTTATTCGCAGAGAAAACTTTTTGTTCACCTGATTTGAAGTTGTTTATTTGATATGAGTATAATATTTATTAAGATTTATAGTTTTATTTTCATATTTAAATTTTCGTTAAAACGTATCTGCGAAACTAAAGAAGCAGATTAAAAAAAAACTGCTCTTCCAGAGTTTGAACAAGGCATTGTTCACACAAAAGAAGATTTTTAGTACCTACCTTTCAAAAGAAGGTTTATAGGAGTTTAATATTGATTTATTGCGTAATCTTCTTCTTCTATCTATATAAATAAGAGGCGATGTTCGTATACAAACATACGAACATTGCCCTGTAAACTTAGTGACCGAGTTTGCTGAAAATTTCAAAGTTTATTCTTATTAGTGCCAGGAGTGTTTAGAATGTTTAGACGCCCGAAGAAGACATGTGCGCTTATTAATAATATTTAAGGTACCTATCAGGATTCACAGTAGGTATTGTTTCATTGATTGAAAGCAATATATGCATAGCAAAAAAGTATATTTCACTTCAATATTCTGAATTTTTTATTTTAGTTTATTGGGGAAACAAACAGTTTTATAATTTTGTATAAATAATTACATTTTACATGTTTGTATTAACCAGTGAAGTTTCTATATTAAATTCATGTTATATACAGAAAAATATACAACATGTTTGCGGATGTGGCCTACCACTATATCAACCGATAGAAGATGCAGTAAAACTTACCGCTTTATTTATTTTTTTTTTTTATTTATTTACTGAAGGAAAAAGTACATGTAAGTAATAAGGTTTACAATTTACAATGACAATATTTAATACTACTCTTCCAGAGAAGCATTCGCTTGTGGTTGGAAGAGAAGTGTACATTATGTTATTGTAGATATACATATATTATCAAGAGAAGAAGGAAAAAAATATTGTAAGTAAAATGTACTACTAGTAGCTATAATATATAAATAAAACATGATGTTATTAGTTTCTGGGATAAAGACAATTATTTTATTTTTTTTATTAATATGTATACTATATTTGGAGAAGAAGTTGCTTCTTAAGTAGAATATTAACTATTCATTTTTCTGATAATTTATCTTTAAAATATTTTTTAAAAATGCTAAAAGCTTGGCTTTTGTCGTTTATGATTCTGATTTCCTCAGGGAGTTGATTGAAAAGGGTTCTTCCTTGGTATGTATAGTAATTTTGTGCAAAGGAAGTGTTTTATTTTGGACATGGAAAAATATATTTAAGTCGAGTGCGGTTTTCAGTTAGAAATTGGTACTTTTCTTTTTCTTTTATGATTTGAATTAATGAATTTTTAATGTACAGATCTTTAAAAGGAGGTACTTGATACTCTTCGAATAAGCGATAATTTAATATTCTGTATTTCTTAGAATGTTTGCGGATGTTGCCTAGCGTTATATCAATCTTTGGAAGATGCAGTAAAACTTACCACTTTAATATTCTGTATTTCTTAGAATGTTTGCGGATGTTGCCTAGCGTTATATCAACCTATAGAAGATGTAGTAAAACTAACCACTTTACTATTCTGTACTTCTTAGAATGTTTGCGGATGTTGCCTAGCGTTATATCAACCTATAGAAGATGCAGTAAAACTAACCACTTTACTATTCTGTACTTCTTAGAATGTTTGCGGATGTTGCCTAGCGTTATATCAACCTATAGAAGATGCAGTAAAACTAACCACTTTAATATTCTGTATTTCTTAGAATGTTTGCGGATGTTGCCTAGCGTTATATCAACCTATAGAAGATGTAGTAAAACTAACCACTTTACTATTCTGTACTTCTTAGAATGTTTGCGGATGTTGCCTAGCGTTATATCAACCTATAGAAGATGCAGTAAAACTAACCACTTTACTATTCTGTACTTCTTAGAATGTTTGCGGATGTTGCCTAGCGTTATATCAACCTATAGAAGATGCAGTAAAACTAACCACTTTAATATTCTGTATTTCTTAGAATGTTTGCGGATGTTGCCTAGCGTTATATCAACCTATAGAAGATGTAGTAAAACTAACCACTTTACTATTCTGTACTTCTTAGAATGTTTGCGGATGTTGCCTAGCGTTATATCAACCGATAGAAGATGCAGTAAAACTAACCACTTTACTATTCTGTACTTCTTAGAATGTTTGCGGATGTTGCCTAGCGTTATATCAACCTATAGAAGATGCAGTAAAACTAACCACTTTAATATTCTGTATTTCTTAGAATGTTTGCGGATGTTGCCTAGCGTTATATCAATCTTTGGAAGATGCAGTAAAACTTACCACTTTAATATTCTGTATTTCTTAGAATGTTTGCGGATGTTGCCTAGCGTTATATCAACCGATAGAAGATGCAGTAAAACTAACCACTTTACTATTCTGTACTTCTTAGAATGTTTGCGGATGTTGCCTAGCGTTATATCAACCTATAGAAGATGCAGTAAAACTAACCACTTTAATATTCTGTATTTCTTAGAATGTTTGCGGATGTTGCCTAGCGTTATATCAATCTTTGGAAGATGCAGTAAAACTTACCACTTTAATATTCTGTATTTCTTAGAATGTTTGCCGATTTTGCCTAGCGTTATATCAATCTTTGGAAGATGCAGTAAAACTTACCACTTTAATATTCTCTATTTCTTAGAATGTTTGCGGATGTGGCCTACCGTTATATCAACCGATAGAAGATGCAGTAAAGCTTACCAACTTCCTTCCCCGAGTGGATCCTCTGGAAAACCTTTCACGGTAATATCGGATATGGCTGGGGCCTGTTGTGATAATATTCTTCACTGAAGTTATTATGATAACTATTATCTGTATTTAGATTAATATATTATGTTTGCAGCTGAATCCAAATGATGCTATTTGGATCCCTATCTACGGGATCCACCACGATCCCAAATACTACACGGATCCTGAAAAGTTCGACCCCGAAAGGTTCAATGAGGAAAGAATTAAAGAAATTATACCTTTTTCGTTTCTCCCATTCGGTACTGGCCCTAGAAGTTGTATCGGTAAGTGTGATGATATATCATTTATTACAGATTTCCATTGATAAATTTTGTGATTCTAACCCACTGGAAGCCAAACGATGATAAATCGTTGTTCTTGGGTTAAGCGACAACTGCGAACAACGATCGTCGTTTGAGCAAGTATTGGATGGAATGAAAAATCAATCTGAAGGTGCTGTATTTGGTTTTATTAAAAGTCACGGAGAGAAATCAGTATTGTCATTTCATTATGAATCTTTTTAAATTATTGGCAATCCTGTTAAAAACGGGATTGTAGGCCGTTTGCGGAAAAACTTTTATTAAATTCCTAATACATCGGAACACTTGTTGATGCACCTGCATTTTCCTTGATAATATATAATGACGAAATGAGAAAATTATAAGATTTTTATGAACACGTGTTCCGACATCGTGATAATACATTCATATTTTACTAAAAGATTATCAGGAAACGCTGAGCGTCTGCAATCCCGTTTTTAACCGGTTCAACAATAATTTGAAGAGTAACAATACTTTTTTCTCCGTACGATTACGAAATTCTCCAAGAATCCAGTCACTTTTAATAACTTTATATCACCTTTTAAAGGTGTGTTGAAATGTCATTTTCAGGAGTTATCATGGAACCAATTTACAGAAATATAGTAATTATTTCACTTAATTTTATAAACAAGATGTACTGTCATAATAAAGCTAGGCTTGTGTGTATGGGGGATGTGTCATTTTGTTTCTTTTTTTTAATTGAATTTGCCAAAGTATTCAGTTTATATTTTCAGTGTGTGTTTTAATGTAGGTATATATTTCAGGTATCCGATTTGCTTTAATGGAGACCAAGATAGTGATTTTCAAGCTTCTCCGTCATTTCGACTTTGTCGTGACAAGGAAGACGCAGATTCCCGCCAAGCTGAAAAATAATTCATTCAACCTGCATTGTGAAAATGGAATATGGATCGGTTTGCGAAAGAGGTCACAAATAAATTAGTTCTAAAATAGAATAATAATTGTTTTTTTATTTCTTTTATTTCATTTCAACGCTTCATACTGCGTTCCCATCTGATCTATACGAAGCTATGATCAATAATTTATAGAACTAAAGTTGAAGTCGATTCAGCTTTGGGTTTCTATTTCATAGAATATCCTGTTCTCACTAATTCTATGAAATAAATCATATACCCCTTCACACAGGGCGATTTTAGTTGTTCAAGTTTGTGTTGAGTGACACTTGAAAGCTAATCGACAAGTGTAAACAGCCTTTCAACAGATTTGATCAAGTTTTTAGGGAGCGACGAAAGTTGAAAGCCTGTCTACTTTTGTTGTTCAAGTATGAGTCATCGTTCGATTTTCCTGCCGAATCGAAACGTGTGAACATTTGTTTCAACTCGCTTGCGATTTTTAGTTCCCTGCGGTCGAAAGTAGACGTAAGACGTCCCTACTGAGTGGTTTATTTGTGCGTACCTAATACCTACCATCATGACATCTACTTCAATAAAATAATATATTAAGTGGTCGGATGATATAATGATCAGATTGATGGATCTATACCAAAGCTATCCCTGTCTTTGGGATCAGAAGCAAGAAGTTTACAAAAATAAGAATATCCGTGACACTGCAATTAATAATATTATTTTTACTGTAACTTAGTAGTTATTATTATTAAATAACAAGTCTCTGAATGTTTCAAAAATTAATTTTCTTTTTCATTTTCATAACAAATTTTCGTGCATCAACTATTGCAACGAACACTTATTTTGTAAACAATGATATCATATTTTTGTAACTCTGTGCATATAAGCCATAATTGAAAAAGAACCCCCGTTGTCAGGTATCTTAGCGTAATTTGTAACTTAGTTTTTGCCGGGACAGCCGCGTGTATAACTGTGTCCTGTTTTTGAATTTTTTCTTGAATCTTAGAAAACAGTACATTAATTAATTCTTCCGAAATTCGCAAATGATTGCGTTAGCATTCATTATCTTCTAACGTCATCTCTCTCAATATAGTGTTAGAAACTCCCTTTTGCGCTTTTTCATATTCTAAAGTTCGTTCCGTAAAACGTCCGAAATCATAGGGACGCACGCAGCGATAACTTCACTTGACGCCATCTTGATTAATAATGTCGTTCGAGTTAAATTGAAACGTCTGAACGATATCTTGTTCAATTTTCGTCGTTCAATAAAAGTCGTTCAACGAAAATTGCTCTGTCTGAACAGGACATTACGCCCGAGGAAAACTTAACTCATTATATATGCACTGGAATGAGATACAGAGTCGAATAAAAGTTGTTATAATGAAGTTTTTTTAATATTCACAATGTGGTTTCAACGAGGATCAAATATTTATGTGTTAAAAATGTGGCTTATGTAATGAAAGAAGAAATGGTGTAAGGATAATGTTTGACGTAAAATGAATGGTAGACGATGTCAAGGATTCCCTAGGCGGATACAGCGCGACTAAGTGAAATAAAAACAAAGTGAAATGAATACAAGGCAGTTGGGAGCGGAAAGAGATGAGGAAGAGGATGGTTGGAAAGAATCCTTTTATCTCACAAACCGAATTTCTGCAGTTTCACATCAACTGTGTTTTAGTCGCACACATTTTTAGCTACACTATTATTAAAATATGAATAAATAAATATAAGACACCATGATTACACTATTTACATAAATAAATAAATATATACAGTATGTTTAAAATATTTAGATAAATAATAATTAAAATATTTGTAATTCTTTCATAACTTTAAAACATTATGTTTCTGGGTAAATAACATATTATGTTGGTTTTTGTGGAATGTGCCTTTGACCAAAACACAACTGGTATGGAAAAGCCTTTTTATCAAGTATGGATTTAATGATAAGTAAAACACAACTGATATGGAAATGCTACACTTTTATCAAATATAGATTAGAAGACAAGTAAAAAATGGCATACTTTGAAATAACATACATATTTATTATTACAAAAATATAGTGTAAATAAAGATTTATAAGTAATATAAAATGGTTTACAAAATATCAAAACATAATATGATTAATTTCCTAGTAATAATTCAAACTTTAAACAAAAAATACCAACCACCAAATTGAAACAATATAAAAAAATCCCTTTATATATATTTTTTAATTTTATTAATAATATGTATTATGCAGGTAAATATTATAAAGTATATAAAACCTAGAAATTATATTAAATGTAAAAGTAATATTAATACAAAAAAATAAAAGTAGTTTGTGTATTAGGCGAAATCTCTTTAGGTGATAATAAAATTAAGTCAAAGGGTGCTAACCCCGGGCGAACATCGTTTCATATATAAATCGCATGGCTATAAATATTAGTGACTTGGCCGCGTAATCGATGTACTCGTATTGTATTGAAACGCGTTGCTAAGTTTTCAATGTGAAACTAGTCTAAGATATTGATTTGATTTTGTGATTATCAAAAGATTAACGAGTTAAAACTGTTATCCCCGTCTGTTCCAATATTTGATTGATGACATTCTTCAACGTCTTTTGTATCTGCCCCACGCCCATAGTCCTGCCAAGATAACTCCCGTTGCCACAGCAGCTACGGCAACATCATTCACTATGTTAGGTTGATCGTTCCTCACCAATTGGTTTTGTGGTGCGTTTCTGGCGTAATTTGAGGATTCTTCATCTTCCTGTTCTCTATATCGTTGTGAAGAGTTCTGGGTCCATGCACGTAATGACTGGTTATTGGAATATACTTCGCCCTCAGAGTAAAGCGTCATTTGGCCGAACTCGTGAGTTACATCTTCACAAATAACCGTGTTTGAACCGTGTAAAAGTATATTAGTGATGATTTCTGGATATTTAGGGTAATATTTTTCAATTGCTCCAAAGCAATTATTAATTTTCCTCAAGTAGTCGTCAAGTACTGTACGTTTAACATGTTCCAACAAGTTGAGTTGACTGTACCAAAAATAGGGGATTTCTTTTTTTTCTACACAATCACGAAGTTTCTTGAGCATATGCATGAACAGGAAACTCAGCCGTTCATCCCAGAAGTTTGGAGGCTGTTGATTTGCTTCCCACAGGAACACGGTTGTTATATAGTAGCTCTTGAGGCCGGGCATTTCATGCTTATCTCTCAGTTGCTTCATGAATCTGAGAGTACTTTTCAAATTATTTTTCCCATGCAATATTTCCTTTTCTTGCTCAAGGAAAACAACCCGCCAATGCCGATTAGCCTCTTCGCCTTTAACTTCTTTAGCAATTAAGAACCATTCTTTGGAAATGTACTTTGCGGCAATTTTCTGTTTACAAATTGGAGGCCATATTGGATATTGGAAGTAGAAATTAGGCACCAGATCTACATCAAACTCAACGGTTTCGTCAAAGCAGTTTTTTACCTTTAGACAAAATGCTGGATTGGATTTTTTAAATGTGAGATGGTATTCATTGTTTCCACATTTGAGGATGTTCTTGTCAGGTCCATTTAATGTTTTTTGAATCACGCTTTCGAACCAATTGCGGAATTCATTTTGTAGTATGAAATTCTTATCGTCCAACCATTCTTCTATACATTTATATTTTTCTTCATAATTTTGTTTTTTCTTGAGGTCTTCGACTCCACATATCTTGAGTTGAACGTACGCGTCGTACTGACTGTTCTTTATTTCCACATACTCTTCGGGTATTTTCATGCAGATCATCATATCAAATTCGTCGGCATTACCAATTTTAGTACCGTTGGCATGACTTCCTGAAAATTTATGTAACTTAAATAATGTGAGAAATGGTTGTTCCTTCATAATTTTTCTCTTAAATTCATCAAAAACCTCATTAAATGCCAACAGATATTTCTCTTTTATATCACCTCTGGGGTTAATTTTGAGACTGATTTTTTTCAAAGGTTCGTCAAAAAGACTGTATTTTTTTTTATCCATTATTGATTCTACGTTTTTTTCACTTTCAAACGCACATATGAAACACAAATATTCAGCTCCAACTTTCTACTACACTGTGACCTGTAACTGCACGGGACAGAAAAAGAAGCACAATGACAGAATGAGAATGTCAGAACTATAAATAAACCAGTCACTTAGAAGCGATAACACAGAAATAAGATAAACGGGATCCCCCAATATGATCGTGGTAGAAATAAATACTGTGAGTGGTTTACTTATGTAAATACTAATAATCTCTACTGATTACTTAGAGCTAATCACTCTATTTATCAATTGTGTATTTAATCTCACATTATTATCTGTAAAGGACGTAATAAAATATACAAACATATTGATGAAAGAAATTCATGACATATTTGTAATAAGCATTTACTTTGTGACTCGTCATAATTTATAATAAAAAATATAAATTTGTTTTAGACCACTTTAATTTTAATTGTACTCTACCGGTTTTGGAAGCACCCTTCATTCGTCAGGAGAATATTAAAATTAATTAATTATAACTACTACTTTGTAGTTTTAATGTTCTCCTGACGATGGAAGGGATTCCGAAACCGGTAGAGTGCAATTAAAATTAAAGTGGTCTAAAACAAATGTACATCTTTTATTGGAAATTCATGACGTTTATCGGGGGCACACATACAAAGCATGGTACATTGGTATGGTAAAATTTTAGTAGGCAAGTACTGCATTTGCAAAAAATGTGCTAAACCAGTGTTTTATTACTGGCAATGTTGTTTACTTGCAGATAACAACGTAATGATCGTAATATTATTATAATGTTGGAATGACTAAGAATTTAAATGCGTTACATATGACGTTAAATTTATAAAATATAGATTTAAACTGAATAAATAATTCAACTAAGTTTCGCACCTGCTTCCAATAATAAGGAAATACTACATACTTGAATATTCCTACTGGAGGTTTGAAATCTCCTCACATTTCTCATTATTCCCTGAAATCATTCTTCAATAGAAGAAATAATGAATTTCATCCCCACGAACAAAAAAAATTGGACAATAATTGTTTTATTGTACCGCATATAATATTTATTGTGTATCGGGCCGATTGCATCTTTCACATAGAATACATTCAATCTTAACACTATATGGTCGTACATTCAATCTTAAGGGCCCACTATTCGAATTTCATCCAATTTCCGACATACTTTCCTTAAAATTTTGAAGTTTTTAAGCTCTTAAAAAAATATATGTTATTCTTTAAGATAGTATCTATTTGTTCCAAAAGCCGAAACGGTAATTATTTGAAATTCCCTCGATAGAAATAAATCGCAAAGTATGCTCCGAAAAATATTATTAACACGTTTATTTCTGTTATTTTACAAGTTATATGTATGAAAAAAATCACAATGCTTCTTTTAATGCTACTCAATAGACCCCAAAAGTGATTTTTGCTATTTTTGAAATACGCCGTGATTTATTAAACATTTTCACAACTGTCGCTTACGCCTATTGCTTTTAAATCATATTTATTATAGCGCGCTCGCTCCGACTTGAAGATTAACCTATCTTCTTTGAAAAGTTCATTCGCCAACTCGAGGGCTTTGGGGGCAGACATGTCGTTCAACGTTCTATGATCTACAGACGTGCGATTACGTGCAAATATTTGAATCTATAAAGATAATTTTTACGCGTGTAAAGTTTATGAGTTAATAAATATTGTTTTTTCAAAGATGGGAAATACACGAAAGATATCCCGTATTTCAAAGAAAAAATGATATCTCATAAAATTATATCCTATCTAATAGGTGAGAAGAAAAAAATACAATTTTTGATTTATAAGCTTATATTTATTATAAACGATAATTTACTATAAAAATTAATAATTCATATTTTTATTTATGTATTGTGTAGTAAAAAGTTATAAAAATTATTATTTTATTTTTTTCAGAATACGATAAACGATAATTTATTATAAAAATTAATTATTATTTTTATTTATGTATTGTGTAGTAAAAAGTTATAAAAAATTTTATTTTATTTTTTTCAGAATACGTACTTTGGGAAATAAAACTAATTCCAAAACATTAGAAATTACAGGGCAAGTTCTTATTAATTCACAATGCAACGATGTCCGAAATATAATATAATATGTAATAATAATATACGGGCCATCTGTTTCAAATAACAATACTCGAACGTGGAATTCAGAATAATAATGAACATGCGAGCGAAAGAAGCTATTGAAAGTTCTGAAACTGTGGGGAATATAATTTAATAAAATAAAATACTTTTTTGTTTTAAAACCACGATATTTATTAATTTAAGAACCGACCGGTTTCGCTTTACTTAAGCATCATCAGGGTACAAATTAATACTAAACAAGAAGTACATAATGTGTGCATATATATAACAAAATATAGAGGGAGACAACATGATACAAATATAAGCAACACAAAGACGGTCATAAAATACATTAACATAAGTGCACAAGTAATGGAAAACCCGCTAGATAATTATGTAGACTAATGGGTTATACGAATAAATCGGGAGAAACAAAACATCAATAAAACCTCAATAATAACGGTTTTTCCGAATTCGCAAATCATTTGATCGATAGCTTGCCTTCCTGAATAAATCTAATTTTATTTAATCATTTACGGCCAAGATATTTTTGACAATGGTGTGTTTTTATCTTTCTGTATTCCAATCATTTAGCTTTGCTTCTAGGGTTGTGCCCCAGTATTGCTTTTTGGAGACTGTAAACGGATCTCTCGGCATTTAATGAAACTGCAGCAGAACAAAGGCTGTTGCTATATTGACGTTCATGGTATGTTTTGCTCAGATTGACGATAAGGTTTCCAGATCCGCATTTCGCTCGAAGCATGTTTAGGGTAATAAGTTTATAGTTTAGGGTTCTTTCACCGTATTTATGGGAACATTTCAGAACCACCAATCTTTCATTTTGAGTGAATCTTGTGTTTGTGATTAAATTATATTTGACGATTTAAACAAATAATATTTAGAGAAGTTAAAAATAAAATTGAAAGTTCACTGAGAGCTTAAAACTATTAAAAGTAGTAATTTCATAAAAATGTAAATAAATAGAGCCCCTTTCACATTTTAGAATGTAATTTTATGTTGCTTACATGTTTTATTACTCTTTATAATTATTGAATTGTTTAAATGAATAAATAAATAATTACAAAAAAGTCTTCTGATTTGTAAGTCCTCAGGAAGCACTAAGGATCTTTCTATCTATCTTTATAATATAATAAATTTGATGAGCATAAAAATGTAAACGTGTATATAATTTATATAAATGTACAAAAGTAGATATTACACGTGTATAAATATTATATTGCGCATATTATACAAGATGTCGGGGGTAAAGTGCACAAACTTCGGGAGGTGATTCTAATTGATAGTACAAGTAAAAAAGAAAAAAAAACTTTTTTTGGAATTCCAACGTTTTAAGATAGTTTTCGAGTAAAAAAGTTTAAAACCTTATTGATGTAAAAATATATTTATTGATTTTATAAAAGTTATAAATTACTTTTATAAAAGTGAGAATAGTATTTTAGTAAAGTAAAGTAATTTTTATACCTATACAAATAACTTTCGTAAATGTTTTTTGTAAAATTAAAAAAAAAATAATTAATTAAATCCGTAATAAAACCCATATTTTAAGAACCATCTTCATTTCGACTTCCTTCTCATTTGGTCGGTGCATTATTACTCTAAGGTCGGTGCTAACTAAAAATGGTTCTGTTTTTCTAAAATTGCAATAGATGTCGGTAATTTAATTTCATAATCCCCAAAATTATTCCTAATACGAATTCAGACACCTCTGTCGGATTCTTTTAACACTAAATTTTGTGGGTGTTGCCCAAATCTAAATTCTTTACGCGGAAAGCGGGCCCTTAACACTATATGGTCGGGCATTTTACCGCCTACTCACGGCGTAGCCACGTGTGTTTTTTTTTTTTTATTTTAGCGCCAAAATTAGACACTCCGCAAAATATTTATATCTTATGATCTATTTGATATTTTTCGATGAAACTTTCAGTGTTATGATGTTTTCGATGAAGCTTAGCAATGTATGTGTAATTCCTTTTTTTTATGAACAAAAACATTCTACTTTCTTGGGAATCATAGAAAAAACAGTATTTCACAATCGAAATAACTTTATTCATACAAAATTACAAGATTATTTAGAAATTTTCAATACACATAAAAAAACTATAACCTAATAGTGCTTCAATGTGTGATAGCGTTCGAAAACACTTTCCTTTATGCAGGGGCACATTGCAAAACTTGCACATGTACCGCGTTTCACTGCGTAGTTTGTGAGCGGAACATACGCGACAACGATTTTATTATTTTTATTTTTTGTTGTGTTTCAAACTCATTGTATTGACAGGTAGATAGATCGGGTACCACCGACAATAGAAAACACATGACCCCGAACCATTGATTTATTATACTAGATTAGCCCTAATAGAATTAAAATTAAAAAACTTTTTCACTTTGTTCCACTTATTTATTATTACCAGGACCGGTTTCACAGTGCAAAAACTAGACTCATTAGATTAGCCCTCTTTAGTTAAATCCATTTTAAAAATGACACCACATAGCGTACGTCACAAATATGGAGATGAACTTAACAACCCAACTCTATTTAAACTCCTTGTACAAGCGTTCAAACTCGTAAGCGAAACCAAGGAACAGCGTTCATTTTGTTACCGAGTTGTTGTTGTAATTTGAATACAAAACGGTAACCAAACTAACATTTTTTTGCTAAACCAGGTCTGAATCAGGTAAAGGACTAATAAATAACCCAAAATGATTTTATTTTATTTTATTTTCACATTTTCAATTTTGGATTCTGCACACTACATATTGAACCAAAGCGGGAAACGTACACATATTTACTATTGAGTAGAAATTTTATGAATTTACAAAATTATTTCTATAAAATAGTATATAATCATCAAAGAAAGCGTTTACTTTGTGGCTTGACACTTTAATCAAATGAAAAGTTATTTTGTTTTTAACCGCTTTGTTAGGTTTATAAGACAGCATTATAAAAAACTAGTCTAAGTACAAACATTATTAATGTATAAATATAATATTAAAATAAAGCGAGAGAAATCATATTAGACGAGGGCAGAGCTTCAGAGAGGGTGTGGTGGGGTGGGACAAGGGAGGGTGGGGGTTACATGGTAATAATATCAATTTATTTATGCCCATTAAATAAGCTTTTACATTGTGTTTGTCTCCTTTTTTTAATATAGGCACAACATTACATATCTACGGAAAAAATTATGATTGTACCTTCCTTCCCAAGGATTGGAGTCAACCGCGCCAACAACCTTGCCAAATGCATGCCGATCGGACCTACATTTATTTCGTATATTAACTGCTGTAATGTCATACGATTTCGGAGAAATGCCTATTCGGTTTATTTTTGTAGTGCCATTTTTGTGAAATATATAGATGGTGCTTTATCAAAGCTAGACAATAACAAGCAGTAATTAAAATAACCTTTCTCAGATTAAGCAACGATACCTAATTTGTTGTTATATTACATTCTCTGACCTTAAGGAAATTGTAGTCTAAACGTTTGGGATGAAAATGATTTGAGTACACATGGTTTCCTGATGATACGGTCAACGTGTTCCAATATCGTGATAATTAATGTATTCGAAATTTACTAACAATTTGACAGGAAACCTGTTAATTCATTCGTTAAGGGCCTGCAACCCCTTTTTTCAATAAATTAGAAAAACTCTGTTCCGACATCGTGATAATTAATGTATTCGAAATTTATTAAACGTTTAACCAGAAACCTGTTCATTCGTTCGTTAAAGGCCTGCAATCCGCTTTTTTGAAATAAATTAGCAAACACTCTTTTTTTCCGTATTTGTAAATATACAATATATGTAATAAATATTACCTAGTTATTTTTATAAAATTTAATCCAGGTTGCTTATATCCATTTCTCAATTTTTTCTCGGTTTGTGGGGAAACCTAAGCGAAAATAAGACATTTTAAGAATAATTATCGGAATGTATATAGAAAATATTTATTCCTGTACCTAACACTTTAAGCCTACATGAACGGTCCTTTTCATGTAACATATCTTCCACCCCCCTTTATCACCTCTACAGCAATAGTTATAATGAAAAAGGTAAGTGTAATATATATACAAATACTTTGTAATATATATTTTTTCAATGAAAAGAAAAATGTAATTAAAATAGTAAACACAAAATAAATTACTCAACGACGCGATTTTTTCATATAATTTAACACGCAAATAATTTTGGACTTAATACAACCCTGAATTTAGAGACAAGACTAAAAAATAACCCATACTTCTAAAGTTTTTTGCGCGTATCAAGTAAAAACGCGTGATTTTAACCAGCACATCAATAATTATCATGTGGCAGGCTCGTGCCATGTACAATATGTATTCGTTAAAAGCGTATAACCCACTGCATGACGTCATGATTGTGACTAGTTTGAAAGATGACGTCAGAAAATTTACTTGTCGTTAGTGAAATTCTATTAATTTCTGATATTTGTTAATGCGCTGCCTTCAATCTATCTGAAAAGTGTCAGCTACACTACTCGCTTCGACGCTTCGACGAAGTCCTCGACGAAGTTAGCCGAAGTTCGAAGTGCGTGCCCACACACTCGTGCAACTTCGCGTGTAACGCTTCGAGTCCTTTGACTCGGGCGCATTTACCGACAACAATCGGAAGTCGGGCGAAGCGAAGCGAAGTTGCCCGAAGCGAAGTGAAGTTCGTGCCCACACTATCGTATTCGGTCAACTTCGATCAACTTCGCGAGTAGTGTAGCTGGGCTTTAAGGTACTTATATTTTTTTGTATTCAGATAGCTGATTACATTTTATAAAATAAAGTACGCGATAGGTACAATCTAAAATATTTGGAACTGGGTTATTTTTGTAATTGAAAAAATGAACTTGCCCAAGATAGCTGACAAGCAAAATAGCTCCACTCTAGACCAACAAAAGGTAAAACGCAATGCACAGTGCCCATTTCGCATTGCGAAACAATGCGTGCGCCTTTTCATAAATGTGCACGTGAACAAAACCAAAATTGTGTTGAGGTTATTTTTCAATGGTTATGGCTTGTCTATTTGTATTTAGGGGGTATATCACTATCTCTGATTATTATTATTTTTTTTTTTTTTTATAGTGAATACCTCACAAGAGTCCCAACTGCTCCCGTCTGGAGCCAGTGAGACTATGGCATCCCCAATTGGGGGATGTTGTGAGGCTGAAGGTAAGTGGGGAAGGGAAAGAGGAAGGTGGGGAAGTACCTGGCTATTCAGATCTAGTCACTAAACACGGATAAAGCCATTTGGAGCAACGTTTCAATTCTGAATGGTGGAATTCAATTCTGAACGGTGCGGCCGTTCCACTCTGGAACGTGCCGCAAATATACTATATATTATTTTAATTAATTAATTGTGAAATAACACAAATTAATCGAATAAAATTTATTTGCGCACGCCGGGTTCGAACCCGCGACCTTCGGAATGGCAGTCCAATGCGTTACCACTGGACTATGCCGGCCGTCAATGTTCTGACTAAGCACTAATCCGCGGATTAGTCATTTTTTCGTTTTCACTATATCTGAATAACGCTAACGCTCTGGTTAAAGTTCGATTTGACTAATCAGTGCTCGAACCTCACGTTAGGCGCTATTCCTCGAATCAAAGATGGCGTCAAAACATTCCGAGTTTGACAGCGGAGAAGTGAGACGAATTTTGTTGCGAATTATTATGGATACCGAGGTTTTTGATTTACAGAAGCAGGTGAAAGGGCGGCGATGCGAAGGCCGCGAGTTTTAAGAGCTCGAATGAATTTGAATGCTTGTATGATCCATCCTGAATTATTTTATTGTGTTCAAAATAAGAAACAATGTATTCATTCGACACGAATCTATCTAAAATGACCTGATAATCAACATAACATAACCAAAAAAATGCACACTTTGCGGTGTGCGGACTGTGGCGGGAAACTTGTCAATTGGCGTTGACGTTAGCATTCCATAGACATTGCGGCAAAACATGACAGCCGTTGTAGTAGATTGGGTAACTGCCATAGACATATGAATATTAGTAGACCTGCACTAAGTGATTAAAAGCGTATTATCCCCACTCCCCATACCGGTTCCATTGGAGCCGGCTGTGCTCGCGTATGGCCTCAAGTGAAATTTGAAAACGTGACGTCATCATTCTTGTGCGAACTATGGTCGAGGCATCATCGGTTCATTTTACGAAATAACACGGCAGAATGTTGACTTGTACTATGAAAACTTGTAAAAATAGATGTGAAAAAGAGAATAAACCCAATTGTCGTATTACATTCCATATATAAGCATTATTTTACTTTATTTTAAGCATATTCACATCGTATAATATAGATCAGTTGTTACTATCACATCGAGAAACGTCTGGACGCGAAACACAATGCTGGTTGGTTGCTGGGAAGTAAATTATGAACATTTATAAAAGTGTCTTAACTAAATACTTAAACGAAATATTCGACTCTGAAAATGGAACCGAATTTTTTTGCCGAATTTGGACTTCGCAAATTTGTTCATAACGTGGCGAGTAATTTGCGCTCCCATGTAAAAATGTCTATTCATTCAAAAGCAGATTTTACTTTTAAGAAGTAAATGGTGATATTATAATGCGAGATGCCTATTTACTGTCAGATTGATTTATTGACGAATCACAGTCAGCTTCACTCCCTTCGTTCTTCATCAGTTGATTTTACCCCTCGCCATTATCTTCTCGTCTATTAATTCCTATGTCTGTGGTAACTGCAAACATTTTGCGATGTTGCCAGACTATTTCGAGTGTTATCTATCCGGAAGCTCGGCAACAATGGTGAAACGGTCGCCGTTGAATAACGAAGTTATTCTGATCTTTAAAGCCAGCCAACGGCTAGCTAGTCAGATATTTAGCCCGACATAGTGAAATACCCCCTTAGTCTATGCCCCGCACCCATTTAGAACCCATTGTTTACAAGTTTCCCGCTCCTTACCGCTTTGCGCAACAAAACGAGTAAACTCGTCTCCCGCGTCTTACTGCAAAAAGGCAAAGAATGTGTTAAGATTCTTTATGGAGCATCCTCGAGGTGATTTTTCACAAAAACGGCACTAAATGGCAAAAAATGATCACTTTATGTTGATGATTTGTATCCGTTAATCACGGCATTTTAAAACCCGCATATTTAACAAGAATTAAAAAACAATTTAAAGGTCAAAAAATCTCATAAACAAAGTCAAGGCGAGTAGATCAGATAAATTCCCATTAGTCCATCATATGTTTTTGCTGTTGATACTGTGACATTATATATTTTTGTATTTTTTACTATAACTATAAAATTTATTACATTACACTGTTATACAAAAATTTAAAAAAATCTTTACCTCACCACAAAGAGCCAAGGCTCATTTGTTCGGTGAATAGTCTCTCATATTGGTAATAAACTATTATAAATAAGAAAAAAACACAAGATTTATCGGTAACAGAAAAAGAAGAATTATTTGAGAATGTGCTTGCTTCGACAAAACCTTTGTTACTTCGGTAATCAGTGGCCTTGGTTCATTGCAAGTCCAGTCTCGTTATAGGTAGTATAGGTAGGTACCCGGCGCATCTCGCGTGCAGTGGCGGTGATTCGAGATTTTTTATCGACTACCAGCTCGTTGACAATTATTACATAATGACCACAATATGCTAGCACGAATCATACGAAAACAGTTTACTTGCTACAGTGAAAATACACCAAACACATATGATTACTTCAAAAGAAAAACTGTCGATTAAAAATTATTTATTTATATATACTACACATAATTATTCAATGGAACAGTAATCAAAAGAAAAAAATTCTTTTATAATTATATGGAACCCATGCAGAATAAAAGTATTACGTTAACCTTAATTGTAATTATTATTGAGATATGTTATTACAGCCTTCTTGTAACTACACTCCGTGCAGTTGAACACATCTACAATTTCTGCGAAAGTGTTTCAAACTGCATGCAATCTAGGAACAAGCAAGTATTTAAATGACTCAGTCCTGATATTATTGTTGCAATTAAAAAGAATCGCATAGTTTTAGTAGGTATGTTGAAGGTTATTAGACTCAATAAATCAGGGCAAGCTTCAATTAATAAGTCAAGTCGAAAAGAAGTCTTCTATCTGAGACTTTTAATTCTTTCATCAAGTGGTTGAAATTTATAGTTTCTATTAGTTGACCAAGATAATAGTTAATGAATCTTAGAAATTTATGCTAAATTTTTTCAATGGAATCGGAGTGGATTTTAAAGAGGGGGGACCAGATAGAAGAAATATATTCGACTTGACTTCGAACTAAAGAAGAAATTCAAGAATTATGGCAAAACTGTCTATTAACATTCTAGATATTTGAATGATTGTAACTAAGATAATTTTTGCCAATAACACTGGATATTTTAACCCTATGTCTAGAATGTCTCGATATTGCTAAAACACATACTACATAGTATAGATATTTTCGAAAATAATATAACTTGTTTCTAAAGATATCTCCACGATTTCTGTACCAAAAAAACAGAACAAAAAATGTTTGTTGATTTTTGAAGGTTTGATATTTTCTATTATATAATTTAAACATATTTTAAAATTATTATGTCTTTTAATTTTAAGCTTTGTATAAAAAATACTGATATTGTTGTGTTTGCATCTGTGAATGTGCAAATATGATTGCTGCAGATACATTAGTGACATTTATATTTGTATGTAAATTTATTTTATTTTACGTAATTACTAACTATTTAATGTACTTTAAATGTCCTGTTTGTGTCTCAAATAAAATTTAAAAACACCAGTGAAGAGATACTGATAATTACATACAATTTGGGTTGTGCGTATGTGTGTACTCTCATTCAATGAAAAACTAAACTCTAGAACTCAAATTTGCATTGAATTTAAGTGTTATTTTCAAAATTGGAACTGATTGTTATAAATAAAGTACCTACCTGCGATTCAATATTCTTTAACAAAAAATATTCAAAAATTTCATTTTCAAAATTGCATGTGATTTGTCGATAATTCTGCCTATCCCGTAATTGTTCACAGGTCTGCGCTAGTACAATATATAATTTCGGATTTGATGTGATGTTCTTATGTTTTCATAAACTAATTTATGCTGCCGTCCTAAAAATAATTGGTGGTGTAATTGTCAGCATGGTTGCCTTCTGATCAATTGCCTTTTTATTATTTTTTTTATGTGTGTATACTTACGACAGATATGTATATACATTTTTTTACCATTATTTTCATAAATACCTTTTTATAAATTTTATCACATGATTTTTCACGGTTAGTAATAATAAAACATATTTTATAATATTTAGTACAATTACAAACTTCCGTTTTATTTCGTGCTGCAGTTTTTCAATTGAAACATTGATAAAATAAGTGTTTTTTGGTGTCACACAAAATCACGTTCTGAAAAGTAATTATCTCGTAAAAAAAATATTAAACTGGTAGTAATCAATCTGAAAGCAAAGTTGGTAAATTAAACGTTGGAAAAAAGATAGCCTCATAACCTGAATAGCCTCATCATAGCAATACTAATATAGAATACATCTCATAATACCTTATTTTCTTTGTGTGGAAAGAGAAGACAGACATGGTCGATCAAGATCATTTGAAAGTCGCTGCCAAATCTCTACAATACTAATGTAGAAACGATTAATAATTTAATTTTAGACACTGGCAAGATTTTGTCAATCGCCACACTGGGAAGCATGCGCGTTCCAGCGAACCAGCTAGTGCATTTTGAAAGTCCTCGACGGAACTTTATTTGATTTCCGAAACCTATCGGTAAAGCGATTAAAAAAAATGATGTCTTGAATAAAATTTAATCACTTAATTTAAAACTCATCCTTAGCAGTAAGCATTATTCGCCTAAATGCGTCCGCAATACTACGTATACAGTTTGTCCAACATTTCTCTGTTAGTTCTCAGCTGCCCAGGCAATATAAGATCATCGACAAACATGTTCACGTAAGATCGTTTGATTCCGAATCTCCAGAATGCCACGAAGGGTAAGTAACAAGCAAACCACATTGTTATCCTTACCCGCAGATTGTAATACCAACGTCCAAAATCGGTGAACATCCACGACTTAAACACGCAAAACGTGAGAAAAAGAGTAAGTTTTTGCCCCCATTCGAAATTGGAGTAAAATTTATCGGGATTCAGTTCGTTACCTTCTGAATCGTTATGATGCTGTAAGAACCCTATGTTTGATTTGTCACTTTTCTTAGTTGAATTTTCACAATTGGTTGATTCATCACCTTCCTTGGTTGAATTATCACAAATCTTGAATGCGTTATCACCGTTCTGGTCTGAATTATCACAAATCTTCGTTGATTCGTCACATTTCTCGATTGTTTCGTCAAAAAAATTTTCGGTTTTCAAAAAAGGTATCTTAGGGTCAATCCTAGAGGTGGTGAATCCAGGAATTCCAATCAAATAGTATGTGTAGTAAATGAAGGCTTTTTGGTTCAAAGTCGTGTTTCGGTACCATATCCCGTCTAGCAGATCTACCACCATGTGGAAGAAATACTCCGGAGGGTTTCGCAGAAATTTATTAAAGACTTTGTCACATATTACTTGGGATACTTGTATGGTGTCTTCGAGGGATGGACGGCACAAATTATATCTGAAAGAATTCAAAACGCATACATATAATTATTTGTGTTTTTTTTTTTATTTTGTTGGATGTTGGAAATAAATTAATTTAATCAACATTATCGGTGATTAGTCGACCTTCACTAAAACTTCCGTAAGTCAAAAATACTGTATGATTGTTGAGATTGACTAAAAGCTGCATATCTATCGAGGTACTTCACTACTTGGCATTTTCTTGTCTTCAAACCATTCCAATACCAACAATTTAAAATATTCGTAACTGAGTCAATGCTTCTGCGAAATCTTTCCAAATTAAATTGATGCTGGGTTTCTCACCTATCTTGTATCCCAAGCATGTATCCAATCGTCCTCCAGAAGTGCGTGAAAGCTTCTAGATCTTGGGGATTGTCATGCTCCATGCCAACACTCTCCGGCTTCAGGAGCGCCAAGGAGAAGAAACCAAACTGAGTGAGAACCAGGTCCCGCTGGGAGATGATGCCATCTCCACGCAGCTGGGATATCTTGCTATTCTTCAGATGACGCATGCGAACTGTTGTGAGAGATTTCCACATACTGTAAAATGTAAAAAGATCGACCTTAATTACGAGGTTTCTAAAATTGGGATGGTCCCATCGGGATAAATAGAAAGAATGAAAGAAAACCGACCTTATTTCGTAAGCCTGCAGGACGAATGAGTGTTGGGAGACCAATTCAAGTTAAGGTACTTGAATGGTGCGGAGACCAGTACCCCAGTCTTCGGCATAAGGGACTGGGAGGAAAAAGCAGAAAACCTGTAGGTGTGGAGGTGTCCAATAAAAGATAGCCTGATATAATAAAATGATGAATTTGATGGTTGAATTTAGTCTATATTGTTGGCAATAGTAAAACACGAAATAAATGTTTGCATTGAAATATATTGTCTTCGTGGTTTAAATGACAAAACTAGGATAATAACCGGCAAGGTAATGTATCTTTAAGTACATGTAGTATCTCATAACTATGTCCATGTAATATGTAACATTGTAATGTAACAATTATTAACCTATTATGTGTACATTACTGCCGCCATGGATGAAACCAGAGTATCCTCCTTGAGTACCTCAAGGACGATGATGTGTGTTTACTTATGACGGCATAATAACACTTTCCCAATACTTGCTAACATCTCAGAACAGGTTCTCCTAGTGAGGTGATAAAAAACTTTTTTAAACTGTATATGAAAACAATGCTGCGTAAAAATATTCGAACCGAAACGCGAGCCGGGCCTCGAATTATGGGAAAGGCACGAAGCAAACCGCAAGCGGCGTTTCGCGCCATTAGCTGTTCCTGTAATTCCAGGCTCGGCTCGCGTTTCGGTTCGAATATTTTTTTCCCTTGGGCCACCGACATTTTTATTTAGGTTAGGCCCATCTGTTACTCGCAGGGGTCGAGTAGGTATAGTGTTACCCTTCTTTACCGACCGAGACGCGAGCAGCTGGAGTAATTTCCGGTTGGCCGTCAGAGACCCGAACAGCACCAAGCGGATGAGCGAACAAAACTATGTGGCGGCAGTATTCAAATATGCAGCTAACAATATAGACATGTAAAAAGATATTCAACGGCGACAAAAAGATTGATTAGCGTTCTCCTAAAGGACATATAGATATTCTTTTACTGCCCAATAAGCTAAGGAATAGCTGGTTTACTTCAGGATACATTTGTAAGCTAAGAAAAATCATATCTCACGTGGTTCCAGGCCTGATGTCTTCGTAGTACCAACTGTAGACGTGTTTTGTGGTGGACAGATACCTCCTATAGGCCCCCTCCAGCGAGGAAGACTTCTGCGTATTGACGAGGATCTTGAGAATGCTCGGCACTGCCAGGACGCACAGAAGTCCACTTAAATTTACGGTTAATGCACCCATTATGTTGCGACGGATGTATTGTTGACCCCTGGAAAAGATCATATAGCAGTACATGGACATCTGTAATACCCATAATCCCAACGGGAACTCATCTATCACTATGTTTTTGCCTTTTAACTGACGAAAAATACTGCGATGGGCTGGGCATGTAGAAATAATTCCAGATGATAGGACCCCGAAAATTATGAATGAATGGATGCCCCAATGGAAACGATCAATAGACAGACAGCCTGTGGTAGAGGTGGATAGACTGTCTGAAATAGAACTGGAGCAGGACGGGACTGGAAGCGAATGGCTAGGGACCGCACCCAGTGGAGAACATTCGCGGAGTAGGCCAAATCCCACCCTGGGATGGTAAACCTGTAAATCAAAGGAGAAACGGGCAAAATATTCGGACAGTACGCACAATATGATACGAGAACGCAAACTGACATAACTAGTTGTACAATTCCAAAAAGTCATTCATCTTCGTTTTCAAACATAACAAGGAACCACTAAATATTCCACTAATCTGTCTACGAGGAAACGAACTGCTTGTGGCCTAGCCTAATAATACCTGGGACACATAATTACAGAATACATGAAGTATATAGAAGATGTGGAACCACAAATAAGAACAATTAATATACGGACAGGAATGCTCTAACACTGTAGCGGCGATGCATTTGAGCTGTGAACACAATACCCAACAGTGCAATGGTATAAGCTGAGGGTGTGCTACAACAGTGCATACAGACAACTTATGCAACTATTAAGGTTCTGCAGTGCCTCCACGTTGTTATGTGAACTCAGTGCCCTCATTACTTCGACGCCTTCGGTTTGGGGCAGGACACGAAAGTCAACCAACGTCATTGTCATGACTACATCCGAGTGACTCGGTTTCCACTCAATGATCGATGGATGCAGATGATGCTGCGACCTCCCCGATTAAAGATCTTAATTTAAGAACTTTTACTAACGAACGAATTTTAACTGTATTTCATTTAATTTAAGTTTGACATATTTGTATGATGTTTGTGTTTTATGTTATCATTGGGTAACCGTTGATATATAATACGGCAGATTGGGATTGCACTATACTCCGAGTCCTGCTGGATTAAAAAAAAACATTCTGCAATTACCTCTTGAACTTGTCTTCGTCGAACCACGAAGGTACTTGTATGTCCAGTTGCTCCAGTTCCCCTTCGTCACAGGGCTGCGTGAGGGCGTCCCCTTCTAGAAGGGTGTAGATGTGCTCCTCCACAGGTAACACTATATCACCAGAACAAATACAACAATATTTTAATTATTATAATTAACAAAATTAAAAGATTTCAACACATTTGTATGCTGATCGGTGGCTTTTGTGCTTTGTTTTTTGTATATCCTTCTTGTAATGGATTTAATTTAGTTTCGAATATTGAATCTGTTTAATATTTGACTTTATCTTACTGGCTAAAACTGTACTACTTGTTTGCCTGTATTATGACGCCCTCCCATAAAGGAGTTGAATAGCCCCTTGTCCTTTCCTGTCAGAGGTGGTGCCTTTATTTTCAGTCTTGCGTCACATACATTGCGTTTACAATTGCGTTTCCTGCACTGTTCATTGCGCCAACCCAGACGTAGCGGTAGCATTGAAAGGGAAGGTTCCCCTCGACCCTGATCTCCAGTTCTCTTGTGGTCCCGTCGGCTGGAGTGAGTTACTTAGTCCGCAGGGTTCTTCAGAAGTCTGTCCTTTTCTCCTTTATCCCACCGTCTTCAGGTGGTGACATCTGGCCACTGTGCTGCCGGGGACGGTGTGAGGGGTTCTTAGGACTAGCTTTCCATTCCACTGCTCTCTGTCTCTCGTCGGGACTGCCTGTGGTGCGCCAGAAGCTAAGGCTGTTCTTGTGTTGTTCGCTGCCATGGGAAAGTGTTTAAATTTCTTCTTCTTTATAAATGTTGTCTCTCCACTAGCTTCAAGAACAAGAACAAACTGCCTTGGATGAGAACACTTCAACATTTTGTGTATAAATGTATGTCGTGCCCTGTAGGAACAGTCGAGGGCTTTTAGAATCATTGCATAATAGCTTATTTAAACAGAAATAAGAGTCTTGACGTGAGAACCGATAGAGGGACCCATCTGGTCCTTAAAACGGTTCGGAAAGTGGCGGGTGCCCTCGACTGGTCTACCCAAGAGATTGTCCTGATATATACAGATTACCTTTGATGAAAGATCAATACAATGGACGCCAGCGCCCTTGAGGTGTTTTTGCACAAAAACGGCGCTATACAAGTCATCCAAGTATTATTATTATTATTATTGCACCCACCGCTAATTTATGATCAATAACTAAAATTGCACAACAAATATGTTAAGCGAAAATTGCTTACCTTGCGATGTCATGTTGATAAGAAGGTTTTTATTCAAGGTCGTGCAGGGCAGGTGTATCTGAAAATTATCAACATCTATAGTGTGGTTGAATTCCAGATCTGTAGATGATAGTTACGAACAGGACAGCCATTTTTTACTATTTTTCTATTTTTATTACCCTCAGTCGACTCGCAAAAACCGCCATGGAATTTTTTAAATTGAAAAAAATATATTAATTAGAAACACCCATATAAATTGCAAAAATAGTAGTGGCTAGTGCACCTGACCAGTAATCAAAAGGCTGCGGGTTCAATTCCCGTCGGCGGCATTTATTTATATATATGATGTAGCGCGCGGTATTTCGTCCGATGCACGGATCCGAATACTTTCTCCCTCACACGCATAGCGCCGTCTCGCTTGGCAACTTTCAGCTCATCACCCGTACAGGAAGAAACCCCATTGGCCGAGCTACCCCCACCCCTCCGTCATCGGCCGGCACTACCCTGCCCCAAATGGTATATAACACCTTGCAGGCCTATATGGAGTCAGAGTATCCAGTCTCCTAGTTAAATTAAACAAACAGAATCCTAGTGGTTAAACCCTCCCCAGTATAAAGTCGAGAGTCCTCCGGGTCCTCCTTGGGAATTCAAGTAACAGCTTCCTCGGGGACATTACTTGTCGGGAAAACCTCAACCCAACTAAGAGACCACGGGTCCTCTGTTGAGGTTATTACGCTAAGTGTTTAGTGAAAACGTTAGTGATCATTGTTTAAACTCTAAATGACTTTACTTTGTGCTACAACTTTCCTGTACTCTGTTTTTTACTATAAGCTGTGAACCCAGTATGTAAGAGAAATAAACTGACCAACGCTGAAAGACTATTTTCTTACAAACACCCTGACACAATATTTAATTATATTAGATTTTTTCAAATTAAATGGGGGTTTCGGGCTAATAATTGTTGCTTAAAACATTTTTTTATCCTTTGTGCTTTGCATAAAAACCTTGTCTCGATTAACATAAATTTATGTTTTTTTTAATTAATGAAATCATTATTTACTTTTCTTTTATTACTTACTTCAATAACTTAACTTTTATTACTTCAGTATTAATATTTTTATTTTTATTTATATTTTCGTATTTAACTAGGACTGGTTGTTTTATGATATTATGTAACTCATCACGCCAACCGGCAAAACGTTGTTTTTCGTTCACCGTGCTTCACATCGCAGTACAGTACACTAGTGAGGCAGACCTACGGCCAGCCTCCAGGAGCCGCTGATTTCATGTAGGCGAGGGGGGTGAAGAAGTCACATGGAATAAAAATGAACGGTAGCTGACATGGCAAAGCGTTGTTTAGTTTGAGGCGGGCCTCCAGCGCGCACCCTATCATTTACGACAATTTTATAAATCATTTAATGGTTTTGTATTTTTCGATCCACCATCAAACCCGCAATTTGATTAGTTCATCGAATATTTTGCTTCCATGAAAGTACGTTGAGTTGATATGATATACTCTAACGTAGTATATATGTATCTAGGTAGGTATATACTTATATGAAATTTAATACTATTAAAAATATTGGTAGTTGTTAAGTGTAAGGAACTGCGGAAAACTGGTTACTCGCAAGTTGCGTACCATCAATTAAAATAACATCAAAAATCTTCACGATAAAATTCTTCCAATGTTATTCACTTGACCCAGACGCTACCAGTTTTGAAAACCCTTTATTACCATCACATGGTAAATGCTACTACAGTTTGACAATAAAATGTAGATTTTTTTAAATCACTATGTTAGCTCTATGTATTGCAACACCAAGTAACACTGATTTCGTAACAAATCATATTTAGTAGTTTGAAATTTAAGGTTATGATTAACTCCTGAATTTAACGGTTGAACCTTGCATACACTTTGATTTAATGGCTACTTTGATATCAATATTTCAAAAATACAAGGAAACACCCTTCAATGCAATTATCTCGCTTATGTTAAAAAATGAACGACACTCAAATATAACCTTGGAATATGATATTGCAGATGGATCTCTTTTCCGAAAGTACCACTGATTTCTGAACACTTCATAATATGCGCGTAAACCGTAATGTACCTACTGCTTTGAGTAAGCTACATCCATTGTCTTTGCGCCATCGTGGTTTTTGACGTTAAAACGGTTGCAGTGCCCTCCTTTTTCTATAATTAAATGACTCTACCTTTACCGGTCACAAAACATTTAAAAACAACTTCATTCAAAACACGAATGCCTCAGTCGGCTGCAGTCGACTACCACTGACTGACACTGAAGTACTGATCGTACTGATTAAGTGATACGTAGATCAACGAACCACTAGCCGAGCCGGTCTTTCATCAAAGAATGCCAAGTTGATATTATGATCACCACCAGTGGCGGCCGGTGGTCAAAATACGTGGGGGTTCACCGGATTACAACATTAAGTCAGAAAATAAATTAAATAAAGGTACATACGTATTTATAAAGAAGTTCTATTCTCTGCTCCTTTTGTTTATCGAAGACCTCTACCAATGCTTAACACTGATAGTGCGTTCAGTCTGTCCTGGCTCAACGTGTTTAAAAAAGATTTTATTCTTTTTAACGTTGAGAAACATCTTTAGCTTTCAACTGAGGTCATTCCAAAGGTCATGAATGGTGCACAAAAGTTTTAGTAATTTCACAGTCTCGGGAAAGTCTTCTAATAAACAAGAACTATAAAAAAGTTGTAAAATTGATAAAGCGCCGTTAGCTTTTGAAAAATTGTCGCGGGCGTAAATTGCACAGAGTTCACCTTTTAACTGAACTTTATTTAGTAAGTCATATGTTTTAAGCTTCACATTGAAATCATGTTCTGGGAAATTTGACCTGTATCGATTTTTATTAACTAGCTCATTATGGTGTTTAACTTAGGCACGGTAGACTGAATCCAATTGCATTCTTATGTCAACTTTTCCTAAAACCTTTAAGCCCAAAATTTTTTGTAAATGTAAATGACAAGAATTATGTTTTTTGATTTTTTCAGAAAGGTGAGTTACATAAGTAACACCGCTGATTGTCCAAACTGAATCAACATCGTAAATTAAATACGGAAAACAAAATAAACTATTCAATTGATCACATTCACAGAGCCACGAAGCTTTGTTATACATTGTTTTGTTAAATGATCGAGAAAACTTCTTCAATCCAGATTTGCACTCTTGTTTTATTATCAGTTCAGGTTTAGGTGAACCGGCATTTTTTATTATCACTTTGTTTTCAAATCTCGACCTATTGTTCTTAATGTATTCCACATTCAAACTCATTCCTAATGTATACGTTGAACAAACACAAAGTAATCATAAATTAGTATAACCAAATAAGATAATCAAAACTACACGTTTTAGTTTAACTTTCTTCTGAATAAACCGTTCCTTCTGATGTGTTGGTAAAACCCCGAACGCCGTCCTTGATATGGTATTATTTGCAAAGAATAGTATGCACTGGTATGTACCCACGTTTTCGACTGTTCCACAGAATATGCGACAAAGCAGTTAAATTTTGGATCGCAATCGAAAACGAACTGCTACGAACATAGGCACAAGTCAAAGTCGGTCTGCAAGTTTAATAAGTAGGTACCTTTTGAATGAGATATTATAACCGAACCGAGTTTCGTATTGTGATTAGTAGACATCGGATTATATGCACTAACTAAGTGCCAAAATATGCATGCAAATATGCACTAAAAAAGGCCGAAATATGCACTAAAAACTCTTGATTTGCCCAAAATATGCACAATGCAAAATCAAAAAACCATTTATATTTCTATATATTTTAATTAAAGACCGTACAAAAACAGTAAAATATTCTTAAAATTATGCATAGTTTTTGTGACAATATACAACTAAGTATTTTTCCAAATTTTCGAGCTCAAATTTGTGACGTTTGTCACCCAGTTTTAATTTGTACGCCGAAAACGACCTCTCACATCAACTGACGTCATTGGACAAAATTTAAAATTTGTCGCCATTTCTGGAGATATCTGTTTAGGCAAGGCATGACCTGTGCCGTTGATGTAGGCATTAATGTTCTTCATATCTTCAAGACTCGGGTTTTTAAGCAAAACAGAGTCTAACTTTTTACGAATCTTTTCTGATATTGAATTAGGAAGGGCGTTGGCGAGTTCGATCATTGTTTCCAGTATTTCTATTGCTTTAATTAGAGGAAGGTTTGTTGTTTCCAATTTTTTTATGGTATCTGGTAACTTGTGGAAATGTGTTGAGATGAGGGCGATATTCTGTTTAATGGATGCGTCTTCAAATGCTAGCTTGCTTGAATGAATTGCAATGGCCTCAGAACTGTCAAATTGCCCAACTACTTGTTTTACGGCCTCAAAATTTTCAGCATAGAATAATACTGCCTTTAGCCAAGTACCCCATCGAGTAATTATGGGTTCTGGCGGCAATGCTAGATTTGGCAATTGCTCTTTATAAGACTGCACACGCGACGGTGCTTTTAAAAACACTTTTTTGTAGAGGAAATCATTTTATTAACATTCCCATACTCTTGCCGTCTCTCTTCTGCAAGGCGATGAAACTGTTTAATAAATTTGGATAAAAAGTTTGCAAGGCTTGGCCAGCTTTCACCATGTATGGCGCAGCATCAGAAACAAACATGCAGATTTTTTCATCCACAGAACAATCGGGAAACAAAGATCTTATGGAATCATTTATGAAACGAGCAACAGTTGAATGATTTGTTTTTTCTAGGATTTTACAGGCAACCAAGTGGGGAATAGAGGGCTCCTTTGTTAGTTTTCCAACTATCAAATTCGCTATATATCGTCCACATGAATCCGTAGTTTCGTCAGCTGATATCCAGAGTAAATTGTTCTGCAGATCTGCACGAATTTCACTTAATACGTCTTTGTGGATAGCGGACAGGTAGTTTTTTCGAATCGTAGACTCTTCAGGGACTATCTGGTTCGTGCAATATTTCTTGAGGAATTTTTGGCATACTTGGTTATTCAGTTGATGAAATGGAATATTGCAAGCAACAAAAAACTCACATAGATCTTTATTATACGCCGTCTTCTTTGCACAGTCCGAAGTTGAAGGCATAACTTGTGTCAGCAGTTGCTGGCGACTTTTTGATAGTTTATTTCTTGCTGCTATGTGGGTTTTAGTATTTACGTGTTGGTCGATCTGATATTTTTTCGAACAAGGTATACGTTTGTCACAAGTCTTGCAGAAAATCACATTGTCATCAATCGTGAACTGACCGGGGTAACCTTTAATCCAAGATTCCATTAAAGTTAGATTATTCTTTTTTACTGGTGGCATTGTTAAAACTTTCGTAACCAAACACTTGTGTTTTAAGCGGGTGATTGAATTATTCTAGGGAGCTAGGTGACACTTACGCGTAGGGCACGAGTGCGGTGGCTGATCGCGCTCGTGCCCTACGCGTCATCGTCACCTAGCTCCCTATACGTAGGTGATACCTCCCGCTATTAAACGAAATATGCACGATTTGGGAAAAAAGGCTGAAATATGCATTAACGTCGTAATTAGAGAGTTATATGCATTTGCATATGCAAATATGCAAATGCATATAATCCGATGTCTAGTGATTAGCCATGTCGGAAATCTTGTTGGTTGTTCGGCGCTCGGGAGCACATATTAGCTGGCCGCCACTGATCACCACCCCCCGCCTCCCACTGACTCGGCAACAGTGCAACTGCAACATGTGGGAACAATCCTACCTCATAGTATTGAAGTGTCTGTATAAAAACATCACAAGGACAGAGGCCTCTAAGACATCAGGGTTGCTATTTTTGTTCCTTGCTTTTTTTATATTTATTTGATTGATTCGTTCTTTACCTTTGATTGATTTGATTGGTTATTTGTTAATCATTAATTTTGCTGTATCAAAACATCAGAAGGACAGTGGCCCCAGAGACATCAGGGTTGATATTTTCATTCCTTGTTTTTGATTGATTCGTTCTTTAAATTGGTTCTTAGACAACCATTAATTTGTCTGTAACAAAACATCAGAAGGACAGAAGCCCCTGACACATCAGGGTTGCTATTTTTGTTCCTTGTTTTTGATTGATTTGAATGATTGGTTCTTTAATTTTGATTGATGATATTTGTTCATTATTTTTTATTGATGAAATTGATTTGTTTGAAAGGTTCTTTATTTATTTATTCACTAAAGTGTACCCGGCGTTGCTGGGGATTATTCTTGGGAGATAGACATCTCTGACTTTTGTTGTAGGCCTTTTTAAGATTTACAATTCCGTCGTACATTATTTTGATGTATTTTATAAGGTTAAGCCAGCGTCCGAAAAGCGCCCGAAAATATTGTTTTTGCGACTTGATTACAAAACATCGACTTTTATCTACTTTCTATAAGTGTAATATGCATGTATTATATACATATAAATCTTCTGGAAGAAATTTTCTAAATGGTAGTGAATACCCTATCAGAATTTGTTGCTTGGCTTAGAAGAACTAAGCGCACCAAAAGAAAGACGCGGATAGCGACTTTATTTTATACCAGGGTTTTCCAATAAGAGGTGTTATTTTGATATTCAATCGTAAAAGATCAATGGTTTCGTTGCTTGTGTGGCACGTAGCGCCGTCTTGTTGAAAGTAAACGTTGTTCAGATCAATACCATCCAATTCCGGCCATAAAAAATCATGAATCATCTCTCGATAGCGCAATCCATTCACCGTAACTGTTGCTCCATCCTCATTTTCGAAAAAGTAAGATCCAATGACTTCCCCGGACCATAAACCGCACCAAACAGTCACACGTTGAGGATAGAGAGGCTTTTCAACAATAAGTCAGAGGTGTTATTTTGAATAGCCCGCTATTTCGGTAGATGTTACTTTTGAAGCTGTCATTTTTTGACATTTGACAAGTAGAAACTACGCCATTAATAAAAATGGAACGATACACACTTCAACAACGCATTGAAATTATTAAAATTAATTATAAAACACACAAGCAACGAAACTATTGATCTTTTATGATTGAATATCAAAATAACACCTCTTATTGGAAAACCCTGTATTTGACGTTGACGAATAATTTTTCTATGATGATTTAAAATGTGCCATTTTCGATTTGCCGCCAAAACGGAATCGTTTTTATTTCGTGAATTCGGCTGCATCGACGAGGTGACCAGATTTGAATAGCCAGGTACTCCTCCACCTTCCACTTCCCCATCTCCTTTCCCTCCACACTGCCTAAGCCTCAGATGATACACCGATTGGGGATGCCATAGTCTCACCGGCTCCAGACGGTTGGGAGCAGTTGGGACTCTTACCATAACAACGAAACAATACCAACATAATGTTAGCAAAGAGTTTAGGAAAAACAAATCCCAAATCGGGTAAACAAGAGTTCGGGCTTGTTTACAAAATTGAATATTTTAAAACAACACCCCACACAACCGATACAGATAGTAATAATAAATTGGCATAGTGAGTTTTGTTTATATGGATTAGCTGCTTTCTGTATAACTACGCTCAATCTCAATTATGCAGGTAGGTTCGTTTTTATCATTGAGAGAGGAGTGCCTCGCCGCATTTTTATTGTGATTCAGTCGCTCGATGAGTTCCATTGGTTTCATGTGTGCATCGTATGCACTACATGAGTTATACGAAATTATATGAGGTACACTTCAGCTCATAACTAACAATAAACGATAATGAATCTTATTATAAAGTTACTGAACCATTGATAAAACAGTGTTTATAAAACAGAAGTGCAAGTAATAGTGATAACACAGAGAAAGCGTTTCAAACGAAGAAGATTAAATATTATAACGTAAGTAGGTACCTGCATTAAACAACGTAATATCATTTTGCGCGATTCGGTGTAACATTTTCAAATTAAGAACTGATGATTTTATCTTTCTGTATCGTTTCAAATGCAGGCAAGCGATAAAGTAGCTACCTGTAATATTTTTATGCAAATATGCAGAAAATATGGACACGAGCATTTGATTTTAAAAACACTCATGCATAAGTTAGATAATAATGAGAAGTGAGCATGTCGGCTGTCGGAAATGGAAAATAATGCATTTTGGTAGCTATTTCTTTTGACGTCATGTTTTGACCTAATAATTTTAAAATTTAGAATAGATTATTTTATATATTCGATTTTTAAAAGCCCAAACAAAAATCTAAGGACCAACCTATTTTGATCGTAGTTTCATATTTTGGTTTAAATAAGAGAAGAAAAACTGTTCATATTTTTGACATCAATAAAAATGGCCGCCAAGTAAACAATCGATTTTAATTTTAACGAAATAACTATCAAAATGCATTATTTTCCATTTGCGGAAACTGAAAACTTACTTCTCGTTATTATTATAACTGATATAAAGTGTTTTTAAGGCGATGCACTACGTAGTAATGCAAAATCATTTGTTTTTGGTTTGAAAATTTGGTCGCCTAAAAATGTTTCAGATGCTTTAATTAAATACTGCGAGTAGAATACATATTGGCCTTTAAAATAATCTAGTATTTTTTAGATAAATCTTTTTATAAGCCCAGAAAAAAATAATGTATAAGGCCTATGAAAACTGCTTTAAAGATCAAAATCTCCTACTTACGAACCCATTTTCGGTTATAATTTTATTGTATAATGTGGCAAATTAAGTTATTTATAAAATGATCGGAAAAAAAATAAATATTTATGCCTGAACATCCACAAAATAAAATAAAAGGCACTTTTTGGCCATGTTTTTTTCTTGCATAAATCAAAACAGGCGGATGGTGTTAAGCGGGAATTTAAACCTTATTGCCATCTACGTAAGGGGTGTTATTTATAGCGGCTCGATTTAACATATTACACAACGTAGTGCATCGCCTTAAAACGAAATATTAACCTTTTTTATAAGACGATGATTTTTATTCTATACTAGTGGAATGCTTCACTATTGCTAATGTCACTGTATACAACAATGTTACTGTTATAAAACTGCATTACATCGACTTTAATTCGACTCCGTATCTCATGACAGTGCAGAGATATTTCGATAAGTATTCCTCAGACGTCCCTGACTTCTTCTATCATTTAAATATCTCTAAACACTCCTGGCACTAAAAAGAACAAACTTAAAAATTTTCAGCGATATCGTTTGACTAATTTTTGAGTTCTGCGAGCACAAACGTACGCAATATGTTTTTTTTATAGGTTAAAATTAGAAACCGGTTAGAATTTAACTCAACCATTTGGAATGCATTTTATAATATAAGACGTTGTTCTGCCACAGATCGCCTTCTATGTAGGTAAGTTAAAATTTGTGGTTGTTTATGAATTTTTGGATGAGAAGTCTGAAAAAAACAAATTAATGATAAAAAAAAATTATATTCGACAACAGCGCCACCTATCCGGTCCAAAACTATCCTATATTTAAAGCTGGAACCAACCATACAAATTCACAAAATTAAATTGAAATCGGTTGGGCGGTTTCGGAGATTAGAGTGTGCGAACATATTCTATATATTTATATAGAATAGCTGACGTGAACCCAGAATTGCTCGGGTACTTGTAAATGATTCGGGGTTGTGAATTCTACAGTTCATACATTCTCGATACACCTCTTTCCTCTTTCACCACTTACGTCTCATTTTACCACAAATTATTATTATTATTTGGCGGGTTGGAAATAAGCCGACCGACGTGGCTCAGTGGTTCAGAGCACCTGACTGGACATCAGAAGGCGCGGGTTCAATTCCCGTTGGCGGCATTTATTTTTACTCGGGAGATATTTTCAATTTGTATTGATATTACAGACGACTAATTATTGCTTATAATAATTTATTATTTAATTCATGTCTTTCTTGTCATCCCCGACATTTCTACCATTGACTTCATATAGTATGATGAAAACCAGATTGTTACTGTTAAAAAAACTACATTATGTCAACTTTAATTCGACGTATCTCAGAGATAATGCGTTAAGTCTTTCTCGAGCGTCCGGACTTCTTCTACCACTCACAACACACTCTAAGCACTCCTGGCATTAATAAGAACAACTGTGAAATTTTCAGCGAAATTTTTCGAATGGTATAGGAACGCGTGTGAAACAAACAAAGAAGCATTCATTTTTAATATGAATAGAAGATTTAAATTACACGTTTATTACGATATTATTTTATTCTCTATGAACACAATTTGTCCGTTTTCATATTGTTAAGTCATGATATATTCTGTGATGCTTCACGGGTTACAACTAGTTAACAATAAATTATCACATTGCCAAGTTGCATGCAATTTGACATCAAATTGCCAAGTTGCATCAAAATCAGAGGTACCTACCAACATTACTCGATTCACACTGTTGCTTTATAAATAATTTATAATGTTCTGTCAAATTTAAAAAAATCATTGTCGTTTTCAAAATTGTGTGATCAATAATTCAGAAAAGCAATAAAGTAGGTACCTACCTAAAAATCATAAAATTATTTTAATTTTGAATATCTCTTGTTCGAATTTTTGAATTTTAGAATAAAAGGTCATGAGGGGCAGTTTTACTATTTTGTGACATAAGTGACGTTAAAGTGTCGATAGTAAGTCGCTTTGTTGATTGGCAAAAGGCAGAAGTCCTCGCTTTCTGCGTCAGATCTCCCGCGAATATAGGCACATCATTTCAATGTCTCTCTTGTCTTTCTATTCTATGCTATAACATCTGTTCTGCCATGTGGTATCTTCAAGGCGTGTCGACGTCTACGACTGACGTTTTCGTTCACTTGTTCAACACATTTATTTATTCGTAAGAAACGAACAGCTTATAATATTGAGGTTAAATAAAGAATCCAAACAGTTTCTCGGGTATTTATTAAAACTAATAAGTAGGTAAAGGGGGAGGAAGAGGAATAAAGGATAGTTACTACAATTCAATATTTCTGAAGGTTATTACAATTATGAATGTATACATTATGAAATTGTGTCTTATACTGCGCTCACTTACGGCCGTTGTTCCCAACTTTTCGAACGATTAATCTCAGGCTCCGATCAGCCAAGTGATTTGTTCAGTAACGTTCAATTCGCCCGTTTCCAAACATCTTATCGGTCGATTATCTTTAATGGTCCTGTCCACTTTCATAGACAATAAAATTACAACAAAGTAAAAACTTTCAATGTTAAATTAATATTGACGAATTAATTATCTGATAGTATTATTGTCCTAGCGTCTGGACGATGTAGGCCCTCTGATTGGTCAAATTAAAATTGTCTGTTACGGATAAATTCTGCATAGGGGGTCTGCAGGCAAAAAAATACCACTCTGCCCCTCAATTTTAAGCAACCGTAAGGTTCATTTCGGTTTGCAGGCGACCGGATCCAAAAAAATATGACATTAAAAATTAAGACACGATTTCATACTGAAATAGAATCGCCACATATAATACGATATTTCTTCAAAAATATCGTTTCTGCTCATATAATTTTTGGATAATATCGAAGAATATATGTTTTAGAAAGTTCATAATCAATTGGATTAATTACATTACTATGAAAATTATCCACAATTACGTGATTATGTTTGACGTTTATAAAAAAATCACGCGTTCATTCAATATGGCCGATACGCGCGGCGCGGCAATAGATGGCCGACAGAGCGCACATCTGGCGGTATAAGAACGAACCAAATGAATGGCGCGAATATTTAAATATGCAAAATTACTTGACCATTCAAGCGTTTAATAAGAAGATTTCTTCTGGAAGCTTATCACTTTGCAATGGCATTTTTCACTATTATTTATAATTTTTTTTCCTTATTAATTATATCTGATTTTAATTGACATGTTTTCTAATTTCTAAAATTTCAAAATTATTTATTTGCGATGCTTTAATCCTGAGTGAAGTATTTTAAGACCTGAATTTTTATCGAAAGTGTGATCATTATTCAAAAGATGATTTGCAAACTCAGATTCACTATTTCCATTTAAAGCCCTGAGATGTTTTTTAGTTCTGACATCAATGTTTCTATATTGGTTCTACCTTTGTAAAAGAAATTACAATCATCCCAATCGAGTTTATAAACTCCTGATTTTTTTGTTTCATTTTCGCTATCTTTATTATTAAGAATATATTTCTTCATTTTGTTATTAGTGTAAAACGCCGGTTGAATAGTACCAGGAATGTTAGAATATATAATTTTATAAGTATCGATATCCACAAACAGAATTCTACGCCATTGTTTATATCTATCTTTAGAAATAGGGTAAAAATACCGTTTGAAGAGAATATGTTTAATTTTTTTATTTAGTCTTTCAACTATCAATTTATTAGAATAACCGTTATTAAATGCTATTGGTCTTATGAATATATTGTTTTATGGTTATATGCTATTGGTTGTTTTCAGGTCTTAAAATACTTCACACAGGATATAAAGAATCGCAAATAAATAATTTAGAAATTTTAGAAATTAGAAAACATGTTAATATAAAAGCAGATATAATTAACATGAATTTTTTTATAAACTCTCTTTTAAATATTTTCCCACTTAACTGGTTTTTCATATTGTAATTCCTAATTCTGATAAACCCAGCCTACTCTTACCCCTCCCCCCTCCTTCCACTTCTTCTTTCCAATTGTAATCTGTATTTAATTTTTGACTTTGGTGTATACTTCGTTCATGAAACATGTATTGGTTGGATATAATAAAGTGATGTTAACAAAGTTTTTTGTTTTTTAATAAAATAAAGTTTAATCGGATAACATTATTTTATCTATTTCCGTTGTATATCAATGCATACGTACACAATAAAATGTAAAAAATATATTTATTTATTAATTGGACAATTTGCATAGCGCCGCTTTTGTGAGATATGACCTCAGGGGCGCTATATTGTAATAATCTACCTTTATATATAGATTTTTACTCTCCTGATGAAGGTGTATATATAATCTAATTTTAAACTTTATAAGATACAGTAACAGTTGTAGGTAAAAAATTACCACCAGTTGGAGTAAAATTAACACCTTTTAATTAAACCGACTGCTAATCTCATCGCACAATTACCCTCCTTTTATTCATAAACACGGGTACAATTAATCAATATGTAATAATCTATTATTTCAGTCAACTTTGTTATAACTATCTTTAATTGTTGTGACAAACTATACGATATTGATTCAACTTATAGACATTGACGGTTGTAACATATATTTAAGCACTGCAAGTCTCCTATAAGCAAATTATATTTGGTACGATAACAGTTAATATCAGTTGTAGACATGTAATCAATAATAGTGTTTCATTTGAAATAATCCATCACAAATACCTAAAATTTCATTTATTTAAACAACTGTCATTCTTATTATACCTAAATTGAGCATGTTATTATTCATTAACTCCTTCCTGTTCTCTCTCTGAGAATGACCTAATATCTATCTATTAAATGTAACTGTTGTTAGTATCACTCAAATTGGGCGAAGCCCAACAAAGTGCCGCCCGCAGGGCCTAGCAGCAAAAACCCGTGGAGCGGGTTTTTAACTGCTAGTTATATTTATTATTAATGGACATACATGTTTTTTTAAATACTGTAATACATAAACCGATATTTTGTATTTTTTTGAACAAACGTTTGTAATAATGTTAAAAATAAAGTGTTAGCTTGACTTTGATGCTACCGTGTCTCAGGGTCGCGAATATTTTTGACTCTGTCGACACTTTTTATAACTATTGATTTACTTAGGCAGGTTTAATCCAGTAGTTTGGCTATCTTCAATCGGTTGATTCAATCGTCACCTTTCCGTTGAAAATAGCGTAGTCGTGCGTTTGAGTAGTTGGTGATGATCTGGCTGATAAGTCACACAAACCATCAGGGAAATTAATTCCCTATGAAAAAAAATTGGTTGATTATTAAATTCACTCTGCAGGAGAAGTAACAACTTATAAACCAGCCACCAAATACATAAAAACAGAAGACTCACCAGAAATATCACTCGCAATTGAGTTTAGCTCCTTAATCTTTAAATTCGGCAGCGGACTGGTGATCGGCACAATAATATTTGCATTCGCACTATGAAGCTATAATCTGTCACCACCAGCTCTCAAGAGAGTGGAATTTAGAATAATAATGAATTAGCACATTGTGATTCCAATAGCACTGCCACATTATTGTGACAAAAATATATTAATCCTTTAGTCTTAAATCGACCTCTTTTGACAAACGATATAATTCGGATGAATCCATCTGATTAATGCAAAGATGACTGTAATTCGCTATCATTCACCTGCAGAGCAAAATCTATACAAAACTGACCAGAGATGTCTCTTCTGTCCACTATTTTTAATTTTAAAATTTTATTTCAAACTAATTTTAAACCTACTGCTTCTCCAATAGTGTTGAGCCAAAATTTCGGCTCAACAGTTGATCAGTAGGATTGGGAACAACAGTCGTTCGGAGAATAATTGAATTTTAGGTTGGTTCTGCAATCTGCATACGGACAAATAAAAAGTAAATGAAAACAATGCGATAAACGCTACAAAACAGATTGAAAAATAAGATTGAAAAATACATAAATAATGTAATCTTTTCCATTATACTCGTAGGCAGGCATTACATAATAAATAAAGATATCAATTTTGTTAGTTTTTAAATTCTAAAAATATATATGTTATTTTTGAAGATAATATCTACAGATAATGTTTACAGCTTAATAATGCAAAATGTAATGAATTATTAAGTATGTTGTGATGATTCTACTGATAATAAATTAATAATGTCATCGTATGCCCATTGTTTCGGTAGATAACAAAACAAAAACATTTTTAACAAAATTAAATCTGTAAGCATTGTGACATGGTAGTGAGGCATGGAATTAGCAGAGGAAGGTTGAAAGTAAAACAAATGCTTTAGTAATGAGATCCCTGAGGCGTATGTGTGACATGTAAATCGTGAAAGTAATGTGAAGATTCACACAGAATACAAAGATTTGCAAAATACTTGTTAAAATATTTGTTTTTTTTTATTGGTTTGACTGAGGATTGAACCTTCCTCCCCAGCGTCTGGCTAAAATTAGTGAACCGCAGTATCAACTTAAGCCAAATCCTAATTGGATGGTACCGAGATTTATTTCGAACCTAGTACTGCTATAATTTTTTATAACGACATTGAATTTCAGAGAAATGTTTGTGTGTGCGTGAGTGCCACCAAAAGTTTGTAGAATGCATTGTCAACGATAGCAAATCTGCCTGCCGAGTTTCAGCTTAATCGGATTTTGGGAAGTGGATAAATTTCTGCTTCCAATATTCAATTTCATTAATTAAATTATTTATTTTTCATTCGAGTAAAAAAAATCGAAATTCAAATGAAGTATTCAAAAAGGGACGCTTTGATGGTTTGTGCAAAGCGAGTTTTTTTACAGCTCCACACATGGCACTGAGGAAATTAATTTCCCTATGTCATCTGCTGATGAGATGCTGGGTGGATGTTTTTTTTAAGAAAGAAACAAGGGGAGGTTCTGTAAAGGAGAAATGTATGAGGGTTCTGTGAGAAATTACGAGAAACGAACGAATCAACCGCATAGTATTTTCCTTTCCCATAATTCGTGGTTCGGCTCCCCCAAATTTTGTCATGTTTATACACAGCCTTACATCCGTGCGATCTGGGAGTATCATCCACTCTGGAATAAAGTTATGATTTTACACAACGGCAATTTAACGGAAACGGCTACTTATCAGCAGGAACTTAGTTGAACAACACTATAATATTAACAACGATAATCAAATCAGCGATTAATCATCATTTTTTGTTGGTTTAACACTTTATAAATGTGCTATTTCATTATGAGTTTTAAAGGCGGTCTCCACTGCCTGCTTGCTTGTCTAAACCGCATATGTAACTGAATATAGCTAAGTGCAAACTTATAAATTTCACTAAGAACACCAACAAAACCCTATATTCATATAGCATATGTGGTCACAATCTGGAAACAGTTGAATCGATCAAAGATTTAGGAATTATATTCGACAACAAACTAACGTTCAACCAATACATTAAATCAAATAAATTATTTGGTTTTATTGTATGATCAACTAAACTGTTCGAGAATTCTAATAGCCTAATATATATATATATATCTATTCAATTCGCGCAGTGTTCTTGAGTATGGGTCAACAGTCTGGAATCTACATTATATCATACAGGTATCTAGACTTTGAATCTGTCCAAAGAAAATTTACACGGATTTTGTCTTATCGATCAGGTTTCTACCATCTACTAGAACTAGACGGTTACGAACAAAGACTTACATATTTCAAATTAGAGAGTCTAATTAAAAGACGAAACATAAATGACCCCTTAATGCTTTACAAAATTGTGAATAATTAAGTAGATAGTAACATAGTCCATCTAATCAAGTTAAACGCCAGGCCCAAATTCACTAGAAACCTCAACATATTTTGGACCGAAAATTTTACCAATAACACTGGTTATTTTAATCCTATGTCTAGAATGTCTTGATCATACAACGATATTGCCAAAACACATGCTTGCATAGATATTTTCGTAAATAATATAACTTGTTTCATGAGATATCTCCACGATTTCTGTACCTAAAAAAAACAAATATTGTTTGTTGATTTTTGATGGTTTGATATTTTCTATTATAATAAATTAAAAATTAAATAATTAAATAATAATTACCTAATTTAAACATATTTTAAAAATTATTTTGTCTTGTAATTTTAAGCTTTGTCTAAAACAATAATGATATTGTTGTGATAGTGAATGTGCAAATGTGATTGCTGCAGACACATTAGTCTAGGGACATTTATATTTGTATGTAAATTTATTTTATTCCATACAAGAATGTACTTTAAATGTCCTGTTTGTGTCTCAAATAAAAAATTAAAAAATTAAATAAAATTCACATCGAATTGCAAATTATTCCAATCAACACAGAGTTGCAGACATTTATTCATTTATTGATCACCCGTAGGGCTTTTACAGACATAATACATGGTAACAATTATTTTATAAGCAATAATTATTAGCCTGAAACACTCATCCACATTGAAAAATCTCCTCATAAAAGATACATGACGCCAACGGGACTTGATCCCGTGTCCTAACAAGCAGTAATTGTTGAATGAAACACTAGTATATATTGAATTATTTCGCGGATAAGAGATAAGCCGCCATAGCTCAGTGTTCAGAGCTGTCGACCGGAAATCTAAAGGACACGGGTTCAAGTCCCGTTGGCGTCATGTATCTTTTATCAGGAGATTTTTCAATGTGGATGAGTGTTTCAGGCTAATAATTATTGCTTATAAAATAATTGTTACCCTTTGTGCCATGCATAAAAAATCTTGTCTTAAACATTAGTTTACCAAAAAAATAATAAATAATACATGGTGAATAATACAGAATAAAAATATAATAATGCAATATATAAGTTTAAACTATAAGTATCATTAGTTACAATAAATTCCATACATGTTTACACTATCGGAGGGCTTGATTAAAGAACTACAACAAGTTTACAAATCTATTTCATTATCTTTTTGCTCCCGTTAAATAGACTTTTACATATTATAAACTCAAACAAGAATGAAATAAATTATTTTATTTTATTTTTATCAAACATCGAAGCGCTTCATTTTCCACATCCAGAATTAAACCATTTCATAAAATAAATCAGCTTTGTTTGAAGAAGAAAAAACTAAATAGCATAGTAATGATCAGCAGAATCCATTTCTAATCAAAAAAAATACCCTTTAAAATTCAAGTCTATGTCTATGAAAGGCGATTTTCAGCCCACTGTGCGACGTTGAAGAAGAAATGCTACAATAATATGGTAGGTACTGTCTTGTAACTGTCCTGCCAGGAACAGAGAAAGAAATTAAATATAGCAAGTCAGGGGTATTCATCAAATTAATAGTTTTAAACAAACAAATTAAATCGCAAATAATTCTTCGTTCCGATAACTTTAATAAATTTAATGAGTAAATTAGGTAGCCGTAATCTAGACATTCTCTAGGAATACCTACTCTAAAATTTACATATCTTAAGAATTTATTTTGGATTCTTTCAACGGTGTGTGAATGAACTTCATAATTAAATTAATAATAATTTTAAAAATAAACTATTTATATCAGGCACCACTTATGCGTAATATTCTTCCAAATCATACGTCTACCAATTCCATAGTTAAATTTAAAAAGTTAGTTAAGATGTTTGTACTGATAAACGATTGTATTAAATTTTTTATCCTTGTCTTTTTAAGTCCCATTTGCTAAAAACTGAATGTCACCCTAGATGTCTTTATTATCTACTTTGTTATTTCTTGGGAATAATGATGAATGATTGTGGTTCAAATATTGTTACAATATACTGTCTAATTACTAATTACCCATCTGTTAACTCATCTAGTACATATTTTTTCTTTCTTTTTGAAATATTTTGTGTTTGTATGTAGAATTACTTTATGTGATTACTCTATGTTTGCTTCACTCAAATGTGAATTGTTAACCTCGATACAGGCTTAGGACGGGTTGTTTCGGAGAATTTGAACAATTCATCAAATTTCAACGTTCATTTTCAAGTTCTGTGAAAGATTTTTTCAAATTCTGTTTTTATTTCAGTTTTGTCATGCAACTAGCCTACAATGATATAATAACAGAACTTGAATAGGACTTTCACAGAACCCGAAAATGAACGTTGAAATTTGATGAATTGGTCAAATTCTCCGAAACAACCCGTCCTTAGTCCTAGTGAGGTTGATTTTTATGAGAAAAAAACATGATTTATATATTGTGAGATGCTATAAATAAATAATTTGGAGACCAAACTGACAAGGAGGAAAAATCTTCTTTCCTCCATGGTTGCAAAGGAAATAAAAAATAACAGTTTTTTTTGTTTACGGAACGCTGCTTTTCAGTGGTTTCACTTAGAACAGTGTTCAAAGCACAATCCAGTAAAATAATGTTTGCTTATTAACGCATTTTTAATACTAAAACTAAATTTATGGGTATTTTTTAGGTTATGTCGAGTATATTTATAAATAGAATATTGCGATATTTTACATAAAATTCTGAAAAACAAATTAACTTTAATTGAGCGCAGTCGCAATGACTAAACAATAAAATGGACTATGCACTCAATAAAATCATCATCGTAAACATATTTTGCAGTCTGACTTTTGTTTATTTTTTCCGTTTGCGCACTCCATCACTAATGAATACTAACTAGACCGATATGACTTTGGGGATCTGGTGAGGAGGCACGAAATGAAAGATGTTGTGAAGGTCACAGTGATTTATTTGATGAGTCAGTTTGCCGTGATGAGAGTTGACGTAGGACTTATGTTGTATTCTCCGGATGCTGGCTGTGATGGCTGGTCAAGCGCGGGTCAGTAAGTCGACGCCGGGCGCTGGTGACCGGACTCGTTGACTGTCAGGCACTGGCGAACTTGGCAATCAGTACTCCAGTGCTGACGGGAAGGCCGAAGGTGCGGTGGACCTTGTAGGCGGTTGAGCGGGAGCTGCGTAGACCAGTGAGGATGCTGCGTGTCCTCGTGGTGGTCATGGTGCATGGATGAAGCGCTGGTCAGAGTCGCTGGAACCAGGGCGCTGTAATCCGTTGTAGCGCTGGCCAGGGACGGCGGCCGGGGCCAAGGCGCTAGGATGATGTCCCGATGGAGTCCATGATGAATACGGACGAAGCCGGGAATATTGTCATTCGCGCAAATAAGGTGCGCGGATTATCACTCGTTGATCCTTGTAAACTGACGGCGGACTGATGACTGACTGACTGACAGCCGGCCCAAGAACAACACTGGTTCGAATCCGCCCAAGCTGCGCAAGTCATGCATCATAGCCCAGGCATCTTTTAGCTGTTTTATCGGAAAGATTTTATTTAGTAAACATTGTATTATTCCAAATAATGCGTTGTATTTAAGAATTTTATTTTATTTATTTATTAATCTTAAGTTAGCTCACATCTTCGTGTGTGCTAATAGTTTTATAAACATATAAACATGTACATTGCAAACATAATCTTTCTTTAAATATTTCAATAAAGTCACAAAAAAAGAAACATTAATAATTGAGATAGACATATTTTCTTAATTCATTTTTGAACTTATTAATATTTTCTATCACAGCAATTTCCTTCGGGATTTTGTTATAGAGTTGAACGGCCTGGTACATCAGAGATTTTTGGGTGCTTGTTTTTTTTCTTGTTGGCAATCTAATTTGCTTAGAATTTCTCGTCCCGTGTCCGTGTATCTCGTTATTGTAATTTATTTTTCTTTTCAGTTCCTTAGACATCATCCCTAAGTTAATTTTATGTATAAAAATAAGTACATTCAAATACACAGTTTGCTTCACCATAGAATGCCAATATTTGCTTGAATGATGCATACAATCATAGTTCAAGTTCCAAGTAGAGTTCGCAAGACAGGTCACAATAATTTATTTTATAGTCCATAAGTGGTTAAATTAAAAACTTTTTTATTATTTTAAATGGTCAGAATGTAAGATATATTATTTCTTAGTTCTTAGGTAAATGTATTGTTCGAAAAAGAGATACCTGAACCATTCTGTTGAGTCACATCATCGAGAATTGTCGCGTGATTCTTTTGGATTCTCCTTCAATCTTGTTAAGTGACTAAAATATATTATTTTATAAAGAAAGTGAACATACACTAAAAATATTTTTCCCAAATTTTTTCATAAATATATTTTATATAAAACGAATTGAAGTGACTAAAACTTTTATAAAACCTTTCTGAAATCAAAATTCAAATTCAAAAAATATTTATTGCACAAAAATACAGAGTACAAAGGGTATAGCTTATAGGTTACATCCTATTTCTTCCAGCTAACCCAACAAATACACATCATATTACATAACCCAACAATTACATGTTAACAAATGTATGTAAATTATAAATAAAAAAACAAAGGTAATTAATTTATGCAAGGTATTCATTTAAGGTGTAGTGACATTTGTTTAAAAGAAATGTTTTTAGTGATGATTTAAATTTAAGTATGTCGGTTATTTGTTTGATGCTACGTGGAAGGTTGTAATACACTTTAATGGCCATGTAGTGTGGTCCTTTTTGAAATATAGTTTTGTTTGCTTTTGGGATTAATAAGTTTTCTGTGAACCTTGTAGCGTGTTTATGTGTTGAGTTTTTTTGTTTGAACTTTTCTGGAGATGATCGAACTAACAGGCCATTATATATATGTCCGTCACTGTCAGAAGTTTGAGATTTTTAAAAATTGGTCCACATGAATCCTGGTGATCAGAGTTTGTAATTTTTCGTAGGCACCTCTTTTGTATGATAAAAAATCTTTGCATAATTACAGATGATTGTTAGTTTCGTGTATAGTGGTAATTATAGTTCACGAGATTAAAAAAAACCGTCGGTAAGCGAAGAAGATTTCATTTATGTTTGTGCTCAAAATTGTAATATATTTAATCTATTTTTTATACTAAAATCCAAAAGAGTACTTCATCTGCTTTAAAATATAGTGTTTTATTATGAAATACATCCAAAAATAGCGAATTCATCTGCAATTAAACGATATACGATTTTTCCAGCGTCTACAGCATTTTGGCAATACATTGCAAAATATCAGAGGCTTTAAAGAAAAACATTAATTCTTTTCAGATACCTGTTTTGGTGAATTGAAGCTTCATTATCAGCATGGCTTCACAGGGTGAGTGTAACTCAGTATTATTCTCTACTGTATTGATGGATAGGTACTCCATTAATTTTATTGACCATAATAAAATAGGTCCTTATGAAGTAGGAATAATATAGGTGTGGGTAACGGTAGGTGGAGACAATGAAAGATGTTATGTACCAGGTATCATTGTGTCTGTATTATAGAGACAATGTTGGTGTATGCATCACTTTGCGATGTATATCAACTATCAACTAGGTCACTTCGCGATGTGGATCTGTGCTCAGTGATATTGTGGTCAGCTGGTGTTTCCTGGCCCTCAAAAAATTGAAAATTGATTCACAAACATTTAGCTGCAAAATTGTAAAACCTGGACGGGCCTGCAACTCTCATTCAATGAACTCTAGAGCTTCGATTTGCTCTGAATGTAAGTGTCATTTTTTAAATAGGAATCGATAAAGTACCTACCTATAATATTTGAACAGAACTTTATTAAAATTGGAATTATAACATCCCGTGATTTTTCACGGCTCTACGTTGGTTAAACATTATAATTTCGGATGTGATGTATGTAACATTTACTAGCGCAGACCCGTGAAAAATCACGGGATAGCCTGAATTCTTGACCTTTGACAAATCAGTTAAAATTTTATTACTTGTCTGAACTCTTCACGCTACTGATTCCAATTTTGAAAATGATTCTTAAATTCAAAAAAAATTGAGATCGTTGAACCAGATTTCACGGGGAAAACAACCACGCATAGAAAATTAAAATTTGCATGTTTCATAATCAATTTATGTCGTCGTTCTTACAATAGTTGGTGATGTAATAATGATCAGCATAGTGGCCTTTCAAGCAGTTGATTGGGGTTCGGTTCTCGGCAGTGGCATCTTTTTTAGTATTTTTCACGGTTCTGCACTAGTATTTTTATATTTGTTTTGGTGTTGTAGTGTTACCTGTGGATGAGCACATTCGCACCCTTCTGGAAGGAGACGCCGATACGCAGCCCTGTGACGAAGGGGAATTAGAGCAACTGGACATACAAGCACCCCCATGGTTCGACGAAGACAAGTTCAAAAGGTATGTACAGAATTTTACAGCAGTCCGCTTTTACCACGTGGTATTTTTAAAATATTTTATTTCCGCTTTGTAGGGAGCATTTAGTAGGATGGTCTGATGTACACTCTAGAGGTGGGTCCTGTGAGTACTTTTCGTTACTGGGTACAATGAGTACAGGTATAAATAAATACCGGTGACAAAATACTTAAGTATTTAATACCGACCTGAAGATTGATTGAATAAGCAATTTCTAAACTGGAGTCACATAAATTCTACCCACAGATTCCCCACAAATTTTCTTACGTTAACTTGATTCCCCGATAATTGTTCGAAATCCATGGGGGGAGTTTGTTGGAGAATTTCTGTGAAACGTAATTCCTCACAAAAAATAATTCAAATGTGTGATTGCCCACAAAATGTTTAAAATCCATGGGAGGGGGGTTGTTAGAGAACTTCTGTGAAAAGTTATTCCCCACAAAAAAAATACATATGTGATTTCCCACAGTAATTTTTCAAATCCCTGGGGGCGGTGACTACGAAATTCCCTGTCGAAAGATTCCCCACATTTTTCCTATCAAAAATAAATATCTTTCAAAAATACCTGGTAAAAATACCCATTAAAAATACCTGGTAAAAGTACCTATTAAAAATATTTAGTCCCAGTATAAAAAACTTGTGAGTATTTTGGAGCCAGGTATTTCGGAGATTTGTCACAAGTACAAAGTATCGCATGAAAATACCCGGTACTTTTACTGGGTACGATAAATACGCCTCACCTCTATTACACGCATTATGGGTAAACGTAACGTAATGCGTTCATATATATCGTCGGTGATTCAATTCAATATTGTATTTGTATGCCTTTCGTGGAAGAATTGAGTTTTTATACGGACAAAACTATTTATTCATATTGCTTATGCTTATATACGGGCGCAAACAAATAATTCATTTCAATATTTTAAAGCATAACTTGCAAAGAGTGTTTTTTTCGTAAAATAATTAATTTAACGCCATCTATGAACGCGTACATAATAACGCGCGTTTCTTTTACCATTAAGTAGCATTGTGAAACACTGTGATTTTTTTCACACATATAACATATTACATAACACAAAGTAATGATTTTTTTATTATTTACGCATCATACTTTGCGACTTTTTTAAAGTAATTTCATATAATATTTGTTTCAACTCGGCAAATGTAGAGAGATTATCAAAATAACATATATTTTCTATGGGCTTAAAGATCTAAAGTGGTCAAGGGAAGTATTCCACAAATAGGTAGAAATTCGGAATGCATGGTAATAACCAGCGATTTTATTAAATATAGAAGGAAGAAGTAGTACGCTTGGTACAACTGATCGGTCCGAATCCATGGATATAATTATCTATCCCATTATTTAGTATTTATCCCCCCTCAATACCCTAAAATAAAGCCAGAATCTTAACGACGTAAGTGAAGCAGCCGTGCACAATAATATTCGACGCACGGCTCTGGTGTATTGGACAGACCTGCGGTTGAATTTGCTCTATCAAATCTCTAAAATAAAGTGGGAATCTTAACGAAATAAGTGATGAAGTCCGGCATAATGGACGGTCCTATGGTCGACTTTGCCCTATCAGGCCTAGAAAATTGATCTTTCCTTGGGGTTTATTATAATTCTTTCTGATGAACGCATTACTAAAATCTCAAATGTTTCTAGAGGGATCCCTCGAGAAGTTACTTATTTATCGTCTGGAATAATAAAATCGGGTGCTTACCGCTAATTTAATAGATGAAAAACGTTTTATAAAAATTTAAAACCGTTTTACATAAATTATTTTAATGGTAAGGTCCTGTTTTTATTAATCTTAATTATAAATAACTTACATCCGTAAGGATTCCATCAGAAATAATTAAAATGATAGAGCGTCGAGCAAGCCCAGGTTATTAGAATCTCAAAATATTATTATGAATTTAAATTAGTTGTAGGTAGACATCACCTGTGTTCCCGTTGGACTAACGGGTATATTTTTAAAAGACCAAGGACCTATTCCTACTGCCACAAGGCAATAACAAAATCTTTTCCAGGGGTCAAGAATATATTCGTCGCAACTTAATGGGTGTATTCGGGGTGACTCTAAGTGGACTAGTGTGTGTCTTGGCAGTGCCAAGCATCCTTAAGATCCTTATCAAGACGCAGAAGTCTTCCTCGGTGGAGGGGGCCTACCGGAGGTACTTGTCCACCAGTAAACACGTCTACAGCTGGTACTTTGAGGACATCAGGCCGGGAACCACGTAAGATATAATGATTTTTTTTAATGTTATATATCTAAATATGCTATATCTCCAGGACAAAAAAAGAGTACCTTCCCAGAAGCCGGTAAATCAGTCGTCACTGAAGGTTTTGATCAAAAGAATAAATCTGTCCTATCCATCGACCAAAGTATGATAGAATATCTTGAGTAATCACAACGTTTGGTACGAATGCTATTTTACTTTTATTTATTTGTATTTTTATATATTAGATAAAATATATGACACTTAATAAATAGGTCCCAATGGTCATGCAGTTTAAGACGCCTGTCTCGGTAAGACATGAGATCCTGGGTTCAATTCCTAGTTTTTGTTTTTAATAAAATTTTATATAGAAAGACAAACATTAACAAACAATAACAAACAATAACCTGACAATATAACCGGGCAAGCCACCCAGTGAGGCCTACATTACTGGAAAACATAAATTGTAACAAAATAATGTACCAAATAAAAAAAAAAAAAAAAAATATATATATATATTTGAAAATATTCTACTACCACTACAGTAAGCGGAAAATATTGCTTGTATTGTGATGGAGGACTTAGCCGGCCGAGGAATTGAATGAGCGACGCCTGGGTCAACTCAGTTACTGACCGGTCCCAACTCAGTTCAAAACGTTGGCTAAAGAAGAAGAAACTAAAAAATAAAGGAGAAGGGGGACAGAGAGTTAATTATGGGAAGAAGAAGAGAGAGGAAGAATAGTTGGAAGAGTTATATTTTTATTTTTCTGTGTCTTGTTATTTTTCATGTTTTGTTTAGATTTATAAGCATTATCTTCTTTTTCAATGATATGAATACATATTTACTTATATTGATTTATACATTGATGTATTATATTTAGATGAGACATGAAGCGAAAAAATAGTTTTCGCTTTTTTACATCCAACTGACCTCCAACTCTGGCCAGCCCTGATCCAAAGGGAGCCTGGCGAGTGTAAAATTTTGACGCACCTTGTCAAAACAAGGTTGGCCGGCCCTGAATAGAGCTACCTCTGTCTATACTCATATCTGCCATGATGATGGACAATGCAAAGCTTTCAAAAAGACTGGTTCGAGTAGGAGGACAAAGCGCTACACAGCTTTATGCCCTTAAAGTCAAACAACATAATTATATTAAATTTGTTACATAAAATCACAATATTTTTCAGTACGTGGCAATCTCTGATAACAGTCCGCACGCGCCATCTGAAGAACAGCAAGATATCTCAGCTGCATGGTGGCGGTGTCATCTCCCAGCGGGACCTGGTTCTCACGCAGTTCGGTTTCTTCTCCCTTGCGCTCCTGAAACCGCAGATTATTGGCATGGAGCATGACAATCTTCAAAATCTAGAAGCATACACGCATTTCTGGAGGACCATTGGATATATGATTGGTATACAAGACAGGTAAGAAATTCCCAATCTTCAAAAATCACTCAATAAAATTTATTTTTCATCTTCTGATACCGGCAATCAGAGGATTGTCTATCATCAGGCCAAACTTCACCCTAAAACTATACTCTTACCAGTCACAAGTTTCCAATGACAAGAAGTACAGTTTTCATTCTGTATTATGTTTATCATTCCTTTCCTGAATCGGTTAGGTAATATTCTCGTGTTGCTTCCCAGAAAGTTACCAAGTTATTAGAGTTCTAGTACAATTTCGCAACTTTTGGCCACTCGACGAAGAATTAGATTCCTTATATGTCCAGGTTTTTGAGGATGCACCTAAATATCCGCATTTGCTTAGTTTAGGGTCAAGTTCTATTTAAAAATATCTCAAGTGAAAAGAAGAAAAGCTGTTTGAATATCTCACTCGAAACTCTTGAAATTTAAATTATTCAGCAAAAAATATTTGTTTTTCTTCTTTCAGATATAATCTGTGCAGACCATCCCTTGAAGAGACCAAATTAGTATCCCAAGTAATATGCGACAAAGTCTACAAAAAGTTTCTTCAAAACCCTCCGGAATATTTTTTCCACATGGCAGTGGATATGCTGGACGCGATGTGCTACTTGGACACGTCTCTCAACACAAAAGCATTTATCTATTACACATACCACTTAGTTGGAATTCCCGGATTTACGGTCTCTAAGGCCAACCTTGAGGTACCCTACATAACAACGGGAAAAATATTTGAAGAAATAACTGAGAAAGGTGATAATCCTACTAAGAATTGTGACAATTCAAACAAAGATGTGTTTGATTCACTTAAAAGTTGTAAAGACTTAAAAAAGAATGGTGACATTATATCCCGAAACGGTGACGACAAGACCAACGAATTCTTAAAACACGAAAACATTTCAAAAGATAATGAACTAAACCCGGATAAACTTATTTCCAGTTTAGATTGGGGGGCAAAATTAACGCTTTGTCTTATATTTTGTGTATACAAGTCCTGGCTGTTTACAGGTTTTGGACGTTGGTATTACAATCTCAGGACAAGGGTAATAATGTGGTTCGCGTGTTACTTACCCTTCATTGCTTTCTGGAGATTTGGAATCAAACGATCTTACGTGAACATGTTTGTCGATGATCTTATATTGCCTGGGCAGCTGAGGACTAACAAAGAAGTATTGGATAAACTGTATACATAGTTAACTAACGAGATTTTAAGAGCCAGCCTTCCGTGTAAAGAATTTAGATTTGGGTAACACCCACAAAAAAAACAATATTTAGTTTTAAAAGAATCCGACAGAGGTGTCACTGTCAGAATTTGTATTAGGTATAATTTTGGGGATGATTTAATAATTTAAATTACCGACATCTATTGCCATTTTAGAAAAACAAACCCATTTTTAGTTAGCACCAAGCAAATTAGAACGAAAGTTGAAATGAAGATGGTTCTCAAAATATGGGTTTTTTACGGATTTAATTAATTAAATATTTTTTTCAAATTTTACAAAAAAGTTATTTGTATAGGTATAAAAAATTACTTTACTTTACTAAAATACTTTTATAAAAGTTAATTTATAACTTTTATAAAATCAATTAATATTTATATATCAATAAGGTTTTTTTCATATGGTTATCTTTACAGGGTGTCCGGGGGTAAAGTGCTCAAACTTCAGGAGGTTATTCTAAATGCTAGTAGAAGTAAAAAAGAAATGGAAATTTTTCGAATTTCCAAATTTTTTCCATAAAAACTTATTTTTCGTAGAAGAAATTGTTTTTTTTGTATACAAAAAAATAAACTTTTTTACCCGAAAACTATCTTAAAATTCTATTTATCGTAGAAATTCCAAAAAAGTTTTTTTTCTTTTTTACTTGTACTATCAAGTAGAATCACCTCCCGAAGTTTGTGCACTTTACCCCCGACATCTTGTATAATATGCGTAATATAATATTTATACACATGTAATATCTACTTTTGTACATTTATATAAATTATATACACGTTTACATTTTTATGCTCATCAAATTTATTATATTATAAAGATAGATAGAAAGTCCCTTAGTGCCTCCTAAGGACTTACAAATCAGAAGACCTTTTTGTAATTATTTATTTATTCATTTGAACAATCCAATAATTATAAAATGAATGCAACATAAAATTATATTCTAAAATGTGAAAGGGGCTTTATTTACTTACATTTTTATGAAATTACTACTTTTAATAGTTTAAGCTTTCAGTGAACTTTCAATTTTATTTTTAACTTCTCTAAATATTATTTGTTTAAATTATCAAATATAATTTAATCACAAACACAAGATTGACTCAAAATGAAGGACTGGTGGTTCCGAAATGTTCCCATAAATACGGTGAAAGAACCCTAAACAATAAACTTATTACCCTAAACATGCTTCGAGCGAAATGCGGATCTGGAAACCTTATCGTCAATCTGAGCAAAGAGTTGGCCTAACGTCAAAAAAACTGTTGGAGTGTGACATGTGTCTCGTCAAATTTACAGTCATGGCGACTAACGCGCATTTCTCCCACTCCCTTGACACTAACACATTTTTCTTGTTGAACAATTTTTGGGACATCGGGGGTATGTTAACAGCCGTCAAAAGCTCGGACAGTTCAGCAAGTCCAATTCCTGCAGGAGTCATCCCCGATACTGCTGCTATATTGACGTCCATGGTATGTTTAGGTTTATATTTAAAAATGTCGCTAGAAGAAAGGTATTTTTCGCTCGAATAATCGCGTAGACCACAAGGTTCTCCTCGGCCGAATTTCGGTCGAACGACATATTCGTAAACAGGGAATTTCTGACATCGATTTCATTCGTGTGGCCGATGAGATATTTTGCCGCATCTGGAGGATACCTACAATGTCATTTGTTAGGTACTTCTCCCCACACAAAAGTTGGGCGAACGATTTTTTTTTCATAACAAATTTGCAATCAACTTTTGCCGTTAGTTTTGGTAATGTGGCACGTCGGATATTTTCATCCCAAAAATTACACCGGAAGTCGTCGCTTTCCAGGACTCCTCCCGGGCCGAAATCTGGATGAATGCGTTTTTTTAACTAATATTATTTGGGGTTAAAGCCCAGTACTAATTTGATTCATGTGGCCTATGGAATGGGATTTTTACGGTCATCGCTTGGACTAATAAAAACTTACCCCGTAATTTCTAATGCATTGGAATTAGTTTTATTTCCCAAAGTACGTATTCTGAAAAAAATAAAATAATATTTTTTATAACTTTTTACTACACAATACATAAATAAAAATATGAATTACTAATTTATAAAATAAATTATCATTTATAATAAATATAAGCTTATAAATCAAATATTGTATTTTTTTCTTCTCACCTATTAGGTTGCATCATGCGTTGAACCCTTTGGAGATATATTGTTTTCTTCGAAATACGAGATGTCTTTCGCGTATTTCCCATCTTTGAAAAAACAATATTTATTAACTGATATACTTTACACGCGTAAAATTATCTTTATAGGTTCAAATATTTGCACGTAATCGCACGTCTGTAGATCATAGAACGTTGAACGACACATCTACCCCCAAAGCCCTCGAGTTGGCGAATGAAGTTTTGCAATGAAAGATAGGTTAATCTTCATGTCGGAGCGAGCGCGCTATAATAAATATGATTTAAAAGCAATAAGCGTAAGCGACAGTTGTGAAAATATTTAATTAAACACGACTTATTTACAATAGAGCAAAAATTTCTTTAAAATCACCTTAAGTAGCATTTCAAGAAGCAATGTGATTTTTTTCATACCTATAACTTGTAATATAACAGAAACAAATGTGTAAATAATAATGTTTGGAGCATACTTTGCAATTTTTTTTCTATCGAGGGAATTTTATGTAATTAACGTTTCGGCCCTAAATATATTCAGATAATATCTTGAAAAATAGCATATATTTTTTTAAGAACTTAGAAACTTAAAGTGTTCAAGGGAAATATGATATAAATCGGTAGAATATCGGAATTCCGGCCCTTAATGGAGGCCATGAAAGAGAAGAATCTATGATGGACAGAATTATGCATTTTATCTTCAAGTATGGCTGGTTAATAAAAAATTTCGAGGGGGCAATATTTGTCAAAAACCGATACGTATAAATTTATATATATTTGGTGATTGCTAATGTCTAGTTTTTCTTTAGGATGTGATATTATGAGAAGATTTAGAGATCAGTATTGTCATCTTAGGGCAATTCAGACCAGAAGTATTGCTTTAAATAGTTTTACAGATCTACAACCAAAGATATTAGAAGAACGAGATGTGCTATGCGCAGTTCGTACTGAGTGGAATTGTTTTGCCGAGTGTCGCCGGTTTTGTTCACCAATACTACTGCACACCTTCGCTTACGCTAAGGCATCGCTAAGGTATCCGCACTAATACATAGAACAGATTTCTGTGCGTACACGTCCCGATACCGTTCAAAGTACCCTAATTAGGTAGTACTCCGGCTACGGTCCGGCGGCCAACATAGCATATCTCGTTCTTCTAATATCTTTATCTACAACCCTATGTATAATCAAATATGATTTAAGATTTTCACGGCCAAAAGCATTTTTGTTATTTGTTTTTTACATACATTTTGCATAATTTATTATTTATTTGTGTATTTACACCAAGTATTTTATTTCTGTGTATTTTTATTACTTATGTCATTTGTGGTATTGTGCCAATTAGGCCCCCTGTTCTTTCAAAATGTTGAAAAATTATTGGTTGTTGATTTTCGAAATTCTATCATGGGAGAATAATATTACACACTACAATTGCAGAAGGGCTGGGTGATGCCTACAGAGGATTCTGTGAATCTTGAGATATATATTTATTTAAGGTGGTTACTGGGATGTAATTGGGCATGTAATCATCAATTTTAAGGCTCCCAGAGGAGCGATTACAGTTCTACTTGAGGATAAGGAAATGTCCTTAACCTTAAAGACTGTTTTGCTATCGTCCAAGAGATGAGGCAGATTCCCGTTTTTTATCCTTATCTAAGGAATATACATATCCCTCATTATAATAAACTAGGGCAAGTAAGATAGCAGCGTATCACACTTATAAATTGCACTGGTGTACAGTTAAAATATATTTAGTGTTATCAATAAATTGTGTTGGTGTGTCAATTTTCATATAAATTATTGTTAAATATGCACAGAAAATATTTGTTTTATTATAGTACTTTTCCTTAAAGCGGATGAGTCGGTAAGTGGTGTAAGTAATGAACTCGATTCTTCCTACTGCTAGCCGAGCATCATTACCCTCCAAGCGATCAACCATCTTGAAGCCTATGGCAGAGAACTGGGCGATGGACATCTCGATTAATGTTAGATAGGTGGGTATCTTTATATGTATGTAGAAAGAAGAGTGTCTGTGACAGAAACCAGGCGGATACCGGGTGGACACCGGGTGGACAACAAAGCGGGCGTCGTGGATTTGGATTTGGGGAAAGGTCACTGTTTACGTTAAATTTCCAAAACCTCTGTGGAAAGCCCGGGTAACGCCGGGGATTTTTTAATTTTTTTTTTAATATTTAATAAATATTTACACGATGATGCAGTACATTTTCTTTTGACTGTCACACTAGGCGAATGCCCGTGTTGTGGTAGTATTATATATTATTTAAATTCTGTGGCAGGAGTGCGGGTGGACGGCTTGGATTTGGTTTTTATACAAATCTACAGTTTTATTCTGAAATTTATTTGCACATTTTACCTTCAAAACAAGAGGAATTCACTTTCTACAAATTAATTTCGAAAAACTACCCCAACACCTTCTCCCACTCATTAAAGCAGACTTTTTTATACTTCTTGAAATGAAATTTTGCACGCTTGACGTTAAAAATAAGAGGAAAATTACTCTCTAGATATGATTTCGAAAACAGCAACTTATTTTTCGTGACTGCTCGGGAAACGTTAGTATATAAGTTACATAATATGTCCAGGAATTAGTTTGAGAAATTATAAAATAGTCAAATGAAAAAATATTATTTGCGTATTGTGAAAAATATATTAGACCGTAAACTATAAAATATATTATTATGAAGGGGGTGACAAATTACGCTATAAGTTCAAAGCGTTTTATATAACTCCATATTCATCGCCATGCAATCTCATACAGACCTGTCACACCTAAAAAGATGATGTGCTATAAGTGTGGGCGTGGCAACGATATGCGCTGTGATCTGCTAGCCAGGCTATATTTGAAAATTACGCGACCCTCTCTTCTACCTACGGCAGGAGAAGGGGTCAGAACCATTTTTAGGAGCGCCGTAATTACGCGGCTGTCAACTGTCAAAGTGACAGCTCCCATACAAAGAAATGATATTCCGTGGCAGTCCCCCAATTGATCTGACCCCCACTCCTGAGGAATATTATAGCTTAGTGTGTCAGCCCAACATATAATAAGTACTTGCCACGCCTAATTTATGCTTTGAACATGTCTTTGTTTCTAAATTACAATTTCGTTAAAGTTTCGATGTAGAATAGTGTTTTTTCATGGGCGTCCTTTTTGTATGGGCCGAAAACTAAGTCCATCATCTTAATGATTTTATTTATTTTATGTGATATACGTCATATAAATAACCATTGGCGTACCCCGGATTTCAATACTGTGACCTCGATCCCGAGCCAAGGAACTTAACCGCTCAGTCACAAAGGTCAAATCGTTCAAATGAAGGTACCGATCTTGAAAAGTGTTTTAAAACCGCCAGCAGGATCTAATTGCCGTAGTAATGGTAATGTTACAAGTATTAAAAAAATAATGATTCCAATAAAATATTCAAGTTTTATGGCAGATTGCATAATTTTTTCATGAAAAATAACTCGCCCACATACACAAGAATTGGGCAATTATGTGTAATGCCATCTAGATCAGTGTCGGATTAACCAAAAGCCAGGGTATGCCGAGAACGAATCAGACATTACAAATTACAATAAAACTTGATTTTAATAAATTATCTCAATCTACCCCAGCGGTGTCTGAAATACAGCCGGCGGGAAGTTTTCTAATTTTTTTATCTATTTATCTTCTATTACATAAAGTTGATTATCGGGTGATTAGTTTATTTATGATTATCTGTTTGTGGTGAGCGGCCGGTGGACAGGCGGCCGGCACCGCGTTTGATTATTATATAAATCTACAGTTTGGTTACAAGACTGATGACTTTTTGCAAACTTGACCTTCAATACTTAAGTTTTGCTTGTGTGTATGTATCAATGAGGTTCAAATCTTAGTAGTTTTTAAATAGATATAAAATGTCAAAAAATTATATCTTAGTAAAATATGCAAAAAAAAAACAAGAGGTCATTGCCTACGATTTCGAAAAACCACCCCATCCCCCTAAGCAGAATTTTGATATTTGGTGAAAATTTTCAAGATTAGATGTAAATTATGAACTGTCTGCATATGATTTCAAAAAAATAAGCCCAGGTAACTCCGGGAACTTCAGCTAGTAAGTTGTAAGGTTAGTTAGGAATAAAATTTGATTTAGTTTTGGGTGGGTTTACAGGTACCTACTCTAAAACACAAATAATACACGTAGGGCTCGTCAATGACATGGGAAATTAATACCATCCATTTTTTAAGATTTCACCACAAAATAGGTTATTTTTTAAAATAAAATAATTTATTTTCATTTTGTAATATTGAACAAACGAAAGAAGGCAAAAAGTGTTGGAAACATTTAACTTTCCATTTTAATACACAGTATATTATTAAAAACACTTTGAATAAAGAAAAATTTCGCCTGTTGCGCTTTTTTGCCAAGCCAATTTTGACTATTTAGGGGCCTCCGCATAGGGTTGCCAGATGGTATCCAAAAGGAGGACATGTCCTCCTTTTCCATGTTTTGTCCTCCCGTCCTCCTTTACCTACTGTAAGTCCTCCTTTTTGCTAAACATCGGGCGGGACTGGCGGGAGGCGAAAAAGGGGGCAGGGCGGCTGATCGGTGGGTCACCGCTCACGCCACGATCAATTTTGTAAATTGATTTCATTTCTTAAATCAAAATCAGATAAAGATGAAGCATATTATGATTTGAAGCTGCACGAGCAGTGGACAATCTTCTTCAAAAGAGGTAAAAACATTGAATGTTTTTCAGAACTGCTCAAGATCTGCGAGTATTATATTTGTATAAGCGCACATAACGCAAATGTGGAAAGAGTTTTTTCACTGATTAATACTCAGTGGAGCAAAGAGAGGAATAGACTAAGTTTGCAGTCAGTTAAATCTTTAATTCTTACTTAATACAACTTCAAAAACATGACATGTGAAGATTTTTATAATTATATGTTAAAAAACCATGAACTTCTTTCCAAAATTGGCAGCTCACCTAAATAAGATTAAAATAATTTTAAAAAAATCGTTTAATTTCTGAATGTCCTCCTTTTTTACAGAAAATCCTCCTTTTTAGACCCATCTGCCCTCCTTTATCAAATTATCATCTGGCAACCCTACGGCTCCGCAGGGCTTAATCCGGCACTGAGATGCAACCGTGAGCCCATGGAAATAATGTCATAAATAATTCATAAGCATTCCATGTTTCATCCGCTTCAATATTAAATACAGAAATCAAGTGCATTTAAATTTCGGAAATACAATGTGAGGTCAAAGAATAAATAATTATTTTTAGAAAGCATAAAGCGGTATCATTTTCTTTATAATCGAAGAATTATTTTTAAAACGTCTCTTTGATCCACAAACTTCACAAATGTGCAATGATTAAATTGCAGAACAACCTCCCCCATATTTAGTAAGTTGGCCCTTTTTATTTATTTTTTAACAGTAGCAATACTGCTTTATACATGGCAACTATTTTTGGTGGCAAATGTCAAATTTGTGTTTTCGTTCTTGGTCTAAAAATAACGCATTCTATTTACGATAAGACGAACACTGATTGGATTATTTATGACGAACACTGATGAGAAAGAATTTTTGGATTCATTTTCAACACGAGTCAATGTTATTTACAACATAAAATAATATAAATTAATAATAATGCGTATCATACAGTGTTGTGATATTGTGACCCTTGATCTAATACAATATAATTAGTACAATTAAATGCACTGCATGTAAATAAACCGGTTATACTTATATATGTCTATTTGTGATTAAAAACCGCACAATGCGCATTCTCGGAAAATCATTTGTCATTGCCTTCGGACGCTTTGTGATAAGTGCAGTTTATTCAACAATAAATCGTTTTGTTCTCCATGAAAATGTCTGAAGGTAAGAAATCAATCTTTCGCACAATGTTATCAATTTCTTTAATTTTTCGATATAATACACGACAACACAACAAACTACATATATCAAAAATACACTCAACAAAGTTTGGACTGAAATCATTAGAATATATTGCCTACACTAAATTGCCTGAAGAATTAAGACAGGTATATATATGCCTCTAACAAATCTCGAAACGATATATTGAAATCTTATTTTTTCAAATGTTATTTGGAAAACGAGTCATAAGTAGGTACAAACTCTGTTCTGATAGCCGTCCTAATTATCTCCAAATACCAAACTTTGTACATCCAGAGATGATGGGCTTTTTTAATCTTCTCATGTATTTTGAATGTAAAACATCTTGTATTAGGTTTGTTTATTTTTGAGCCCGTACTTTTTAATGTATTTTCCTGATTTTGTTTTTATGCATTTCTATAGTCCATCATTGAGGATACTTTTTTAACTTTTTGACACCAACAGTACATAAATCAAATGAGTGATCATAATAATTCATAAAGTCTGATAAGACAATTTTTTTTGTGACATATCTGTAAAGTAATTCTTCATATGTTGTGTCTGTATGTTGCTTCTGTGAAATGTTTTGTAAGTGTTTTCTTCATACATTGTGTCTGCACATTGGGTTGGGTTGGGTCTAATTTTTCTGTACAAAACTCTTTTTTTTTTTTTTTACTCTTCTATTTCAAAACTACCAATTGGCGATCCCTTTGAGTTGAATAACTCATGGGAATACAACATCGTTTGTTGTATGTTTTAAAAAAAAAAAAAAATACACATTTTAAATTCTGAGTGGTCAAGATTTTAGATTCTAAAAATTGTATGTTCAATTCCTTTTGAAAATGAGTAAGTACTTTTATAATTTTCAGTCTGAGTAGAGTCACGCCAAGAGTCAGAATAACAGAAAAGTATTTGAGACAATATGACAAATAAATAATAAAAAAATAAAAAATAAAAAAAATAAAATATAGCATTACTTATATTTTCTTAAATCTTCGGCGGGAAGGGTAGTCATAACTTTACGCCGGTCCTACTTGAATTACTGTAAAAGCATTGCTGTCCGATAATTCTTATTAAATATTGAATACCGTAATTCTTATTAAATATTGACGGCCGGCGTGGTCTAGTGGTATACGCTTTTGACTACAGATCCGAAGGTCGCGGGTTCGAACCCGGCGTGCGCAAATAAATTTTATTTGATTAATTTGTGTTATTTCACAATTAATTAATTTAAAATAATATATAGTATATTTGCGGCACGTTCCAGAGTGGAAGATACTCTCAGTATCGCCCTGGTGTAAGACCACCATTCAGAATTGAAACGTTGCTTGAAATGGCTTTAGCCGTGTTTGGTGACCAGATCTGAATAGCCAGGTACTTCCCCACCTTCCTCTTCCCCATCTCCCTCCCCTCCCCAATACCCTCAGCCTCACAACATACCCCAATTGGGGATGCCATAGTCTCACTGGCTCCAGACTGGAGCAGTTGGGACTCTTGTGCGGTAATACTGTAAAAAAAAAAAAAAAAAAAAATACCAATCTTTTTAGAAAATGGATCCCATATCTTTTTAGAATAGTTGGTCCCAACTTTAAATATGTATAATTATAGACAATGCGATATAAATCTCCCATTTTCTTATATTGAATGGGTAATAAATCCTTGCATTTATGGCACTGGAGATGCGGAAATCGTTATTTTCTTGTAATGATTTTTGAAAAAGTGAAAACCAAATTGTTTGTAATGTAATAAAACGTTTACGTTTTTTACATATAAAACAGCACTAAATTTCCCAAACCTGACTTTAACTTCAGTTTGCGGAGTTGTATTACAAATTAGGATGTAATTTTTTATTTTGATTTTTAAAATATTTTTTTACAACTATTGAAAAGATTGTGACCTTACTGGGGTATCCTGTTATAAGGTCACATTGTACATGATTATTTATGTGAATTATAAATTTGTTCAATTTTTTTAGTATGTAATTTTTGTAAGCGTGTCAAAATATTAAAAGAGCTAAATTAGAAATAGAAAAGAAAAAAAGGACTAGGTATATTATCTGATATGATTGATGAGTAATATGAATGTGAATGAAGAAAGTAGTGTGGTCTATCCTCCCAGCCTACCCCTGCGGAGAAACTGCGTAGTTAGTTATTTAGTGATACATACAATGAAAGTGTATGTAAGATAAGTCGGCCTCTATGATCCAAATCACAAATTCGGAGGTGGTGGATTCGAATCCCCGTGTCCGCAACGTAATTTTACTTAGTTAAATTGTCTTATTTAACATTTAATTCATGTAACATTATTAAGGACGATTTTGAAGTTCTGTGAAGGTTCTATTCAAGTTCTTTCATCATTTCAGTTTTGTGAAACAACTTGACAATAATGATATATGTAATAATATAACTTGAATAGAACCATTCAGCCTTAGTTGGAACTCTAGGGCAGTAGTCACTTTAAAAAAAAAAGGATAATTTTAGTTGGAAGTAGTAAAAAAGTATACCGGTTTGAAACCTGATTAAAAAATAAAAATAACTTCTTGCATGGCAAAGAGTGTAAAAAAAATGACTTCAGTTCCTTATTAATTATTGTTCAAGGTCAGTTAGGCCCAGTTGCCTTTCGCCACTCGTGGAAATTTAATTATTGTGTGGTTGACCGTTGTGTGAGGTGCTTGGTTTATTACCGTTCAATAATAATTTTAAATTTTAATACATAATCTAAATAATATTTATTGGTAATAAATTAATTCAGTGGTTCGCTAGAGATGGTTGGTATGTTAAATACTTTAGTTATATTTTATTTTTTTAAAGAAAGACGAAAATTCCTTAGTTATGAATAACCTGACAATTTTTGAAAACATTCTACTACCATCATTATAAGCAGTAAATGTTGGCATACTATGGAGGACTTAAGAAATGCATCTGGTTCCCACGCAGGCTTCGTGGGTTCAATTCTTCCGCTAGCTAATTCTTCCATCATTACACAAGCATCTTCATCCGCATTATTCAAGTTATTTGTAATACGGAAATGTCCATCTTTCTTTAACCTTTTAAGGGCATTGACACATTCTGGTATGACAACACTAGTGTTATGTATGTTTATGTTACCATCAAGTAGTTTGACACGGTAGCCCAGAAAGTGTTAAAATAAAAGAATTAACCCTTCAGGTTTTTAAATATTTTCACCAACAAGTCTCAACTACATGGTGAATTTTCTTGGAATTTCGCAATGCTCCCGAGGTATCTAAAATGTGCTACATATTACTTATTTTTGAAATTGTCCTTAAAATAAATACTATTTTAGAAACTAGATAAAATTATCTTTGAAATATTTGCATTTGAAAAAAACATCGATCTTTCTAAACAATAATTTGTTTAGTATCAAACAAGAAAAAGTTAACAAAAAAACTTACCAGAACATTTTGACTTGGAACGTCCATAATTTTGAAAGAATTCGGCATTTATAAAAAATATTCCTTTTGTGTAGGTAATTAGTAATAAAACTGTCACTTCACTTTTTAAGCCGTTTATACAGGGTGGGGCAAAAGTAATCACCCTATTGGAAAACGCTATAACTTTTGCAAATGGCGCCAAATGTCAATTCAGTTTTGACATTTGTGAAGTAAACAAACGCAGAATACAAATTGAGAAGACATGAATCGGTTTACTCCGCAAGAATGCGGAATAACAAGCAGTACCAAAATTTACCTAAAAAAAAAAAATTACAGCAAAAACATTGGGTGATTACTTTTGTCCGTTTACAATAAAATAAATATAAATCATTTTTTGACTTTCAATTGTAATTTCAACTGATATTTGATACAAACTGTGAAGAAAAATTATTTATCTTTCCAATGACGAACACATCACATATCTACGCATTATAGAAATAAGATAAAAATACTTAAAATGTATTGAGGCCCCGGTCAGATATGTCCTTCAGAGGCTATAATGGAATATGATGTTTGTGGCTAGTAATGTCCTTCCGAGGCCTGAAGGGTTAAGAGCAATTAAATATGCAATATATTTTCCCGTGTCCTGAAAATGAAAATTTTAAAGTAACTGCTAATTAATAATTCGGACAATTTTGGGAGATATTCTTTAGAGACAAGAAACAACCGTAGAGTCTTTTTGGGAGATATATATCCCAGCCTGACACAGTAAAAGTAATGCTATCTCATTATGTATTATGGTGAAAAATATGATTTAAACTGTGTTAGAAAGACAGAATACCGCTCTTTCAGTTTGCATTAAAAATTTTACCACTAAACGCTCCTGAAAAATTTCAAATATATAAAACAACTTTCATCATTTGCAAAATATCAGTCAAGGTTGGCAAATTTTTAAATAAATATGTTGATAAAATATATTAAAAATTGTGAAATAACACAAATTAATCAAATAAAATTAAATTGCGTATGCGGGGATTTGAAGCCGCGACCTCCAGTTTGCCGTTTTGAGAGATTTTTACCCCTCGACCACGGAGGCCGTCAAATGTGAGAATATTTTCTGCAAAATCTGTATTCTTACAGTTAACTTAAGAGTCAGAGGTTTTAGGGGTTAAAGTACAATGTTATTATATTTACTTATGCCAAATGATGAGTCGAAATTTTTTAACAGTCTGTAATTTTTTTCCAGCTGATGTATAGACCAACGGTTCCCAATTTTTTTCAGCTGTGGAACCCTAAATAATAGACCTTCTTTTGGCGGAACCCCAATTCCTATAAATCTTTAAATAGTAAAATAATGTAGCTTTTCGCATCTGTCTGTTCGTTATGATCCATTGAATTTTGATAGGATTTTTTACTATCATGTAGAAAATTTTTTCCGGAAGGTTTATATATATAATACACGCATATTACATATATAGAAAGTAGAGAAAAGTCGATGTTTTGAAATCAAGTCTTAAAAAATATTTCCGGGTGCTTACATGGTTAAACCTTATGAGATTCATCAAAATAATGTACTACGGAATTGTATATCTTCAATAGGCCTACAGAAAAGTCCACGACGGTATATTTTTATCTCCTATGGATAACTCCCAGCAATGCCGGGTACATGTCAGCTAGTCATAAATAAAGTTAATTAGCAATTGTGAAGATGCAAACCAAATTTATTTTATTTATATCTTATTATTAAACTAATTGTTTTTTAAAGACTATAATTAATTAAAAAATATATTATGTGCGAAAAATGGAATTTTCACGTTGTTTTATTAATAACACTAATTGGGTTTGATGTCCGACAGTTGAATTCGCAGATTTGGAGCGGTATCCAGTCTAGTTCCGAACTTGTTTTTGGTTTAGGCGTAAGCTGAAAAGCCAGTTTTGCAACGGTAAGTCGAGACAAAGGGAAGAAGAGTCGTGATAGCCTGGTTTTTGCAACATGCCCATGCCCTAACTCTTGGAACACTTCCATGGAATCTAGGGTTCCGCGGAACACCTTTTAGGAACTGCTGATATAGACAATAAAAAGATTGCCACTATTGATAAATGTTATCTTTTTCATTGGGGATTTTTTTGGTTTGGATATTATGTACTTATTACTGATGTAAAGTGAGGATAATATTCAGGCAAAAAGAGATTATGCAAATTTATTATGTTATTCAAAATACGTTTTTTACTTGTTTTCAGTGTTGCCAGTGGAAGAGCATATCCATCTACTGTTAGAGGGAGAGGCACATGACAAACCCTGCGATGATTGTGAATTGTCTCAAGTGGACAATGAGTTGCCACCATGGTTCGAAGAAGACAAATTCAAAAGGTACATGTTAGACAAATTTTTTAACTCCTGTGCTAATTTGGTCAGTTTTGCGAAAAACAGCTATTACCCGTATAGAAATTGTGTCTCCCTTACTCTCAAAGTGAGAAATATGATTTAAACGGTGTTAGAAAGAGAAAACACCACACTTTATATTCAAATCTTGAAGTTAACTATATAAGAATTAAAATGTGCACCTCCATGAAACTGAAGGTTCCAAACTAAAAATGAGGTGACAGCGATTTTTATAATACATTTTTCTAATAAAATGTGTGTTAATAAAATTTTAGTTCAGAAAAAAAACGTAAGAAAGTTTATTTCATCACCTTTTAAAAGCAGTTTTTAGTGACATTAAGAAATATTCCTTTCATTTGGATTTTATTGCAAAGCGGAAATATGCTTGAATTCTACGACCTTCTGACAACGTCCGACAGCCCGAGGCCTGAGCGGTAAAATAATTAATTAACGTTATTTATTACCTGCCCATTTTCTGCTGTGAAACTCATCCTACATGACCAATATAAAGTAATTAACTAACCATCACGGCGTTTCTCCGCTGAGGCAGGCTGAGACGATAGACCGCCACACAACTCTGTCCTTGTGCATACTCCTTGCTTGATTTAATTTACACAGCTGTCTCATGCAACTCTTCTCTTATTCCGACTCTGGACATGACCTGACTGAAGTATTTGATAGTCTTGTTCGTGCCATGATTTCTTTGAACGTCCTGGCTTATTCTTCTTCTATCTAGCTTCCTTTTTTAATTTTATTAATTGCTCTCACATTCGCTCACATGCCTGGCATTCTTTCCTGAACTCCACATTTATATGTAATATGATCGTACATAGTTTTTACCACACATACTCCTCAAGGATCCCGTTTATGCAGCATTCAGTCTACTTTCATCCTCCCTCTGCCAGTTCCGTGGAACATGGAACCACAAAAGGCGCAAAGAATGCCTTACCTTTTTTTTTTTAACTGCAGAAATTACTAATTCCCATTTATCGTCACTTTCAATGATGACTGTATCATCAGCATAGGAGGTTATATTACCATGAAGTGTTTGAGAAAATATCCCGTTTACATATAAGATGAATAATATTGGACCCAGTGCCGTACCTTGTGGGATTCCATAATTAGATGCATCTTCATCTCTATATACATTATACTATTGACATATTGAGGTTGATTATTTAGGTAGCTTCTTAGAAATGGGCGATTATTTAGGTAGCTTTTTAGAAATGCATGATTACAATACAAAGCATAACAGTTTTAGACATTTTTGTCAAATTTATTAAAACTATTTACAAACCGCAGTTTGAAAATGTCAGAACATGAATCATAGACCCCATTTTTTAATATACAAACAGTAAACCCATTGCTTGATTGGCAAGTAGAACTGGTTTCACTTAAGCATCCAATCGGCTTAGTGTGAATTGAGGTCTTTAAGTCAAACGACATTATCTACAAAAAACATAATAGTCTTGGGCTTAAAGTCAAACAGCGTTATCTACTCGTATAAAAAAATATACCAGTAATTCATGGTCTTAAATCAAAAAACATTATCGACAAAAAATCATACTCGTAATTCGAGGACTTAAATTTAAAAACATTATCTACAAAAAACATACATTTTGACGGCCTCTGTGGTCGAGGGGTAAGGTTTTCGACTAGCAAGCAGGTCGCGGGTTCAAATTCCGGCGTGCTCAAGTAAATTTTATTTGATTAATTTGTGTTATTTCACAATTTACTGATTTAAAATGATATTTAGTAATTTTTAGCACGTTCTAGCACGAAATTGTTAGCCTGCGTAAGTTTGTGCTCGCTAAACTCGAAAAGTAGTCCACCGATATCGCTGAAAATTTCAAATTTTGTTGCTATTAGTGCCAGGAGTGTTTAGATATGTTTAAATGGTAGAAGAAGTCGGGGACGCCCGAGGAATACTCAATGCAATTTCTCTGCACCGTAATGAGATACGGAGTCGAATTAAAGTCGATGTAATGTAAATGCGCCCGAGAAAGAGATTGGCAATAGCGAAGCACTGTGGGGGATTCACTAGTTAAGTGATAAATTGAATAATCCACATTATTACCCTCCAGTAGTATTCTGGGCAATGAGGCGTACATATGTATTACCCTCCAGTAGTATTCTGGGTAATGAGAAGTACATATTAACCTCCAGTAGTATTCTGGGCAATGAGCAAGGGCGGATCCAGCTTTGGCGCCAGGGGGGGGTCACGTAGTCGTGGTCAAGTTTTTTTTTTTTTTTTTTAAAGAAAGACAAACATTCCCGGGTTACGAATAACCCAACAATAACTCCTACCACCACCACAGAAAACCGAAAATGCTTGCTTGTGTTGTGATGGAGGACTTAGGTCCGGTCAGTTACAGTTACAAGAAGTTATAATTTAATTTTGATAATAATATATACAAGTAAAAAGTAGGTATTGTTGGATATGGTAACACTAGGTATATCATTAAGATTGTCTTTTGCTCCGCAAGCCCGGGCGGCGTAGGCTCGTGTAATGTCAATTGTCAACCAATACAGTACAGATTACAATTATTAATCGTGTTCTTATTTCACCACAATATAACATGGTGTCAGGTGTGTCTTCAACATAGTATTGTGTGTAGGAATCTTGCAACTTTTTGAATTTCCTTTTCCTCGTTGTAGTTATTCGCCATCATATATAAAAGAAATGATTGCTTAAAACGTTTCCACTCGCCAACCATATCCGTAGCATTCTGCATTTGCAGAATTTGACTCGACATTATTATTGTAACACTTTGCTTGTCACGACAAAATAGACAAATAATAACAGCTTGTTGACCGTTATTTCTTTGCTTCCTGGTAAAGAATTTGAATCGTTCCACTGTAATATTCACTGTAGGTATGAAGTGTCTATCCAGTCTATCGAAGAGTAGAATAATGCCTTCCAGCGTGCTCTTCTCAATAGTGAGGCCGAATGAATTAAAAATTTGAACTCCTTTAGGACCAATCGTGTGCAGCAAATGTTATTAATAAATGTAAGTACTGTACTTCCATATTTAAGAGGAATATAAACGCTGGAAATATTTCGATTCTTGTGCTTTATAAATTTTAAAACCGAGCGCCTTGCACCGTCATATTTTGGCCTGATTTGCACGAGGCAAGTAATTTGAAATAAATATTGTTGCCATGACGCGGTGCTTGCAATACGTAAGAAGCGCCCAGCGAGATCTACGTTCGCCGATGCTTCCATACGCTTGTTAATACCTTGTTACCTGGTGGATGAATACCGTCCATTCTATTTTGCCAGCAGCGGCCGAGCCGGCAGCGTAGTCAATATTATCGACAATCCTCAAACTATGGGGAACGCTAATAAAAGTAAATATTTATAAAATTTGAATTGATTTTATTTATTTACAATCCAAACAAAAATATTCTGAAAGTGAATTATTAATAGGTACATATAAATATTAATAAAAAGGAACTTGATTAAGTTAAATATAATATGTATATATATTAACAAAATGTAACTAATACGTTCTTTTACAAAACTAGGTATATGTACTTTTATCAAATTTACATACACTTTATCAAATTCCACATCTAAAATTTTTGTAAAATTTATTTACAAATAAATTTTTTGGAAACAAATCAACAAACCAATCTCAATATTAGAAATGATGATGGAACAACTCACAGCTAGGTTTAAATATATTCTACAATAGATGCATCAATTTATGGATACATACACTTAAAAAAAAAGGTTAAAATAAATAACTTGCATCTAGCTATTCTGAATTTATCCTAAAAGAGCATAATTAAAACGAATACAATATATATTATTTTAAAACAAAAAGTAAAATTTCGACGGCCTCCATGGTAGAGGGGAAAGGCTGCCAGCTAGCGATCCGGAGATCGCGGGTTCAAACCCGGCAAACAAATATCAGTATTAGACATTATCAAGGAACTGCTCCCAGCTACATATATTAATAAAAAGAAACTTGATTAAGTGAAATATAATATGTATATATATATTAACAAAATGTAACTAATACATACTTTTAAAAAACTAGGTATATGTATTTTTATCAAATTTACATACACCATACTAAAGGTCCCCATAAGGACGTCAACAACAGAAATTTTTAAGCATTTTGACTTTCCAAGTATACAGAAAATCTATGCCAAAAACATTCAGGTACACCACCTCAAAAATAATTCGGAAGTAAACACCTCACATACTTATAAAACCAGAGCCAAAGAAACAGAGATACAAAATATACCAAAGTGTAACTCTACCTTTGGACAAAAAAGTTCTAATTTTTTAGCAATAAAGGTATATAACAAACTCCCACTTAGTATCAAACAAATTAAAACCAAAAATCACTACATTAAGGACATTAAATCTTGGCTTAAGGAACTACCGGAAAAAGAACTCACTAGCCTATTAAAAACATCGTTGTAGAAGTTTCTGGAAAACCTTACCCAAAACATGAAGTCGAACCATAGAAGTCGCTGAAAAATTATTCAAAACCTAGTCCCCCTCAGCACAGGATCTCCTAGTGAGGAGGACTATAAAAATCTATATCAATTAATCATATAAATATATATAATTCTTATAAAAATGTTTAAAAAAATGTAATATAGTTACTAAATAAAAAATAAAAAAATAAATTAAAAAAACGTATAGCTTCATCTTAAATAACAAAATCAATTTTTCGTTTACTTCTTCTCCCGAAACGCGTTATCACCTCATCTACTTCAATTGGTACGTTTTTATGAACGTGGAGAAGTGCCAGTCCGGTTAGGCGTTCTTCAACCATTGAAGCTCTTAGCCACGATTTGATTCTTCGTAACGTAGAGAAAGATCTTTCCGCTGTCGCTACACTAACAGGTAGTGTAGCCATAATACATAAAAAATTTCTTACATTAGGATACATCTCAATATCGCAATTTAAAATAATGTCAGAAATCGACTGCGGTATGTCCTGACTACGCTGCCACTTCATCATCCACAGCCGATATTCATTTACAATGATAGAAACTGGAGTATTATCTAATAACAATGTATAATCGGATGCTAGTTGTTTCACAGTTTCAGTGTCTTGATTACTGTATTCGCTTTTTGGCATGAAAACGCTTAGCTGAAAAAAATTAAGGATTTCAGGAGACAGACGGTCCTGCAGGTCACTTATTATTGAATCCAGAAGAGGGATGTATATGGATCTGCGGAAATACTCTTCAGCAGATTGAGCAGGTTGATTATTGGCCCTATGTATTTGTCTTGACACTATTCTGGGACATTTAATTTCTACATCTAGCTGCTCAGCTACTTCTTTAGCCTCTTCAAAAAGCTGTCGGTAAATTATGTCCACATTTTATCTTTTATTTTGTAGAACACTTAAAGTATCGTTAATAGCGTCCGCAGCTTTTTTTAAATCAATGGAGTTCGATTGCAGTATTCTGCTTAAAGATACAGTAGTACCTGAAAAATAAAAAGTTAGTATGTGACTGTTTGTGAGTTATGGGTGAATAAATTAAGGATCTATGACTTAATATAAATGGTAGTTAAAATTGTTTTTGTTGAAACACAAACAAATTAACAAAATAACAATATAACATTCAAGTAGGTATAGTACGTATGTTCATTATCCAAACAATAAGAAACAAAATAATATAGGCAAGTACCCACCTAATATATCACTTAAACAGATGGAGGATATAATAAAGTCAGAACTGCGCAATGCTTGCAGCAAGCAATGCGCATCAGTAGCGGTTTTACTGTCTTGCCAAGTAGAAATCTTCTCCAAAGCGCTACAAATTTTTAATTTTAATTCAAATTTTTAAAGTTTTAAAATCGTTGAACGTAAAATATATTAATTGTAAGGTATTGTTTTATTAATCTAAAATATAAATAACTTGCATCCCTCGTGCGGCATAATTTTATTTTTTTTAAATTCAATTATAATTTCGCCGAAATAAATTAAAATGTTAGCCTTGGGCAAAACCTCGATGAATGAGGTTGTGTCTCGCCTTAAGAATTGCTTTAGGAAGTATAGGAAGGCTGGTAATTCGCGCGGGCGCGTTAGACCTGTCCAGACCTGTCAAAAAACTTCCGAAAGAATAAGTTCTGTAACTTACTAAAATTACGTTAAGTGACTTTTGGTGTCGTTTACATTGGGAATTTGGCCAAACTCGCCTTCAAGAGCGATTTACAGGAAAAAAACTTACGAGTCTAACCCCAGCCTTAGAACATTAACAAATAACATTTGAGTTTAAACACACATACACTGGCATAATGAAGAAACTGATTAGATTACTTACCATTTCTTGTAATGAATTGAATTTGCAGCAACAATTTTTAAGAACACTATTACTTATATTGGAACTTATTTTTTTTAACTTAGTAAACAAATAAAAGTAAACACTTTATTAATAAAGTTTAGTCGTTCCGATTGAGGTTAGGTTTTGCTAGACGCTAGACGTTAGTCGAAACAAAGCGCGCGCAAGCGTCACACGTGGTTACACGAAATGTGTCATAATAATATGAAAGGTGGCGGCCGTAGCGCGCGCCGGTGGCGGTGCGCGGTGACGCGGTAACATTCGAATTTTCGATGCGTTCGTTCCCGAATAATGCGTTTGCCGTCAAACAAAGTATTATATTAAATTAATTAAATATTGAAAGTACTTAAATAAAATTTATATTGTGACAAAAAATATATAAAAACATTATGTTTAACAATTTTAATTAGTGGTCCACCTAGGTCCTGGATGGGCCCAGGACCTAGGTAGTCATGACCCCCCCTGGGCTGGGGCCCAGGGGGGGGGTCATGACCACCGTGACCCCCCCCCTGGATCCGCCACTGGCAATGAGGAGTACATATGTATTACCCTCCAGGAGTATTCTGGGCAATGAGGAGTAAAATGTTGTAATAACCTCAATACAAACTACTCTATGTATTCACCAATTCCAAGAATTCATTACCTTGCAAACAAATATTGTAAACTTATCGATATATTTGGTGTTAATAACTTTGAGAGTTTCAAAAGGCAACTAATTTTAGACCTATTTGCTAGTTATTAACTTGTAATATTTATTAGCTTTAAAAAAAGGTCTGGCCTTCATACTTTGATTTACTCTACCATATTATTTTTAATTACCTTATGAGTAAATTATATTTAGCTATTTTATCCATGTACATGTTACACTTATATACATATACTGCCAACTTACTATGTAAAAGCCCGATAGGGCGTTAATAAATAATAAATAAATATGTATTACCCTCCAGTAGTATTCTGGGCAATGAGGAGTACGTATGTATTACCCTCCAGTAGTATTCTGTGCAATGAGGAGTACATATATTACCCTCTAATAGTATTCTGGGCAATGAGGAGTACATATTTTGATAGTTAGAAACTCCCAACTTACTTACTAGTAATCTTGTATTTGTGAAAACTTATTAATAAAACGTAAAAATGATGGAATGGAAATTATATATATAGTAAAAACATTAATTGGCTAAAATGCTCACATACATTTGTTCTCATCTCGGTAATCAGAACTACATATTATGTATATATTAATGGAATAAATTGTTCCAGGGGACAGAAATATATATTCAGGAATCTGGTGGGTCAGTTCGCAGTGACCCTGTGTGGACTCATTACTGTTCTGAGCATTCCCAGCAGTCTTAAGATACTCGTCAACACGCAGAAATCTTCCTCGGTTCAAGGGGCTTACAGGAGGTACGCCTCTACCATCAAACATGTTTACAGTTGGTACTCTGAAGATCTTAGACCGGGAACTGGGTAAGTTTTTCAATGCAAAATAAGAAATATTTTGTTTTCTTTGGGCAGCTTCTACAATAACTATTTGATTGCATAAACTGTTGCCAGATCTTGTTAAGTATGCTGCATAAATAGTGTAGAAATTTAATAAAATTAACTTAAAAAATTTAATTACTATGGTAACACTGATTATTAGAACAAATTATGGTAGATTCAAATGTGAGGTTATGATTGACTCCCAAATTTGACAGTGTGAACTGGAAAAATGGCATAAATAAAGTTTTTTTAATTCACTGAAAATGTGCATTTCTTACACATTGTTTTTATTTTGATTTAACAATCTAATAAATGGCTTCTTTGATATTAAGCTTACAATCTTTTTTCCTTTGAATCATCTTGGTGTTGCCATTTAAATAATTGCAGTGTCCTCCATTTTTCTTTACACTTTCTTGACTATCTGTATGTTGCCATAGATAATATCTAGCTTTACCATCAATTTTCATGTCCTTTCAGGTCATGGAAATCACTTTTGGCAGTTCGCGTACGCCATTTACGAAGTAGTAAAATTTCCCAACTCCGTGGAACTGGACACGTCTCCCAGAGGGACTTGGTGCTCACCCAGTTCGGCTTCATGGGCCCAGGACTGCTGAAGCCACATTTACTCGGTATAGAAAGTGACAATGCTGAAGACGTAGAAGGATATATTCACTTCTGGAGGACCATTGGATATATGCTAGGCATTGAAGACAGGTGCAAATAAAATTAATGAGTTTTATTGGTTAAGTTGTTTTGCAGAAATTCAAATGTAACATTGTCATGAAATGGCCATTCAAAGCCATTTTGTTTTTTTGAATTTGAAAGGTCCCCGTTAAACACTGATTCTAGGTGCGTTTCAGCTCTCTGTCAAATTGTAATAAGCTGACGAGCTTAACAACTCAATAGTTGTTCTCTTCTGCTGATCACAATTTGTTCAACAGACGAAACGGTTTTAGAATCAGCATTTAATAAGAACCTTTCAACTGTCAAAAAAAAAGTTGCGCTTAATAACCATTTGATGATTTTGTCACACATGAATTTAAATAAATACATATGGTTTCAATTTTTTGCCATTCTTTTGTTGTATGGAAACTGACAGGTAAAGCCGTGCACTCATCTGCAAGTTGTAACCATAACAGTTACCAAAAATTATAGCTCTCGCTATAATTTGACAGCTGCCAGTTTTTGTCATGAATAAAAGTTACAGTTACAGTGGTATGGATATCGTGTACACGCTAGAGCCTGGTTACTGTGTCTGTAATGGTTACAGTTACAGCTAACAAATAAGTAGGCAGCTTTAGAGTCCAGCAGTTTTCGTCAACTAAATGCATTTAAGGCTGAAGTTAGTTGCAGATCTGCGTGTTTAGTTAACTTTGTAGATTGTCCTGCTTTTTAATCTGTGTAAACTTCTATCAAAACGCATTTGTTTATTGTTCAAAACACATGGCTCATAAAAAACAAGAGTTGAATATATATCATTAGAGTTTCTATTAGTGGAGGACTTCTTTCTGATGTATCTTCACTTTGATTTCTGATCATTGTATTCATTATCCAGGTACAATTTATGCAGAGCTTCCCTCCAAGAAACCAGAGAAGTCACCCAATATGTAAACGACAAGGTCTTCAGAGAACTTCTCCGCAGCCCGCCGCAATACTTCTACCACATGATTGTGGAACTCCTCAACGGGATGTGGTACATCAATATTACCATCTTTACAAAGCCGTTCATCTATTTCACATACCGACTAATCGGAATTACTGGATTCGACTACAGACTGCCGGAATCCAAAAGACAAAGTCAACTTATGCAGAATTTTAACAATAATATCACAAATGAAGCATTGAACAGTGGCAATAATGATTTTGCATTAGATCCCGTTGTATTCTATTCATCTTTCAACTGGTTTGAGAAGATGATTCTCTTTGGGATGGTGGACACATTCCAACGGTCATTGTTTACAACTCTAGGGAGATTGATTCATAGCTCTACAATGTACTTAACAATGTTTTACATTAATTACATACCGATTTTTGGATTTTGGCGATTTGGAATTAGAAACAGTTATGTCAATATGTGTGAGGAAGATATTTCTTTGCCCGGAGTTTTGAGAACCAATGAAGAGGTTTTGGAATTGTTATACAAAAAGAATTAAAGAAGAGAACTGTTTGTATTAATATTCAGAGCTGAACTAAGAGAACTGGATAAAGTTCTATTGTAATTTGTAGTTAGCATTATATATAGTGAAACCATAGAATAAAGAAGAAAATCAGAAGTGCCTTCCCTGCATATTTGAATGGAAACAAATGTGCCACTGATTTAGTACCTTTTGGTTCTAAACCATTTAGCACGCGGTCAGCCTCTCTTCACCATCCTCTTTGAGTTTTGTAATCAAGTTTTAATTTCTCCCATCCCTTGGAAAACCTTATGAGAGTTCCATTGTTCATGATAAGCAGCTGTTGTCCCTGGTAAGGAAAATGTCAAAATATGGAGATACAGTGGAACTTACAAGAGAAGTTTTGTTTTCGGTCTCTTAACCTGTTGAAGGCCGGAGAATAGAAAAATATTAGTGGAACCTAAAGTTTTATTAGCCCAAACGATGCTGTTTTTATTTTTCATACATTTTGCAAAGCATTATGGTCAAAAACGCATGGCCAATTAATCTAACAAGGATCATATTAGAATGCTCGCATATTCTCCGGACTGGTTAAATATTAAAATGAATGACCTAATTTATCCCACATACAAGGTTTTTCCGAGTGATCGAAAACCTTATAAGAGAGTTCACTGTAATTGACAATTTTGCAGTATGCTGTGAGACTGAAGTGGGGAACGGTAGGCAAAGAGAAGTTTTGTTTTCGGTCTCTTAAAGACTAAAATTAATAACCCAATTTATCCCACTTACAAGATGTTCCTAGTGATCGGAAAACCTTATACGAGAGTTGCACTGTATTTGATAATTTTGGGGTATGTTGTGATTGTGAGACTAAAGTGGGGAAGGGTAGGCAAAGAGAAAAAGGATGTATATTCAGATCTAGTCACCAAACATAGCTAAAGCGATGTTTAAAATTACAGCAACACAGACCAAAAGCTACATATTTAGATATCAGAGGATCAAAATGACCCCGTCAAAGTAAAGTATTTTCCTATTGAGATGTTAAGAAACAAACTCTTAAAACAGTTGTTTATGACAACAGAACTTGTAATCAGTGAAGTGAGTTTCATTTTAATAGCTGTATTATTTTTAATATTGATAATTTTTTTATAGACGTACAATATAATGAATTTAAGTCATTAACCTGATCTACACGACTGTCGCATATATGTTGACCCATCGTCGGCATGTCGCATGAGTCATGAAGTTTCACTAAAATATATTAACCCCTCACGCCTCATTAGACATTTGCATTTATAGACATTATTGTCACCTCATTTTTTTCTTTGGATTTGAAGAGGTTTACATTTTAATTCTTCTGCGGTTAACTTTTAGATTTGAGTATAAAGGGTTGTGTTTTCTCTTCAACACTGTTTAGATCATATTTCTCACCATGACAGTAAGGGAGATTTCTATGAGATATGAGCTGTCCCACAAGCGAACAAATTAGCTCGAGGGGTTAATTGTGTAGAATCAAAAAGTTTAATAAGAAATCATTATCTTCTACTATGTATATCTTGTTTGACCTATTATATATATATTTTTTTTTTAAGTCATTGAACCTAGAATGTGATAATGCAATGTGATTTATATGTAAAATAAAATAATTGTGATATATATATTTTTAATTCCTTTATTTATTTTCCAGCAACATATATGCAAGATAATAATTCACCAGTTATCGTTTAATAATGTACATATATATAGCAAACATAATATTTATTGCTATATAAAAAGCTAACAAATGCATTATCATTGTAGAGACCTACAAAGACAAAAGAAAAAAATTGTAACAAAAGATTTTCTCATGAAATTATTGATCATTTGTATTAATTAAGTTTATTAGAAAGTACAAAAGTCATCAAGTATTTTTGTGAGAATGCATAATTTTAAAGAGAAAGACAGCAAAATAATTCAAAATACTAATTTTTAATAAGTTTTGATCTCATTTTTTGTATCAATTTAATTAAATATGAATGAAGATTTTTAAACAAAAAAAAATGCCACATATTATAACATTTTAATAAAAGATTACACAGTAATTTCAAAAATCCTACTACAAAAGGAAGTTACTACACATAGTCAGTATATTTATGTATCATCGTTTTCATCGCAATAGAAGTGCGTAATTTTAGTTTTTACCCTGTTAAAATAAGAATGCAAGATGTCTTCAACCAGCATTGAATGAATGTTGAAATTTTTTTTAAATAAGTGAAAATGTTCATCTCAGTAAGAAGGTGCCTACAAGATTTTAAATGGCATACCTGCAGTATATTTTGAAGCCAGAGAGATTTTGCACTATTATGTATAATTACTACGGACTATTTCTATAGACATCCTAGCACCAAGATTAACGACGGAAATATCTATTAAAATAATAATATAAATATTTGAAACCGAATGGTCGAAAAGTAATACTAAAGATATATTAGTGTTCCAAATGGAATACCGTAGCCATTCTGGCTATAAACATAAAACTCGTGCGACAGCCTACAGCACGTACAACGCTTTCGAGGTGATTTATCAGCACTATGCAAATTATCCAATTATTATTATTGTGCAAGTAACCTCTCTTGCGGAAATTATTGTTCCAAATGGAACGGTAGAAATAAAAGGTCAAAATGGATTGGCATCTATTTGATCATTGACCCTGGATTGCGAACAGGCTTGAAGGATTAAGACGTCTTTACGGTGCACCAACGCTCTTCTTATCAAGACACAAATAGCTACTCCATTTTGGTAAAAGCGTTCCTTACTGACCTAAATAAATACCTATTTAGGTAAAAAATTGATTTGGAAAGACAACAGCATGCCATTTTGTTCTAAACCTTCCATATTGACCTAAATAAATACCTATTTAGGTAAATTTGATTTGGAAACAAAACAGCATACCATTTTGTTCTAAACCTTCCTTATTGACCTAAATAAATACCTAATTAGGTAAAAATTGATTTGGAAAGAAAACAGCATGCCATTTTGTTCTAAGCTTTCCATATTGATCTAAATAAATACCTATTTAGATACTAATTAATGAAACAAAATGACAACATTTTTCGATAAGCGTTCCATATTAACCTAAATACTAGGTTTTAACTTATTTGTAATCAAAATGGCGTACCAAAAGGTGCGAATAACTTACTCCTAATAATAAATCTACAAATTTTATAAATAATAAACGTTTATTAAAAACACTGAATACAATAATAATTTTTTAATTCATTCTTATATCTAACAGGGTAAAAACTTAACAGTATAATTTATTATTTATCTGCTGCGACAATAATTATTCTAGAGGTCCGAGGGCAACACGGCATGCTTGTCCTTAAACAAGTTGATCACGAGATAAAAGATAGAACATTACGAGCTGTAAGTTGCTATGGTTAGTAAATATATACTGCAAGAGTTTTGAATAGGTTCCTAAGTGAACTAACGGCGCCTAACGGGCTGCCAGTCATCGGGGTCTGCTTGTTCACGAGCTGGAAAGAAATACCTCCATTATAATTTGCAATTTTTACTAGGCACTTTTTAAGCTGACTGGAGGAATTCTAATGATCCTGCTAAGGGCATCATCCTACTGGCAATAAATTATGTCTGAAGAAGCCACTATCACTAGCAGTCCCAACAATATGTGCAACGAAGTTATTAAGTTTTTTAATCATCAACTCTCGACCCAAGAATTCTCAGGAATCTCTTGTACTGTTTCACCTAAAGGGCGGCTCCCTCTTGGGATGGTAAGGAATCGCCAAAAGTGCAGTAAGAAAACATGACACTGATTTATTATTATAAAGCGGAGACGGTTTCTGTGAGCACACAGACCATATGCCCATTGTGCTATCTCCCATTTGACCTCACTCCTTCAACAGTAACCCGGTCCCTTTGATTAAAGTTAACCAGGGTTGTCATCGGAATGTTGCGTACTTCCATTGCCCGCATTCTTACCACAACCGGTTTATGTCGATCCCTTACCAACCCGTGAGGGGGCCACTGGATTGATTCAGGTGTGGAATTGAAAATCTATCAGAACGTTGGGAGTCAATGGTAAACAATTCAGGAGAATATTGGTTAGTTCATGTATTAGAAAAAGCTTAGAGGGCTTACGTTTTTCTTCCTTTGGTGGCATTCTTCGGGGGGCATCTTTAGGTGAATCCTTTGGGCCGTCTTTGTCTCTGGGGCCATCACTGTCTCTGGGGGCGTCTCTGGGACCTCCCCTGGGTCCGTCCCTGTCTCCGCCTCTGGGTCCGTCCCTATCACCGCCTCGAGGTCCGTCCCTATCACCACCTCGAGGTCCGTCCCTATCACCGCCTCGAGGTCCGTCTCTGTCTCCACCTCTGGGTCCATCTCTGTCTCCGCCCCTGGGCCCATCCCTATCGCCTCGGCCTCCTCCCCTTGGGCCATCTCTGTCGCCGCCTCTGGGGCCGTCTCTATCACCGCCTCTCGGGCCATCTCTGGGTGCAGAGCGCCAGACGCTGCCTCTTTCCTGGAAGGAATAGTAGATCGAATGAGAAGTGGCACAAAATATAGCTGGTAATTTGGGCCATGGTAACTATATATGAGGTCTTCATGGATAGGTTAAATATGCTTGAGAATGTTAAATTACAAATCCTGACAGTTAGAAGAGATATATAATCTTCGCAATGAGAATGCATGGCGAGCGCAACATTGATATATGGCGAGCGCAACATTGATATATGCCAAGCCCACATATATAATGAAGTCTCTCGTCTGAGACTAGCTTTACACTGGTGACACCATGTAAACTATTGACATCCAAAATGATGATAGGTTAGATTTGCTTGTTATGTTTCTTTTTATCTTTTATACTAAATATACACAATAATAATAACAATCTAAAGTTGAAATGGTAAGAGTTTTCGTTTTACATCTTTCCCACTTACAGGGGGGGCTTGACTTGCTGGGGCCTCCGATGTCTGGTTGTCGTCAGCGCGTCGCCAGCTACTGCCGCCGCCCCCGGACCTCTCCTCACGCCCACCGCGGTCATCGCGGCGGGTGTCTCGGTTGTCACGGTCGTCACGACGGAAGCGATCACGCTCTGGGAATCGGTCACGGTCATCGCGCCTGTAACCAGAAGTCGACAAAATATCAATAAAGAAAGTCATAATTAATAATTTGCTATTCAGGTATGTAATATTGTATAAAAGTTGTCGGAATTTATGGAGAATTGTATGATTATTGCCTATCCTCAGATTCGAGTTGCCTGAAAATGAGGTAAATAAAAATAATCATTGAATAATCTAGCATTATCTCGATTTGTCATTCCATATTGTTTACAGAAGTCCAAAAGCATTGCTTCAGATGTGCGTCTTTCAACTTTCGTAAAATGTAACAATAATATACATATTATTTCATAATCGACGTTTCTCCACAATCTACAAATCAAATATAAAATAATTTGTCCAAAAATTACCTTTCAGGACCATCTCTATCCCTCCTCCATGTGTCTCCCTTATCTCTGTCGCTTCTGTCTCTATCTCCTCCTCTGTCCATTCTGTCTCTATCACCTCCACGGTCCATCCTGTCTCTGTCGCCTCCGCGGTCCATTCTCTCCGGTCCTCTGTCGCTTCGTTCTCTGTCGGGTCCGCGGTCGTTCCTGTCTCTGTCGGGTCCGCGGTCGTTCCTGTCTCTGTCCGGACCTCGGTCAATCCTGTCTGGTCTGTCACGGTCGGATCTCTCCCGGTCTGGTCGGTCTTCCTTGACTTCTTCCTTATCCTTGGCAGGTTCCTCGCGTCCACGGGCAGCTGATAATAATGAAAATAATCTATTATATATCATGACAACCAAATTAAGAATGTTTACAACACAACTGCAATGGAAAAGACCAAGCTAGGTTTTCTTTGTGCGTAATAGGAAAAGAAATGAATGGATTTAACCTGTTGTTCACCAGCGTATCCTTGAGGATGTTACAAAAAAATTATATCTCTGAATTTAAGTAGTCATTCTGGGGAAAGTACTTATGGTAGATTATACACTATTTTATAAAAAATATATTAACACATTACAGTGAAACCTATATCCTTTTTGAAGGGACTAATTGAAAAAAAAATTGATGAATGCGGGAAAACAATGGGGGAATATAGAAAAATGCTACATTCGCAGAAATGTCACTTGGGTGAGCTGCAGTTATCCACAAATAAAGAAATATTTCATTGTTTTAATCCCATTGTTGCGTCAAGGTCCCTTAAAAACAAATTTAAAATGTTCATGGTCATCTATGCCTTTCTGTTTGCGTAATATTTTACAGGTAAAGTTTTCACATTCTAAAAACATCTACTTAGGCTTCAGCGATTTGCCAACATTTATTCCTTTAACCTCTTGAATGTCGGAGCAGGAAAATCGTTCCCAACTGTCAGGCGAGAATTTACAGAACTGTGTTCAAATTACCTTGATGAGTTTTGTTCAAATATACAAACTATTATTTTCTTTTGTGATTGTTTACTGTTTACGGGAAAATACATCTTTTTATTCATATATATTTCATGCTTAACTTTTGGGAGACAACACAGTCAAAAAACATATTTGTATGAATATATAAACTGGTTTTATTATTTCTACATAAACCTTAATAAATACCCTACACGAAAAACAACAAACAAAAGGTGTTTTCAGAGAAATAATGACTTTTATACTCCTTTTAAAATTCAAATATTTGAATGAAAATGAATTTGACATGTACAGATAAAATGTTTTCTAAAAAAAAGAGGCTACATTCATGAAATAATAAGGAGCAACTAGAGATTCTAATTTTGTCCTATATACGGTTTTCAAAGCATAAAGGTTGAAGTCGATTTGCAAAAAATTCCAGTATGGATGGTATTAGGGCGCACATGTAAAAACCGATCAAGTCATATTTAAATAATAGATATATCTATGAACACTGCGTTAAGCATCCAGCACCCACCATCGATCAGTCAACTTACATGGTCTCCATGCTTCTGGCTTCTTCTCGGGAGCGGCTGCAGGTGCGGGGGCATCCCTCCTCCAGGAGGACTCCTCGTCCTTGGCGACGGGGGCATCCTTCTCGGGTTCACGCGGCTCCCGCTCGTTGGTGGGGGGTGCTCGGCCGGCCTCGCGCGGCGCCTCCTTGTCAGGTACGCGCTCGTTGCCACGACGCCAGGCAGCTGCCTCGCGCTCGGCTGCGCGCTTGCGCTCCACCTCTTCTTCGCGGGCACGCTGGCGGGCTGCAGCGCGCTCTACCATGGCCAAATGCTCCCTGGAAGGAAAGATGATTTTAGCTTGTATATATTTTTGTACGTTTTCTTATAAACTCTCCTATAAAGATATTTATTTGTTTAAATTTTATCTTATTTGCATATATTTTCTCTATGGGATATGTGGAATTTCACTAAGCTCATTCCACATTCTGAATAAAGACATCACTATTATTAATTAAAACAGATATTAGAATAATCTTTTTACCATGTCACCTATCAGATATCCTCGCTTTACTTTTATGAGCTTGTAAGTCTTTCTGAAAAATAAAAACTAAAATAAAGAACAAAGAATGACGCGAAAGTGAACGGTTGACGAAGGTAGGGACGCCCGAGGAAGACATGGCACGATCAAGTGAGTCAAATACTTAAGTCAAGAGTCAAAGTAACAGAAGAGTATTTATGAATTTGAATGAAGCAAGGAAGAGTGTCAAAAAACAATTATGTGGCATTCCATCATCCCTGCCTAAACCGCCTGATGGTTGGATATTAAGACCTGTCACACACCTGTTGAAAATAATGAGGAAAACAACAAAAAGCTACTAGTATGTACGCAGAAACTTGAGAGTTTATCATGGTGGATGGACGGAGTGGCTTGTATGATTATTGCCTATCCTCAGATTCGAGTTGCCAGAAAACGAGGTAAATAAAAATAATCATGGAATTTTAATCTAGCATTATCATGATTTGTTATTCCATATTGTTTACAGAATTCCAAAAGCATTGTTTTAAATATGCGACCTTCAACAACATATTAGGTTTTTTTTTTTTGTAAATTTCACATTTCGATAACACAAATTTATTTCATAAGTTTTTATGTGAATTTGGCATTTCTACGAGAAAAATACGAATTGTCATAATTCTTAATGCGATTTTATGCTGCATAATGCCAGAAAGTTGATATAAAATCACATTTATTGCAAAATACCACCATTTTTGCTGAAAAATAACACAGCTTTCCCAAAATTTAACAAAAGTGAATTTCATCAAAAAGTATGAATTTTCTAAACAACTGAAAGCTCTGTCAAAACCTCTCATTCTTTTTAAATGCACTGTTTATCATACAGAAAGATCACTGTAACAGTTGAACACTGTACAGTTGGAATCATAGATTGTTGCAGCCTTACTATCAAACTGTATGGAATATCAAAGCAAAGCAGAGCCAATGAAAGTTATAATAACAAAAAAACAATTTTTGTAAAAAATCAGCTCAAGGGCAAATATGCTTGATATGGAGGTAGAAAGGACTCAACTGTGCGTAGATGCAAGCTGCAGTACTATGGGTGAATGATGTTGGCAACAAATATCAATTTTGATTGAGTCAGAATAGCAAAAGTGTATGTATGATACAATATATTAATACGAATGAAGCAAGGTTTACACTGTGTTGTGTGGCGGTCTATTCTCTCTGCCTACCCCTGACGCAAAACAGAATGTGATTAGTTATTATGTTGGTGATACTTTACTAATAATAGTTCATTAATCAACCACCCTGCTTGTTTCTATTATCTATGATTGGAACTTATCTTACCCTTTCTCCTACTTGCATTGTTTACGAGAAAGAGTGAGATGTTACAAAGGATATATCAGAGGAACATGTTTTTTTTGACTTACTTCTTAGCGGCATCTTGTTTCTCCCTAATGGCGTTTTCCTTCTCTGTCTGCTCACGCTCTTTCTCTTCGCGTTCTCGCCTCTCTTCTTCGTCCTTGGCGCGGCGAGCCTCTTCAGCCTTGCGGGTGATGGATGCCTCCTTCTCGCGGTGCCACTAAATACAAAAAAAATTCAAGTTATGTACCTACATGTTATGTGTTCGTGAGGTGCTACAATCTAAACACTATTACAACAAAATTTGTAACTGAATAGAACAGAACATGATAAAAGAAAATAATAGGTGAGGTTAGGTTTGATTTTTGTTCACTTTTCAGTTTTAGCATGGAACCAGCAACTTTCTAGACTGCCTCCATGATTTTTTTTCTGACTTCTTCTATCGCTATCGCTTTTTGTGCGGCTTTTATTCAGACTTCTTCTATCGCTATCGCTTTTTGTGCGGCTTTTATTCAGACTTCTTCTATCGCTATCGCTTTTTGTGCTGATTTTAATGTGACTTCTTCTAGGGCTTTTTGTGCTTATTTTATCTTACCTCGCCATACCTCGTGTCATACTATGCCGAGCCAATACGTCCGTTCTGCTATGTGGGATACATAGCTATCATTTCTTCGGGATTAGAAAACTGTTTACAAAATCTTATTAGAAACCCTAGAAGCTTGTACCATGATGATGTCAACTGCAATATATGGTCTGAAAACATAAGTTTCGGATCGAAGACTACCCCTAGGTCCTTGGATTTTACTGGTGACAATATATATTTTTAAGCTTGATGGGTTTTCTCGAACTTGTATATGAAATAGTGACTAATTTCTATGTATTAAAAAATAATTTATTTTCATCAGGCCCATGATGAGATTGAATCCAAATCGATTTGAAATTTGACACAATCTTACCCGTCACAAATCTTTACGAGTAATTTGAGATATCAGCAAAAAGCAGGCAAGTGGCATATGTAATGCATTCTTGAATGCCATCAATTAAAATTATAAATAGAAGTGGCCCTAGTTTTGACCCCTGAGAATTCCCCATACCTATATGCGTCGATGCATACGTACTGTCTCCTATTCCTCAAATCGGTGGCAAAAAATATTTAGAAGAGGCTTGTCGAAACCTATGCTAAGCAGTTTGGGTAACAGTATGTTGTGATCAACTCTGTCAAACACCTTGGCGAAGTTCTTGTAGATCACATCGGTTTGATGTTACACATCTAATCCTCTTGCCACTATATGTGAGAGTTCAAGAAGATTAGAGAGGGTGGACTTCTTTGGTAAAAATCTATGTTCATTTCCCCAGAGATACGGTTTAATTTGTTTGTTCAACTTTTTGCAAATTATTGTTTCAAATATTGACAGTACCGGTCTGTAGTTCTGGACACCCGTTTTACTCCCTGATTTGTGAATCGGGCTTACCTTAAGTTTCCAGGATTCAATGGTTCTTTGTGCGGCTTCTTCAGCGATTTTATGTGCGGCTTCTCGTGAGGCTTGTTGTGCAGCTTTCCATGCGACTTTTTGTGCGGTTTTTTGATGGACATTTTCAGGTAGTTTCCGAAGTGCACATTTGTTTGAAATGTTTTCTACAGTATCCCTGATAGCAATAAGTTCTGTTCGTAGAACTTCAATATCCGATATAGTGGCACTCTCGGATTTCAACTTGATGATCTCCTCTTTCAAAAGTGTCATGTCTTTAATATTGACATGGTCAATGGTTACAGGTGGTAGCTTGTTCAGATCGCGAGCCACGAACGTGGGCAAGGTGTCGGGATCAGTTTCCTTCATCATCTTGATGATGCAATGCAACGTCATTACCTTGATAAACTCTGGCATGACTTTCGATTCGCCTGTACATTTAGTATTGAAACGATACCCGTGGACGGCTTTGTCCATAAGTCTTTTGGCTCGTTCAATCTCGTCAAGCTGGAAGCTACTCAAGCAGATCTGCTTTATGTTTGCTTCATCCATTACGCCCACTTTATTTTGAATGAATGTCAGTAATTCGTTGATAACAACACAGCGGGAATCCTTTTTTCGATTCATATTGATTCAGCACGACTGTTCTTAAAGGTAGCTATACACAAGACTAAGTAAATTTGTTACATATCAAGGTTGATAAACGTTTTAAGATAAGATAAGGAGGTTATGGTGCAAATATCTCACAAAATGATGGGAGGTAATAGCGATCCATGTAGCCCAGATGTTAAGGTCATCTCCCTTTTCACTCATTTCACCCTCACTTTACATCCAAATTGGGGATGCCACAATCTCTGTCTCCAGGCAGTTGGACTCTTGTACGGTAATCAAATAAATAAGTTGCGGACACAACCACAACATACTTACATCAGTTTATCTCTTCAATGGTTTCACTCTACATATTTTGCAAAACAAAGAGAATGAATAATGCGACTCACGGTGGCACTGCGTTCCTCCTTGCGCTCCCGGGCGCGCTCCTGCAGCCGCTTGGTCCTCTCTGACTTCATGAGCTCCTGGTGCTGAGTGACCTTGGCCAGGTGCTCGGTGCGGCGCTCCGACGTCAGGCGCTTCAGGAACTCCTCCTTGTGGGTGGTCATGCGCTTGAGGCGGGCGGCGGTGGCCAAGTCCAGCTCGCGGGATTCTGCAAGCATTCAAACATTGTCATTAAGTCATCCAAAATTGGAGTGAGGAATTGGCAATAGGGGGCCGTTCAAGTATTACGCAAGCAGATTTATTACAATTATTTACCCCCTCTTCCCCCTTGTCACCAAAAGTAAGCAAAGCTCTTACCCCCCCCTCCCATGCTTACGTAAAAATTGGTACCTATATGCAGTGTTGCCAACGGGTCTTGGCCTAATGTCGCCGTTTTTCAAACATTTAGTAGCCTAATGTAGCCGAATTTCTATAAAATAAATTCTGCCCACATATTCCCCACAAATTGTACGTGAGCTTAATTCCCCCTTTTATTATTCGAAATCCATGGGGAGGGGGGGGGTTGTTAGAGAATTTCTGTAAAACAAAATTCTCCACAAAAATATGATTCAAAATAAGTACTCCCCACAAAATATTTCAAATCCATGGGGGGGGGTGTTACAGAACTTCGCTGAAAAAAAATTCCGCACAGACAAAAACATTATGTGATTCCCCACAACACAATTTTATTTTGAAATCCATGGGGGAGGGGGGGGGTATCTACGGAATTCCATTTCGAAAAATTCCTCCATTAAAATTAGAAAATCTGAGGTGGCCTAATCGGCAATCAGTCGCCTTTTAGATTTTTTCGTCGCCGATCCTCGCCTTCGTTGGCAACACTGCCTATATGCATTTTTCTGTTAATGTATTCTGTTTTTTAAGCGAGTATCTAAACGTATTAATTATTTGAGGGAATCCCCGAATATGTATGAACATAGACAATGTGTGGGTTGCCAATGTGTAAAAAAAAAAAAATAACTATTGCTGAGCAGTGCTGACGTAATCACTATCTCGACCCCCCCACCCCCCATGTCATCAAAAATAAGCAAAGCAAAGACCCCCTGCCCCCCTATAGTGCTTACATAATACTTGAACGGCCCCTAGAGGAATTGGGAATTGGAAGAATTGCATGGGCCTTCAATGCAAATTCAATACAAACCAGCCCAGCAATGGGTCTCCAACCTGGAACAAGGGACAAATAGGACAAGGCAAATGCCAGACTTCTGCTCTCTAGTTTATAATGCAGTGATGACCTTGGTAGCATTCAGCCACCCATGTCTAGAGCTCCCAAAACTCCTTCTCCCTGCAGGCTTATTGTAGCGAAACCTCTTTGGTGGTTGATTATCTTCCATCAAAAATTCCAATGTCACATATATTACAAATAGCAAAAGAGATGGAAGAAATCTTTGTCTTATGGAACTCGGCATTAGCAAAATTATTTCAAAAGCTGATTTAGAATTGTGAACATTGGAACTCGAAATACTAGTGGGACAGAATTTCACAATACTTCCTTCATTTACATTCATCCATAGTTAACTTTTTTGCCATTCGTCCAGATAAGACATAAAATGTCCCGACAAAACCTATAATGTCCCGCATTAAAAACCACCAATACTGTTTACTAACAAACATATTCTGCGGCCGTGCTGAATGCCAGTGTTGCTGTCCGTCCGTATCTATCTCTACTACGTACGCTTTTCTTTGTTTTCTGGGATGCCTCAACATTTTCTTCTATTCATTCGTTCTACATGTCCAAAACATCTAAGCTTCCATTCATTTAACTCATATAGATTTCACACTCTTTCCAAACAGTATTAAATTCAATTTAGAATAATATAAGTCACCCTTGAGTTGTTTAATCCTCTCCTCCTCCTGTTGTTCCCAGAATGCCTTATCCTGGACTCTCTTTTCCTCTAGCATCTTCTGGAGCAGTGGAATCTCCTCAATGCGCTTGGCCCTTTCAAAGTAGTCAACCTGAACAGCGAAATTGATACATTACAAGTTATACAGACCTTTACACTAACATTTACTTATACGTAATCGCAAGGGCGGAATAGCAAAAACTTATTTATTTATTAATTTTCGGGAAATCGACAGTTTAAATTTATTTCAGTTTGTACATAAGTATTATGTAGCCAAAATAAAAACAATTATGGATTTCCTCCTTGTAACTTTACCTCTACTGAGACAGCATAATAAGGAATAAGTAAATTAAATTTGTAAGAAAGGAATATGAATTCAAAAATTTATACAAAACAAAATATTATATAAAACGAAAAATTTACAAAACAAAACATTTATAGCCATGGAGAGAGGTTGTAAATATAAATCAAATCGTAATAGAAATATATATATATATAAACAATAGAGACATAACATTATTCACAAAACATTAGAGAAATATTCTTTTATGGATCTTTTGTATCTGGTAAGTTCGCAACTTAAAATATCCACCTTGGATAATACGCTATTGTAATTATTGCATAGTCTGTTCAGGCAAGAATTCTGTTTAGAGTTCGTTTTGCATTGATCCACCCTGAACAGGACAGAAGAGCGTGTTGAATGCGCAGGTACATTGAATTGAATCTTACTTAGCAACTCTGGGCATTGAATATTATTGTTAACTACTTTATACAGAAATAGTGCATCCTTATGATGCCTCCGTACACTCAGTGAATCAATTTTAAAGTATGAAGCTGCCTCTGCATAATTATTAAATCTTACAAATGACTTGTAACAAAGATATTTTAGCAATTTGTTTTGAATTGCTTGGATTTTGTAAAATGGAGAATTATTTAGCCGTGTTTCACTGAGACATATATGACCCATTGGCCTCCGAATTGTTTAGCTAAAAAATTGTCCTTCACATCCGAATTAAATTTGTACCAAAGTTTTAAATCTGTAGTGGTGTACTAAATCTTACATAACTTTTAAAATAAACATGCAAACGAAACAATTTTTTTAAATTTACTTGTGCATTGAATTAAGGTATGTAAAAAATATATGCAGTTTTTAAAATATAATTTACTTGTGCATTGAATTAAGGTATGTAAAAAATATAATGCAGTTTTTAAAATAATAATAATAATATCATTAAACGAGGGTATAAAAATATATTTTTGATAAAAACCAATTTTTTTTTCATTTTTTTATAATTGGATTAAGAAAAGTTTTACATTAATCATACTTATTACGATAATATATATTTTTTAAATTTGGGCTGATGTTAGCCGCCCACCACGCATTTTACGAACAAGCTTGTCAATTCCCGAACCACACGCCATTTTGAAAAAATTCAATGACGCTGAAATATAACAAAATTTCAATCGTAAATACAGTAGAACCTCGTTAATTCGAAATCCACGGGACATCAAAAATCAAATTTCGAATTAACGAATTCCCACGTAATTCGAAATTTTATGAAAAAAAAAAAAAAAAAACGCCGAAAATCGATTTTCTCGGCCGCCTCTTCAAATCCAGGTGGTATTTTAGCTGTAAATTTGTATTAAAACCAATTATTTCTTTATTTTCGCGGCCGATTACCATAGCGGCGGGCCCTTTAAATTCAGATACTCGCAATAAATTCGTAAAAATGCTATATATTTACGCGTAAATCGAGATTTCGCTGCCGATTTCGGTCGCGGCCTACCCTTTAAATTAAGATATTCGTAAAAATACGATATATTTCTGCATAAATCGAGAATCCGCGTTAATTTTCCGTCGTGGTCGGCCCTTTATTTCAAATATCTGAATTTAAATTCGTAAAAATACGATACATTTCCGCGAAAAACGGGAATTCGCGGCCGTATTCCGTCGCGGCCGGCTCTTTAAATTCAGATATTCGGAATAAATTCGCGAAAATATGATATATTTCCGTGTAAATCGAGAATGCGCGGCCGATTTCTGTCGCGGCCGACCCTTTAAATTCAGATATTTGATGAAAATTCGTAAAAATATGGAATATTTCCGCGTAAATCGAATTTTATCGGCAGTTTTTCGTCGCGGCCGGCCTTTTAGGTTCAGATATTTGAAGTAAATTCGTAAAAATATGTCATATTTTGGCATGAATCGAAATTTTTCGGCCGATTTCCGTCGCGCCGTATTTTTTAACTCGGATATTCGAAGTAAAGTTAGTAAAAATACGATATATTTCCGTGTAAATTGAAATTTCGCGTCCGATTTCCGTCGCGGCGGGCCCCATAAAATTCAGATATTCGAAATAAATTCGTAAAAATACGATATATTTACGCGTAAATCGAGATTTCGCGGCCGATTTCCGTCGCAGCGGGCCATTTAAATTCAAATATTCGAAATAAATTCGTAAATGTACGATACATTTACGCGTAAATCGTAATTTCGCGGCCGACCCTTTAAATACAGATATTTGGTGTAAACTCGTAAAACTACGACATATATCCGCGTAAAACATATTTTCTCGGCCCTTCAAACTTGGATATTCGAAATAAATTTGAAAAAATACGACATTCCAGTGTAAATCGATTCAGATTTACAAAATAATAATACTAATTAGGACGATGTATAACCACTTAAAAATACATTTTTCGGCGTTTTACCGCCACGGCTGACTTTTAGATTCAGATTTACAAAATATTATGATTTATTTTCGCAAAAATCAATTTTTTTCGAATTACACAAACAAATTTTCGTGCGCGGACAAAAATAAATTTCGAATTACGAATTAACGAATTTCGAATTAAAATAAATTTTGTATGAAAAAATTTTTCAGCGGAAATTTTTTTGGCGATAATTTCGAACTACGCGTTTTTTCAAATTATCGGGGTTCGAATTAACGGGGTTCTACTGTATCAGGAAAAAACTGTACCAACGGAATCCTGCCAATTACTACGAAATGAACGCTTAATTATCTACAGAGCGATTGGCATTTTAAACACAGATGTCAATAATGTATCCCTTTTTCGTTTTTAAGCAGACAGACATCAGACCCGCCGGGACGGCGTCGTTTGATGTTAAGACACATCGCCGTACACACGCCGGGACGGCGTCGTTTGAGGCCAATGGGTTAACAGTACATTTTGAAGAAAAGTATTCGTTTTAGTTCTGACAACTCTTAAATTTTGATAATACAGCTAGCTCTGAAGATTCCATTTACAATGCAGTTAATATGAAAGTTGCGATATGTTCTAAGCGTTGTTGATGGAAATATAATATTTTTTTAGTTTTTCTTTTTTTTTTTTTTTATAGTGAATACCTCACAAGAGTCCCAACTGCTCCCGTCTGGAGCCAGTGAGACTATGGCATCCCCAATTGGGGGATGTTGTGAGGCTGAAGGTAAGTGGGGAAGGGAAAGAGGAAGGTGGGGAAGTACCTGGCTATTCAGATCTAGTCACTAAACACGGCTAAAGCCATTTGGAGCAACGTTTCAATTCTGAATGGTGGTCTTACACCAGGGCGATACTGGTAGTATCTTCCACTCTGGAACGTGCCGCAAATATACTATATATTATTTTAATTAATTAATTGTGAAATAACACAAATTAATCAAATAAAATTTATTTGCGCACGCCGGGTTCGAACCCGCTAGATTCTTAGATCGCTTTTCTAGATCGTTATAAGAATTTATGCAATAGTGATCTGAGTTTTCATTTAGTCTAACATAAATTTTACATTTTTAATCCAGCAAAATTTGAATTTATTAATTTTGGTAAACTCAGACCTTTTTGTACGGTACTTAGCACCCTTGAGGTGATTTTGCACAAAAACAGCGCTATACAAATCATCCAAATATTATTATTATTATTACTTTGTTTTTACGAGTTAAATGTTCATTAATATAGATCCGTTTTTTTCCATTCAAGTTAATATCCCCTGCTGTTGGGCCCCGCCTTGTTGCCATGCTGTCATCTTTTTGTTTTCTGCGCTTCAATTTAACGATAATATTATGCGGTCTTCCTTTAATCTTCTTCTCGGGGGTTTCTCGGGTAGCGTATTCGATTTCGTCAGGATTTACTATTTTTAATTCTGAGTAGTTGCTTTTGATAATCTCCGTTAGGTTTTCTTGTTTTTTTTCTGGTATCCCAATGATATCTATGTTATTAATGCGTGCGTGTTGTTCGTTAGCATCCAATTGCTTTTGCAATTCGTTAAATTCACTTTGAATTACGGCATTCTGTTCCGGGGTTTTTTCAAGGCTGTTGTTTTTTTTTGTGTCAATTTTTTTTCCCAGGGTTAATATTTTGTTTTTTAATTCTTCAATTTCTTCTTTATACTCCTTTCTCACGGTTTCCAGAAATTGCACCTTAAATTCTTGTAACTTTTTGTCAAGGAGTTGGAGGAGTTGTGTTTCTGTATTATTTAGTGCAGTCTTTGCAATTGCCTTTTTATTCATATTGGCACTGAATATTAGCTAATATAACAACACTTCACTATTATAAACTTATTAAAATAGCTACGACTTTTGTTTTATTTTGTGAAATTTCTAGAGAGCGATGAAAAACACGACAGCTTTCATTGAATATTATTGTTGTAATATTACCATAGCATAGGTATGGTTAAAATGACCTTAAACCGTTCCCAACATCAGTTTAACAAGGCTAAACCGGCGCACAGGAATCTAATAAGTACGACTGCATCAAACTCAATCCATTCATCCAAAGTTGTTGACAACAGAAAAAAAATAATTGAAGATAATACTATCTGTAAATTTTATGGCATGCCGATAACATGTTGGGAATTATTATCTGGAGGTGAATTATCAAATAAATTAAAAAATAATGGTGAAAGTACGGCCAAATCGAATGAAAATCAAAATTTATTTTGCTGACAATTTTTATATCTTTGCCCCTTGTGAAAAGAATCAATTATTCAGTCTAGCAGATCCTCATGGAAAAAAATTCATACTAAATGTTTTTTTATTCGAAATTTGTTTGTGTCCACGCATGAAAATTTGTGTGCAATTTGAAAAAAATAGTTTTTGCAAAAATAAAGCTCATAATTTGGTAAATCCGAATCGAGAGACAGCAGTTGCAGTAAAATGTCGATTTACGTGGTTATACATTGTTCTAATTCAAATTATTATTTTGTGGATCTGAATCGATTTACACTGAAAGTCAATTTATTTTTATTTTACTTTGAATATGAATTTACTTACAATATATGAATTTAAAGGGCCGCCTGAGACCAAATCATCGGCCGCAAATTTCGATTTTCGCGGAAATATATCACAGTTTTACAAATTAATTTTGAATATCTGAATTAAAAGGTCCGGCCGCGAGGGAAATTGGCTGCGAATTTTCAAATAATTATTATTTAATGAGCAGGAAGCATTCTGCTGATGCACTCATATCTGATTTCACAATAATTTAACAGTTGTTTTTAAATTCAAAATAAGTTAATCCTTTCTTATCTCTAAATAAGAATCCAATCGAGCTTTAAATTGGTTTATATTAGTCGAATCGATGACATATTTTAACGAATTTACATCAAATATCTGAATTTCAAGGCCCGTCCGCTATGGTATTCACCTGCGAAATTTAGATTTATTCAGAAAATGTTGATTTATACGAATTTACATCAAATATCTAACTTCAACGCCCGGCCGAGACGGTAATCGACCGCGAAATTTATATTTATGCAGAAATGCATCGTATTTTTACGAATTTACATTGAAAATCTGAATTTGATGGGCTGGCTGCAATTGAAATCGGCTGCGAAATTTCCATTTACGAAGAAATACATCATATTTCCACGAATTTACTTTTAATATCTGAATTTAAAGGTCTGGCCACGACGGTACCTACCGTGTCTACATAGTCTACGTGAATTCGATTATGGACAACTTAAAAAAAAATCATTAAATTTCGAGTTACGTGGTATTCGTTAAATTGAAATTGTATTTTTAATGTCAAACAGTACATATTTCTATATATTTTAATATTGGCCCAAAGTTGGATAATTTTGAAATTGCCTACCAAGATTCATTGTTACTATAATTGAACTTACCCTCTTCTCCTGGGACTTGAGTCTGGCCTGCAGCTCACGACGTTCCTTCATCAGCTCCTCAGCTTCCTTCTGGGCGATGGTTTCAGCGTCAATTTTCTTGATATCCTATGAAGAAAAAAAAAGTAATTTCTATCGACTAATTGAACAGTTATGTCTCTTTCTGACATCTAAATTGAGGAAATAGTAGTATCTCTTACTCGCATCTAGAATTGCTACTGTCCCTTCTTCCAATCAACGATTGAAGTATCTTTGCAAGTACCGACATTCACTCACATCGTCGAGACTTCAAACACAGCATCACTTGCATCAGACATTTTGTAACAATGCTCATGCTTTAGATCAGTCAAAACATAACAAAAACAGTCAACAAAGAATGACAGGATATAAAAATAGCTACGGCAACTATTTGGTTGTGAGTGACGTTATAAAAAAAAACATTTTAGTTTTGACCTATATAAATTGAATTCAACAATGATTGATGACGATGTGGGTCTCATGATTTCATTAGCAATATGTACGGACTGTTGGCACAGTCCGTACATATCGCTAACAACCGTTGTTTGCGACATAAAATTCACAATGTGAGCATCGGATACTAGCGAATTCCTGTTGAAGAAAGGCCTTTTATTTGTTTGTTCTAATTTATATTTTTATTGGAAAGTGTTTTGAAGAACTGATGTCATAGATCTTTTTTTGGTTACTGGTGCACAACCGAAAACATGTACTGTGAACAAGAATGACATTTATTGAATGAAAAACAGGTTGTTTTTAAATAACTTATACTGAGAAGGGAGTAGGCCATTTTCAGCTAATAACAAATCCAAAGGATCAAAAGCAGTATTTCACAACTGAATTTATTTAAATGGGGAAAGGTTCCTTCGATAGACTCTCTCAGTTTCACAGTATTTTCAAAATCATTGGGAGTTGTATGATAAATCAAAGTTAGCACTGGTAGATCAGCACTGTGGTGATCAGGTGCAGTCCAGTCTAGGTCGGCCCTCTGAGAATTAACCTATTGAATATCGGAGTATAAAAAAGTTAAAAATCCCCCAACTGTTGGGCGAGAATTTTCAGAACCGAGCGCTAATTACCCGTAAAGGTTAAAGAATTATATATTATACCTCCTCGTCCAGCTTCTTGAGCACCTTCTGGCCGTGCGCTGTGAGACTGATTTGCTGCATCTTCTCCTTGAGGTGGCGGTCCTTGATGAGCTGGATGTCGCTCTGCTGGCGCCGCTTCTCCCGCTCCTCACGCTCCACCTCCAGCCGCTGTTGCTCCACCAATTGTGCCGCGCGGGCTATCTCCTCCTGGCGCCTGGAATACAATAATACAACATCATGATTCTATCAAAGTTTCACTCCTTTCTTTGGGTATTTCTTCTTCACATATATGCCACCGGGAAACTAACGAACAAGACATTCTGATTGAATATATCCACATTCACACAATTCAGAATCATTTAGGTCCCATTTGTGCATCATGTAGGTTAGTGACTGTGACTTCACTGGATACGTTTAGTGAGATCCATCCGAGAGTGAGAAAATGTGTGAAAAAAAAAATCGGCATAGTTTGGGCAAATAAAACTTTAGGTTGCACTAGTATTTTTCTGTTTTATACTCCGGGCTTCAACAGGTTAAAGCAGCGGTCGGGGAACTCTTTTAAACCATTACCCCAAAATATTTTTGCGTAAGTCGATATTACCCCTTCCCCCCATTTTGAAAAGAAGACAATCAATGTATATTTAAATAAACATTACTTATTGAATTAATTTACACGGAAAATAAAAAAAGGTTACATGAAAAAAGTAAGTTTGTAATAGACAAACCAAATAAAATTCTCAAATTGGATCAAACAAAAATTCTGATTTTCAGGTTTCTCTTTCAGTTTTTGGAGAAATGATGTTGCTTCATGTTTGATACAATTACTTCAAAATTGGGACTTTTATGATGTAAGAGCAATTTGAATTCAGTCTTCGGCGTTAAATCGATTTCTGTTCTTCGTTTTTATGTTCATTAGAATGGAAAAGCCTTGTTCACAAAGATAGGTTATTGCAAATGGCAGCATTTTTTTTACCCCCTCATGTGCAATTTTGAAAGCCTTCGTAGCTTTTGACATCCAAAAAGACGACAGATTGGCTTTGCACTCAAATTGAATACGTGCTTCAGTATTAGATAGAAGTTCAAGTATTGTTTCTGCCAAACCCGGAGGTTCTTCTGGTATGTTAGTAATTTCATATTTAAAAGGATCTACAACCCAATTGAAAGTATGTATATCAAGATCTGGAAAGCAGTCAGAGAACCGCTCTCTGAGTTTGGTAAGATGTTTTATAACTGTATCCTTGATTTCATCAAAAGTAATATTTTCAGTCTTCCAAAATAGCAAACTAGAAAAATTTCCTTATAACCCCAAAACAAACATTTTTACCCCATTTGGGGTAATTTACCCCGGTTCCCCGACCGCTGGGTTAAAGAGTTAATAATGAATCGATGTATCCGAAAATGACAGTTATTGGCTTTTAAAGCGAACTTTGGTAAAACGTATACAATCATGTCTCGTGACATCATATGAGAAACAATTCAGTACAATTAAAAAATCGAAGTGAGTGGTGCAGTACTGCTGTGCCAGTGTACCTTGAAATCACACTCTTATTCGGCCGGTCAAAAATATCAACATTTTGACGGCTTATGTCTTCGGTAATATTTGGTATTTTTTTTAAATTCCAAAAAATTCTGTCCTCGGCATGCTCTAATTATTTTTTAAATATGATACATTTGTAAATAACATGAAATTTTGTTATAAAAGTCAAACTCATGGTGATTTCACCATTTAAATGAAAATTCCCGCAATATTCTCCAATAAATAATCATGACAATCGGAAATGAAGACCTACAACATTATAATGATAAAATGTAAAAGCCCACCTTGCTTCCTCTTCTTCTCTGACCGTGTTCAGCCTCTCAATGTACTCCTTCCTGTCCTCGATGATCTTGTGCCTTTGCAAGACCCGCTGATGCTCTCGCACCTTGTTTTCATGGTAGTGTTGCACGGCTGTCTGGCGCGCGCGCTCGCGGTCAGCGCGCTTACGGCGCGGCCCGACAAGTGCGGCTGCGCGGCCCAATGCTCCGGCAGCGCGGATCAGTTGGCCGCGGACCTGTTCGGATGGCATCTCTTGGAGGAACGGACCTTCAGGTACAGATTCACGCGATGCTTCGGATAGCTCTACGCCGAATTGGATGCACCTGGAAAAGGAAAATAAAGTTATAATTGAGGGTAGATTTATCATTTTTAAAGATAACTTCGGTTGTGAAAAATAATATTTACAAAAGATCAATAATTTATATCTAAATATAATGGTTTTTACTAGTTAAATGGATATTTCATAGCTCATGATGGAAATTATATCTGTAAATCAAGTTGAAAATAATTGCATTCAGCTATATATTCTACACTTCAAAAACTGCAAATTTTAAAATGCCAGAGCTCACTTTTTCCAACAGATTTTGCTTCTCCTCTTTCGTCACAAATTTTTTAATAGTTAACAACACTGATCTAATGAAATTTGCACAATTTTTTCTGTGAACATTCTAGATCAACGCAACCATTTTGGGTTTTCTGTCATGTCAAGCGCTGTTTCAATATGCAATTAGGTATATATAGTTCAAGGAGAAAAAGATATCCTAAAAATAATACTATAATCTCTGTCAAAGATGGGTAGTGGGCAGTATGTAATTAGTTGTTCTTCTTCTTTTAGTGTCCTTTGTGGGAAGTTAGCTATCATCAGGGCAATTGTCATTCCACACCACAGGATGGAGCCCGGAACAATTCGGTAACCACTACTGTAATCTAAATAAATGACAGCAACATCATGATCCAGTTAATCAAACACTTAGTCGGGCCATATCAAGAGTCAGAATAACATATGAATATGTATGAATGTGGATGAAGCAAAGAGTGTGTGCCAAGGCAAGGTTGTGTGGCAGCCCATCATCTCTGAATACCCCTGCGAAGAATGGGCAATGGCATGACAGTTAGTTAGTTACAGTGTTTAGAATGTCAGCTTACTTGTTGGCGTGATCGATACGAATCTGCATATCATTGTGCCTAACACAGTCGACCAGCAGGCGCTCTAGATGGAACGGATCCGCAAACACGGACAGTTCCAGGAGGCGCGCGAAGCGGATGCTCTGGTAGCATTGTGCCACTTGACGCACCAGGCGGATAAGGGCTACATCACGCAGGGCGGTCACATATTGGCAGAGGGGAGAACCTAGAAAAGGAAACAAACATTTTACACATGTACCTACTTCTGTTTTCATATGGTTTAGCAGAAAACTGCATAAAAAAAATCATAAATAATATATAGTAAAATGGGAGATAGGTTGTACTGCATCACTACATTTATTTTCCCAGACTACTATTATTGGGTAGGGTAATATTCCATTAAAAATGTTTAAAAAAAAATGTGTAAAAAAAAACAGAATTGACTGGTTATGTTCAACCCTGATTGGTAGCGAAGCAATGAAAATGGCAGAGGAAGGACGAAAGTAGACAGGTCAGTGGCAGAGTTGGTATTGCGTTTGGTTCCCATCCAGGCGTCGAGAGCTCAATTCCTTGGCTGGTAAAGTCCTCCATCGTGACACAAGCAATATTTTCCACTTATTGAGATGGTAGGAGATTTTCAAATATTGTCAAGTTATTCGTAACCCAGGACTGACCAGTTAGTTGTTAGAGAAATCCATTGAGTTGGATTTCCTACCCAGGTTCTCCCTCCATCATGACAAAGGAAACATTATCCATTAATTATGACGGTAGTATGAGGAATTAATTATGGAGTGTTGTGAAAAATATTTACATGATGCGCAAGGGAATGATAGCAAGAAGAAGTCGGGGATACCCGAGTACTGGTATAGCTTACCTTCTTCCTTCTCCAAAGTGTCGACAACGACCATGACCTTCTTGCATAGGACCAGGGGATCGAACTCTACCTCCAGCCAATTGTACAGGTCCTTAAGTTCAGGGGTGGCCAGGGACACAACATTCAGGCGGACAATTTCTGGAAAAACAAAATTACCGATATCAGATTCTGTTCAATACACACTTTTTTAATTTACATGTACATGGGGTGGGGTTTGTCGAGGTCTTGGTGGAGGATGCGTCTGTCCACATACGCGTGGCGGGCCGGATCGGAAGACACCGATTGAGGGAGACCCTTTGACATCTCCAACAGGACTGTATCGACTTATCGCCTTGCACGCAAGTGGGAGATTCATACATCTGTCATTCCTGGACACATTTACCCCCAGATTCCTACCCACTCCTCATACCTCTTTCTCAGATCTTCCTCTCCTATATTTTCTTAAAAAGACCATCCACATAGCATCCCCAAAGATGACATAGGCCGAGGAAAACTATTTTCAATATGCATGGTATCCTGATGGCATAATGAAAATTGCACTACTTCTCCATCATATATGGAGCTGTGAAATATTCTTTTTTTTTTTCAATTGTTCAATGAGCAGAAAACAGTGTTGAAACTTGTGGATGAAGCCAGGTAATGACAGCTAGACTAAGAACAAAGATATAGAGATATCTTAACTCTGTCTGATTTTCATAACATAATTGACGGCGAAAGACATGCCCCGTTTGCTAACGTCTCAACATGTGAGAAAGAACCGTAGTAATGGTCAACGCCCTTAAAAGATCAAAGTACCCTTGCAGAGGTCCACTATAATAACTACATCAATTTTTGGTATCTCTAATTTTTAAAACGTTGCCAAATAAATTTGAATAAATAGGGTAGATGACTAATGCCACAAGACCCAAATGTAAAAAAAAACCAAATTCAAAAATAACCTTTGAGCAGAGAGACCCTGGTGGGCGGCTGCTGCAGGCCCAGGAGCACAGCGAGGCGCTGGGCCTTCTCCACAGGGCTCTTGTCCGTCTCGATGAAGCGGTCAAACTCGGGGTGCAGAGACGGCAAAGGGATGGACAGAACAGCCACCAGCACGGTACAGGCCAGACTAAAGGAATAAAAAAAAAAACAACCCGTATAAAACAATGTTTTTTACAATAATAAATATATTTTTAATAATAGATATACTTAAAAATATTTTATTTTTATATAGGTTTGACAGAGGATTGAACCATAATCCCAAGGGACTGGGGTCAACCGCGCCAACTGAATTAAATCCTGATTGGGTAGGACCCATATTTATTTTATATATTAACTGCTGTAATGTCATCCAATTTTGGAGACATTTCCGCATGTGTGCGTGATTGCCACCAAAAGTTGATAAAATTTGTTAGAATTGATTTAAAACCTATTACGCAGTCCACAATATGATGAGCATTACCAATGAATAGCATAAATCGACTCAAGTCGCCTAATGATCTCAAAGAAATGTACATAAATGTGTTTTTTTGTTGTAGAAGTGTTGCACAAGGGATTAGAAAATATCTAAGAGAACACAGAGACGTCTATCGATATGATCGAGAAACACTTTAATATTACCGACTTTAAAGTGATCTGATCTAACCAAAAGCTTCACATGACAGTCAAATGTGTCTCAAATGCAGGGTCGTCACATTTCACCGTTTATCTGATTTTGTGTCATCGTTTTGTTTCATTTATTTATAATTGATAATCACAAAGTTATAGCTACTTTCAAAAGTATGAAATATTATAATTTTATTGCCTTTTATTTACTTTCCGTGATTTACGAGTTATAATTTGTGTTACTTATGTAAATAAGTAATTTTTTTAGTTTACAGAGTGTGTTTTCTGTTTGTGGTTGTAAGATTTTCGAGTTTTTGTTTTACAAAAATTATTGTAAAATTTCTTTGACCGACAATGGATAGTGGTGAACAAAATACATCTGGTAATGATCAACTGATTTGGAAGATTTCATGCCATATTGTTGAATCGGATGAGAGTGATATTGATTTCAAAGTTGGTGATGAAGAGCAAGAGCCAAGTCCTCACAAAGCGAGTTGTGTTTTTCTAAGGGAACGGCAGCATAAACGACGAATGGTGTACATATTTTCTTCTTCATAATATTTACAAAAAAATATATATATTAAGGCTGTGCAGTCATACTAATACTTTTCGGCATTTATAAGGTTAAATATGGATTTGTGAAACATGATTCTTAAGGTTCAGGAGTCGAGGCCAATTGGGTTGATTTTAGAATGATCATATTGAAAAAAATCTTAAATTAACTTGATTATGGATGCCTTCGCAAGATCTGGTGAAGTGGTTACCTCTGCAACTCCTCGGGTGTGAGATTCTTCTTGAGTTCCTTGCTGATCTGGAAGAGCTTCAGCAGGGCGGCTGCGTGGAACAGACAGTGGCCGGCCTTCCAGAACACGAGCGCCAGCTTGCCATAGTAGTTGGCCATGGTCTTGGCCACGTGCGCCTTCTTGGACATGTTCATCAGGTTGTGGATGTCCTCGATGGCCTTGTAGGCTTCCTGGAATCGAATTTCATCTTAATCTCTCACTATACAATATAAGAATCCCACAGTTTACCTATAACCAAATTAAAATCAGGGCTAAATTGAAGCACGAGATTAAATTATATGGTTTTAAAAACGCTGGGGAAATTTTTTACAAGGTTAACAGATTATTCAATAGTGGCCAGTGCTTACCCTATACAAGTAATATATCAAGTATCTCCGAAAATTAAAAAAATTGGAAGCCACCTCTGGGCTGGAGCCCCAAAATTCTTGATTAACCTGCTTTACTCTGTAGAAAGGAGGGCATTTCACCTGATTAACTATCCATTACATATTAACAGATTGAGTAACCTCCAACACTTAGATTGAACATAATATGACGAGTATGTTTTATAGGTATTTCAATACAGCTTGCTCCAAGGAACCAGCAGCTTGAATCCCCTGCGCACCGAACTATGTGTGCGAGAACCAAGCATTCCTAGGGGCCCTAATTCACCGGGACACCAAATGCTTAGCACTATACGGAGGGTCCACCACTTGTTCACTTGGCGTTGCCATAATTTGGTGGCCGACACCAGCATCGATGCGCGCCAACCAGTAAAATGTACAGCACTCACTCAGAACACCACAGTAGCCCAACTGGTTGAGTAACCATGGTGTCCTGGCTAAATAGGGCTCTAAAGGGTGATCGGGTACTTGTACATTTCATAGGTTAAAATCTGAATCTTAAATCAAACCACACATGAGGTGAATATAAATTATAATGCCATCTTAAAATGTATTAAATATATTTACCTGCCATAACTCCATCTGGATAGCGCTATCCAGTTGGAAGAGTCTGGTCTCCAAGTTAAACTGCTGTGTCTCCGGTTTGTTGATGCTCACATTCCCTGTCTGAACCTGGAACCCCAGGAATCAAGGTTTTGAAGTAGGTGCAATTATACAGGATATGGTATATAATCATTCTACGCAGTCGTTCATCAATCTTAATGATTTTATGAGGTGGAATATTTTTTAATGAATTGATGATATACTTCATAGAAAAATCTCTTTCTGGAAAATGTTAATGAAAATGGTTTTAATATCTACCGTAAGCACTCGAAACTTAGGCCCATTTTGCTGTTTCGTATTTAGCTTGTTAAAGTTCACCACGGTTGGCATTGGATATTAGATTGTATGTTCTGGTTTGACAAGGTGTCTTCACAGATATCTGTGCATTCTTCCCAACAAGGTGGGGGACATTGGCACAATCTCACTAAATCAGTTTTTCTAGAAAGAATATTTTTCTATGGTTGATTTGTTTTCAAATGACAAACATAAAATGATTTTACCGGTAAAGGAATTGAAGCCTGAACAGTTGGATACGACCTACAAGGACGGGTACCCTCTTTCGACAGATTGCTGATCATTTCAATTCATTTAATATACAAAAGATTCACTCGTATTTGAACGGAGACCAGAATTGATTTCTAGTTTTTTGTCTCCAAAGTGCTCTAATACATCGGCACTTGATAATTATGTGAACTTAACATTAAATTAGGTTGGGACAGGATATACTGGGATAAAGATATAATTAATGATTCAATGACTACAATACTATTTCAATTTGTACAATTAGTACGAACCAACAATATAAATACTTCAGGATGAGGGAATATTGTTTTGTATACCTGACATCTAGGAATAGTAGCTTTGTCCTATTAATGAACATATTGCGCAATATGCTTACATATTATCAAATGACTGCATTTTTCAGTTTAATTTAAGCAATTTTCGACGGCCGGCATAGTCCAGTGGTAACGCATTGGACTGCCATTCCGAAGGTCGCGGGTTCGAACCCGGCGTGCGCAAATAAATTTTATTTGATTAATTTGTGTTATTTTTCAAAATTAATTAATTAAAATAATATATAGTATATTTGCGGCACGTTCCAGAGTGGAAGATACTACCAGTATCGCCCTGGTGTAAGACCACCATTCAGAATTGAAACGTTGCTCCAAATGGCTTTAGCCGTGTTTAGTGACTAGATCTGAATAGCCAGGTACTTCCCCACCTTCCTCTTTCCCTTCCCCACTTACCTTCAGCCTCACAACATCCCCCAATTGGGGATGCCATAGTCTCACTGGCTCCAGACGGGAGCAGTTGGGACTCTTGTGAGGTATTCACTATAAAAAAAAAAATTAAAAAAAAGCATTTTTAAGTGAATTTAGAAGAATTAGCTAATCAATAATGCATTTGAAATGTAAGACACACAGTTATAGTAATGGTAAGTGGTAATATCTCAGGTAAATGTTTTCACAATAGATTTTACAAATATCTTCATGGATATCATTTACAACAATGCAAGACTTTATGAACATCATGGAAAAAGACAGGTCAATGTATAAACACAATCATCGAAATTATAATATCATCATTGTTGATTGAATAATCGTAATTGACAAAATAAGAATGGTTAGTTAGAAAACTTGTTAGGATAAGGTAGTAAAGGTGATATTGAAATTGAATTGCTATGAGCTCACATAATAATCAAGTGCCAACACATCTACAGACCAAACTACAAAAATAATAATCGGCTAATTTACATAGCGCGTGTTCTCGTTTAAATCACCTTTCGTGAAGGTTCCAAATTTACATTACTCACAGAGAGCTTGCAAATATCCTCGAGGTGCTTCCGCAGCTTGTCGCAAAGCTTCCTGAACTCGGTCTTGCGAGCGTACTTCAGGCAGAACTGGAAAGCCATGCGGGCGATATCGTGGTACAGGTTCTCCACGTGGGCATTGGTTCTCAATAGTTCCAGACACTGGCAATAGGATTCCCAGAGGAACTTGACCCACGGAGTCAGGATAGTGCGGTCGGAGCGGTCCTGGGCGTCTTCACCGGAGACGGCGGACAGGAGGATGCTCTCCGGAGTGGCGAGGTTGTCCAAATCGTCGATGTCTATGACGGCCTGCGCTGATTGCTTGCGGGCATCTTCCGTGCGCTTTTCAGCCATGCGGAGATACCCTCTGGAAATATATTAATTCATTTTAATTTTTGTTTAGTAATTCAGAAAATAGTGAAACTGTTTAAATATTTATTCCAATGGAAGTGGTGCATACAGGAATCATATATAATATCTCTCTTTCTACAGCACGCCATTGTTTTCTACGAACCTTCTCTAGTCGGAGTTAAGAATAATCTAAAGGTTAGAATCTTACTAATCTGGCCCTTCAGAGGCTCAGTTAACTTCCAGTAAACTGGCGCTATCGAAGATGTTAAGATTAGTTTTACTTCCAGAAGACATTATGGTTTTGCATAAATTACCAGAAAGATCAGGTTTAAAGTGCCATATTAGTGAGATTCCAGTCCATCTGTAACATGTCGTACCGTATCACATTCTCCAGTGAGCCCACGTTGACAGACTGGAACATGTTCCGGTACTGGAAAAGTCCCTCCTTGGCAATGTGCGACTTGCGCAGCTCCACACACAGCTCCAGGTAGCGGAACATGATGGGCTCCAGCACGCTCTCCGACCAATTGTAGGACCACTTCTTGTTGCGGAACACCTCCTGCAGCGTGTCCAGCGCCCGCGCCGGCTTGCCGATCTCCATGAACTCTGGAATATACATATACTTTTGGGTTTTAACAAACAAAATTACGGGTTTCACATTAATAATGCAGGGTATGTCCCCATGAACTATGGAATATACAAATAATTTTGGGTTTTAAAAATAATACACAGAGTTTCACATTCAAAATGCAGGGTGTATCCCCATGAACTCGGGAATACACACATACTTTCGGGTTTTAACAATACACCGAGTTTCATTCATAATGCAGGGTATATCCCCATGAACTTACGAATATCCAAATACTTTTGGGTTTTAACAATAATATACCGGGTTTCACATTCATACTGCAGAGTATATATACCACCATAACACGGGCATGTGCCTAGCATGGTGGTAGAAAAATTCCTCAAAGCATGTAACTAATAACTTCATAGAATAAAGAAACTTAAAAAAAAATATATATATATCCCCATGAACTTTGGAATATACAGTTGGTTTTTAACAATAATACACCTTGTTTAGGTAAAATTTTACCATTCAGACTTATTCTTAATATCCGTAATTATAAAAGACAACAATTTGTTTAAACTAATTTACTGTAAGAAATTATTCAAGTTGGCGTTTCCTCCAAAAGTCTACAATATATACTTATTGTTTTCATTCAAGATGGGTACTTTGATTGGGCTGTGTTGTCCATTTTTTGTGTATTATTTAACAACAAATCAAAGGAATCAATAATAAACGATCAATAGAGCAATAACCCAGTTTGAGAACATAGTTCCTATTCTTTCATAATAATATTGTGTTTTTCAAAATAATAATAATGTGTGGTTGCGCAAATTATAGCTTCGTACTTTCCACACAATCTAAAATCAAAAGTAATTTTACCATTATGGCAAAAATCTTTCAAAGAAACACCTTCCCTATGGCTTGAAATTCTAATGTATTCTTTATTTCAAATTCAAGTACCATGTCCTTTGACAGGTTATTGATGTTTTAATAAAATGTAGATAATGTTAAATTGAGCAATATTATACAGATAGAACTGATATGTTATGTAGTAGTTAGTAATCATATAATTTATTATATTGTCGTATGTTATTTCTGCAAAAAATTCTTCTCAGATTTGATTGGTTAAAATTGGTATAACTTAAATGAATTGCGATAGAATCGTGTTACATGTTTAAAATCGTAAACTGTTTCTGTTAAAACGTTACCCATGCTTCTAAAGCCAACATCTTTTGGCTTACTCCATAAGGAAACTATGTAAATTTCTCTTGAGAAATGTTTATAAATACGTAGACAGTATTAAATGTCAAAGGTGCTAAATCATCGAATTAGGTTTATTTTTAACAATTGTCAAATACAAACAACCTTGCATTACATTTGCAACTAGTTAAAAGGGTTAAGAGTAAATAATAAAGACCGGGAAAATGTCACATGTTAGTAAAATGACATTTTATTGGTTTGAAAAAACATTGGTAGGTAATGTCATTGATCGGACGTGATTTGGCGTATCTAAAAAATTAACATTGGGAGATTAAAATCTTCCGTTAAAAGATGTGAACAGGGCACATGTGGTCGTGTTCTAGGGGGAGTTTGCAAGTAAATATATTTGTAGAACAACATTAATTATATAATTGCAACGTGGAAGCGACCATATTGACATAAATTTTTACCGTTCGCTCGTTTGAGCGCATTTTCAGGTCTTTGCCCGTATCTAGCCATCTTGAATTATTGGTTTTCAGTCACAACACATGGATCACTTCACAAAAACACGCGTAGACAAGTAATATGTCATGTAATTCCGCCAATTCAGCCGGCAAAAACTGCCGAGAGAACAACTTTGTGGCTGACGCAAGATGGCCGCCAATAAAAAGACATGCGGAGCAAATTCCAATTTCAAACTGGAAGCGGATGTCACCATAAACAATACGCTCATAAAACACCTAAATAAATACTTTTCAAATATATTTTTTTTTTACAAAAGATGTAAGGTTGGGGGTTGAAAAAATGGTAGAAAAACGAATTTTCTCTTTGAACCTGATGAAGTAGACCTCAGTTCATATGAAAGAAGATAAATACTTCTAAACAAAAATTTTATGGAAAGATTGCGCCGATTGCGGTGTATTGCACAAAAAATATTACAAGCATAGTGAAAATAAATCTGTATAATTTTATTTGGATGATGGGATTCATCAAGGATGATGGAAGAAAAAATGCATGTGTGAAATAATGTAGTATGTTTTACTAAATAAATTATTGTTGTTTCTGATTTTAGAATAATCGATCTCTATGTCTATATATTATTACGAAAATAATATATAATAATCAGGATTTTTAAAGATTAAATGGTGATTGGTTTATTTATGGCTAAACGCGACGTTCGTTATATTGTAATGGTTCATAAATGGCGTTAATTAAATAATTTTATTAAAATACGCTTTTTGCAAGATATTGCTTTACAATATTAAGACAAATTATTTGTTTGCGCCTGTACATACACAATATGAATTTGAATAAATAGTTTTGTCCGTAAAAAAAATCTATTATTTCAAGAAAGGCATACAAATACAATATTGGATTGAATAATTGTTACAATATTGTATTTGTATGCCTTTCTTCAAATAATTGAGTTTTTTTACGGACAAAACTATTTATTCAAATTCATATTGTGTATGTACAGGCGCAAACAAATAATTTGTCTTAATATTGTATTACGTACAAGCGTCACAATGTGTGTTTCAGGAATTACATTATATTTGTTTGGGTGTACTTAAAAGAATCCATAATCTGCTCTTTCATAAATGGCGTTAATTTAAATATTTTAGGAAAAAACACTTTTTGCAAGATTTTTACTCTATTAAGATGAATTATTAAGTGTTTTTTTTCCTAAATATTAACATAAACGAATTAATAATATTTTTTGTCGAGTTCAATAAAATAATAAAAGCAACCACTGTATAAAGAAAAACAATGATTTCTGAATTATACGATAAAAAAAATTGTTTTAAGAGTAAATTAACTTTATATTGACTTCACCATAGACATATGAATATTAGTAGACCTGCCCTAAGTGATTAAATTATTCCCCACTCCCCATACCGGTTCCAGAGTGGTTTATTTATGACGGTTCCATTGGAGCCGGCTGTGCTCGCGTATGGCCTCGAGTGAATTTAGAAAACGTGACGTCATCATTCTTGTACGAACTAGCGTCGAGCTATGGTCGAGGCATAATCGGTTCATTTTACGAAATAACACAGCAAAATGGTGGCTTGTGCTATGAAAACTTGTAAAAATAGATCTGAAAAAGAGAATAAACCCAATTGTCGTATTACATTCCATATATAAGCATTATTTTACTTTATTTTAAGCATATTCACATCGTATAATATGGATCAGTTGTAGAAACATATACTATCACATCGAGATACGTCTGGACGCGAAACACAAAGCTGGTTGGTTGCTGGGAAGTAAATTATGAACATTTATAAAAGTGTCTTAACTAAATACGTAAATGAAATATTCGACTCTAAAAATAGAAGAAATTTATTTTGCCGAATTTGGACTTCGCAAATTTGTTCATAACGTGGCGAGTAATTTGCGCTCCCATGTAAAAATGTCTATTCATTCAAAAGCAGATTTTACTTTTAAGAACTAAATGGTGATATTATAATGCGAGATGCGTATTTACTGTCAGATTGATTTATTGACGAATCACAGTCAGTTTTCCTCTCTGCGTCCCGCAACTCTTGTTTTAACCCCTCGTCCTTAACTTCTCGTCTATTAATATTCATATGCATTCATATGTCTGTGGACTTCACACAGGATTCAGGAAGCACTGAGGTAAATTGTCATTGGTAAAAAGGGTCTCCGTCGTCTTCAGTCGTCTTTAAGAATGCTGCAGAAAGTGAATGTGGGTCTTGAAAAGACATCTCATGTTGTAGAAGGAAGGAAACATAGAGGCCGGTAAATCATTCCACAACCGAGCATTTGAAAACAAGAACGAGCTGAAGAAACAACCTGTTCTCATGTAGCTAATGTCAACCATGTACAAATGATGAGCTTGAGTTTTGTTTTTTTCCCGGCCCGGGAAGGCTAACTTAACTCTGGTTTCGATTGAGTCCCCACAGACAGGGCCGGCCCTGAATCAAACGGCATGTGGTGTGAGTAAAATTTTGGCACCCCTTGTCCAAACCAGTAGACGTCTAGGTACGCGATCATTATAATCTATAATATTTGGATGATTTGTATAGTGCTACTTTATGAAAATAATCTCAAGGGCGATGTAGGTGTATTATCAGCGCCTTGGCACCTAGACAGCTCCAATTGTGCCCGCATTGGGCCAGTCCTGCCCATCGAGCATGTCAATAGAAGGATTGATGTGAAGATTACTTCCGTTGAAGGAGACCAGTAGGTAGATTCCCGTCTCCATCCCATTGGAACAGTATTTTATTTAGTTATTGCTCCATCCCTAGTCAAGAAAAGGTGAGTGAGATAGCCGAGTAGCGATCGCTAAGCAGCTATCTTACTCGCTCTAGTTTGTGCCAAAGCTAAAATGAGGGGGATGAGTATATTAGGGATGTGTCCGTAGCTAGGGATAGAGAACGGGAATCAGAAGAGAACGGTAAGCGTTAAAATAAGAAGATGGTTTGAAAAGGAGATATTATGAAAATACGAATGTTAGAGAGAACATGCTAATATAAAAATAAAATAAAAACAATTACAATTAACAGGCGTAAGTGAAAATAATTATTAAAGCAGGACTTATATAAAATAGAGCAAAAATGTATCATTTAATGAAACAATGTGAAATTTTTTTTATAACACGTGAAGTAGATGCTATGTACTATTGTTATGTGTATTAACACACGCCGGTCCTACTTGAATGGCGGAAAAGGCATTGCTGTCCGATAATTTTATATCAATCTGTTTGCAAGGGTCCCAACTATGTGTGTGTGTATTTAAAAAATGAACTAAGTTTTCCCATCTTCAAATTCTTGTTTTTTGTATGGAAGAATATTTTATCAAAACGAAACTATATTTAAACCCGTAGAACGGGTTTTACATGCTTACACTTATTGCACCAAAGATGCGGAAGTTTTTCAGTTTTATTTAATGATTTGTAAAATTTAAAAAAAAATTGTAATTCAATAAAATATGTACAATTTATACAAATAAAATACAACTAAATGGCCCAAAACTGACTTTAACTTCAGTTTATGGAGTCGTATTACAAAAGTAGGCTTTCATTTCGGAGAATAATATGATAGTTGGGGTGTGGCAAGTATTTTCAAAGATAGTTGTTTAAAACAAAATCTAATTTCTTGAATGGGATCTTGTTTTCGCCCGCTTGAAGTGTGTTGAGGTTAAACGCACCGTATGTTATAATCTACGCGTTAATTAAATTATTTTATTAAAATACGCATTTTGCAAGTTATGCTTTACACCAGAGGTTCTCAAAGTGGTCTATATGGATCCCCAGGGGTCAATATCGGCATGCTGGGGGTCTATGTCAGCGAGAAAAAATTTGGGGGTCCACGAGATTCAAATGGGGGTACATACGAGCGGACCCCCATTTACCTCAAGTCTACATTTAGGAGTTCCGTAAATGACACAATAGACCTAAGAGAAATTACTTATTTGATATTTGTATTTTTATATTTCGTTAAGTTGTTAATTGAGGTATATAAATAGAGTCTACGTTCCTTTTCTCGTCAGAATTTATATATTCAAGCAAAACATTGCACATTGGAAGCCGCGAATTTTCCTATTTGTTTTTGATTTTGACTCGTTTTTGAAAAACGCCCAGGGGAATAATGACGTTCAACATTTAAATGCACTTCACACAGACATCAAAACTAAGTTTGAGGACATTTTGACTATGGAAATGCAACGTTGAAGAATCGGATATCATGTGACAAGAAGAACTGACCGGAATAAGCACTGACAAAGAACTTAAGGGGCAGTTCTGTAGGGCTAGCTACAGAAAGAAATTCCCATTGCTTATCCTGCTTCATTTTCATTTGGTGTAATACCTCACAAGGGTGCCCCTGTCCGCACAATGTAAAGACAGAGCAACTATACCGCCACCCGGTTGTTGGGCAGGCAAGGGAAGGGAATATTTTTACTAAAAAAATAAATGATTATCAGATGGGACGTTAATAGTTTTAGGAAAATTCAATATTCAACAGGCAGGGGGTCTACGGAAAAAAAAATTTGGCAAGTGGTCTACGGGGCAAAAAAGTTTGAGAACCTCTGCTTTACACTATTAAGATGAATTGTACACCCGTACATACGCAATATGCATATGAATAAATAGTTTTGTCCGTATAAAAAAACTCATTTTTTTCAAGAAAGGCATAAAGATACAATATTGGATTGAATCACCGATACAATGTCGTATTTTTTATGCCTATATCGAGGGAATTACATATAAATACTTTTCAACTCGGCGAATGCATAGAGATTAAAAAAAAATACATTATACACTATATAAAACTTAAATGTGTTCAAGAGAAGTATGTTATATTTCGGTAGAAATTAGGAACGCGGAGTCTTAAGTGGAACCGGAATCGCCTCTCAGATTGTCATTTCGATTACTTTTAGCCGTAATCAGACATCAGACTATTATAACAATTCTTTCTCTCTCCCTCTGTATACTTATTTTTTCAACCAGGAGTCAGATAAAGGAAACAAATAATAAAGATAACAAAATAAATGAACACAAACAAGTTATTTATTAAAAGAAAATGCAAACATTAAAAATAGAACAAATTTACAAAACATTATATTAATTATTTATCAATATTCTTCTTCCATTACAACGAAATAACATTAACACCATGCGATACATTTACACAGCCCTTCAAAGTCCTTTCTTTCAGCTTCTGAAAAGAGAGAAAAAAATACACAATATTAAAAACTTAAAAAGACGACAGTTATGCTGCATATACATTTGCGAACCGAAACGCGAGTCGAGCTTTGAATTATGGGATAGGAATGAAACAACCGCATGCGGCGTTTTGCGCCATCAAGGGGAAAAACATACTTATTTCATACGCATTATAAGAATCAAGATAAATTACAGATAGACAGGTTAGTAGCAGAGTGGATGAGTGCGTCGGGTTCCCGCCCAGGTGGGTTCAATCACCTCTTCCTTAACCCTTAGGACGGGTTGTTTCGGAGAATTTGAACAAATCATCAAATTTCAACGTTCATTTGCGGGTTCTGTGAAAGACCTATTCAAGTTCTGTTTTTATATCATTGTAGGCTAGTTGCTTGACAAAACTGAAATAAAAACAGAACTTGAAAAAAACTTTCACAGAACTTGAAAATGAACGTTGAAATTTGATGAATTGTTCAGATTCTCCGAAACAACCCGTCCTTAGACTGCCAAGCTAAAATTCCAAATGGCCCGCCATGAGCTAGCTGACACTACATTCGTAATAACTTCCTTGTTTTTTGGAGAAAGATGTTTTTGGAAAAATGTGAACCTTCTTACCAAATAATGTGTTTATTATATATTTATAACAATCGTATATATCTATCTTCTTATATTCAGAGAAATGTTTTTTTTTCCTTCTAATATTATAAAAAAATATTGTAGCGTAGGGAGTGTGGCGAACCCATGGCCCAGGGAGTAGAAACACGACCGGCAATAGCCATTCCAAGCTAAAGTGTGAGCTACCGTGCTCAGGCTGAATGACCTGGGGAACAGTGTCACGAACGGTGCCTCCGAGAAACAGGGTCGCATCTCGGAGTATTTAGACCTTACCCCAGCACTCGAGGCTCTGCTGGAGTAGATCTTCTATTTCCCTAGATACTCATGGGACAAAAATTAAACCATTCGAAAACTTCCTCTTCCCTCGTGGGGCCTTCAGGGAACCAAGGGGGAGTGGACTCTTCCATCATGGGGCCTTTAGGGAACCAAGGAGGAGTGGACTCCTCTGTCGCAGGGCCTACGGGGAACCAAAGAGGAGTGGAGAGGAGAGACGAGACCCTCGCGGGGCCTACAGAGAACCGAGGGGGAGTGGACGCTTCCGCCATGGGGCCTTCAGGGAACCAAGTAAGAGTAGATTCCTCCATTGTGAGGCCTACAGAGAACCAGGGAGGAGTGGAGAGGAGAGACAAAGTCTTAGAAAGAATGAGGTAAAATGGGAGATGGAAATGGAGCACAATGGGCCTATGGACTAAGTGCTCACGGGAACTACATGTAAACCCTCTCCGCTCTATAAATAAATAAACAAAAAAATATAATACAACAAAGAAATACAAAAATAATTGTAAGTTTTATTATGTAGCTAAATAAGCGTTCATCGCAATTAGAATATGTCATATGAAGATTTTTGATAAATAAAAAATTATGACATTCGACACAGAATTAACAATTTGAAAAATTGTTAATTCTCTACCGACTAGATTTAGATATATACATTTACTGAAAACACGGCTTCTTAGTAGAGAAACTTCATACTGTGTAATTATATCAATCAACAGTTTTTTATAAGATATAATTATATCAATCAATAGTTTTTTATGAGTTATAATTATATCAATCAATAGTTTTTTATTAGTTATAATTATATCAATCAATCAATGGTTATTATATTCAATTCCCTCTCTCTTTTTTCTTTTTTGCATTTTTCTTTCCTTCTTGCAATGTATTTACTATGGGTACATCATTTATGTTAAGCAATTGAGTGTGTTATTATTAGACTATTACATATACTGTTTCTAATGTTTTAAATGCAATTGCTAAAGAATTTTTGTTACTATTTTTAAACACAACTTTACTCTATACATATGATAGGTTTTTAGGTACTCCATCTCAATAAGAACTCTCACACTAAAGATTGTTCAATTATTTTTATATATGTATGTAATATTTTATAACTAGATTATTTTATGTATTCTTTTGTATTTTTTATCAAGACCTGATTTGTTTACAAAATATATGTAATGATACTGCTACCCGGCTCAGAACAGATATTGTCTAGTGAGTCGGTAGCGCACCTGATTTGTAAATAACCATTGATGTCAACAAACGACCAGGTTACCGGCAATAAAAAAAAAAAAAAAATTTGGCATGTAGTTTTAATATTTTTTTAGATTATTATCTATGTCAATTATAACAAATACTCTGTAATATTATTAATAATACCTCCAACTTCTGACATATTCCATACATTCTGATGGCAGCATGCTATACTAGCACCTCCTAGCGGTGTGAGTTGTGCCGCTTGATCTTCTTGGATACTTTTGTATTTAATGTGAAATATGTTATTTTACTGTAACCTTACTGCTTTTTTATCTCATACATAAAAAGTTAAAGCGTTTATTAATGGTTCAGTTTGCTAGGATTTAACATTGACAGGTTATAGTATATTTCACCAACTTACAAACTGTCAACGTTTTTTGGCAGCCTCAAAAACAACTTGGGAGTGTTTATGATGTTTGTAAACCATACGTAAACTGCACGCCCAGAATCTACTTTGTGGGACATTTTTATACATTTTTTTAATCAATGTTCATCAAAATACCAATTAAAAAGCGCACAACACCGCCATCAAGAACTAAATAAATTCAATTTACCGCCATTGAAAGGAATTTCAACGTCAATATGCTATTATTAATATTATAGGGAAATTTGATAACAATAATCTGTAAACATATTTATAATTAGTGTAGATTACTTATTGTATATTTCCATCATAATTGAACATCCTGTTGACAAACTGTTTAACACACTTCAGCCGGGAAGGGTAGTTCTACCTTTTGCGCCTGCCTCATTTCAATGGCAGAAAAGACGGAATTATTCAATGTTTTTATATTAATATTATATACCAATCTCTTTATAAAATGTGGTCCAAACGACAGGTACATAATTATCGAATTTATTTTCGTGCCTTTCGTTTACATCGGTATTTCAACAAAAGGATAGTATATTATTTGTTAGTAAAATAATATTAGATTCCTGGAATGAGGGTTTTTATGATCGTGAAACCCGATTCGAATCTCTTTCTCCGTTCTGCACCCACTCAACTCCTATGTGCAAGTGAGCAAGATATGTCGGGCGTATTTAAAGAAAGCAGGTATGAGCAAATACCGATAGGCGGACCGTAATAAACATATTACAAGGTTAATTGAGTTGCATTTCAAATAATAATAATTGATTATCGTTTAGTAATTTTATAGCTTGGGAGTTACTATGTAGAAATTTTTATTATTTTCGAAGATATAGCGATTTAAAACAAATTAAAGAAATTTGCAGGGGACCTTTATTTTTGCCCGTACTCAGCGTAGCGCCAGCACAAAAAATACCCAGCCGAAATGTGATAATTGCAGTTTAACGGGACAGTACTTTAGAAAAATAATATATTTCAAAAAAAAAAATACCACCTTTCCACAGATAAAATAAACATATTTGCAAGTGATGAAACGACAAGCTAGAATAATATTACAATACATTATTTTCTTGCCAAGCCAATAAAATCAATTTTAGTATGCTAGGAGGATTTTATACTATTGAAAATACCATAAAATCAAGGCAAGTGCGGAATTAAATGATTATTTTTTTATTTTTATAAGCAATAATTATTAGCCTGAAACACTCATCCACATTGAAAAATCTCCTGATAAAAGATACATGACGCCAACAGGACAACAAATGTAGACAATTTGTCTCGACGCCATCTAGTGAGAGAGTTAGCACTTACAATGCCTTTCTCATATAAAATAAAGTTGGTTGTTTTCAGGTGAAAAAATGTAATAAGCAGTAATTGTTGAATGAATCACTAGTATATATTGAATTATTTCGCGGATAAGAGATAAGCCGCCATAGCTCAGTGGTCAGAGCTGTCGACCGGAAATCGAAAGGACACGGGTTCAAGTCCCGTTGGCGTCATGTATCTTTTATCAGGAGATTTTTCAATGTGGATGAGTGTTTCAGGCTAATAATTATTGCTTATAAAAATAATTGTTACCCTTTGTGCTATGCATAAAAAATCTTGTCTTAAACATTAGTTTACCAAAAAAATAATGATTATTTTTTAAATTACCCTTGCAAAGAGGTCGGCCATCAGTAGGTTTGTTTTCTTCAATTGTTCCTTCCGGAGGTCAAATTTCTTGTTGACAATTTCAGGAAGTTTCTTGTACTGGAGGGCTGCTTTTTTTACCATCTCATTTGCATCGAAACATCTGTTTCCACCTAAAAAATAAAAATATATTAATACAAGAAATTAAAACACAGAAAACCAGAGAAATATGTATTTACAATAATGGTCCCCGTTCCTAGCCGTGAAATTCACCTAAAATCAAACTATCTAACTAACCATCACCTTTTCCCGCAGGGGTAGGCAGAGAGGACGGACCGCCAAACAACTCGTTCTTGACACACACTCTTTGCCTCGTTCACATTCATACATTGTCTCATACATACTCTTCTATTATTCTGACTCGACATGGCCCGAATCAAGTATCTGATTCAGTTGGTCGTGCCATGTCTTTCTCGGGCGTCCCCGACTTCTGCTACCATTCACATTTGCATCGTATATTCTCCTTACACTCCTTCGCTCTACATGCCCAAACCATCTAAGGTTCCCAATCTTGATCTTACTCATTACTCTTACATCAACCTTGCACTCTTTGCGGATCTCCACATTCCTCACGCGATCATAAATGGTTTTACCACAAATACGCCTCAGGGATCTCATTTCAACAGCATTCAGTCTACTTTCATCCTTTCTCTGCCAGTTCCATGCCTCACTTCCGTACATCAGGGTAGGTACCGGCACTTCATTGTGGACTACTAGCTTTGCTTCTTTGGACAATTTTTTGTTAGCGCCAACTGCGTTCAGTCCTCCATTAATGGAGTTACCTGCATTTGCCCTTCTTTCAATATCTTTGTCAGTCTTCCCATCTCTCTTAAACATACTCCCTAAATACACAAACTCATCCACCTGCTCCAAGTATTCCTCATTCACAACTGTATTGCACACTGTTTTCGTACTCACAAAAAGTATTGCACAATATTTTATTTAATCGAAGATTTATGTTAGGAATTGTCAAAAAAAAATCTGAAATGCAACTCCGCCACCACCCTCATATAAATATTAACATCTTTCCATCGATTTTCGTACATATTATAAGTCCTAATTTACATTCGCTAAAAATCTTATAATGAACATTAGGCCAAGACATCCATTACAAGGTATTTAAAGAAAATTAGTAGATCATAGAAGTCTATAGAAAAATATATTTATGTTAGGGTTGCAGAGTTGTATTTCAGATCTTTTGGCAATGTTAGCTTATATCTTCAATTAACTCTCTAAATGCATTAGGTTAAATGCACAAAACAACTGTTGCGACGTCCCCGTATAGGGCATGTCTGCTTGCAACCCAACTGTTGTGACGTATGCGCTGAATGGGTTAAATCATATATTATGCAATACTTTTACGTAAATTTGGCCACTATTAAGGAGGCCATTAAGAATTAAATAGCTGAGATGGATTTCCAATTTTTTTGCGATATTCGATTGAATCATAAAATTCACAAATACGAGGATGTGGTCGCTATAGTTAGATCATAAACAAAGAAGGTGGGGTGTTGTGGCACGCCACCAACAGAAGCAAGCGAATTACTAATAAATCACGCCCTTTCTGCGCATAGTAAGAGACATCTGTCTGCGCATCTTCTTTTGCTTGCAGTCTAACTATACACAGTATGAAGGGTCGTTAATTGTCAAGAAAGTTGGAGGAAGGAGTTGAGGATATTAGTGGTTCTAATTGATAATAGTGAACTTACATTTTGGTATTTCAATGCCGTGTAATTGGGCAATGCATTCAAGATCCTTCATTTTAATATCTTTTATGTTGGGCATTGAAGACACACCCAGTGAGAGGAGTTTTCTGCGTCCTGCGTCCTGTTTTTGTCTAGAAATATATGTACAATAGTTAATAATGTGGTTTTTGCTTTACTTACTAAAATAACATTATAAAATATTACTTTTTTTACAGTTACATTGTCGAAATGACATCGCGGGCGGAAAACAGTTGTGTTCAGCTAGAAAAAATTTTTTACAAATTTCATGAGTTTACCATTTCAGAGTTTCGCTGTTTCAGCAAAAAGATTTCATGCTTTGTAGATGAAAGAATTAGAGAAGTGACACTTTTTTTAATTTTGGTACAATATTTTTTACATTTCAGAGTTATCCAGTAATGTCGGCTTCACTGGGTGAAGGTACTGTAAATATACCTCCATTCAGGGTCGACTTGCAAAGGCGCTATGGAACCAAGGAGCTGAAAATACCTAACACCTAATACGGCACCCTTGAGGTTTTTACTAATGCCGGGCGCAGTTTGTCTCGGGGCCAGCTCTGCATCCATCCGATAGGACAAAGTTAAAAGACTAAACAAAAATGCATTGTAGAATAATGATTTTGAATACAAACCTCATTTTATGGATGCCCTTCAAACATTCCTGTCTTTTTTCTGTGCTCCTAATAAAATCCGGTCTGCCCCTGCGCAGAAATTCCTCCACCGTCAAGTTGTACTTCTTGCATTGTTCAGGCACTTCGTTGCACTTGTCGGAGCCCTCGGAAGATGAGACCCGGCGGGAAGACGAACCTCCGGAAGACAAACCTCTGGAAGATGAACCTCCGGAAGACAAATCTCCGGAACGATCGCTGTTCAGACTACTGAACTCTTTGATCTGTTCGTCGGTCGAGCCTTTCTCTTCGTAGAGCTCCTCAGTAACAACACGAAGTGCCTGCTGCACGTTTTTTTTACTGTTGCATTTACTCTTACCGAGTTTTGGAACTCTGATAACTATTTCGTCAAGAGAAATGTTTCTACATGGCATTGATTCCTCCAGTACACTGTCGCTTGATTCAATTACGAGGTTATAGGCCACAGCTTTTGGTGATACCTTTGTATTTTGAACTGTTTTTTTCATTTCAAAGCACGCATTTTTTTTCTGATCACATTCCAAGCACAATTTGAGTCCTACTGCGAGTATGGGATTTTTACATTTGGGACAGGATTTTGGGACATCACAATTCGGCTGTCCTTTTGAAACTCTATCGCGACTTCTCGATACTCTTCTAGCAGAGGTACTAGTGAAAGGCTCAGACTCTCCAACGTTCACCTTATTGATTTTAGCACACTTTTTCTTTTCTCTCTTTCTTGGCGTGCAGTCAGTATGAGGATTTTGATTCCTACAATGACAACACGATGCGCTTTTCAAATCTGCATACTTCTTGATGATGTCTTCGTATTCTTTCGCAAAAGCAAGTCTGACTTTTTGAATTAGCTGATCAGATATGTGTGAAGCTTTGGAGTAGGTTTTAGCAGAGTCTGAAGATTTGGCAGTCATTGCTCCGTCTGAAGATTTGGAAGTGGTTGCTCCTGATGATTGTATTTTTTCTTTGAAACAAGGCTTTTCTGCATCGGCATCCTGTCTAGAAGTTACAAACGGAGATGTGTAGGCATTAACTAAAACAACCTTCTCCGTATATGTCTCTTTTCCACGAGGTGATTTGCTTCTTTTTCGATGTGAAGTCACAACAGTCTTCTTAGGGCTAGTGGCACATTCACTACACTCCTCACAGAAACATTCTTCATGTTGTGGAGAGATGCATTTGGGTGTAGGAGAGCGTTTTGGTTGAAACATGATGTTATTGTCACTATCCATAGTTTTATTAGGATGTTTGTACAAACTTATGACTACAGGTGAGTCAGTGCAATGAACGGTATTTGGTTGGTCAGGACATACGTTATATTGAATAGGTGTTTTAGCTGGAATTCTTTGAAAACCTTTTTTTGCATTCAGTTCATTATTGGCGCCAACATTACGACTTGATCTGCGAGGACTTGTAGTTGGTCTGGGAGGACTTAAATTTGGTTCACGAGGTCTTGCACTTTGTCTGTGAGGACTTGAACTTGGTTCACAAGGTCTTGCACTTTGTCTGCGAGGACTTGTACTTGGTTCACAAGGTATCGGACTTTGTCGGTGAGGACTTGTACTTGGTCTGTGAGGACTTGAACTTGGTTCACAAGGCCTTACACTTGGTCTACGAGGACTTGTAGTTGTTTCAGAAGGTCTTGTACTTGATCTATGTGGACTTGTACTTATTCCGTGAGGACTTGTACTTGTTCTGTGAGGACTTGTACTTGTTCTGTGAGGACTCGTGCTTGTTCTATGAGTTCTTTCACTCACTTCCTCAGATCTTGTACTAGTCCTGCGAGAACTAGTACTAACTTTGCAAAGGCAACCTACAGATATTTTAGTTGGTATTCTTTGGGAACCTTTGGATGTATTTTGTTCGACATTTGTACCCGAGCCAACAGCAGAATTTGCATTCTTTGATAAAGCATATTTCATAACAAGATCATCATACTCTTTCATGAATGACTGCAGAACCTTACATTTCTGATACTTTTCAAATACACTTTCCAATTTTTTCAGTTCCCGAGCTACAGTTGGCTTAGTGCAAGAGATTGAAGAGCTAGAGCTGATCAGATTACTGCGACAGCAAGGGCATAGAATTCCCAAATCTACGCACTTATGGCAGTTCATGGAAGTTGGAGTCTTCAAAGGTGGTGGAGAATTTTTACGATCGCAACTTTTATCATGGCGAACATTATTATCATTGGACATTGCAAATTCACCCGCTTTTGTCTTCTGAACAGAGTGAAATTTTACTTTACTATTGTCAACTTTTTTTGAAACTTCAATACTACGCCTAGAAGATTCTTGTGGATTTCTGCTAAGGTTACTTTTTGCATTACTCCCAGGAGATGTGGAGCGACTCAGAGAAATATACTTTGAAGTGCTTGATATTCTTTTCCCACCACTTTTGGGATAAGAGGAGTGACCAGAATCCAGATCTTCCACATTGTTGAGTGTACTTTGGCACGATTCATCAGAGCTTTTGGCCAAATTAAGCGGCGGAATGCGCCCATAGTCTGGTGAAGTCACCGAGTAGTAAGTGAGAATTGGCGGCTGATTTCCTTGAACGACTGGAGTCGGCTTGTTGGCAGATCCTCTGTCTCCGCTGGCGCCTTCATCTTGAATAGGAGAACACGGGGATGTAATGATACTTTTTAACATTTCATTGCCAGGGGATGGTAAGTAATCATCGTCACTCTTCAACAGTTCCTGATTTTTAAGAACGTGTTTATTTTCGAGCTTGAGTTTTAAAATAGTAAGTTGTAATATTTCATCATTGATAATATTCAGTTGGTTTTGAGTATCGGTGGAACCAACTGAAGATGCCGCCGTGTAGGCCTTTTTGATTTTAGATATGCTGATAGCTAAGTCTTCCTTTAATTTAAGCTCTCTCTGCTTCATTTTAAGAATATCTTGTTTTTGAAGTCGTTGCTTTTGTTGTTCCTCTTCGTGTTGTTTAGCTAAGATATATTGCTCGTAAAATTCTTCCGATTTTGTTTTGCCCTTTTTGTTGTCATCTTTGGAACTGCCGCTGGAAACTTTAGGAGATGATGAAAACATAGTATAAGTGCTTTGAGATATTTCGGAGGATTTAGTTTTGTGACGATTTTTTGAAGTGCTGGATCGACTCTCGGACACATTTTCATTTGGCAAAGTTAGTCCACTATCCAGTTGTGAAGATTTGGCTTTTTGTTCAAGATAGTCTGAATAGCTCAGAGACACTGGAGCACTTCTAACCGACCTAGTGAAACTGCTAGATCCTACTAGTTTGTTGATCTCAGGAGCATCGAGAGTCAAACACCTGTCAATGCGTGGTTTACTGTCTGGCAAATGAGTAACTCTTGCCGGAAAAACAGCAATTCTTTCTGGCATATACATAAATTTATCTGGAAAGTACACTTTTTTTTCTGGAAAAACAGTGTCCTTTTCTGGACACATTTTATCTTTTTCGGGAACTGCATGTATTTCGGCTATAGTGATCTCCGGCTTCTGAACACTATGTACATCGAGATCTTGACTTATGACATTATCGCGATTGCCACTGTGTGATACTTTCTCATCTGATATTGAAGTCGATGTGAGTTTGTCAGAACTAGAAACGGCGATTTGTTCACTGACTGCATCTTCCGGATAGTCTTGTGTGACTAATATCTTCACAACCTTTTTGATAAGCTTCTTTTTCAATTCTGGGTCCTTGTGTTTTATATTGACAAGCTTACTGATTAAGTCCACAGTTGTGTTCAGGTCTTTGTTGAAAGGCGAAGCTCCATCATACATCTTTAAGAAGTCAACTGTATGATTGGAAATGGACGATGAATTTTGTATAGATGAAGCGCTATTTAAACCCGGACCAAAATCGGGAATACTGTTGGTGTTTTGATTTTGGTCCGGTGGTGAAGTTTTGTTTTCGTACATATGACCAGGCATATATTCGAAACTCTCTGCTCCAGTTAAATCGCTACATTTGGTTGAGGTTTCTGTGACCATACCAAATGTTTTGGTATTCTGTTCATCACCATCATCTTCAGAATCAAAACAGTCCATACTTTCCTTTTCGGGTGAGGTAAATAAATTTTGAGTTAGTTTTAAGAAAGAGGACGACTCTGTCTTTTTCTTCCGCCTCTTCGCAGAGTATGTTTTCGGTTTACTGGTGTTTCGTAAAACATTGAGAATGATCGGGGTCTTGGATAAAATATTGGATAGATACAGACCATCATCAATATCTTGGAATGTTTGGGCAGAAGTAGATACTCTTTGCCTTGCGGAGGTTTGTATCTCTTTATTACTTGTTGATATTTCATGGGATTTTGAGCTGTGGTTGGAATTTGAGTCACTTGGAGTAGTGATTTTGCTGTGATTGGATTTTGAGTGACTTGGAGTAGTGATTTTGCTGTGATTGGATTTTGAGTCATTTGAAGTGATCATCACATCACAAGGAGAAGGTATTTTAAAACCTTTATCAGGACTCTTTTTCGCTATATTACAACGAGGTGTTTCGAAATGAAATACCTTTTCGTGCGCAATTCTATAAACATTATTAGATTCCGCATTTTCATTTGAGTTGGCATTATATTTCGGCAAATCAAAAGACAACTTTTTCGTCATATCAATTGAAACATTTGTAGATCCTTGAATGTTTTTGTAGTCTAATTTAAACGTCCCAGAGTTTCTCATACGTTTAATGACTGTTTTCTTACTGGACCTTATATTGACAGCTCTTCTATTAGCAGGAGTGCGAGAGTTCTGTTTCTTTGTCACACTGTATGTTGCAGAGGTTTTTTCATTTTCCATTTCTGGGGTAGAATGAGCTTTTGGGACTCCCATCTTTGCAACATTCTGCAATTCTACGTCGACCTCTGGTTTGGAGGTGTCTTCGGTGTTGTTGGTGGCTTTTTTGTAGTTCAATCGGCTCCGCAGGGCGACTTTTTCTAAAGTGCTGAGATTCTGTTGGGAGAATGCTCCGTGTTCGGCGTTAGCGTAGCCAACATCAGCCATGGAGTCCCACTCCAGTCTCCGTGTGATACTGCTGCCTGGAGACACCGCTTTCGCTGCAGAATGGTCCAATTGTGTTTCATCTGTAATAATCACAAGAAAAACATTGCTTCTTATTTCTTCACTTTTGGGAACAGCTCACATGGTCTCATACATCCCGGCGTGCGCAAATAAATTTTATTCGATTAATTTGTGTTATTTCACAATTAATTAATTAAAATAATATATAGTATATTTGCGGCACGTTCCAGAGTGGAAGATACTACCAGTATCGCCCTGGTGTAAGACCACCATTCAGAATTGAAACGTTGCTCCAAATGGCTTTAGCCGTGTTTAGTGACTAGATCTGAATAGCCAGGTACTTCCCCACCTTCCTCTTTCCCTTCCCCACTTACCTTCAGCCTCACAACATCCCCCAATTGGGGATGCCATAGTCTCACTGGCTCCAGACGGGAGCAGTTGGGACTCTTGTGAGGTATTCACTATAAAAAAAAAAAAAAAAAAAAAATACAAATCGTTATCATCCTGACTGTCAAATCTTAAAGAAATATGAACTAAACAGTGTTAGAAGGATAAAACTAGAACAAATCTAGAAGTTGACTACAGAAGAATTAAAAAAGTACATCTCTATGAAACCAAAGGCTTCGACCGCAATTTGAGAAAAATTTACAAAACTTTGTGTGATATTTTTATTAATCATTTTTAAATGAAACAACAAAAAAGTGAGGTGATAATAATGTTATTTATCTACTAAAATGTGTGTTTTTTTGATATCAGTAATTTTAGTGTTTAGACGAAAAAAAGTAAGGTGTGAGAATATATAAAACTTTTTTATGCTTCCATTCAAAATTTTAAGATTTCAAAAATTATTTATTTATTTCTAATAATAAAATTTCAAAGCGTTGTGGCGTCGAGAAGAATCAAGATTAATTCATTAATAATAAGCAGCTCGATGCTACTTAGTACGTACTTGCTACTTAGGTACGTACTCGCAGTAGAAATCAAAACAGATCGACCTACGTACTACAAGCACCTACTTGTCTACCAGGTGACAATACGTCACCGGCCTTCTTTTCACATTACGAGAACTCGCCAGAAGGTTCGAGTCTACCGCCTAGGCATAATTGCCGCGCAGTCGAAACTTTTCGAAGGGGCCAGACCGAGCGAGTGGCTTCGATTTAGTTGCCATTTAACTACCTGTTGTTGCCACCGGCCCAACAGTATAAATAAGCCCGACGCAGCGAGTCAGTCAGTCAGTCATCTATCAGCCGTCAGTTAAATCAACGAGTGATCACCCGCACTCCTCTTACTAGCGCGAAGGACAACGTACCCGGCTTCGCCCGTACCATCATGGACTCTATCGGGATATCATCTTAGCGCTTTGTCCAGATCGCCGTCCCTGGCAAGCGCTACTCGGATTACAAGCGCCCTGGTTCCAGTGTCTCTGACCAGCGCTTCTTCCACGCCACCATGAGGACACGCAGCATCCTCACTGGTCTACGCCGCTCCCGTTCAACTGCCTACAAGGTCCGCCGCACCTTCGGCCTCCGTCAGCACTGGAGTATTGATTCCCCAGATCGCCAGTGCCTGACAGTCATCGAGTCCCGGTCACCAGCGCCCGGTGTCGACTCACTGACCCGCGCTTGACCAGCACATCACCGCAGCAACCGGAGTATTCAACATTTGTCCTACGTCATCTCCTCGTCACGGCAACTGACTCATCAATAAAACACATGTGACCTTCAACGACAACCTTCTTTCATTTCGTGCCTTACCATTGATCCCCAAAGCGTATTTCATCACCTTTCAAAAAACAGTTTTTAGATTTCGGATTCATTCAGAATCATTCCATTTATTTGGATTTTATAGCAAAGCGAAAATACTCCAACCTTCTGACAGAATATGCCAGAGGCCTGAAGGGTTAAGGAAATAGTACCTTTGTTCTTTAAAAATTGAAATTCGATAAAGAATTTCCATATTTGAAAAATGTTTGACCAATTTCATTTGAAGTAATGAGAAATAATAGCCATTACTCTGGGTACACAGAATGGTTTTGAACCTAATTATAAGATTCGAACTTTGACAGTTGAAGAACTCTCTTGTCTTTTTCCGTTCGAATACAAAAAAAATCTAATTTTATTGCCTTTTGTAGGTTAAAACTATATTTTTTGTCCTCTTTGAGTGCCTTTATTGCTGACCAAGTCCAGTAAGTGTTATTTTATATTAATATACATTCCTTTTTGCCCCAATGGCCTTTGCCATGGGGAAGAAACCACCAGATCCCGTCCCCCCTGATCCTGACCCTGTTAATTTTGAACATGACATTGCTAGCGAGGTTGAAATAATGACTGATTCCTCTACTCCCAAAAAAAGAAAAGTCAGCGTGCTTCCGAAAAAGGAATCTTCTCAGGTTACAGTTCCTGTAGAGACTGTCGCTCCTCCACTCGCTTCACTGTACCCGACTTCAGCAAAAGCCCCCTTCATCGTGTATGTGCAAAACAACACACAAGGCCACTCACTGCATCCCCTTGATTTTGGTAAATTTATAGGAAAAAAACCACTTGGCATTTCCCCAGGTGGTATCAGATCGGAGGGAAGATTCCGCATTTGTGTAGAGTTCACAACTGCACTCAATGCCAATAAATTTATAAATTCCATTGACTTCCTCTCTGCCAAAAAATACAAGGCTTACATCCCTTCATTTAATGTCTCCCGCATGGGTCTAGTGAGAGGTATCCCTACAGACCTATCCGAGGAAGAACTTATCACGGAACTTATTATCCCAGCATCTTCGGGGAAAGTTTTAAAGACTAGGCGGCTGAATTATAAAGATAAGACTTCCGATTCTATAGTTTGGAAACCCTCCCAAACTGTAGTTCTTACATTTGAAGGCCAATCTCTTCCCTCTCATGTATACCTTTTCCACAACTCTCTCCCAGTGGAAATTTATTCATACCCGACAATTCAATGTTTTAACTGTTGTCGGTTCGGCCATTCCAAGCAATCATGCCGTTCTTCTCCTCGCTGCTTTAAATGTGCAGAAAGTCATTTAGCAGAGCAATGCCCCTCCCCTTCCAATCCCCCTACCTGCATCAACTGCTCAGGCTCTCATACAGCCATAAATCCATCCTGCCCCGAACTTTCACGCCAAAAAAACATTAAAAGTTATATGGCTTCCAATAGCGTATCACACTTCCACGCTTCTAAAATAATAGCTCCCTCTAAAAAATCTTTTGCTGAAGTCGCCTCTCAACCCCAGTTATCTCAAAACATTACTTCTCATTACATACAGGAAGACTGTAATGACAAAATCTGCTTCTCGTCCTCTTAAATCCCCCGGATATGATCATCTTGGCCATAACTCCCAGCTCTTGTTCCCAAATGGTAACATCAGCTCCCCATTTCCACAAAATACCGTCTTTCCTAACACCAATTGTTTGAACTGCAATTCCTTTATCCCTGATTCACATCCCAATTCCTCAAACAACATCATTTCTAATGACAATTCTAATATTATTCAAACTCTCATCATGTTACTTATCTCTATAATTAATAACAATAATTCCCTACCGTCCAACGCTGCCTCTTTACTCTCCTCCTTAAATTCTCTTGTTTCCAATGGCTGCCCTGACAGCAGGGATTCTTCAGTGGAATAGTAGAAGCGCCTTCTCCAATAAGGCTGACCTCATCCGCCTTCTACAATTACACACAATTTCTATTGCTGCCATCTCTGAGACTTGGTTTAAACCATCTCAGCTCTTCAAGGTGAGTGGCTACCAATGTCTGCGGGACGACCGCATTGATGGGAAGGGTGGTGCAGCCCTTCTAATCAAAAACTCCCTGTCCTTCACCCCTATTTCCATTAAACCCCCAGATTCATCCTTCCAGTTAGTGGCAGCTACTGTCTCTAATATTACGTTTGTATCCCTCTACATTCCTCCTTCTACCCCATTTGACATTTCATTATGGATCCACATGTTTAGAAAAATATCTTCTCCCCTGGTCATTCTGGGTGACTTCAATGCCCACTCCCCTCTCTGGGGTTCTTCATCAACGGATCCCTCAGGAATCAGAATAATTGACCTTATGGACTCCTTGAACATGTGCCTTCTAAATGACGGATCTCCAACAAGGTTAAGTCTGCCTGGGCAGAGCCCTAGTGCGGTGGATATAACTCTTTGTTCCCCAAGTATATATCCAATAATTTCCTGGAGAACTTCATCAGACCCCTGCGGCAGTGACCACTATCCAATCATTATAAATCTGGCTCAAGGGTTAAATACTAACCTCTTTAAAAGAAAGCCAAAATTTATCACAAAAAAAGCCGACTGGTGCCATTTTAGAGAATCTGTCCAGGGTCACACCCTTTCCCTGCCTACCCCTTCTTCTGATAACTGCACCTCCTCTTACAAATCTTGGTCTGATTCCATTCTAAAATCTGCAGTCAATTCTATTCCCAAATCATCCCCTGTAGGCACGAAGGCTCACCCTCCCCCCTGGTGGGATGAAGAATGCCTTCGAGTGCTGAAGGAGAGGAAAGCGGCCAATAAGACATACTGCCAACAGATGACAATGGAAAATTTCTTGAAAGCCAAGAATGCCCAAGCTGTTGCTAAACGTACATTTCGTTTTAAAAAAAAAAACAGCTGGCGTAATTTCTGCACTAATATATCCCCTGCTACTCCGGCGGGGGAGGTTTGGTCCATGATTCGCAGGTTTAGGTCTTCCTTTTCCCTGCCGAAGTCATCTCACAATTCTGATATTTGGATTTCTGACTTTCTTAACAAAATTGCTCCCCCTTATGTACCTAATCTTGACGAAGTGCCTGTTTTATCTTACTCCCCAAATTATTCATCTTGGTTAGATGCTCCAATTTCCATAGACGAGTTAAAAAGAGCCACGGAAGACCTAAAAGACTCAGCTCCGGGCAATGACGAAATCTTGAACATATTCATCCGCCACACTGATGATGATTCCCTTTCCTACTTTCTATCTCTCATCAATATCTTCCTGGACTCTGGTATTATTCCCCCGGACTGGAAAATTCAAAAAATCATTCCCATTTGCAAAAGTACCAAAGATCCAAGTCTAGGCTCAAGTTACAGACCGATTGCTCTCTCTTCAACGCTTTGCAAAGTAGCTGAAAGAATGATTAAGAATAGATTAGACTGGTTTGTAGAGAAAAATCATATTCTTCCCCCTTCGCAGTTTGGATTTAGAAAGGGTAAAAGTACCCTTGACAACCTTTCCTCTCTTGTTACAGATGTCAAATTAGCGTTATCTAAAAACGAATATTGTATTGCAGTATTTTTAGACATCTGTGGAGCATACGACAATGTAAATATTCCCATTCTTAAAGAAAAGTTACTGGCGATTGGTATTCCTCCTAAATTGGTTCAATTCATTATCAATTTGCTCTCCGAGAGAACTGTTTTTGTAGATGGATCCGAATCCTCTCCCCACATAAGACAAATATTCAAAGGACTCCCGCAAGGGTCTGTCTTAAGCCCGATACTGTATAATATTTACACATACGATCTGGAAAAATCTATTAATTTCATGTGCAACGTACTCCAATATGCTGACGACTTAACGTTTTACAAAATATCCGCCAATCTTTTCATCGCAGCATCAGCAATTAACAACGCTCTTAGAAAACTCTTGGCGTGGTTAAATATTAATGGTCTTGAACTTTCCCCTGCCAAAAGCAAAGTTGTCATCTTCACTCGTCGACGAAAGCTTCCGGATATTCAGGTAATATTTGGCGATGAAGTGATCCCTATCTCGAAGGAAGTTAAGTTCCTTGGAATGTTTTTGGACTCCAAGCTTACTTGGAACTCTCATATAAATCACGTTGTTACAAAATGTGAAAGCAACATCAATCCTCTTAGATTTCTAGCCGGAGTGTGGTGGGGATCCCACCCAGCTTCTTTAAAACTTCTATACAATGCCCTCATCCGAAGCCATCTCGATTACGGATCTTGTCTGTTTGATCCAATGTCCACGTCAAATTCTCATAAATTAGATAAAATCCAGTCAAAATCACTTCGCCTTGTCTTAGGAGCCATGAAATCTTCTCCAATCAACGCAATGCAAGTGGAATGTTGCGAACCTCCCTTACATATAAGAAGGCGATGCCTGGCAGAAAAATATGTTTACAAAATATGTTCAATAACATCCCATCCCTTGATTCCTATACTTCAATCGTTAAAGTATGAGGTTAATACAAATCACTTTTGGAAAAATCATACCCCTCCACTTTTTTATGATTGCTACAACTCTTTCCTGGATTTATCTAGAAACACCTATCTCAATGAATCTCTTCCCTTATACTCATACCCCTATGAAAGCCTTACTTTCTATCCGAAGGTCCATCAATTTATCGGAATAAGTAAAAAAAAACATTAAAAACTCAACTCAATTAAATAATGCAGAATTTAACACAATTATTGAAAACAACTGGCCAAATTACATAAAATTTTTCACAGATGGCTCCAAACTCAGTCAGGACTCCCATTGCGGGGCCAGTGTCTATGTTCCTCACAGAAAATTGTGTTTCCCACACAAACTTCCCAAAGAATGCTCCATTTTCTCTGCTGAATGCATAGCTATCATAGAAGCTCTTCAACTCGTCAAATCATTAAATATTAAAAACGCACTCATCCTTTCAGACTCGCTTAGCTCACTACAAAAAATAAGCGCATCCCCACTCAATTCCAGTAGCGACTCTCTAATCTGCTCGATCAGGAACCTACTGCATTCCATGTCACTGGTTCATGCATCAGTGGTCCTAGCCTGGATACCGGGACACCTCGGTATTACTGGGAATGACATGGCTGATTATATTGCTAAGGAAGCCACTGCCCATGGTCCGTTAAGTGATATCCCTATTCCGGTTAGAGACCATTTCCCTATTCTAAAAACTAAGTACCAACTCCAATGGTCTTCTGAATGGAAAAAATCTTCTCTGATAAAAGGTCACCAGTACTCATTAATCCAACCTTCTATTCCTGTTAAGCCCTGGTTTCACAAATACACTACCATGCCTAAAAAATATATTTCTTCCTTAACCCGAATGCGGCTGGGTCACACTTGTTGTCTTAGCCATCTTGCCAGGTTCCACATAGTCAGTTCATAGTATTTTTACTAATCCCAACTCTGCATATTTTGACTGAGTTAAAACACTATTCTTTATGCATTTGTATATTTTTCTTGATTCTTTTATTGTATTTGTTTATATTCATTTCATAGTACTGTTTTAAAAAAATAATGCTTCTAATTTTGGAAAAGTCTGTTATTTTAAATAACAAAAATGCCCACTACTATTGTGCACAGGTTCCTATTTTTATTACCTATTATTACCAGCTCTGTATTGTTTTTGTTAAGTTATGTTTATGTTACACCCATGTTATGTTTATTATATGTTATGTTCATATTATGTTATGATATGTTTATGTTATGTTCATGTTATGTTATGTTATGTTATGTTATGTTATGTTATGTTATGTTATGTTATGTTATGTTATATTATGTTATGTTTATGTTATGTTTATGTTATGTTTATGTTATGTTTATGTTATGTTTATGTTATGTTTATGTTATGTTATGTTTATGTTATGTTTATGTTATGTTTATGTTATGTTATGTTATGTTATGTTATGTTATGTTATGTTATGTTATGTTATGTTAATGTTATGTTATGTTTATGTTATGTTATGTTATGTTTATGTTATGTTATGTTATGTTTGGTTTATTTATGTTACGTTATGTTATGTCATGTTGTGTAATCAATTTTATCCTGTAATTTGTTGTATTTATTAATAAGAAAAATGTTGTATTGTATGGCCAAGATCACTCTTAATGGGTGAAAGCCAATATAAAGAATAAAAAAATAAAAAAAACCTAATTATAATAAAAATTTCTGATTCAAATTCCTTAAGACGAGACAATACCCTAAAATAAACCCAGAATCTTAACGACGTAAGTGAAGCAGCCGTGCACAAAAATATGCGGTGGAATTTGCTCTTACAAATCTCTAAAATAAAGTGAAAATCTTAACGACATAAGTGATGAAGTTGTGTAAAAACAATATTCGGTGAGTGGCCCGGCGTATTGGTCGGTCCTACGGTCGACTTTGCCCTAGCAGGCCTAGAAGATCGATCTTTCAATGGGGTTTATTTGAATTATTTCTGAAGAACGTATTACGAAAATATGAAATATTTCTAGAGGGATCCCTCGGAAAGTAACTAATTCATCATCTAGAAAAATAAAATCTGGTGCTTACCTATAAAAGTTTCAATCCGTCTTTTTTTTTTTAAAGACAAAAAAATTAAAGCGGAAAAAAGTTGAAATTTGTTTTATTATAATATATTAAAAAGACAAACATTCCCGAGTTACGAATAACCTGACAAAATTTGAAAATCTCCTGCTACAACCACAGTAAACGGAAAATGTTGCTTGTGTTGTGATGAAGGAATTGAACACACTGCGCCTGGGTGGGACCCAAATGAGATATCAACTCGGCCACTGACTGGTCAAAAATACGATAAAATAAAATATGTATTTTACATAAAATATTTTAATGGTAAGCTCCTGTTTTTATTAATCTTAAATATACATAACTTAAATCCATAGGGATCCCCCGAGAAACATTTGGGCTTTTAGTAATACGTTCATCGGTAATAATTTTAATGTGATCTTCGAACAAACCTCCGCTATTCGTCTTGTGTCGCCTTAAACGAGAACAAAAAAAATATAATTTTAAGTTGGAACATACCGTCAACTCCCAAGTAGGAACTGTATTTGCTAGCAGACTTGTCACTTCTGTCTGAGGTAGTGTGGGTACCCCTAGGGGGGCTATTTGGTTGAAACATGTTAATTTGAATGGCCGGATTGTCACCAGTGTCTTGGCTAGTCGGATAGCTGAATTTGGATGGTTTCTGAAAAAGAATGTGTAAAGAATTATTGGTAGATACGTATCTAATCTACTATTACCATTTACTTTATTTAAGAGATTATTTTCATTTCCCAAGCAGTGATATTATTTTAGAAAACACATTGTCTAAGTATCCTGTACATTGCAGGTTAAGAAACATATTTTCACAATGTCCATGGTAAAAGTATTAAAAAGATTATTTCTGGACTCAAGGTTAAAAACTAAAGGGGTCAAAGTAATTAATTATGTACCTCAATTTAGTACACAATATACATATAATAAAGCGCCAGGACACTTTTAGAATTTTATAGTCAAACAATAAATTACTTCAGTGGCATACCTTTATGGGGGATGGTTTTAAATTCAAATATTTGAATGAAGTATCTTGGGGATATTTGGTGCTAATCACAGATTTAGAGACAAGTTCCTTCAACGCAGAGGCCTTCTTTTGACATTGGCTGTGGTCATCATTTTGAATCAAGCAGCGGGCCGTTGCAAATTCAGTGCGGTCCGTTACGTTTGAGTCAGCTCCAGATCCATTAGAAAAGAAATACTGTTCCAAGTCTCTGTTTTGTCCAAACCTCTTGTAGTAATCTAAAATTTGGGGGTTAACTGCCCCTTTCACATTTTGTAATTTTGCATTATAACGCGACGATGGATTTTCGCCAAAATCCATATTTTTATCGAAATTTAGATTGAATGTTACTTTGTGAGATCCTTTTAATGTTTCTAGTCACCTGAGTCATCTCCATAACTTAAGGACACGTAAAGTGTACGAGGAAACTTTTAATAACAAATCAAAATCAAACATGAAAAAACGGTTGTACAAAATGACATTTTGTTTGAAAGTAGATTTGTTGTTGTTCGACAATAGACAATTATTGACTAAAAATAGATAATTAGAAAAGCATCGATAAACAAGAAAAAGTATTTGACTGTACTACCTTTACCTCCCAAAGCTAGAAAAAAACTTGATTTATTTTTATTTTAAAATGACGAGCCGTTAATTTATATAAGGTTAATGGTGTATTTATGCATACGAGTAACTGAAATATACTATTATAATTAGTCAAATAAACTCTTTCAGGTAGGAATAAACCAAAAAGTTTTTATATTTTATTATTCAAAAGGTTTTCTCGCTACAACTGAAAAAAAATCAAAAAGAGATATCAATTTAGAAGAAAACTAATGTCGCCAATTGAATCGTTTATTTTTAAAAGGGGACATGTCACTCGGATCAAACTGTTTGAAAACAATAAAAACCTAATAGTTTATTTGTTAGGTTTTATTTATTTTGGTTTTGATATTTTAGCGTGTAGTCAAAGCCATTAAGATTTTTTTAAGATAAATTAAAAAAAGGAACTTATTTAGAATAAAAATTTGTATTATAAGTCCCCTTTTAATAATAAACAAAATAAAAATGTAGAAATCCGTTTATTAATCTAGTTTATCAGTGGTTTCTTGTTGGCCAGTTTATGATGCTGAAATAAAAATCTCAGTGGTCTTTGTATATTACATAGCTTTGCGAATATAATAATTTTTTTCTATGCATTGCATTTTTTCCCTTCAGGAAATGCCTTTTCATTAGGAAACGGTTGACTGTAGACTTTTGCAAAAGCTTGTTTTTTAAAATGTGTGTTTTTACCAAGCCATCAATATATTGATAGGCGATTATTTCGACGATTTTCACACAGCATCTCCAAAGATGACATAGGCTTTGAGGGACATAATTTTTCCTCAGGTGAGGAGTATGTAAAAAAAGTATATATATTAAACTGAGCAAGTACTACTAATATTCAAATATATTATTTCATTATTTTTTTTATACTGGCAAGAATGTTTACAGAGCTGTCAAAAAGACGTTCTTGACGTTTGTGCGGTTTTTGTTTCTTTGCCCAGTTTTTCGAATACAGCTAAAATATAATATAGATTGGTAATGAAATGAACATTTAATCAATATTATTTATCAGCAAAATACAAATTTCACGCAGACTTTGATTAAATTGCCTCTCTAAAATGTCACGAAAAAATACACGACTGGATGCCAAAAAAGTGGTGAGTAAAACCTGCCAATTCCTCAAATATACTGAAGCAAGCTGATTTCTAGTTGTAATGTTAATTTTCTTTCAGAATTCAGAATTGCTGACGCTCACTTATGGAGCACTGGTGGCGCAGATGGTTAAAGATATCGAGAATGTTGACGATGTCAACAAACAGTTGGAGAGAATCGGTTACAACATGGGCGTAAGGCTGATAGAGGATTTTCTCGCCAGAACTAGTACTGGCCGTTGTATGGAGCTGAGAGAAACTGCTGATAAAATTCAACAAGGCTTCCGGTATGTTATTTATTTACCGTATTTTTGATAATTTCTGATCTTTGATGTTATTTTTCAGTGTAATTGATGAATAATATGAAAGGTAAACTTGTCGAATTCCGCTTGATTGAAACAACACTCGATTTCAACTTAAATATCGATTGGAGATAACTATTTAAGTCGGGGGTTTAAGTAAACATGCACAAAATAGGTGTAGTTGGGTTATTTTAATAATTTGTGAGTATTTCCTAACTTTCAAACTTAACTTTTATTGAAAAACAAAATTGAACTTTAATGCATCTTTTACCATCTCCACCACATAAATGGTTATTTCTTGTAGTAATTAAAATTAAACCAATTGCTGTTTTTTTTGCGTATTAAGCGTGTGGCTGAATTCGATAAGATTAATATATTATGTTTAATTCTACAAATACAAAGGATTGACCTACAGCAGCCATTCCTGCATTAATTGCCACGCACATTATTTTAATAACACTATGTATCAATTAGACAACAATGAGAAACAGCTAACCGGATATGGAAAATAATGCATTAATGGCTATTTCATTAAAAATATGGACAATTTGACATCTTTCCTTCAGGCCATGTTTTTAATCAATCTACGCCGTAAAGAGGGAATTTTTTATCATGTTCGCAAGCAAAATTACGTTTCATGTAAAATAGCTATAACTTCTGAACTATTGATCAAATTTAAATAAAATTTTCAGTATTCTACCTTATTCGAAATCTATCATTATGATCTGGTCACAAATTTTTATATTTTTGGATAAACAATTATGATATTTAAGTTTAAATTAAAAATTTTTGAAAATTGTCGATTTAGTCATTTTATGCACATTCAACATAGTATATATTGAATGAATATATTTTGTAAAATACACACCACTAAACACTAATATTGTTTGAAAGTATGAAATCGTTGGAAACAATTCCCTTTATGTAAAGGTACATCACAGAATTTACACATGTACCGGGTTTCTCTACGTATTTTGTGTACCGCGCATACACAACATCGTCTTCGTAGATTCTTATTTTTACCAGGGCCTTCAATCTTTTCCAATATATGTTTTCTCATATCCATCGATAATCTTCCTGGAGGATCAGACTTTGATGTAGGCAGAAAAGTAAATAGAGAACGTCTTGAACGAAACAATATCGCTTTAACACTGAAGAGTTGTAAAGATTTAAAAAAAAACGAAACGTTTATTTTATTTCAAGTGCATGTTTTATGACTACAGTCAGCCGGCCACCCGACCCTAATTCCAGGTACCAGGTACCTGGTACACGTCTCACGAGAGCTGACGCATAATTTTTACTTCACAGAGTAACCAACATCATACGTTTCTCGTAATATATTGTTACTCTAAGTGTACAACGCATTTTGGAGTCTCCCGCTCTCTACCAACAGTACGCAAAAGACGTGTTTAAGCGTCTCCCGCAAACAATGAGTTAACATAATAATTAAAAGGAAGGACCGAATGCTGTAGAAATAAGATTTCTGAGGAGTTATGTGTGGTAAAACCATGTATAATCATGTAAGGAATGTGGAGATCCGCAAAGAATGCCAGCCTGATGTAAACTTAATGAGTAAGATTAAGAAAGAGACGCTCAGAGTTTGGGCATGCACTGTGGGCGAACGAGCGAAGAAAGTATAATATATGACGCAAATGTGAATGGTACAAGAAATCGGAATCAGATACTTGAGTCGGGCCATGTCATGAGTCAGAATAGTAGAAGAGTATGTATGAGATGATGTATGAATGTGAATGAGGCAAAAAGTGTGTGCCAAGACCCAGTTGTGTGGCGGTCCGTCCTCTCTGCTTACCCCTGCAGAAAAAAGGCGTGATTGTTAGGTTTTTTAGGTTGGTTTTTATTTATTTTTTAATTAAACCCAAAGTAAGAACCTAGTTTGGTTTAAAAAAAGAGAATTTTGTTTTTAACTTACACAATGGCCATGGCCGCCAAGTGAACAATCAGATTTAATTTTAAGAAAATGATTATTAAAATGTATTATTTTCCATTTTCTGGTTACTGAATAGTTGCTTTTCGTTGTTATCACGATTGTTTTTAAAATAAAATGTGCCTAATAACCATATCCCGTATATCTGTATATTTACCGATGTCATATTTACAAATTCCTAACCCGGTTTCTCTGTTTTAACCTCGGTTTCTCGCTTTTTTTTTAACCTTATCTAAGCAGCTGTTGCATATATTATCCATCGGTGGCTATCTCCTATGTGGATGTCGCATATATGATCCATGAAGTTTTACTAAATCACATATTGTATCAAAATGTGACGCATGATGGAATAGATTGCGTTGAAAAGGGAAAACTACAATCTTCTGATCTTTGCTTTCAGGTTATATCTGAACATGCAGCCCTCCGTGTCATCGTGGAGCAGCTCCGGAGACGAGTTCTCCCTGATCTGGGAGCAGTGCCCCATTTCCGAGTGGGTGGAGCTACCGGCGGAGGTGAAAGGCCTGAAGTACTGCAACCTGCTGTGTGGAGCGCTGCGGGGGGCCCTTGAGATGGTGCAGCTGGAGGTTCACTGCTGGTTCGTTCAGGTCCGTATACGCCACTGCAAAGATAAACTGATAGAAGTGTGTTGGGGGTACTGAACAGATAATATTTAGATTATCTGGATGAAGATATTGACCATCTCCGGGACGCTTTACATATTGTTCAAAAAACTGACATTTAAAAAAATATATGCAACCTTGCTAATAAACCTGTTTTCAGTTAGATAATGTTACTTAAAATTATATATGACGATTAATAGGCATCCAACTACATGGTAGATAGTTTTAATAAAAAATCTACATGTAAGAAACTTTGTTTTTGCTACAATACATTTTTATTAATAGATTTATTTTAAAATAAATCTATGTACAATAATGTACATATATATATATATTTTTATTTTATTTGGCTGAGGATTGAACCTTCCTCCCCAGGGTCTGGAGTCAACCGTGCTAACAATTAAGCCAAATCCCAATTGGGTTGGATTGACATTTATTTTGTACTGTTGTAATGTCATCCAATTTCAGAGAAATGCATATATGTCCGCGGGTGTATGCATGATTGCCACCGAAAGTTGAATGAATGCATTGTCATCCACAAGGAGTCTATATGTCTAGTTTCAGCTCGATCGAATGTCGGGAATGGGTTTATTTTCTCTTCTGAGATTCCATTTCATTCCGGCATTCTTTCAATAGAACAAAATCCAAATTTGAATAGATGTAGTTATTTAAAAACAATAATTTTATCACAGTACTAGCTGTACCCCACCACGCGTTGCTGTGGCTCAGTCTGTCTGTGCAGATTTATTTATTTATTTATTTAACGCCCAGAGGGCTTTTACATGGTTGGTAGTATAATTTAAATTTGACAGATACTTTGAAACATAAAAAATAAGAATAAAATTACATTTGATAAAAGCTATGCAACAAGTCATACAAACACAAGAAACAAAAACAGAAAATTACAGCTATTTGTAGGTTTACATGATGTGTATAGGAGTATTGTTGAAATAAATGTTTTAAATGATCCACAAAACTTGCCAAGTTGGTATTGAATATGTCAACATCACCCAAGTAATGATTTCCCATGGTGTGAAGTCCTTGTATCAGAGAGTGGGCAATATAGTTACGCTTATGTGTGCTGCTGTAGAATATTGTATTTTGTCATGTTGTTACTGTGGGTGTATGTATGTTTATAAGTTGCAGGAGTTCACAACAGTCGAATTTAGAGTTAAGTATTTTGAATAAGAACGTTAAATCGTTTATTTTACGTCTATCTTCTAATGTATGTATTTTTAGAGTATTTAATAAGAAATTGTATTTTAAGTCTTCGACAGGGATATTTAATTTAAAATTTATAAAATGTAGAAATTTTTTTTGTATTCGCTCAATGTTGTTAATGTGAATTTTGTAAGATGGAGACGAAACTACTGAGTTATATTCAATTAGACTTAGAGAATAGAGAAATAATAGCGCATTTTGCTTTTACGTCCAACATCTATATAATATAGTTATATAAAAACATGCACATATTCGAATGCAACGTTGTGTCAAAATTTCAAAGCAATCGGTGAAGAACTTTCGGAGATTTAAGATTTTGAACAAACGAACATTTACATTTTTATTTATGTTTTATTAACATATAATTCACTTGGCATTTTCAATAGCATTTGATTCCTTAGAACAGGCAATCTGCCTAGATAGGAACTAATATCGACCTAGCAAGACATAACACTTGTACTGTTGCTTTGTATTGAAACATTAGAAAGATTAACATAAAACTTTTTTCTTTTATATTAATCGCACACAGGAGGCCCTAAGGAAAATAATTTCCCTCAGGGCCTATGTCATCTTTGGGGATGCTGTGTGGTGAGTCTTTTTTAAGGAAAGGAAGGAGAAAAAGTTCTGGGAAGGTAATAAGTATAATGGTTGGGTAGGAATCTAGGGATCAGTGTGTCCAGGAGTGACGGACATATGAATATAGCCTCTCCCGATCTGGCATCCCACACAGCTGGTGGGCAGGCGCCTCCTGAACAAACCTCATCCTGAACACCCTTTCTAAATCACCAAACATAGCGAACCACTTGGGGTGACCTATGGCAGGGGTATTGGTTGTCCAATAAATGGTTCCCGGGGCGGCCGTACCCAAACCCGCTTCCCAATCTGAAACTACTTTTGTATATAGCCTTATCTTCATTTGGACTGGTCTATACTATAAAAACTTATGGTATTGCTCATCATATATTTGATTAAAACCATGATCAGATATCATATTACTGATGTATGTTTTGTGCAATTTGTCATTTCTACATTCAGGTGTAGTTAGTTTGTAGCTACGTTTTTTTTTTTTTTTATTTAGAAAAAAAGTAAATATTCACAAGAGATAAAAATATATTACATTTCATATCAGACATCACTTTTTTTTTGTTTACCCAATTTGTAGAGAAATATTCTCGGGACAAACTGGGGAGCTAGTCTATGTGCTTATATATATAGATAATAATATGTATAGTTACAAAAATGGAAAAAGAATATTTTCAAAAATACTGTAAAATACTACAAAATATTGTACAATAAGAAAATTACATATAATTATAGAAACAGAATATCAACAAAAATCAACGAAAAATCAACAAAAATATAAGCAACAATATAAGCAACAGAATTCCATTCTCTTATTTACATTCCATTATACATTCCTTATATACATTCCATTCTCTTATTTCATTTCTACTTTATTTATTTTTTTAAATTTTTTTTTTTTTTATCTTTGTCAACAGTGATTCATATCAAAGCTCTCGCAAATACAACTACATTAATTAAACATTGTTGATACTATCACTAATTACAGACAAACACATTTTTTTTTTTTTTATTTTTTTTTTTTTATTGAATAAATAGTTAATACATAATATCAACAAACAAGTCCTGCTAAGCCGATTGAATTGGCTTGTCAACAGGTGCTTAAAGTTAGTTTCAAATACATTTTTTAAAGTTATAATTTACATCTTATATCTACAGAATTAACAATTTTTCATACAATTTTTCATACATATTAAAATAAATATTTTTTTTCCGATAGCCAATTTTTCACCATATATTTAACCTTATTCATAGATTTACATTGCTTTAACATAATGGTAATAAGCTTTATCATTGACATAATGGAAAATATGCTTCACAGTATATTAAAACAAGAACACTGTAAGTAAAAAAATAATGTACATGTATGCACCTACATGCATACATGTATTTACACATACATACACTTACATATACATTTCATAACAGTAACAGTAATTAGTTTTTAGAACAACACGATAGGGAGTTTTAAGTCTTGTTAACGTTTGATTTGAAGGTGGCCAATGATGACATTGACAAATCAATGGAATGACTTTTATATGTCTCGTTAAAATTACGGCACATTCTCGGTAAAGGTGAGTCATATCCCAGCTTCGTTTGATATTTTTTAATATGTAACGGAATATAATGTATAAGTCGGGAACCAATTCTAGGAACGTTGAACATGATTTGATGGAGTAGAAAAGGGCAGTTTATTAAAGCATTAACAATTTTGAAAAGAAAATTTAAATCAATATTTAGTCTTCTCTGTTCAAGGGTGCGTACATTGTAGAAATTTAGTCTATCGGTGTAATGAGGAAGTGATCGAGCTCGCTTATCACAATACGCTAGGTGGTACTAACATACTGTTAGTCTTATATGCTGTGTTATTATTAATAATAGTCTGTAAACTAAACGGTTGTTTTTCAGTTGTTTATTAGTAAGGCTGTTGGAATTCTGTGGATATACATCGGAGAAAATTAATGTATAAGTTTTGGAAAAATGTGTTACATGTCGAACAACAGATATGTATTAGAAATTTGCTCAGAAAAAAAGGTTATTGTTGCTTCTATGACTCGTTGTTGGGAGTTTCCGCCATCTAGTGGTGTGCTCCATCAACTGAGCTACGACACCAACTCTCAGACCTGCCATTTTCCAACACAACATATTAATCTTATATAAATTTCTTTCCAGGATCAATTGAAAGGCGATCCGGTAACAGAACTGAGAGTTAAGTACATCAGGAGATTAGAAGACGCCATTCCCGCTGGAGAAGACTAAATATTATTTTATGTTCATCACCATATAGATAAAATTATAATATTTAAAATATAAATATGTTAAGTTAACCCGCTGTATTCTTTATTTGTACTCAATGAGAATATATTATCATCTTAAAATTAAATTTGTCAGTTGAATTCTTAATTCCTTGTTCTTCATCATCAAACAAACTAATTTCAGTAGTTTGTGCTGTCCATTAGTCTTGATTTATTAATTTAACCTTTGGAACGCCGATCCCCCGCAACCTAATACTTCCGTAGTATGCCGAGGGTAAAAATTACACTAACAGAATGTATTAAGGGTAAATAGCGTTAATAGGTAAATCGCGTTCATAGATGACGTAAATTTAATTATTTTACAAAAAATTAGTACGTTAAAATTGACATAATAATAAATTTATTCCCAGCTACATGGATGGGATATGCATTTCAATTTATCCACATTGGCACTATAGCAAGTCCTGCATGAAATCTAGTTCACTGAACTCAAATGTTCTTTGAATTTAAGTGTCATTTGCCAAGCCTTTAGAATTGATTGAAAATGCAGATATTGACTTTTTTTTAATTTTTTTTTTACAGTAATACCGCACAAGAGTCCCAAATGCTCCCGTCTGGAGCCAGTGAGACTATGGCATCCCCAATTGGGGTATGTTGTGAGGCTGAGGGTATTGGGGAGGGGAGGGAGATGGGGAAGAGGAAGGTGGGGAAGTACCTGGCTATTCAGATCTGGTCACCAAACACGGCTAAAGCCATTTCAAGCAACGTTTCAATTCTGAATGGTGGTCTTACACCAGGGCGATACTGAGAGTATCTTCCACTCTGGAACGTGCCGCAAATATACTATATATTATTTTTAATTAATTAATTGTGAAATAACACAAATTAATCAAATAAAATTTATTTGCGCACGCCGGGTTCGAACCCGCGACCTTCGGATCTGTAGTCAAAAGCGTATACCACTAGACCACGCCGGCCGTCGTTGTTGTCGTCGTCGTTGACTAGTGTCAGTTGAAAACCTCTTTGAGGCGGTGAAAGGAAATGACATTTCTAAGGAAGAATTGTTGGTAAGAGAAGATGTAAAGTCAATATCAGCAAAAAACTCATAATTCCACACTTTTGCATTTGGCTTCTAGGGAAGGTTTCCAAGAAATTTCAAATATTTTGTTAAAACACAAAGCCAATGCAAACATTTTTGGAATGGGTGGGTGTACTCCACTCCATTGCGTAGCAAAGTGTTCCCATTTGGATATAGTCAAATCTTTATTGCAAAATATTGCAATGTACAACATTAGTAATGATAACTAACTAACTAACTAACCATCACGCCGTTTCGCCGCAGGGGTAGGCAGAGAGGACGGACCGCCAAACAACTCGGTCTTGGCACACACTTCTTACCTCATTCACATTCATACATCGTCTCATACATACTCTTCTGTTATTCTGACTTTTGACATGGCCCGACTCAAGTATCTGATTCACTCGGTCGTGCCATGTCTTCCTCGGGCCTCCCTGATTTCTGCTACCATTCACATTTGCATTGTATATTCCATTCAAATCTACATGGAAAGCATTTCTAGTGTGTTTCATCTATTCACTGGTTTTAGATGTAAATTGTAATGTATTTATGATTGCATGCCAGTAATGAATAGAAAATCACAAAAATAGTGATCCATAGTGATTGAAATGGAAACTGGTGTCGTCATTAGATTTTTCGAGGTGAATGAACCAATTTCCTCTTTGAGAAAGTCAGTAAATATAGTCGGTTGGAAGAAATTGCCACGTGGCAATATGTCAGCCTTTGTAACATTATGTAGGTACTTACCGTGATTAATAAATATTTATTTATAAGAAAGTGTAAGAAGTGGTATTAATTTAAAAAAATATATTATGTATTGCATTTTTCACTCCCATAAAAATTTTTGGAAGTTATGTTTAAAGATGCTGTTTTAATGTGTAATTTATAACCAGTCACAATTTTTTTTGACAATGTGTATAATTGAGTTATCTCATTTATTACAATAAAAATATATTTTTCATTACCTAGATATGTACTTTCGTTTTGCTTTCAAAAACCTTCTAACGCTGCTTTTTTGCTGCACTTCAATTCCAAAATCCACCATATAAGAGTAACAGGTACTTCCTCGACACTTATAGATGTGGTATTCACTAATAAACCTGAAATAGTTACACGTACACAAATTTACCATTATAAAACTATAAGCGACCACGGTTTAGTTATATGCGACTTAAAATTTTCAAAACCAAAATATATACCAAAAACAATAACTTACAGAAACACTAAAGACATAGACATGAATAGGCTAAATGCCGATTTGGCTAACGGGCCATGGCAACACATAAGCGCTTTGAATGATGTTGACAGTATGGTCACACACTTCAATGCGCACATATTGAATATATACGATACGCATGCACCAAAACAGACAATAACTATTAAAGACAAACACAAACCTTGGATAACAGATGTCATTAAATATATGATGAAAATTCGAGATCGCGCGTATATCAGGTATTTAAAATCAAAATTAGACTCACACTACACTTATTATAAACAATTACGAAATCTAGTAACCTCTTCCATGAAAAGAGAAAAAAAAGCATTTTTTGAATATAACATCAATAATAATGTACATGACTCAAAAAAACTCTGGAAATCTTTAGAAAATTGCCTTCATGTTACAGACAAAGTCGGAGATATACCAACAGATTTAAATGACCCAGAAGCCATAAATAATCATTTTATTAATCACAGTCAAAATCTAGAACATAGTCCAATTTTAGTCAACCATTATAATACACAAAATCACTCTATAGCAAAATCATTTTCACTTCAAATAGTTGATGAAACTACAATATCAAAACACATTCATAGCATCAAATCAAACGCTATCGGTTGCGATAAAATAAGTATCTCAATGATTAAACTCATACTTCCGTATGCACTCAGCACTATAACAACCATTATTAACCAATCATTACGGACAGGTATAGTTCCAGCACTGTGGAAAAATGGTTTAGTCACACCAATTCCGAAAAAGAAACCAATTTCAAGTATTAGTGATCTCAGACCGATTAGCATATTACCAGCATTATCCAAGGTACTCGAAAAAGTTGTGTTTGAGCAAACAGTAGTCTAATCGGGGTTTCGTAAAGGCCACAGCACTACAACAGCTCTGCAATGTATTACAGATGATATTCTTGCCTCCACTGATGCAGGCAAAGCCTCGATAATAGTTCTGCTGGACTTCTCTAAGGCATTTGACTTACTGAGCATTCCATTACTTATTGCAAAGTTGCGTTACTTTGGTTTTGACGATGAAGCAATAAAATAGTTTCAAAATTACTTCAAAGATAGAACTCAGCGCACAGTTTGCAAGGATAGTAATGGGACTCTAAAATATTAATCTGACATTATAATAACAAGAGGGGTACCCCAGGGATCGATACTAGGGCCATTGCTTTTTGCTATACATATATACCGCTGACATGATGCAATCTATTGAACACTGTGGCTCGCACATGTATGCTGATGACACACAACTATATTTATCGTTTGACGTAAGTAAAACTCATGTGGCAGTGGATATGGTAAATGGTGACCTACGTAGAGTTTGCAGTTGGGCAAAGGAGGACGCGTTACTTCTCAATCCTCAAAAAACTGTTGCTTTATTAATGGGAACTAAGCAAAAAATATCATGCGTAAGAAATGGAGGACATGTTGTAAAAATATGTACATAAAACCACCGTTCCCTTTGTTGATGCTGCGCGCAACCTTGGAATAATGGTGGACGGTAGATTGAGGTATGAGGAACATGTTAAAAACAGGTCACAGTGGTGCTACTCGAGGCTTCGTCTATTGTACAATATAAGAGATAACATATCAGTGAAACTACGCAAGATTATTACTGATAGTCTTGTTCTCTCAATATTGGACTATGGAGACTCAGTTTACGGTCCATCTTTATTGAAAAAAACCCAAAAACAAGTACAACGAGTCCAAAATGCATGTGTCCGATATTGATATAATGTCCCGAGACGCGAGCATATCTCGCCTTACCTCTATCGGCATCGAATACTGAATATGTTGAACAGAAGGAAGTTACATCAAATGTGTCAACTGTTCAACTTGATGAATTCAAAGGTTCCTTCCTATCTGTTTGACAGACTGCAGTGGTCCCGTGACTCACATGCACATAGTACACGCCAAAGAGACCATTTACTTGTTCTCCCCAAACATAAAACTGCTGTTTTTGAGGGTAGTTTTAGCTACTCATCGTCAAAACTTTGGAATAAAATACCACTGCCTATTCGAACAACAACATCGTTGCAGTGCTTTAAGAAGCTCTGCAGCGAATGGTTGCTGACAGCACAGTCAATCGCACAACACCATAATTGATCGAATTTAAAATGAAAGGGACACCTACTTGTGATTATTTTTTATTTTATTTTATATGTGTATTTTATGTAAATTTAATCCTGAATTTATATTTTATTTTATTTTAAAGAAATTTGTATTTTTTTATATTTGATTTATTGAATTAGTTTGAATTTTGATGTTTTATTTAAATTATTAATTATTAATTAAATTAAATTTATTATTAATTGAAAAATTGAATTATTATTAATTATTTTTTTTTTATTTAAATTAAACGATTTATAACACATTATATTAAAGGCACTGCTGAAAACCAGCTACATTCCCGGAGAAAAAATTCCGAACATCATATGTGATACCCCACAGCAATTTTTCGAATTCCATAGGGGGGGGGGTGGCTACAGGATTCCATTTCGACGCAAAAAATATTATGTCGAAAACCGGTGTATTTTTGTTTCAAAAGTAAGTTCAACAGGTTAGATTTTTTCGTCGCTGATTCTCGTTCTGAGTAGCCTAAATAGCGATAAATCGCTGTCGTTGGCAACACTGGTGACCGCGCGCAAGCTGCATTGTTTGTTTTACCGCGGACCCGCGACACTTTTTCAAATTGGCGGATTGGCGGGTTTTTTGAAAATGTTTCACGCGGGCCACTTATAATTCGTTCGCGGGCCACATTGTGGCCCGCGTGCCTGGGGTTGGGCAGCCTTGATCTAAATGTATGTATACTAACTATATGCAAACATGTAAAAATTATTGTCAAATAAAAGTTTTTATTATTATTATATTACACACTGCTCCAAAATCTTTTTTTTGAATTTAATGCACAGGGGTATACGCAATGTATGTTGGGTAGATTATATTATTACATTCATATTTATATTGCGTATCTACTGGCGCAAACAAATAATTATTCATTTTAATATTTTAAAGCATAACTTGCAAGAAGTGTTTTTTCCTCAAAAAATTAAATTAGAGCCACTTATGAAAGAGCATATTATGAATTCCTTTAAGTATACCCTTAATTTTTGGGTTATTTTGCGCTTTCGGTGCGTTGCGCTATACAATCATAGTCAATACAAACTAGAGGTGGGCAAAATTGATTGAATTAATTCCATGAATTAATTCAATCTTGTAACACAATCGATCTTATTCTCATTTTCAAAAGGAATTGAATCTCAATTCCTTATCGTTGGCATATTTTTCTAAACATTTTACAATTAAATTATTTCATGATAATAAGGTAATAATGAATAATTATGTGCACTTTAAATGATTAAAATATTATAGTGTTTCATAGAAATCTAATTAAATATTATTACGGTACTATGGCGGCGCGCCGCGGAGTTTAATGTACTGTGCCCTGTCGCACTAAATCGCGTATCTAGACAATCTAGTATCCCGCGTCCCGCGCCGTAATCCAAAAGACTCTTTTCATCGAGTCCTCAGTCAAGGAATTAATGAATTTATTCCGTTTTCAGTTGTGACGTCACGCGTCGTAGACACTATTTTTTTTTTTTTTTATTTTCTAGATTCTTATATTCCATGAAGTGGTGAATCATTTAAATTTACTGAATTTAAAGTTAATGTTCTTTATACAAATAGAACGGCGTCATATGCGCCTCACAATTTTTACCTCATATGGGTTTATTCAAATATTACCTGGCTTTTATAGACTTAGAGGCCTTGTATTTTCTCGGTAGGGAAAAAATTTGTTACCTAAAAACCCTACTAAAATTGCATGTTTTCATCCAGCATCAGCACCACCAGCGACCGACAGCGGCCATATACTACATACGTGTCTGTTTGTGTTGTGTTGGGAATGGGGGGAGGAAATTTCGGCTGCGCCCTATTGTTGGGTTCCTTCCGCATTTGCCGTTGGGAGTAAGGAAAATCGCAGAAAACCTTACCCGGAAGGAGCGGCCGAACGTCAACTTGAAACGTATACGGCCTTCAGTAACATCGGTATATGATGTCCTGCATTTTTGAGATGTGTGTGTGTGTGTCTGATTTTATGTTAATATATACTTATGGGAGGATAGAAAATAAACATACATATACATACAAATTATAAAATATTATATAAATATATAAATAGATATATAAACATTATATATTTAGGAGGAAAGTCGGGAGTTTAGGAAATACCTACTGCTCGCTATTCGTCCGCGTCTGATTCTGGTATGTGCCATATGTGGTCATGGTCCATGAGGATGTGTTTAGGTAGTCTGTGTGTGTATTTGAATGTCAGGTCGCTCGGAGCATTGTATTGTCCTATGTCTCGTATTAGTGGATTTTTACTAAGTGTGAGTGATTTGTAAAAGCGTGCAGTCAGTCTGTGTGTGAATTCGTATAGTGTTGGAATTTGTTCTCGTTCGTGTAATCTCTTCAAGTTTGTTCTGAGTCTCGTGTTGTATGTGATTTTAATGCAGAGATTTTGAAGTGTCTGTAGTTTCTTGTGGTCTGTGTGTGAGATGCTGCTCCATACGGGAATCGCATACGAGAGTACCGGACGAATGAGCGAGTAGTAGACGAGGAGTTTGGTTTTGGGAAGTAGCGGACTCCGTCTATTGAAAATTGGCTTCATCATGCCGATCGCTTTTCGCGTGCGCGCGTGCATCTTTGCTTGGTGAGATTTCCAGTTGAGGCGGGAGTCCATGGTCAGGCCGAGATATGTAACTTCATCTTTCCATTCAATGCTGTGTCCTCCCATTTCGATGTTGAAGTCAGGTGTTCTATTTATACGTTTTCTCGTGAACATGATGGCTTCGGTTTTCGCCTCGTTCAGTTTCAGGCGCCATTTCTTGTAGTACTCTACGAGCGCGTCGAGCGCCCTCTGTAGGTAAATCGCGGCCATGTTCGCTTTCAGCGAGGAAACGTATAGTTTGACGTCATCTGCGTAGATAGACAGATTGCATCTCTCGTCTCGGGGGATGTCGTAGGTGAACAGAATGAAGAGAAATGGTCCCAGTAAACTTCCTTGAGGCACGCCTTTTGGAATCTCACGCATTGAAGATAACACGTTCCTTATGAACACTCTGAACGATCTATTCTTTAGGTATTCCTGTATCAGTCTCGTTAGGTATATGGGCGTGTTGGTGCGGTGCAACTTATGCACGAGCCCGTCTATCCATACGGTGTCGAATGCCTTCTCTAGGTCGATGAGCGCAGCAGCGGTGAAGCGATGTTCGTTAAATTTTCTTGCGATGAATTCCGCTACTCTGGTGAGTTGATGGGTCGTGGAGTGCCTCTTTCTGAAGCCGAACTGCTCGTCTGGCAAAGTCTTGTGTTCGTCGTGGTGTGGGACAAGCCTGTTTAGTATAATTTGTTCAAATACCTTGCTCAACGTAGATAGTAGGCTAATCGGCCGGTAGCTTGTCGGTTGCGTTCTATCTTTATTCGGCTTTGCGAATGGCAGCACGGTCGCCGATTTCCAAATCTGGGGAAAATGCCCAGTCATGAGGCAGGCATTGAACAATTTTGTAGTGTATATGATGGCTTTTTGAGGGAGATGTTTGAGTAAAATGTTGTGAATTTGATCGCTTCCCGGCGCCTTGTTCGTTCTGAGTCGCTTGATTGTGACCGCAATCTCGCTCGGCGTTGTGAAATGAATATCTTCAGCGTTTGTCTGCTCTGCTTCTGCTTCTTGTAGCGGGGGGATAGTGAAATCTTTATGTCTCAGCGCGCTAGCCATTTTCCATAATGAATTATCCTTCGGCGTGAGCGACGCGACTTTTTTGTCCCAAAGTTCGCGCTTGAGTTCTGCGATTTCGGTCTTGATTTCCCTCTGCAGGCAGTTGTACGCTGTCTTGAAGTATTCGTCACGCGTGCGGTGGTACATGCGTCGCAGGCGATTTTTGTCCTTGATGAGCGATAAAACGTGCTCGGGAAGCTTGATCGTGTATGAATGTACTTCTTTGAGAGGAATGTGTGTATCTTGTGCTGTTTGAAGAATCTCTGTGAGAGTGCTTGTAGCTGCGTCGATTTCTTGTGGCGAGCGCAGAGTTCCCGAAGTGAGATGAATTCGTTCGTTGACTTCCTTTTTAAATCCTTCCCAGTCCGCATCCTTATAATTGCGCTGTTTTCTGGGGGTCCTTGAAGTTGTGCCGCCTATAGTAAAGCACACGGGCAGATGGTCCGAAGACAGCTCGTCTAATGTGCGCAGTGGAGATATTGTCTTAACATTTTTCTCGAGTACTATATCCAAAGTACTCGGATATCTAGAGCGTTGCGAGTAGTACGTAGGTCTGTCGGGCGCCATTATCGAATAGGTATTTGTCTGCATGTGTGTAAAGAGCGTATTTCCGTTCGCATTACCTCTGTAGTTATTCCAGTAGTTGTGTTTGGCGTTCAAATCGCCTCCTATCACAACGATTGGTCCCAGATTGAGCAATTTATTGAGATCTTCTCTCACTAGGTTACTTTGGGTGCAGTATACGGAGATGATGGTATGCGCTCTACCCTCTATGGTGACTTCGATAATCGTGGCTTCAGCGTGCTTCAACTTCGGAGTGGGAATTCTTGTGGACGTCATTGATTGTCGAACGAATATTGCGGTTCCTCCGCCTGATCTTCCCTGTCGGTCGTCTCGGTAAATCTCGAAGCCTTGCACTCTCAGCGGTACGCTTGGATTCAAGTGGGATTCTGATAAGAGAATTATGTCTGTGTTTAATTCATTTGCCAAAGCGAGCAGTTCGTCTGTCTTGTTGCGCACGCTAAATGCGTTCCATACGAGGACTCTCACCTTCTCGGGATTAGACATCGAGGGTGGTCGTGAGGAGCTCCATCAGGACGACGAGCTTCTCTGCTCTTGATGTGCAGCGGGCGAGCTGCGATCGCATCCTCAGGAGGCCTTGGAGCAGGGCCATGATGTCCAGGTCGTCCTCTGTAGTGGTGGGCGCGCGCACGGGCTCCTGCTGTGAGCGGGGCTGGGGGCGGGGGGGCTGTGGGGGCGGCGCGGTCTCGCGCTGCTCTTGGGCGGGGGCGGTGCCTCCGGCTACGTTGGCCCATGTGCGTCCATCCGTCCTCGGCTGAGGAGGTGGCCTGCTCGGGTTCTGTTCTGCCGGAGGGGGTTGGGGCCTTCTGGCAGGTCGCTGCTGGATTGAGGCGACGTACGCTACCCGCTTGGGGCAGCCTCTGTAGTTGGCGGGATGCGGGCCTGAGCAGTTACAGCATGCGGCGGGCTCGTCTCTCGTCTTCTTGGGGCATTCTGCCGAAGCATGCTCCAGTAAGCATTTTACACACCTTGCTGTGTGCGAACAGTTTCGGGACCCATGTCCGAAGTCTTGACATCTGTAGCACTGGGTGCCGTGCTGAAGGTGATTACTCCTGTGCTTCTGGAGTCGAATGCGGCAGTGGCACAGGTATTTGACGGCCGCGCGCAGCTGTCCCATGTTGACTTCCTTATTGAAGTGCGCTAGGTATATGGGATACTCATTTGAGGCAGTCATCTTGACCACCTTCACAGCTGGGAATCCTTGCGATTCCAGATCCGCCGCGATGTCTTGTACTTCAACTAGAGGCAGGCCCTTGATCACGGCCTTCTTCATTTTTTCGGCTTCGGCCGTGAATGTGTGGAAGCCTCGCGCCTCCGCTCGCAGTCCATTGGTGAGGGCGCGATGGTCCTCCATCGTGCGCACGAAGATGTTGGCCGTGCCGCCCCTGTTATATCTAAAAGTGAAGAGCTTACCCGCCCCCAGATGTCCTTGCACCGCAGCTGTGATCTGCGCGTGTGTCATGTTCCCCAGGGTCATCACAACCGGGGGAACACGGTCTCTCCTTCCGGTACCTGCGGGGGAGAAAGAATTATTAGTGTTGGCACGCTTATTACGCGGCGCGCCGGCGCCTTCGCTTACCTCGGGCAACTCTTCAAATCGGTTGCCACACTGGAGCGGTTGTGGTCCCCGTGGGGACATGGGCCTCTTTGCGGGGTTGGACGGCCTCGTCCAGCCTCCATCCTGGGGGGCAGCCGTCTCCATCGGCTGCTGGGGCCTCGGGGGCGCCACGTAGGCCGACGCTGGGCCTATCGGGGGGCGCCTGGGGGCAGGACTGGGTCCTGTTGCCCAGGAGGGGCCTGCTATGGGCTCCGTCATCTCGGTTACGTCGGGCGTGGTGGCAGTCGTGGTGGTGGATGGTCTCCGGGTCCTTGGGTCCTCGGAGCGGGGCTGTGGTGCGGGGACCGTAAGGCGCATGGTCCCTGTCTTCCTTCGAAGCGCTATCTGATGGGCGCCGGGCGGTACCACGACCGGGGAGTCCTCGTGGTCAGCGGGGAGCATCCTCGTCGGGAACATCTTGACAGGCGGTAGTCTGTGCCTCCTCTTGAAGAGGGAGCACGTCTCTGGAGCTTGTGGGCGGTTTGCGGGGGCCAGCGTGAGTCTTCGTTGTTTAAGTATAGCGAGAAAGTGTTGCCTTGATAAAGGCAGTTGGGTGGGCGCGAGCGCCTGCTCGGTGGGCCGGTGGGATCTCTCCGGCCGGCAAAAGTAGCGGGGCCTGGCTGATTACTCAAGCCAGACAAAAACGACTTCTGTGGTTATGTCGCAAACCACAAAAAAAAAAAACGACTTCGGCTCGCTATCTGTGGCTCTCCTCCTATCGTCTATTTTCGTGGCTCTCGGCTCTATCCGCGTCGTAGACACAAATCCTATGTCCCATGTACCGAGTCTGTCCGGACAAGCGCTCAATCTCAGGGAATAAGTGAAACAGAACAGAGACAGTGACACTCGAGACAGAGTTCCCAATTCCCTATTCGTTATCGAGTCCCTTTCCTTACTAGTAGGTCCGTCCGCACCGTCTGCAAGAACGCAAGTCATTAATGTCGCAGATAGACACAACACACTTACTAGTCAGAAGTTCCTAATTCATTGCACTATGTCAGCTGTCAATCGGTTCGTCGTTAGTTCCCGCGTGGCTAAACATTCGATTTAATACCTAGTCAGGTGAAAACTTTCTACTTCGGAATCTGAATCCTAGTAAAAAAGCGAAAGTATCTCCTGTATTCTTCTCCCTTCCACATGCGAAAATAATGCAATACGCTTAGAAACAAAACGATGTTTACGTTATTGTTCTTATAAGTATATTTATTATGCACCTACCTACTTGTAGACGTAAAACGAGATCAGTTGACTGACGAATTGTGTGTGATAATAACAAGTAATTTGTTTTGATTTCTGTATTTTTGTACTGAGTTGTATGCCACTCAATTTCAGACTTTCAATCAGTATTTATTTGGCGCATGGATTTAAAATTACCATTGAGGTAAGTACCTGCAAACATTCAAATAAATAAATATAATATATATGTGGTTAAAGCTTATTCCAGGTGAACGGGTCGGATATACAAAAGTGGGATAATAACAATATAGTTCTTATAATTGCTTTAAGAACGTATCTCATTGCCCCTAAAATAATATATTTTTTTATGTAAAGGTTATCTTAAGGTACCTACTTTTTGTAGTAAATATATAGATAGTTTTACGAAGAAAGATAAAAATAATTTTTATTCTGGGATTCAGTTTGCCAGCAAAAATTTTCTATGCAAAAAAAGAAAAATCGAGTGGGACTTTTTATTTTTGGTATCGTTTAATGATGTTTTACCTTCGTTTTTTATAGGAAAAAGCAACATATTGAATAGCCAAGATGTCTTCCAGAAAAAGTATCGAACTTTGGTGTTACTTTTCTGAAGTAGATGGAGGGATGCATTGCTCCACAATTTAGAAATGGCAGTTAAAAAATAAATGGTCCTTTGCGGCACCAATTTCAACGATTTCATTAGTGACTTGTAAAATTACTTTTTATTTTTGTTCGTAAAATAACATATTTATTAAAAAGTTTGTAACATGTTTATTTTGTGGAATGACATATCTTTTTTTACTAAAGTTACTCCAAAGCTCTCCTCGCTTTAAGAACTCTGTGCTATAAAGTGTAAAGCTTACAAATACAGGTTTTCTAAGTAAAGTTATAAATGTACTTCTGCAATGTACAAAATAAACCCCTATATTTGATATTTTTTGTGTGTTTATTCAAAATGTTTTTTTGAAAACGAACACATTTATGTGAATGCGAAAAAATGGTTCATTATTGCTTTCTTTAAGTTTCCTAAATGTGAGCAATCTAGGTACAAAACCAAAATGAAGTGTCGAATCAAGGAATTAAATGAATGAATTCAATGAATTAGTTCACTTGACCAGGTGAATAAGACTGAATTGATTCATGATTGCGAATGAATCTGCCCATGTCTAATACAAACAACGAAATCAGTATTTTAAAGAGAGAGAGAAAGATATCGAGATCGTACAACTACCGCCATCTCTCGGTGAAAAGCAAAGAAAAATGTTTTGGGCTTCATTTAGTTCTTCTATCTAACCATAGAGTGTTCAGGAAAATATTAATTTAGATTTTTTTTTCAATGTTTGAACATTCTCCGCTTATTTATTAAATTAGTGATGGGCATGATCGAAATATTTACATGATCGAAACATCAAAATAATCGAGTGATTAATCGATTTGATCGCTCGGAGTTCACCGGGAGCAGTAGTTGCGGACAGAAGCTGCGTTTTTTGTTCTCGGGGAAGGGGGTAGGTATATAAATATGGTAGGAATAATACGATATGTCATCCCCACGGATATAAAAACCTGGACACTGAACAAAACCAAAAATATAAAATGTATATTTCGGGCTTTACATATGTGGCGTCGAATTATCCAGATTAAATAATTAATAATAAACTGCTACTTGCTACTTAGGTACTTACTTGCTACTTGCATCGTTAAATCGTAAACAAAGTAATCTACGTACTACGGGACCTACCTGTTTCAAGTATCTACTCGCGACAATACTATCACGCTCAGATAGTATTACTATCAGTCTTACACATTACGAGAACTCGCCAGAAGGAACGAGTCTGCCGCCTATGCATAATTGCCGCGCTATCGAAGGTTCCTGAAACATCCAGTCTGTGCGAGTGCCTAGAATTTAGTTGCCATCCACCTACCTACTGCCGCCGTCGGCCGAGTAGTATAAATAAGCCCGACGCAGCGAGCCAGTCAGTCAGTCATAATTTTGCCGCCAGTCTGCAAGGTTCAACGAGTGATCACCCGCGCTCTTCTTACTAGCGCGAGGGACACGTACCCGGCTTCGCCCCTATCATCATGGACTCTATCGGGACATCATCATAGCGCCTCGGCCACGTCCGCGGCCAGCGCTACTCGGATTACAAGCGCCCTGGTTCCAGCGTCTCTGACCAGCGCTTCTTCCACGCAACCATGACCACCACGAGGACACGCAGCATCCTCACTGGTCTACATCGTTCCCGTTCAACCGCCTATAAGGTCCGTCGCACCTTCGGCCGTCTCGTCAGCACTGGAGTGCCTGAAGACCTACGTTCTTCGCCAGTGCCTGACCTCCATCGAGTCCCGGTCATCAGCGCCCGGCGTCGACTCACTGACCCGCGCTTGACCAGTACATCATCAGCCAGCATCCGGTGTATTCTTCTGTCCTACCTCATCTCCTTGTCACGGCTACTGACTCACAAATAAACACATGTGACCTTCACAACCTTCTTTCATTTCGTGCCTCACCATTGATCCCCAAACATACATAACTTTAAAATAAATGTTAACCCTAGATTCTTTATATATTTTTTTAGTTTATTCAAAAAACGGCGCCATAAAAAAATAATTATTTTTATTAATAACCTTCCCATGTACGGGCGTCGTAAATCCCGACCGTTCACACACGCATAGCTTCTTCGGTTGCTAGATCATATCATAATTATACAGCTAATATATAATACCTAACATTACCAACTTAACAAAATTACCAAACAATAATTGCGTAATCCCAAATGCATATCAAATAATATTAAGTAGTTCGTAACACAATGCACCGGCGGGAATGCACCGGATCTGGTTTGTCAAGCAATCCGAGTCCGAGATATTTTTGACGGTGACCGGATAAATCATCAAAATGATAATTCATCACATCTTTAAAAAGTTATATGAAGTCATGGAAAGTGATGAAACAAAAACTTTTTTAACTGGGTTAAGTAGGTTAGGTTAGGTTAGGTTATGTTTAATTTTTTTTTCATCGTTTTTAATGACTTTATATCACTTTTTAAAGGTGTGTTGAATACTCACTGTGTTGAGATATTATGGAACCACTTTTGACGTAGGTATCTCGAATTTGGGAATCGATTTGATATCGATGAATTCTGACCAATGACGTGACGGCTGTGGTTTCGGATGATTTTTGATAGAATCGATTCCATATTCGATGATGTTTCAAAACGATTGTCTTGGACTGTATGATGATTTTTTAAATGTTATTATTAGTTATAAAAAATACATTTTTATATCTCTAGTATAAACCTTTTAACAAACTTATTTCTATGACTTTAAAGACACTTAAAATACACAATTTTACAATACATGTAAAACTTGTTCTTTATAATATTTAGGCATATCCCACGAAAAGCACCAAGGCTTTTAGCTTCTTTAACATCTGTCGGTAATTCATTAAACATCTTAAATCCTTTAAAATAGAGATTTTTTTGGGTTCCCGACAAATTATTTGCGGGGAACGATTGCAAAATTAAAATTTACATTCTTAAACATGTATTTCGGGAGCTACTTTTTTTTAGCTTAAATATAAATATTAGGTTATTATAAATAATTCGTTGTCTCACACTTAACATTGCTAGTTTTTTCTGCATAGTAATTATCTTAAAATACCTACTACAATTTGTGTTTGATTTCACAATAAAAGGACACTAGAGCAGTAATTTAAATGAGATGCTACTATACTATTATAAACTAATTTACTTGTATTTCCTGTAATTTATTCCTTATTCTTCTTAAAAAATTTACCCTTTTTGCCATTTTCTTAGTTAATAATTCATTCGATTTTCGACAGAATCGATTCCTTATTCGATGACAATTCAATTCAAAACGATTGTCTCGGAATGTGTGATGATTTTTGATATAATCGATTTGTCTATGACAATGAATCGAAAAATTTAGAAAAAGATTGAGTACATCATCGATTGTGCCCATCGCAAGATTAAATCAAAAGCTTTTGTAGTTTCTCTTAACACCAATTAAAAATCCCTAATTTGGTACAAACTGAGTTCAATGTCGTACCTACCTATTACATTATCATATTTTGAGTTTTTTATAACGCCTTATGTAGTTATGACGTATAACACGACCTACCCGGTGATTCGTGAGCTAATTTGGAGAAAAGGAAGGTAGTTACTTTCCTAGGTTCTATTTTTTTACTGTACGATTATCATTTCAATTTTGCCAAAACAACGTTACAAAAAATTCCGCCTTTTCCGTAAATCTATAAGGCTTACAAAAAGACGTCTTGCAGCTGTAAAGCGCATAGACACTTCTATGAATTATCGCTTCGGTGGCCTTAAATATACGGAGATGATTCTGTTGGATTGGATTTTTTAATGACGTCTAAGAAACCTGAATTTGCCAATTCAATATAAAATGCGATCGTCCAATTAATTAAGCAGAGTGTTCGCTGCGGATTTCAATAAATTTATACAAGTCAGACGTCAGGTATAAATCTGTCTTGGAAACTCAAGTATTTTAAAGAATTAACCATGTTTCACCAAAGTTCAAATAGTTTTAGAGAATAAGGAACTTCAGTGAAAAGAAAAAAAAGTATATATTGATGTAGATCACAGGTTTTCAAACTTATTTCGACCACCGCCCACTTTGGAATTTAAAATAAATCTAGTGCCCCCATATTTTTTAACTTACCTTTTTACATTACTATCTGTTGCGTATCTTAAAAACGGTTCCATGATAACTCAACACAGTGACAATTCAACACACTTTTAAAAAGTGATATAAAGTCATTAGAAACGATGAATTTTTTTTTAACCTAACCTAACCTAACCTACTTAACACAGTAAATAAAGTTTTTGTTTCATCACTTTCCATGACTTTATATAACTTTTTAAAGATGTGATGAATTATCATTTTGATGATTTATCCGGTCACCCTTAAAAACAGTTATTGCAAATATAATTTTTAAATATGAATTATTATACAGATAGGATAGATACGGTGTCTTATATTTAGTATTGTTCTAGTTTCTATATAATTTTATGTTACTGTTACAAGTTTTACTAATATTGTTTCACATTAAGTGCATCAGTTTACTGTTACATCATGCTTTAAAAAAAATTTGAAAAATTTTATATAGCTCACTATATTTTGTTCCTAATATCCACGTAAAAGCTCGACTGGGCGTAAAACCAAATAAAATAAAAAAAAATATTTATTATTATTTTTATTTCTTGCTTGAGCAATCCCGATGAGTTACAAAACTCATTGTAAGACGAGAGGAACTTACCATACATAGGTGGGATAATAGGTTAAATTTTACATTCATATTTTGATATCAAAATTGTAAGTTTAACATACGAAACAGTAGGTACAAAAATATCATAATTATAAGTGTCACATACAAAACAGTACATAAATAGAAAAAGGGAGGTTAAGTAGAAGAAACAAAAAAGGAAACAGACAAGGAAATATACACATAAGCACAGAGCCAAGGTATCAATTTAGAAGAAGGTACTTACCCACTAATACATTGGTAAAAATAGATTATGCTCGATTACAAATACAGGGGATAGAAAAAGAGAGAGAAAGAAACAAAACAAAGTACAACACGACAAAAATTACGTATTTTCGTTTATTCTATTAAATCCTTTCTTTGAACTTTTGGATTATACTGGCTGTTTTTTGTATTCATTTGGAAGAGATTTATTTATTTATTCATTTTTACATAAGTATTATATAGTAAAATAAAACCAATTATGGATTTCCTCCTTGTGACTTTACCTCTACTGAGACAGCATAATATGGAATAAGTTATTTAAATTTCTGAGAAAGGAATATGAATTAAAAAATTTATACAAAACAAAAGATTATATAAAACGAAAAATTTACAAAACAATACATTTATAGCCATGGAGAGAGGTTGTAGGTATAAATCAAATCATAATAGAGATATAAACAATAGAGACATAAACATTATTCACAAACCATCAGAGAAATATTCTTTTATGGACCTCTTGTATTTGGTAAGTTCGCAACTGAAAATATCAACCTTGGATAATACGCTATTGTAATTATATATAGAGTGTGTAGGCAATATAGCTCTGGCAGCGATACCTACAACTATTGTTGTTCGTTGATCTGCATCATTTTACGTTTATATAACCAAAAGATAAATCTGAAGAGCTTTCTGAAGCTAAAGCATTTCCATGCATTTTCCTTACGAAGCAATAATAGATTCAGTTCCCAATTATTTTCAGTTTATTTGAGATATTTCTATGCAAAGATTGATGAATTATTCAAAATCATTTGTTACGAAAACTCTGTTTCCACTAAAATTCGACTATACATAGAATGCTTTCAGCTCATGCTAGAGATCTTATAGCTCTATTATCAGATGTATGCAGGTTTTTTGTTTTGTTTTTAATATGCCGACAATATAACATGTCATTTGGTGTTTCTTTAACTCAAAGAGAACGGCAGCGCGGCCCTTTTCATATAAAAATTAAATTTAGATTTGAGGCCATAATATCCAAAAACCCTGAATAGTTCTTTTTATAATCAAAGGGTGTAGTAAAAATCTAGTACGTATATGTGCTTCGTTATTTATTTGTGTTTAAAATTATAAAATATCTGCAATTAAAGAAATCGATTTTTAATGATTTTAGAGGCAAGTTTGGCAATTATTTGTGATTTAATAGTAATTACTAAAATAATAATCTTATCGTTTTTACTATGAAAATATAATAAAACAAAAAATATAAAATATATGAATTATTAAAAAAGGTTCTTGGATGGTTTTAAATTTAATTTTCAAACGACCGGCTTGCCTTGGAACAAAAAAATATCGTATATAAATTTTAAATTTCGACACAAAAAACGCTTTTTTACGATGTTTTTTTTTTTTAATTTATCACATTACGTTAGGAAAGATTATTTTTTTAAATCATTAAGATATTTGCTATACCTGTTCATAAAAAAATAATTATTCGGTTTGGTCAAGTATTTTGGCCTCAAATGGAAATTTAAGTTTTGTATGAAGAAGAGCTTGCTCGAGACTCACATTTTAATTAATTCCGATGAATTCATAATTAAATTTTTAGAGCAATCCATACGGACGTGTGTTGCTTATATTTGAGATTAATAAAAACAGTACATTACCATTGAAATATTTTATGTAAAGTGGATTGAAAATTTTATAAAACGTTTTTCTATAAAATTAGCTATAGGAATCAGATTTTATTTTAGTAATACGTTCATCAGACATTCTTGAAATAAACCCCACGGAAAGATCAATTTTCTATGCCTGCTAAGGAAAATTCGACCATAGGTCCGTCTTTTACACCGGGCCGCGCGCCGAATTTTGTTTTCACACGACTTCATCACTTATGTCGTTAAGATTCCCACTTTATTTTCGAAATTTGTTAGGATAAATTCAACCGTAGGTCTGTCCAATACACCAGGGCCGCGCGCCGTATATTTTTTGCACGGCTTTTTCACTTACGTCGTTAAGATTCCGGCTTTATTTTAGGGTATTGTCTGGTCTTAAATTTTTTTCTGTGCTTGCAGTAGTCAGCGGAATTCGCGGTAGAATTTTGGATCCCCAATAAATTGGGTTATGTCTTGGTGCTGAAACAAGTTGGGAGGGGAAGGAGATGAGTAAGGGCAAGGTTGGGATGTACCCGACTATTCAAATATCATCGTTTAATATGGAAAAAAAAACTATTTGAAGTAACGCTTTTGGTTTCGAACGTCTTTCACAATAATTCTGAAAGGAAACGTTGATAGAGACGGCTTTAGCTGTGGTAAGGTAAGGGTAAGGCTCTCGGTTGGGACCCACAGGTTAAGAATTCGTGCTTTAGAGCTTAGTGCTGTTCTACTGGTACAAACACATCAAATGCCCGCCCAACATTTGTACATAGTTAACATTTGTCAGTCGAGAATGGGTCTCTTCCATTAATCGACTATTTTCCTAAAAAATACACTTCACACAGCATTCCCAAAGATGATATAGCCCCTGATTATTTTCTTCATACCCTCCTACATGGTACATTTGAAAAAAATCTTGATTCTGGCAAAGGGTCCAAGGATGAAGCAACACATTTCGTGGAAGGTGATTTTTGTATAAATTTTTAAATAAGTTTTTTTTAAAATAATTAGAGAGTGAAATTATAATATTATATTGTATGACATTCAATGACTTTTTTTCCAAATAAATAAAACAAAAACATCAAAATAATCAGTTCTTTCATTTTTTCGAAACCCTACCTTCGGCCAGAGGGTAAGTCAGGGTAATGGACAGCAAGTAATTCCTTTTATGATATTTCCAATCAGAATAGGCTTTTGTATCAAAAATAACATTACAGTGTTGCCCATAAAAAAATTAAAGTTTATAATCAAGAATGTTCAAAGTTACCCTAAGTGTCAATTTAGCTTTGGACAACCCATACAAATTGGGTTTTCATTATTTTTACCCGTATTTTTAAATATTTTGGATCCAAAATTAATTAAAGGATTTGGTAAAAACACCTAAAATAACCAAATAATAAAAAAAAAATACCAAAAAAGTGGTCCAATGTTATTCGAAATGACCTTAATCCAATCATTATTTGTTTTTACTTTTATTTAAGTCTGAACGAAACACGCTGTATATAAGTTAGGCATATGTGTGAGTACTGTGATGAAGTCAATTAAGGTTGATAGATCTATATGTATAATCCATAGATCTATAAAGTTCTTGGCTTATTGAATTTCCGGACCGATCCTCATTTGTTGATACCGGAAACGAAAGCCTAAGTCGTAATGATCTCTGTAACGTAAATTACTAATCATTACCTAATCATTAATCAACTGGTAATCCAACAATGCAGAAAATCATAATTCCACGTTTGCAGCTTGTAAAACCCTCGCATTGGTTGGTATCTACACTACAGAGAGGGAATTTAAATCGCTGTTATGAAGATTTAATAGGTTGTTCATCATAATTTGTTGGGTTAGGATCGTATTAATCCTTAATTGCTAACTACATAACACTAACCTTCAGGATATTTCCCTGCAGGAGCTCACTTATGTTGTTATTAAAAAGATATTCTTTACTGTTCTTGATTTTTTTATGCAAAGTTGCGCTGCGTAGACTTTGCACATGGGTTATCACTGCGGTATAAAAATCATTTTAAAAGAGTTAATGTTTTTCGGGAATCTTATTAAATGTTTTAATTGTGATTTGTTGTTTTCATTCCGACCATTTCGGATTGGTCTTTCTGTCAACCGTCAAAACTGAGGTTCGTATGACGTCACGCGTAATTAAAAAATATTTTAACCATGAGATCGACATTGGGAAAAAATGCTGGTATTTAAGTTCGAAGGTGAAATTTCATAAGAAAATAAACTGGAATTCTTTATAAAGGATGCCATAGTCTCACTGGCTCTTGTGTGAGACTCACATAAAATAATAATTAGGGTATTTTCACATGGCCTATCTGCTTTGTTCCTAATTTATTTAAGGTTTCAATTTTTTGGTAGTAATAATCGTTCATCGCGTGGGGTCTAGTAATCAATATGGTTATTAAACAAGGCAGTGCTCATTGACATACGAGTTGACCCTTGGCTGCTTGATTAAGCTTCATTAATGGACTTCGTTTACATGCAGAATTTATCCAATTTCCATCCATCGTCAGGAAGCACTCTTCCCACATCAATTCGCTCGATTGCCAATTTAAACGTCAATTCTTCACGTATGATGTTTCTAATAACAATAATACTGTATTTGTAAATTAAGCAAGTTGCAAATGTTGTGCTTTTGCATTTATTTTGATGTGCAAATTCTTCTGTAACCGTGATCGATAGCAAGATGTTGTTTGGAGTTAACGTAAAAAAAAGATATTTGGAAACTGCGAAATTGTTCTATCGTTATAAATTTTGGTTACATGGCCATTATATTACAGAATTACACAGGGACGGAATTACAAGTGGACGAAATTATCCATGAAGAGAATTACGCCTACTTAAATTACGTCTTTGGGGATCTGGTAAGGAGACAATGAAAGATGATAGTGTGTTGTGTCACAGCGTTTATTCTGAGTCAGTAGAATTACGCAGTTGAGAGATGACTGGAACCGATGAGGATGACACCAGGTGTAGACGGCGATGACGGCGATAGTGTGGTCGAGGCGCGGGTCAATGATTCGGCACCGCGTTGGTGGAGACTAGACTCGTGGATGTGTTCAGCACTGGTGAAGACGTGGAGTCTTCCGGGTACTCCAGTGTGAACGAGGTAGCCGAAGGTGCGATGGACCTGTCGGCAGATGAGCGGGAGATGCAGGCCGGCGACGATGCCGCGGGGCCGAGGCGCAGACCGGCGAAGATGTCGCAGGGTCTATGATAGCCGAGGCCAGGGTGCTGATGTGATCCCAAAGAGTCCATAATAAATTGTAGTCCGTGCAGAGCCGGGAGTAGGTGATGGTTCTGTAGAGGCGTGGTGAAGGCCCCCGAATGGCGCCCCATTATATAGGTGCCCGAATGCATCGAGAACATTTCAGAACTGTAGGTAGGAACGCCGAATGCTAGCATTGTGTTTAGACTGTTCCCGCTACAATGCGTTTTGTATTGGCGATCGTTCCAGAAAATTCTCGTAGCATCGCTACACGTCTATCAGAATTACACACGTCAAAAAATATAACTTAACCTTACCTAACTGTTGTTTTTTCAAATATGAAAATTATTTATGCATGGGACGGGTTGTGTCACAGAATTTGAATAATTTATCAAATTTAAAAGTTAATATTCAAGTTCTGTTATTACTTCATCACGTGCCGGTTGTTTCAAAGTACTTGAATAGGACTTTTACAGAACTTGATTTTTAAATTTTAAATTTGATGAATTGTTCAAAGTCCGTACAATAATCCGTCCTAAATTTAAATCTATTAAAACTAGTAGTTCTGTGAACAGTAGATGGAATAAAAATGTACCAACAAACACGACGACCATCTTGACAGGATTGACCGGAGGTATAATTAAATCAGGTGTATTTTTTTTATAATGTGTAATTCTGAAAGCGAAACATTAATGGCTTTCTAAATTTGAATTACAAATGGTGTCATTGATTAAAATTTTTGCCGCCTGAATTAAGTCTGTAAAATTTGTACGCAAGAGGGGTAGGTACCAAGTTATCTGTATCATGGTCATTTTCATAGAGGAAGACCTACTCATCTCGTCCATTGAAGGGATGGGATGTAATTTCACTAATACGAGAATACGGGAAGCAGTGGCGTGCTCAGCTTTTTAAAGGTATTTTTAAAAATATAATTTCCACAGATTTAGGATGGGTTGTTTCATAGAATTTGAACTATTTATCAAATTTGTCCTATTCGAGCTCTGTTATTATACCATTATAGGCCAGTTACTTGACAGAACTGAAAATATATCTATATTTTCTTGCTCCTAAAATCTTCAACAATTTACCAATAGAAATAAAGTCAATTGCCAAATACGACAGTTTCAGGAAGGCGCTTGGGGATTTCTTGATGAGTAGTGGGATAGTGTCGGTAACCTGCTTCTCGTACTCAAATAGATGTGTATATATTGTTTACATGTGTGAGGAAGAAGATATATGTATGTAAGTATATGTATGTGTGGTATGTATGTATATATGTGCGTGTGTATGTATGTATATACATATGTGTACTACTTTATATATTTGAATTTATTTTATAGAAAACTTTGACAATTTTGTGAGTTATAAAAAACATTTTTTTTTAAATTTTCATTTTTTTTTTATAAGTCTACCAAAATATGTTTAAACTAGACTTAAATTTAAACTAACTACTCCTCCATTGGTCACCATGAAACAGGTAGCTGCCTAGTATGGTACTCCAATGTATCTTCTCTAAATAAATGTATTCATCGTGTGACATGTACTTATAAATAAATAAAAAATATATTATTATCAATATATTTGCGCCACTTTTCGGGCTAGAAGATACTGACATTTGTTTTACAGATTCAAAACATCGTGCATGCGTAATTTAAAAAAAAAGTCGAAAAAAAGTAATTTCGTATTTTTGGAGGTACGCATTTTTTTATCCAGCTTTGACTTCTTACGAAGCGTACAGCTATCCCTTTGCGAGGGGGCGCCACTGCAAATTTACTGCGTATCGGCATGGATTCCTCGCACGTGAATGATTGCCATTCAATCCATCCATCTCCACAACAATACACATTGAAATATGAGAGGCCGCAGAGTTCTACCACGGCGAACTGCATCCAGCATCCAGCATCCAATTGCGGACCGCATCCGCCGTACAAGCCAATTATTGAATAAAGAGAACAATCGCCATCGTCGTCTACTCGAATGGAAGATCGAAAAAATGCCGCAATTCGAGTCAATTCATAGCGCGGATCATAAAAGGCGGGACTCGTTAAGTGGCCATGGCCATCAGCGAACAACGAACTAACAACGGATTATGTAAAAACTGACAGAGGGGAATTTTTTTACTTTCAACAGCGGTACTATTTGCATAATAGGGTATTTTAACTGTTTTTTTTTTTAAATCTCTAAAAAATTACGATGCTGGACGCATATTAATTATATTTTCATGTTGACGTATAAATTTTCCAAGATTTAAGATGTTAAATTTTGAAGTGAAACTTCTTTACGCGCGTCATGCATTTTCGAGGACCGGAGTAAAACCGACTCATGACCGTCACGAAAAACCGTGATCATTTGGTGGCGGGGGTACGTGACCCCCACCACCGCTCACCGTTCACTGTCGCTCTCTCACCGTAGTCGCTTACTGAGGTGAGGGAGCCACTGACGAACGTTCTCTCTCTCTCTCTTCTCTCTTTTCCTCTCTCTCTAGCCAACGACGCCACGCCAGGCATCAGCTGCTTGCTTCGTGTACTGCGCGGTGAGTGTAATACGAGTGAAATACGTAATTGATTGTGGTTTATTCGATTTGGAACAGAGTTTTAGTGTCAAAAATGAGTAGTGACGAGATAGAAGTGAGAAAAAAAGAGAGAATGAAATGAAAAGAGAGAGAGAGAAGAATACTAAAAGTTTCACTTCTGTCGTGCGTAGGCTTGCCACACACTGTTTTTTTTGTTTGTTGTTGACGTCACATTGTCTTATCAGTCAGTATCGTTTTCGGTGTCATAATTACTTTTTAGCCAGTTGGAACGTTTATAATGAAAATAATTAAATTGCTCGTAATTGCTAGTAAGATGGAATTAGAATAAATTAAAACTAAATTTTAAATATACCGACTAGGAACACAAGACAAAATGTAACATTCTTCTGCAAAACATGCTCAACCAACTTTCAGACACACTCACCAACCAATAGGATACATGATCTGGGCAACAAGTTTAGGGGGACTATTGATATATTTACTGACTTCATTTATAGAACTAAGCGTAATCTATACCAGCAGTTGAGTATTACAAATTATTAACCTAGTTTTTGTTTCATCATTTTTCATGACTTCATATCACTTTTTGGAGGTGTGTTGAATTATCATTTTGATGACATGCCCGGTCAACGTATAAATCATACAATAACTTTTATTATTATTATTGTACAAAAATAGTGTAGAGAATAACGGTGACCGGATAACTCATCAAAATGACAATTCATCACACCTATAAAAAGTACATATGTAACTATTTAACCTAGTTTTTGTTTCATGACTTTTCATAACTTTATAGCACTTTTTATAGGTGTGTTGAATTGTCATTTTGATGAGTTATCATGGAACCGAGAATAACAATATGAAAGTGTTAGTGGTGCTCAAGGACAACCCCCGGACACCCTGTATAGCGCCGTTTTAGTGAAAAATCATCTCAACCTATCTGCAAGCTCTTTGTTTTCACGATTTTTTAATTTTATTAAATATCTACAGGGTTTTCCAATGAGAGGTGTTATTTTGAATAGCCCGCTATTACGGTAGATGTTACTTTTGAAGCTGTCATTTTTTAACATTTAACAAGTAGAAACTACGCCATTAATAAAAATGGAACAATACACGCTTCAACAACGCATTGAAATTATTAAAATTCACTTGAGTGAATCAAATGCAAATCATCTTGAGTGATGAGGCCCATTTCCACCTCGGTGGTTTCGTCAACAAGCAAAATTGTCGCATCTGCGGCTCGGAAAACCCAAGAGTTATTGTTGAAAAGCCTCTCTATCCTTAACGTGTGATTGTTTGGTGCGGTTTATGGTCCGGCGAAGTCATTGGACCTTACTTTTTCGAAAATGTGGCTGGAGCAACAGTTACGGTGAATGGATTGCGCTATCGAGAGATGATTAACGATTTTTTATGGCCGGAATTGGATGGTATTGATCTGGATAACGTTTACTTTCAACAAGACTGCGCTACGTGCCACACAAGCAACAAAACCATTGATCTTTTACGATTGAATATCAAAATAACACCTCTTATTGGAAAACCATGTAATTGAATTTTAATTTTGTTTTCGGTAATGAATGAATGCAAATCTTGGAAGTGGAAATTAACCCATTTCAGTAGTTAATGTACCAAATAAATATCGGCGAGAATTTGGCGAGGTTAAGTGTTGTCCACTCCAGTTTCTAAGTAAGAAAGTTAAATACTTAGTCAAACCAAAAAAATAAATTATAATGTTTTTAATTTCATTTAAAAAAGATGTTATTACTTGTTGATTTTATTTATTTCTTTTTATTGCAAATTTATTTGTACGAATTGTAAACATAATTGATAAAATAGTAGTAATTCATATGTGTGATGTGTAATATCCTTGCATTTTCATAATTCATATAGGTGCACTCCTGGGTAAGTTGTGAGGCTGAAGATTGCGGGGAGGGGAAGGAGATGAGTGGGAGGAAGGTGGGGAAGTACTTGTCTATTAAGATCTGGTCATCAAACACGGCTAAAACCATCTCAATCAAGGTTTCGATTCTAAATGGTCGTCTTTCACCGGAACGACACGAATAGTACCTATCTTCACCTATCACTATTTTTCACAAGGTTGCCCGTTTTAAGACCGAAACCTCCCTACAAAGGGTTTGATTGTTACCTATTTGATATTTAGGTACCTACCCACTGTTTTAGTGTCGATTTTTTTTACTATTTCGTCTCTGGCAACACTATTGTAAATGGCGTAGGTACTGGTACCTACCCGACCTCCCGCCATGGGAGGCCGTCACCCCAGAGTGCCAATCAGCAACTGTTTCCGGCTTGCACCATTTGAATTTCGAACAGAATCATTGATGAATCAAACATGGCGGATAAATTAGCGGTTGACGTACGATGCAATGAAATAATTGATCTGTTTAAGCCGTCTACGGAATAGTCAATTGGTTTTGTAAAAGTGTTTAGTAAAAATAACCTAGGATTTCATTCGGTAAGCACTTAAGTTTTGGAAAATAAGTTTTTTTATAAACTCCATTGTCAGTCTTTTGCCAATATTTTATATGAAGCTTTTAGTTTTACTACTGATGAGTAAAATATGCATTTTCTAAGTCCATCCCATATATAAGTGCACTAAATTCAATGATAAAACAGGAATGCATGTGTTTTGGAACCAGTTCTTCAGTTGGGGGGGGGGGGGGGGGGGGGGGGGGGGGGGGTTAATTAAATTGCTGAAAGATGCAATCAATGCGATAAAAATATGAATGCGTTAAAAACTACGTTTTTACTACAATACATCTACTTAAATTTAAAAAAAAATGTTTTGACTGCGGATTGCACCTTTCTACCCAGAAACCGGAGTCGTCAACTCTACCAACCTCACCAAATGCCAATCGGGTGGGACAGACATTAATTTCGTATATTGACCGGTGTAATAACATCAGATTTCAGAATAATGCATATATGTCTGAGTGTGTGCACGTGATTGCCACCAAAAGTTGATAGAATGCATTATAATAGACAACGAGTCTATTTGCCGAGTTTCAGCTCGATGGAATATCAGAAAGTGGATTAATTTCCGCTTACAAGATTTACATTAATTCATTACTGAAAAAAAAGTAAAATTCAAATCGATGTATTTATAAAACAGCAACACGGAGCTGATTAGCCATTTGATGACAATGTTACATTTGAATTTCTGTGAAACGGTAAAGTTGACTAATTTGAATTAATTATTGTTACAATCGTCAGAATATACGACAGTGATCATTTACAGGTGCGCCTCGTTGAATCTGGTATGAGGTGATAAGTTAATTCGGTAATGTAATCATGGATTAATCGTTTTGGTTGTGAGGGTCTAATTGTATAGATATTCAAAACACGTAATCGGATTTAAATACCGATTATTATTCCGTCATTTGTAGTCGCATAATCTGTCAGCAGGGAAGCTAATGATCGAATTAAAAGTACAACAAAGTAAAGTAGCCGACGTTAGTGTCACATGTCCAGATATGTGACAACACTGCAGAACTTTGTGTTCTATAGTAACCTCGAAAGCAAAAATGTTCGATTGTATGTTGTTGTAAAAATTATTTAATTAACATCTAAAATCCATTCGAAAAATTAATTGAACTTGAAACCATCATTAGATTCTGTAGGCCTCGAAGACTGTGATGAACTGGACAAGTTGAACTAATGTCTGATGATAAACTACTAAAAACCATGATTGTGTGAATGTCCCAGTGGAAGCGACACAGAAAAAATGTTTGTGGATATTTATATTTAATTAATAATGAATTAATTACGACTTAAGCAGAGAAATAACTGCCCAATAGATTTGTAAAGATTTACATTTTTTTCCTCCGCTGCTCATCTCACTAGGAAAGTCCTATGTCGAGATGAAATACATATCTTTACAATTACATTTAATCAAATACGTGAATCACATAACACACATTTAGATGTATCTCATCGAAAATGGGGCTCATAAATCAACTATCTATAGATTGATAACTCCGCCCTCTTTCCATACGTTTGCTTTCGTCAAGTTTTAACCATAGATCTGGCAAATTTGAATACACCACGCATCGCCGACGTCACAGCACACCATCGACAAAGGATAGAGGAAATTTAAAAAAAAGGCGCAACCATAGACAATTTAATTCTGCTTCGGAACCTACCTAAAACCCAATTCATTAGCCTAAAACATAAGTAAAATGTCACCCAAGACCACAAGGTCCCATCTGACAAAGCCCTGTCCTAAGAAAGAAATGACCTTTAAAGTAACTTCTTTTACAGCTCATTTTCTCAGGACAGCGTTTTATCAGAAGGAACCTGAAAAGCAAACTCATAATTACATGTACAATAATTTTATTTTTTTAAATATAAACATGAAATACAATAATATAAGCACAAAACACATTTAAAAGGTGAAATTACTGTATCAATATAAAACTAGCTGTTGGAAATGATAGTTATTTTCTTTCAACATCCAACGGCAATTGAAAAAAATATTGTCAATAAGGCAGTCAACGATTCAACCTACTGTTTTAGCGTCTAATTACATTATTATTATTTTTGTTTCCCTCCTACTTATCTTATTACTTAAATATTTATACCTTTCATATATAAATAGTAAGTATATAATACTTGTTAGTTTAAAAAACTTTATATGCCTTTTAGATATTTTTAACTTAGGAATAGTACACAACATAAAGAATGTAACAGTGTAAACAGAAAAGTAAATTTAACAATAGGTTATTGTTTTAACAATAGGTTATTGTTTTAACAATACATATTGGCACCTGATAAATAAATAGGGTATAATAATAACAAATAAAAACACCAAATACAATAGTAAAATTTAAAGAAGGTGTTGAGAGAATATTCATTATGATGTCAAGTATGTAATAAAAAAGTAGAACTATATATAAACTAGACATATGAAATAAACTAATTCGACTATTTTTTTATTAACACTAGTCGTTGACTGAAAATGGGCTGCAGACTAATACAGCCAAACTGAATAATGTAAACTCCGCATCAGAGAATATTTGGCTTAAAATTACAAACGATAACAATATTTGACTTGTATATTTATTTTTTCGTTATTATTCTACTACTCATATAGAGATGTCAATAGAAAATGAATTGGCAAGGATACACCACAACCATACAATGGACCTGGTTTAATGAGGAGCATGGCAGTACTAAGATACTTAAAAGACGCTTATAGGAACAAATTGTGGTCTTAATTGGTTTTAACTTATTAAAATAAATTAGTTATGACAACCATTTCTTCCTATATTTAGCATATTTTAAATGTTGCAGTACTGCTATTTTCTTCATGGAGTCAGGTCCATTGTATGGTAGTGTATCCTTGCCAATTAATTTTCTATTGACATCGGTACACCATGCATTGATTATAAATGGTACAGTAATCTTGATAATGAATTGAATAAATTTTTTTATGTTCGTAACAATTAAGCCAATCAAAACATATATATTTGGCAATGGTTTCTTCAATAACGGGCAAAAGATATAAATTTTCGCAATTATAATTCAGTACATACTCGACGACATAATGAATTTCAAGAGCGTTGATAGCAAATTTCTTAGTGGGATCATATGGGTCACCTATGCAAGATATTTTACATCTATGTTCTGCCATCCCCTGTGCAGCAACAGCAACGCTGCTGGTTGCAGAGAAGACATGACTGGGTCCTGCACTCATTTCTGGAAAAAAATATATCATAGTTCTTGAAGAAATTGGGGTGAAATGCAGATCACGCCAAACTCTGGGAATTGAATAAAAATGCACTTTCTAGATGAGAAAAGTGTGTAGAAATTCATTAAAAAAAGAATTAAGGCGCGGAAGAATAAATTGAGGGAGATACAGCCGATCAAAGTTTAATAAATTGCACTTCGCGATCTGATATTATTACCACATTATGACAGTCCGCCGCCATATTTGTCACTGTTGTGTTGGTAGACCTAATACTAGCATCAGCTACATGCGATTGTAGCCGACTTCGTGGGGTAAATTCATAAGGCGCGTAATTATGAGTAGTGGCAATGTAGGAAACATGAAAGGCATAATCGGTATAATAGACAATTTTTCGAGATCGCTAGACACGCACCCGTTAATTGTTAGGCGATCAACTTTGATACCAAACATCAGATGAATTTAGTTTCTTAATATAAGGTTTACTACGATTTTTATAAAATAAAACGTTTTCATTTTAGGTAAGGTTGGGTTATTATAGGTGATTACAGGTTAGATTAGGTTATGTTGGATTATTATATGTTAGATTAGGATAGGTTAGGTTGGATTATTATATGTTAGATTAGGTTAGGTTAGGTTGGATTATTATAGGTTAGATTAGGATAGGTTAGGTTAGGTTAGATTGGATTATTATATGTTAGATTAGGATAGGTTAGGTTAGGTTGGATTATTATATGTTAGATTAGGATAGGTTAGGTTGGATTAATATATATGTTAGATTAGGATAGGTTAGGTTAGGTTAGGTTGGGTTATTTTAGGATAGTTTAGGTTGGATTATTATAGGATAGGTTAGGTAAGGTTAGGTTGGATTAGGTAGAATTAAATCACAAACCAATCTATACAAACCTAGCGTAGCCCACAAACTACTTGAAAACTGGGATATAACTCTAAAGGGGACGCGAGCAGGCGTTATTAAAGGGTCAATTTTTTGTTACAGAAAATAACATGGAAAATAGGTATTAGAATTAAATCACAAACCAGTCTATACAAACCTAGCGTAGCCCACAAACTACTTGAAAACTGGGATATAACTCTAAAGGGGACGCGAGCAGGCGTTATTAAAGGGTCAATTTTTTGTTATAACATGGAAAATAGGTATTAGAATTAAATCACAAACCAGTCTATACAAACCTAGCGTAGCCCACAAACTACTTGAAAACTGGGATATAACTCTAAAGGGGACGCGAGCAGGCGTTTTAAAGGGTCAATTTTTTGTTATAACATGGAAAATAGGTATTAGAATTAAATCACAAACCAGTCTATACAAACCTAGCGTAGCCCACAAACTACTTGAAAACTGGGATATAACTCTAAAGGGGACGCGAGCAGGCGTTATTAAAGGGTCAATTTTTTGTTACAGAAAATAACATGGAAAATAGGTATTAGAATTAAATCACAAACCAGTCTATACAAACCTAGCGTAGCCCACAAACTACTTGAAAACTGGGATATAACTCTAAAGGGGACGCGAGCAGGCGTTATTAAAGTGTAATTTTTTTTGTTACAGAAAATAACATGGAAAATAGGTATTAGAATTAAATCACAAACCAGTCTATACAAACCTAGCGTAGCCCACAAACTACTTGAAAGCTGGGATATAACTCTAAAGGGGACGCGAGCAGGCGTTATTAAAGGTTCCCCAACATTTATAGTAACTTTTAGTAATAATTTAATAATATAACTAAATTCAAGTATTAATTCAAAGTAAACATTCCATATTTACCGTGAAGCGGAATTCGTAACCTTTACCAAAAAACCTTCCCTTAGTACGTTAATTTTAAGAAATAACGGGTTTTTTATTTACAAGATTTTTTATGTATAAATAAATTAACACATCATTTAAAAAAAATGTTTTTCATTGTCTATGATATAAAAACATATCAGTGACAACGGGCAGGTTGGTGTACCTGACCTGCTGTTGTCGTAGTAGTACGGTTTTAGTATTAGGTCTACCAACACAACAGTGACAAATATGGCGGCGGACTGTCATAATGTGGTAATAATATCAGATCGCGAAGTGCAATTTATTAAACTTTAATCGGCTGTATCTCCCTCAATTTATTCTTCCGCGCCTTAATTCTTTTTTTAATGAATTTCTACACACTTTTCTCATCTAGAAAGTGCATTTTTATTTAATTCCCAGAGTTTGGCGTGATCTGCATTCCTCCCAGAAATTGAAGTAAAGATTGACATATTAGAGGAACAAAACTAACAATACTATTCCCTTTTAAGTAATATAAAACAGATGTGTACCTTCATTTTCTACTAGCTTCCCCTGTGCAGCAACGGGTACGCTGCTGGTTGAGATGTTACGCTCTGAAATAAATATAATTATTAGATTAACCGAATAAACAAAACATATTATTATTATTATTATAGGCTGATGCAGTATAGAATACCTTTTAGGATGTAGTCATGATACGTGCTGAACACCATTCTCGAAATGGACTCTCAGAGGTTATGGTTGGAAACTTGTGTCGAATAGTCTCTGTCCGTACATCCTTTCACACAATACGTTTTAAGGACTTTATCGGTAGGCACATAAATGTTATTTATCACACATAAATCAACTGTTTCACACAACCAGATATTTGACAATTTTATGATGACAAACAACGGCGTCTGTCAAACTTTTCTTACAGTTTTTTAGAGGAAGTGAAATGGCAGGAAGCATGAGTCGGCCACCTAGCGGCGAGAACACGCATTACACCGTTTGCGAACCCTCTCTTTCTGGCGCACGAGTCTTATGGTAAAGTGAGCGAGAAACAAAAAAAATACGCATCGCCTACGTCACAAACATAGATTTTTACCATGTCTATAATTTGTGTTGACGTTTTTAAGCGGAATTATACCCCCCTGATGGGGCTCCTAAGGTGATTCATCAAAGAAGCTACGACATGGGAAATCCAAAATCACCACTCTCAGTCAGTATGGAATTTTTCACCATTTTCTTGAATAGATTCAACGAACGTATAGTTATTATATTTTCGCCGAAAATATTATAGAGCAACGGAGCTTTATAAGTAAAACTCCTTTGCCCAAAGGATGTTCTGGTATTCATCGGTTGATACATTAAAGAAGATACATATCTAATCGAGCGATTAATGCGCCAAATTTATAGAACTTAAAAAGATAAGATAGATGGCGAAATCTAGGTGGATTCATTGGCTTTAAACTGCAGTAAGCGGTTATCTTGCAAAAAAATGACACAAATTTAATAGACAAATTTGGAGAAAATAATAAGCCTAACTAATAAGTGAAATAAAGGAAAAAGAATCATCCAAAAACAGGTAAAAGCAAAAAATATCAATAAATGTTTTCTTGGTAGAAATCTATGCAAATTTATGATCGCATTTTACATAGCATTCAGAGGATTAAAAAAATATCGTTGATTCACAATATGCAATTATTATAGAAAAGGGTAGGTACCGTTATATTTTAATAGTACCCACCTACTTTCTGGTTCGAAATTCAACCATATCTATGGCCGCCTGTTTGTCTATTACTATCCATGGAGCTTATAATTATAAGCGGGGGAAATTGCCATTGTTTGACTGGCCCCCGTCACGAAATCGGTCACGAAAGACCGAAGGTAGGACCGCTACTATGACATGAGCTGACAATGTTTCAAATTCAAATTCAATGGAACCAGCAACTCAATAAGCGGGTATTTTGGAAAAAGAATGCAATAAATTTCTATGTGAAAACCACACGAAGTAAAATGAGAATCGCTAATTTATTAAGAATTTTATCAAATAATTATCCGGTTAAAAACGGGATTGCGGGCCCTTAACGAATAAATTGATCGGCTTCCAATAAACTTTTAGTAAAATACGAATGTATTATCACGATTTCGGAGCACGTGTTCATAAAAATTCAAAAATATATTCGCATTTCGTCATTATAATGTCAAATGCAGGTGCATAACTACGTGTTCCGATATATTAGGAATTTACAAAAAGTTTATCCGTTTTTAACTGGAATATCGATAATTTGAAGAGATTCTTAATAAATTAGCAATCCTCATTTTCCTCTACTCGGAAAATGGCTTCGGGTAGTTGGGACTCTTGTGTGGTGTCGACATAAAGATCTTATAAAAAACGTTCATATCTTATCCCACCTTATAGCCTAATATAAAAAAAACAAACATTTATCTAATCGCTAAATAAGTAAGTACCTTCAATGATCTAATGTCACGTGTCACACCTTTGTTATATTATTAATATGGTAACACCAAAAAAACATCACGTTCAAAACGTTTGTTTATGACAGTGCCTACCTAATTCAAACTGTCAGTCAATGTCTGTTCCTATGCATAGAACGTCCAGATTAGAAAAAAATCTCCACCATTTTAAGATGGACGGCAGAAAGAACTGTAGAGGCTTTAGAATAAATACGAATAATTTTTATTAGTCAACTAGCTCTACCCCGCCACGCGTTGCTGTGATTCAGTCACTCTGTGCAGATAGAGACAAAATATGGCATATTCCTTTTACGTCCAACAGATCTCCCTATTTTTCAAAAAAGCACGTTTGTCCAACAGCTGGCGTTGTTTTTTTTTTAAAGCTTGTTTTTACCAGTTACAAGTGACATCTATATAATATGGGTAAATAAAAACACACGCGTATTCAAATGCAACGTTGTGTCAAAATTACAAAGCAATCATTGTATAACTTTTGGATACTTAAGATTTTGAACAAACGAACTTTAACATTTTTATTTATATAGATAGATAGAAGGTGACATATTTCGATTTCTTATTTTCCTAATTTTTTTACATCACCTCCACATAAGAGGCCCCGAGGGAAACAATTTCTCTCAGAGCCTATGCCATCTTTGGGGATGCTGTGTTGAAGTCTTTATGAGGAGAAGAAGGAGTGAACATGTGTCTTGAAGAGACCCATGTTCACTAGAAGGGAGGAAACACAGAGGGCGGCAAATCGTTCCACAGCCGACTGTTGAACGATTTGCCGAGAGAACGAGTCGTCGAAACGACCAGTTCTCATGTGACAAATGTCAACCATGTATATATGTTTGATATCTTCGATTTTGTTCATATATCAAGCACTTTAGAGAATCAGAGAGGCAAAGATCAAAAATCACACACATTCGATAAAATTGTCGAATTCCGCTGCACGCTTTGTACGCAAAAAATATATAAATAATAGTTGCTTCTATTAGACATGTAAATTAAAATCAAGTGTTGTTTTTTTGCATGCAGTTGAATTCGACAAGTATACCATATATTTTTCAAGATCTTGTAACAAAAATTTGATAAAAAAACGATTTTAAATTTTAAGATTACAAATTGACCAATGAAAACAAGAAGATATCTAGACGTTTCTCTACAGTTACTTCGTAATTATCTATGGCAGACCATAGAATAAAATCGTGTGTACGGTTGGTGTTTTTACGGCACCGTTTTAAGGCTGTTACACCCTCGTTAGTTTGAGTTTCCAGATCTTCGGTGGTCTTCCCGCCCACTCGGGGAAGCTAATTGAATAACGAGGCTACAAGTTTCATAGTTCTGGCTGTTAACTAGATTCCGTGGTCAGAAATTGTGGTTAAAAAATCTATCGTACGTTTCGTATTTACACAAGGCTTTGGGATAAAATGCACTAGATTGGCCCTACTAAAATGTTTTGGAATGTTTAATCTCTCTATAATTTTCCGATGTATATTTTTAGGCAGGCAGTTTTTTACTTTGCAACAAAATAAATTGATTCAATTAAATATATATATATTTTTATAATATCATCAAACTGAAAAAAAATACCTTAATAACATTTACATTGTATCATTTTTTACGTTAGAATTTTTAACCTCACTAGGCAAAGGACATTATGATGACATTTTGTTAAGGAACTGTAGTAAACGTTCAAAGATGATTTGAAATAGAGATTTGTAAATACAAATGTTAGAGGGAGCGCGCTAATATTAAATAAAAAATAATAATTAAGCGCAAGTTGTGAAAATATTTATCAAAACTAGACTCGTTTGAAATAGAGCAAAAATCTCTGGACAAATATTTTAGTTGCATTTAAAGATAGATACACTGTGATTTTTTCATACCTATAACATATTAAATAATAGAAAAAAACGTGTTTTTAATAATTTTCGGAGCTTACTTTGGGATTTTTTTTCTATCGAGGGAATTTCATATAATTAAAGTTTCGGCATAACAAATAAAACTTAAACTTAAAAACATAAAGAGTTAACAAGAAACTTTTTTTATATATATATATATCGGTGGAAATTGGGTATGCGGGGGCTTAAAGAACATCTCAGAGCTACACTTAGCAATAATAACTCTGAATTTGCAAGTTAGATACCGTACACTTTAGAAAAATGACTATTGCTAATTTATGATTCTCTTCAAGTCGTTGGTAATTCCTGTTAAAAATTGGATTGCAGACCTTACGGATGAATTAACAGGTTTCCAGATAAACTTTTAGTAAATTACCAATATATTTTGTCGGAACACGAATTCACGAAAATCCAAATGTTTTTGTATTACAACGAAAATTATTTGTATCGTCGTGATATATCATCAAAGCAAATCCATAAAAAATTCTTAAATTGATGTTTTATGAAAAAGACCTGTTAATATATCGTGAGTGCAAAATATTAAAGGATTTCGCTGATGAATAATTTAGAAATATTAAAGGTTCAAAAAAATGTTCATATTAAGTAAACTATAATTAATAATCAGAAAAAAATTGTAAACATTCATATTGTGTTGACAATTTTTCCCATTCTAACGACCATGTAATTCCCTAATTAACTACTCTCCATCATACCCCTTCGACTCCTTTATCAATTCTTCTGTCGATTTGGGTTCTCCCCCCTCCGCTATAGGTATTACGTCTCTCCAAATATTAATCTAGAAAATCTTTAGTGATGAAGAGAACATCGTTCTTGAAATGTGTAGATTTTTAGTCTAATAAAGCCGTGTCAGTAAAGCAGATTGACTTTAATTCAATTTAAAACTAAATAAAACAAATAAGAAAAAACGTGGCTTCCTCCTAAAAGTATTGTGTGCTAAAATACAGTGGAACTAGTCAAAGTATTCCATTTCTTTTTAAGTTTCCTCCCTCCTACAACATTGGTCTCTTCAAGACCTAAGTTAACTCTTACATAACTCAAAAGAACTCTTCACACTACATCCTCAAATATAACCTATGCCCCGAGTGATTCTTTTCCTTAATAGTAATAATAATAATATTTGGATGGTGTGTATACAGCTGTTTTTGTGCAAACTCACCTCAAGTGCGCTGTACAAATATAAAATACATTTCTACAATGCTCCATGTTATACCAACTATAGACTGGTAAAACTATTACCAATTTACGTCTAACAGATTGCATCCACCGGTTCGTCGATCTCTAATACAAAGCATTGATGAACGTGATGCTAGAATATCTTATTATTCTTATTCATTTATATTTTGTACCGGAAGATAATATACAGTACCATACTTACCTGGTAGGTAACATTGTAGTTTTATGTACCTCTAAAGCCGACCCTGTGGACCCTATGTCAATGGCGGAAATAATTCTTTCGCATGTCGGAATGATGGGTTATTATCACAGACATAGGAATTAATAGACGAGAAGATAAGGGCGAGGGGTAAAATCAACTGTTGAAGAACGAGGGGAGTAAGGCTGACTGTGATTCGTCAATAAATCAATCTGACAGTAAATAGGCATCTCGCATTATAATATCACCATTTACTTCTTAAAAGTAAAATCTGCGTTTGAATGAATAGACATTTTTACATGGGAGCGCAAATTACTCGCCACGTTATGAACTAATTTGCGAAGTCCAAATTCGGCAAAGTAAGGCAGCTTCTATTTCAGAGTCGTAGTTAGTTTCAGAGTATTTAGTTAAGACACTTTTACAAATGTCTCATAATTTACTTACCCCAGTAAACAACGATGAGCACACTTGAGAATCGCTACATTGTGATGTGATAGTATATGTTTCTAAAACTGATCCATATAATACGGTGTGAATAAGCTTAAAATAAAGTAAAATAATGCTTACTTATGGAATGTAATACGACAATTGGGTTTATTCTCTTTTTCACATCTATTTTTACAAGTTTTCATATCAAAAGTCAACATTTTGCCGTGTTATTTCGTAAAATGAACCGATGATGCCTCGACCATAGTTCGCACAAGAATGATGACGTCACGTTTTCAAATTTCACTTGAAGCCAAATGCGAGCCCAGCCGGCTCAATGGAACCGGTATGGGGAGTGGGGATAATACGCTTTTAATCACTTAGGGCAGGTCTACTAATATTCATATGTCTATGGTTATTATTTATTTGTATAATTGCTGGCTTCAGCTAACCGAGATGTTGAAATAATTGAGTTCCACCTTGACAGTGATATTCATAACACCCAGCACGAAACTACCTATAAAAACACACCTATGATGTTATTTTTACATTTTGTTTTTGGATTTGTTAAAAATTCTGCGTGTATTTTTTATTTATTTATTGTACAATTTGTATAGCGCCGCTTTTGTCAGATATCACCTCAGGGGCACTTGCACACAAATATTGTTTTTATTTCATTCAGCCGTGTTGTAAATAAAATATAGTTTTTGATACCTACCTGTTGCAGATTTTACTATGCACAAAAAATATTGCATTATAAATTAAAGTCGTTGATATACAAAGAAATGGCGAATTACAATAAGAAATAAAATTAGAAGAAAACATAAACAAATTCAAACTTAATACATGAAAATATGTGATATTTTAATTTTTTAAATATTGCATTTGTTTAAGGATTGTATAAGGACAAAAATAGACAAACCTATTTAAAATAACACAAGTAATAAAAATAATTTTAAAGGTGCTTTTGCACAAAGGAACTATAAATACCTCTCCGATAAACTCTATAATTTACTTCCACCAGCAATAAAAACCAAAGAAGAGGAATTATACAATATTTTGAAAAAAAAAATCGTCTGAGTATTTGTAGACTTGCTCTGAATAGCAAAGTACTCCCCCACCTTCCTATTTCCCATCTCCTTTCCCTCCCTACTATCTTCGGCCACACAACACACCCCAATTGGGGATGCCATATATTCACTGGATCCGGAAGGTTTGGAGCAGTTGGGACTTTTGTGGGGTACTCAGATAAAAATAACCGGTCAGCTGCACATATAATGGAGGGCAGATAGATGATAATATTCATTTTGTTATAACCACTATTTTGTTGTTTATATTGTAGTTATTTTTTTTTCTTTTCCGATTTTATGTCCGGGTTAAATCTTCCCCACAGGAAAAACTAAACCCTTCCACACACTTTTCCACAAATGATCATCTAGTCAATCCACATTATGCAAGTGCATTATATAAGCATAATAAATACAAAACAATACAAGAACAACGCGTCAACTCACCAGAGATCAAATGGGTAAATAATTCACCGACTCCAGATATTTTCATATTTAATAAAAAAAAACATCCAATAAACCTAAAATATTTCAACCCAATATGTTAATATCTAGCTGAAATAAAATGCAAGCACTGTTTAATATGCAGCTACAATGCATTACTTTATGCCGGTTTTTAAATTCACTCATTATATTGTCTTGCCTGTTTCGTGGTTAATAACGCATTATTATTGTTTGTTTATGGTAAGGGGGGTACTTAAAAAAGTAACAACAAAAACTGGTCCGCCAATAAACTATAAAAGTAATAATTTATGTCGACACCCATAAAATTACAATAATACAAAGACCACAAAATGGCCCGGTTCATTCGCTGGTGAAAACTATTATACAGTACAGGGTGGATCACAAGTATAAAACCTTTCAAATTTCCCTTCACGATTAATTATAAAACAAATGCAGCATCCAATTCTTCAATTAACCGAGCTCTTCATACTATAAATGATATTTGTCTAGACTTAAATATTCTTAAATTTTTTCAGATTCACTGCCTAAATTCAAACGTGGCATCATGTCAATAATATAAACTGTTCAATGCGCATACATACAAACACACACACACAAACACACACTTACACATATATTACACAAACGCATAACTATACATATACTGAATACTTCATCTGTCACCATCTAAGGAATAAGCATACCATATTACCATATTACATAGATATTACAAGGAAACATATCATAGGTTCCCAACATGAAATATCAAATTTTTGTATGTTACAAAGGATAAAAAAATATTATAAGCAATAATTGACGGCCGGCGTGGTCTAGTGGTATACGCTTTTGACTACAGATCCGAAGGTCGCGGGTTCGAACCCGGCGTGCGCAAATAAATTTTATTTGATTAATTTGTGTTATTTCACAATTAATTAATTTAAAATAATATATAGTATATTTGCGGCACGTTCCAGAGTGGAAGATACTCTCAGTATCGCCCTGGTGTAAGACCACCATTCAGAATTGAAACGTTGCTTGAAATGGCTTTAGCCGTGTTTGGTGACCAGATCTGAATAGCCAGGTACTTCCCCACCTTCCTCTTTCCCATCTCCCTCCCCTCCCCAATACCCTCAGCCTCACAACATACCCCAATTGGGGATGCCATAGTCTCACTGGCTCCAGACGGGAGCAGTTGGGACTCTTGTGCGGTATTACTGTAAAAAAAAAAAAAGTCGCCTGAAATATCCATGTAAATTGAAAATATCTCCCGAGTAAAAATAAATGCCGCCGACGGGAATTGAACCCGCACCTTCTGATGTCCGGTCAGGTGCTCTGGACCATTGAGCTACGTCGGCTTATTTCCAACATGCTTATTTCATACTATATTTTTTCACCTGTAAACAACAAACTTTATTTTTGTAGGAAATATTTTGTATTGTAAAATTGTTTATATATTGTTTCATCACAGTAACTCATGTACTGTTTGTTTATGTAATATCAAATAAATAAATAAATAACACATCCGTAAAATTCATTTGTACAACTTTATTTTTTCTTTCTTTCTTTCAACCTGTACTCCTGCTTTGCACCTTTTATCGCTGTATTAATTTAGCAAAGTTCTGTAAAATACCCAATATGGCGTAGTAAAAGACAAACAAACACCCTTTATTTCAAACTGTTCATGTTTATTTTTCATAAATATAATGGTTAATTGAATTATAGTCAACTTTTCTGTTATTATTAGTGATAGTGGATATTTTACAATCCTCCCGATAAGCGCTATCCACAGGATGACGTTCGAGTTTATTATTCGGTACTCCAACAAATGAATATTTCGAAAAAGTTAGCCGAGTTTTCTACCTGTTATATTTCGAATATTTATTTATTGTAATGGAAAGTTATAGAGAGGATAAGGATAAGTACTTCATAAGACTAAAATCAGGGCTTTAATTAATAGTAATACTAATTAATTAAAGAATACTGAAAAAACGGGTGAGAGAATCGATAAAAAAACAAATACGTATCACAGGGCATATGAATTATAATAGACTCATCTCAAGACTCGTCTTAGGTAGGTACCTTCCTAAAAAAATAGTAAGTTTATATTATTTCATGGCTTCCATGACACTTTTTACAAAAAATCAGTAAAAATATAATCTTTGCAATCGTGTTTACTGTAGGTATTGTTGATACAAGCAATTTTAGGGGTAGAAAATGCTTGCAAATTCCTACTTATTCCTATTTAGAAATATGTAATTTTAATACAACTTAATTTTTAAAGATTATGATTTTAAAATAATATTAAGAATATTTGTTCACCCAGTACCTTCTCATTTTTACGGAAAGCTATTTTCCCAGTGTCACGTAGCGTGCATAGTCCCGGCACCATAGATTATATCATTACAGGTACCCGACTGCTAACTGCCTAACCATAGATAACAAGCATAAAGTAGTGTTGTGTGCGCGCCTTGTGGATTGTGGATCTACCGGATAATTAGGATTTTTTCTTTGGTTTACCACCCAAAACATACATGCCACCGTGAAGGAGGCGACGAGGAAATAAATTTAGAAGATGTGTTCATATTTTGTACCTTAAAGTCCCCATTCGAGAACAATTTGATGCCGCGGGGTGAGGGGGGAGATTTTGATTTATTTTTACGTTAACTCCACACAGGACCAGAAAATAATTTCCTTCAGGGATCACAGAGGCTGGTAAATCGTTTCACAGCCGTGCTGTTGAACTCAAGAACGAATAAACCATGTACATATGTTGGGCGCGCGTTTGGCGTAATAAATGTCAAAACATACTTAATTTTCTAATAACATGTTTCATTCCACGATTCATAAAAAACACATTAAAAAAAGTTAAATATATTGTTAATGCATATAACATAAATCGTTATATGAATTAACAATAAAACAGAAAATAAACTTTGCTTACAAAATCATTTCAAAAGTTTATCACACAATATGGCTGCTGGGCAATTTTCCCTCACCTTAGATTTGGCTTCAATGTTCGTGGTTAAAATGTTAAAACAGACAACAAGTTAGAGATTTTTTTGAAAATTCATTAGTTTTGAGGAACAAAAGATTTCCACCAACTCTCCTTCACGCAGAGCAAAAGTTGGTCAGAATATGTTACTTGTTTTGCGAATAAGAGATTAGTGATGCTAGTTCTTCCGATAATGTTTATTGAAAATAACGATAAAATAGACACCATTGCATCAATTTTTAAAAAAATTACGCGACACCTTTTTCTAGCAGAAAGTAAAACATTTAAAAGAAAGCAAGTTTTCAGTCAATCAAAGTAGAGTTTGAATAAAATTTTTAATAAATTTATATAATTATCAATTTGTTTTCTTATGTTAAAAAAGGTACAAAATACAAGAAGAATTTGAAATTTTAATTTATTTTATTTTTTATATCTCGTCACAACCCTTTTAAAGAGCAAATCTGGTGCAACAAAGCGAAGTAACTTCATATAAATAATATAAGAATCTAATATAATATTAATAATTTGCATGAAAAGGGTCGGCCCTGAGCTAAACGATGTTTGGCGCTAGTAAAAACCTCAAAGGATTCTATATTAGATGTTAGGTATTACCTGCGCCATGGCTCCTTGGCAAGTCGGCGCTCGGTGCGGACTGCTCCGACAGCGCCTGCACATGGCCGGCCCTGCATAAAAATAAAATAACAATGTATCTACGACGAGAATACATAAATAAAAAGTAGAATAATACAGTTTTCAGAAATGACTTAACTTACATTCATAGAGTTGGAAAAAAAATCACATAAAAAATTATAAAGTATTAAAGTTTTACACAAAATACTAAATTTAATAGAAAATATATTGAATTTTCATTTTAATTACAAGATAGAAATTTATTTTAAAAAAACGTGATGTTATAACTGTTTTCTTTTTTTACATTAAAATCACACAGGAGGCTCTGAGGTAAATAATTTCCCTCAGGGCCTATGTCATCTTTGGGGATGCTGAGTGATGGGTTTTTTTAAGGAAAGGAAGAGAGGAACTTCTGGGAAGGTTAAAGGTATGAAGGTTGGGTAGGAATCTAGGGATCAGTGTGTCCAGGAGTGATGGAAGTCTGAATATTTCCCTTCCAATGCGGCATAAGGCAATGGGTCTCATCAAACCAGACTGGTGATGACCTGGCTTGTAAACCACAGAGACCATCAGGGAATAATTAATTCCCTATGAAAAAATGGGTTGATTACAAAATTCACTCTGCAGGAAAAGTAAAAAATTATAATCCAGCCACCAAATACACAAAAACAGTGAACTCACCAAATATATCACTCGCATTGAGTTTGCAGCGATTCCTTAATCTCCAAATTCGGCAGCGGACGGCAGTCGGCACAATAATACTTGCATTCGCACCATGAAATTATAAACTATCACGACAAGCTTTCAAGAGAGTGGAATTTAGAATAATTGAATTAACACATTGCAATTCTAAAGTACTGTCACATACTTGTGACAAAAATATTTAAAATTAGAAGATGACAATCAGGACTAGTGGTGCCCTCTCTTGTCAAACAATATAATTCGGATGAATCCAGCTGTTTAATGCAAAGATGACTATAATTCATTATCACTTTAACTGCAGAGCAAAATCTACGCAAGAATTCCCAGAGAGGTCTATCCTGTCCACTATTTTTTAATTTTAAGTTTAAAATTTTGAGTTAACTAAGTTTTAGTTAACTGCTTCTCCACAGACTCTCATTTAAATTCATGTTTTTCATAATTTATAATACATATTTATACATATATAAGTACAAATAAAACATAAGGGAACAAATAAAACTAAGTCGATTTTTAAGCTGGTTGGTAGGTTAATATATTAAATTTTCACATCGTGATTGCATCCTCAACATTTCTATTATCAAAGATTCCTCAGCGTTCCTAATTATTATTATGATGATCTGTTACATAATTATTATGTTTTGAACCCAATTTTATGGTCGCCTCGGAATAATAACGCAGGTATAATTTTTTTTTTATTCCCGTGAAAGGTGTGTTGTCAATTGACACAGGCACATCGTTAGGGGAAGAAAAAAACAAACACCGAAAGAGGAACAATTTTTTGGATGCAATTCATTTAACATAAACTGAATACTTAAAAAAATAATAATCTATATAAATAAAAATGTAACTGTTCGTTTGTTCATAATCTTTAATCTTCGAAAGTTCTTCACAAATTGCTTTAAAATTTTGACACAACGTTGCATTCGAATACGCGTGTGTTGTTATATACATATATTATAAATATCACCTGTGACGGGTAAAAACATGTTTTTTAAAACAACGCCATCTGTTGGACGTAAAAGCAACACACATATTTTTTTCTATCTGCACAGACAAACTGAGTCACAGAAACGCGTGGCGGACTACAGCTAATAATAATAAATATGTATGGTTTAAAATACTAAAAACAATAAAAAAAAATTAAAAAAATAAAATAAATAGTAACAATCATATAAATAATATAAAATATATCGTGTAGAACTATATCATGTAAAACCATATCAATAATCGCAATAGTAATTGATATGGTTTTACATGATATAGTTTTACACGACATATTTAAAAAAATGACTTTAATTATTAAATCTGTTTCTGAAAAAATAAGAAAATTCACAGATTTTGGAAATGAAATTACAAGAATTTGGGATTCTCAGACTATAATAATATTACCATTTGTTATTTCGGCTACTGGCATTATACCTAGCTCTCCCATTAAAAATTTGGGCGTATTAGATTTGTCAAAGATGTATAAAAATGCAAAAATCAATTATTTTAAATACTTGTAGGATTACGAAAGATTTTTTAAAATATTTATATGGAGGGATCAGTAGGATTTTTAGGTCCAGTTAGGAGTTCTACCGAGCCGAATCCTCTGATATGAAAATATCTGGAGTCGGTGAATTATTTTCCCATTTGATCTCTGGTGAGTTGACTTGTTGTTCTTTTATTGTTTTGTATTTATTATGCTTATATAATGCACTTGCATAATGTGGATTGACTAGATGATCATTTGTGGAAAATTTTTCCTGTGGGGAAGATTTAACTCTGACATAAAGTCGACAAAAAAAAATAATAATGGTAATGATAATTTCAAAAGCTGGACATTTTACTAGTTATTTACATTATTATTACTTTACATCTCAAGAGTCCCAACTGCTCTTAACCGTCTGAAGCCAGTGAGATCATGGCAATCCTATTTGGGGCATGTTCTGAGACTGGAGGATGTGGAAGGGCGATGAATAAGAGAAACAGAATAAGAATAAGAAAATGCGATACGAAAGAGGAAGATTGAGGAGTATTTGTTTATTCAGATGTGGTCACCAAACACAGCTTAATTTAAAGCAATGTTTCCATTCTGAATGGTTGTCTTTTACTAGGGCGATACTTATTATATACATCTCTATAATCTGAAATATCCGCAGTACTAGGCGTAGTAAGCGACAAGTTTTAAATTAAGACTAAGAAAGGGACGTTTGGCTAATTACGAAAACTCGTACCTGGAAAACTGGTAAATCTACATTACTTAAGGAGTCAATTTTGTACAAGTAATTATAAGCAATAATTAGTCGCCCGAAATATCAATACAAATTGAAAATATCTCCCGAGTAAAAATAAATGCCGCCAACGGGAATTGAACCCGTACCTTATGATGTACGGTCAGGTGCTCTGAAACCACTGAGCTATGTCGGCTTATTTCAATATGTACTAGAAACAATCAACAATTACTGCTTATTTTATTTTTTCCACCTGTCATCAATTTTACCGGGGAGATATTTTCAATTTGTATTGATATTTCAGGCGACTAATTATTCGTTATTCTTTATGCTTTGCATAAAACCTTGTCTTGTAAACATTAGTTTATCGTGAAATAACAAAAAAATAAGTGAATTTTGTGCTATTCCTTTTTTTTATTTGAGTCTTCGTTTTCGAGAAAATCTACTCCTTTTACAGGGCAAAAAAAAAGGCCGCTAGAGGATTTATATCAGCTGTTTGATGTCTTCTATATTGTGCCAAAGCTAAGACCTGGCTCCAAAAGTTTGTACTATGAGTTTCCGTATACCGTGTATAATTATATGGATAATATCAGTTCTCTAGTAAGTGTAAGCTCATTCAACAACCTTCGATTCCCCTGGAGAAAGTGAAATCTACACGTCCTCAAGAATTTAAATAATAACATAACCTGTAAATATGATCGTCTCGTCAGCCAAGCGCCACATCGCGTCGAGGAGAAATAAAAATGAAAATAAAAGAAGCGCGTTCCGATTTAAAAAAAATCAAATTATCCAATTTCGTTCCCGCGCTTGGGGCGGCCATCACGACCTCCGTGGCGCCAGCTTGTAACCATATACTAGAGGATGAAGAAGATGTCGAGGGACGTTGAAATAGAATATGGAATGAAAATCAAAATAAATAATTAGTATTGAGTTGCCTCATTTAATTTGTATTTAAAACCGTTTTTTGGAATATTTTTTTAACTTAAAATTCACAACACAGACTATAGAGGCAAAAATCTGTAAATTTGTCTAACCCAGAGGTTCCCAAAGTGGTGTATATGGACCCCCAGGGGTCGATATCGGCATGCTGGGGGTCTATGTCAGCGAGAAAAAAATTTGGGGGTTCACGAGATTCAAATGGGGGTACATACGAGCTGACCCCCATTTACCTCAAGTCAACATTTAGGAGTTCCGTAAATGACACAATAGACCTAACACATATACATTACTTATGTTATATTTGTACTTTTATATTTCGTAAAGTTGTTAATTGAAGTATGTAAATAGAGTTTACGTTCCTTTTCTTGTCAGAATTTATATATTCAAGCAAAACATTGCACATTGGAAGCCGCGAATTTTCCTAGTTCCCCAACTCGTTTTTGAAAACGTCCAGGGTAATAATGACGTTCAACATTTAAATGCACTTCACACAGACTTCAAAACTAAGTTTGAGGACATTTTGACTAAGGAAATGCAATGTTGAAAAATCTGATATCATGTGACAAGAATAACTGACCGGAATAAGCACTGACAAAGAACTTAAGGGGCAGTTCTGTAGGGCTAGCTACAGAAAGAAAATCCCGTTGCTTATCCTGCTTTATTTTCATTTGGTGTAATACCTCACAAGGGTGCCCCTGTCTGCACAATGTAAAGACAGAGCAACTATACCGCCACGCGGTTGTTGGGCAGGCAAGGGAAGGGAATATTTTTAGTAAAAAAATAAATGATTATCACATGGGACGTTAATAGTTTTAGGAATATTCAATATTCAGCAGGCAGGGGGTCTACGGAAAAAAAAATTGGCAAGTGGTCTACGGGGCAAAAAAGTTTTGGAACCTCTGGTCTAACCGACTCGATGATCTATCGACTTTTAGGACGGGTTGTTTCGGAGAATTTGAACAATTATTCAAATTTCAAAGTTAATTTTCAAGTTCTGTGAAAGATTTTTTCAAGTTCTTTTATTATTTAGCGACTTAGCAACTAGCCTAAAATGATATAATAACAGAACTTGAATAGGACTTTCACAGAACCCTAAAATGAACGATGAAATTTTATGAAATGTTCAAATTCTCCGAAACAACCCGTCCTTAGAGCCCAGAACGAAAATGAATTAAAAAAAGCATTTCTACATTCACCCGAAGAAAGGGGGATTTTATAAATACTTCTCACACCTTAGACAAGCCTACAAAAACTCGTATATATCTACACCAGGAGGTCTAGCACAGTGAAATCGAAACTTTACAATATCGGGTCGTTAGGCGTAACTACCGACGACTTTATATCGAATTCGACGTGTACGTAAAAGTTAAAAATACTAATAAATTGACAACCTGTAATTGAAATATTAACTTTTGCGCTGTTGATATCCAGACCGATATTACTAATGAAAATGGACATTAGCTGGCAACATTGGCGCAACTGTCTATGAATCGACATTCCTAACTTTAGTTATCTACGAAAAAGTTAAAAATACTAATAAATTGACAATGTCCAATTGAAATATTAACTTTCATATACATTGCCAGTCCGAATGTACTTTTTGACACTGAAAAGGGAATTAATTACTAACTAAGAATTAAGATAACACTTTGAGGGCTGCGCTTCCGGCTATTAGAATCATATTCTGACTATGCTCGCAGATATCGCCAACTGACCATAGATGAAGGATTTCGTCAATATCTACTATACTAGATACCCATATCGAAAAGTTTCTTTGGTTACCTATATGATGTAGATTGTCCAGTTTCTCGCTGGCACTACTAGTTTCTGGACAACGTGTAAGTGTAAATTATATGATAACCGCACGAGCGTCCCAACTACTCAGAGCTATTGGAACTCAGTCATTCCAATATTGTGGCTTTGTAAATGTCACCAAATGATGCTGCGAGTAGAAGGAGATGGTGAAAAAGTAGGTGGGGAAGTACCTTTTAGGCCATTTAGATGTGATTATTCCATTACGTGATGTTTTTCAATCATTTTTGTGAAGAAAATATGAAGTTGCTTCAATTATAACTGGATTTTGAACTCTATCTGTTATTGAAGAGATAATCTAAGCAAAAATTTCATCGTCATCCCTCAAACTCCACAGTTAAGTAATTTATGTTTCGAAGTCATCACTTTCCAATCTACAAGGTACAATATTATTTTTTAACATTACAATTTCTTTCACCTCGCTTCGATCTTCTTCCTATAAACTATATAAAGTTATGCTATTAGAGGGATATTAAAATAATCGAACAGTTATTCGTTTGTGTAATTTGTTTCCAGGCTACTAGAGGAGTCAATTTGTTTGTTATTTATCGTATAGGTAAATGAATTTGAGTTCGTTCATCTTCCTGTTGAATTATTAGAAGATTGGATAAATCATAGATAAAATAGTTTGGGAGAAACGGTTTGAAAGTAAGCCAGGAGCTTTTTGAGTATGAATAATCGAGTGCAGGGTGTAGTGATAATCACATTCGATACATTTAACAATTGAAAGAGTATCGATTATCGGCTTAGGTGCCTATGATATCAAATTGGATTGTCGAATTGACACAAGAGATATTTTCAGATTAGTAATTTTAATGACTTAAAAATGTAGACTGTAATCTTTAAATAGTATAAAATAAAGGCGCTTTCAGCGTTTGTCTGTTTATGCTCTTAGTTCTTCTAAACTACGCAATGAATATTGATGCGGTTTTCAGTATCATTTAGAACTTTTTTTTCGAAAGGTTTATGTATATATTACACACATATTAAACTTATAGAAAATAGAGAGAAGTGGATGTTTTGTAATCAGGTCGTAAAAAAAATTGTTCGCGCGCTTACATTGCCAACGCTGGCGAAACCTTACGAGGTATATAAAAATAATGTAGTACGGAATTGTATATCTTAAAAAGGTCTACAGAAAAGTCCTAATATATGTCTATCTCATAAGGATAAATCCTAGCAACGCCGGGTACACGTCAGCTAGTTTTAACTATGAACAGCTCCTTTAAGGTGATTTTTCCCAAAAACGGCGCTATAAAAAACATCAAAATATTGTTATTTAGTGTCAGTTAAAGGTTTTAAAATAACAGGAAGGGAAAAAGAGTATGTAGGAAGATAATCTTAAGAACTACACAAGGAAAAATATACTTTGTATTCGCTCTCCGTGCCTGTCTGTTTGTGCGTTTAGTTCTTCTAAACAACGCAACGGGTTTTGATAGTGTCACTGTCACTTAGAGATTTTTTCCGGAAGGTTTATATATAATATATATGCATATTTTTTTATAGAAAGTAGAGAAAAGTCGAACAACGCCGGGTACAATTCAGCTAGTAAGAACTTTAATAGATATAGTTATACAAAGAAAATGTTTGTAGAACGGATTTAATATAGAAAATTTGTTGTTTTTTTTCACATTATTTATGGATTTTCAAGGGGGTCCAGAGATCTAGAATTTTATGTTGTCTCCGATAAAAGATATTTTAACTTTGAAATAAAAAAGTGTACGGAATTTATACAGAAAAAAAGTACTCTGAAGGTGAGCTCTGACCTTATCAAATTTGCACAGCATTTCTGTCTCAAATTTCTAGGTATATGAAACATTTTTAAAACTTACAACCTAATTTCCACCGTGAGCTACGAAGCTTTGAAATGTATCCCATTAGTTAATTGATATAAGACAAGATTCCATACGGTCTTCTTTTTTTGTTATTCAAGTATAAAAAAAGATTATCGAAAATTTGCGAAACCGGTTGGTAGCCATACCTATCTACAAATTAAATCCCATAACCTCAATGCTCGCTAAAATAATATAGGTAGGTACCGAATATGATTTGACCTTTTCACGATTATTTTTTGGGGTATTATGCCGTGTTGCGCTACCTCCTTCTTTAGCCAACGTTTCGGACAGCATTACAGCGTTCATCATCAGCCCTGTCTGATACTGAAGTATCCATAAAACGTCTCACAACCAATAATAATTGATATTCCAAACCAATTACTTTGTAAAAAATATTTTTGAATTTCGAACACCGCCACGAGGCGCCAACGCGTAGCGCCAGAACTTCTAATTATTATTCTCCTTTTTTGTTTTAAACTTCCTCCCATGGGGGGCGCCCGTGGAACTGTTTGGCGCCAAACTTTATAAAACCGATGATTTCATATGCACACTGAAGAAATATACCGATAGAAGAATTTTATGGGCGTGTCCGTATCTGATGGTGAAATCAATATACTTTTTTTTAAATATTTTGTTTTGCATTTTGGACAGATAATCAATTTCATTGACCTGTCTTTAGTGTCTAATACCTGAGGGCTCTTTTGCGCAGTAATCTGATAATTAAAAAAATTATAATATGTAATAATGATAATAATAATAATAATCTTTCCCATAAGAAAAGGTACACTAATATCTATTATTCACTAATTACACTAATTATTCCATATAAATGTTACAATGTATTCCAATGCTTTATCAAAACTTTCAATATTTTTTTTTGTTTTTTTTTCTAAGCCTTTGTAATAAGTGTATTTTTTCATTATATATTTGTACTTTAGATATGATTTGAGATTTTCACAGACAGAGATTATATTATTAGATAATCATTTATCATGATTAATTTTTGGGTTATTATGCCGTGTTGCGCTTCCTCATTCAAGGAATTCAACGTTAACGAATCCACCATCGCGGTAGGTATATACAGGTGTCAGGGGATAAAGTTCACTTACTTCGGAAGGTGATTCTACATGATGTTAGAAGTAAAAAAGAAAAAAGGTTTTTTTGTCCATCACTTTTTTTCCGCTTATTGTGGTGGTAGTAGGAAATTTTCAAATATTGTCAGGTTATTCGTAACCCGGAAATGTTTATCTTTCTTTGAAAAAATTAAATAATAATAATTAGTTAAATCAATGTGGTTTTGGGCGTTCAGTTTTGGTGTAGCACTTTCTTCTATGTTAGAAGATTTACTCAGTGTTGCCCTTGCGACATGAAAATCAGAATCGAGTGTTGCTTGAAATGCTATGTTCTGCCGATTGTAATTGGAAAATACCCGGTTTTTCAGATCTAGTCACAAAAGCTGGCTTATTCCATTGAAAGCAAATTATATATTTTGAATACTGAATGTGGCGTTTCACAGAAATTTAAATGTAAAATTATTATCGTTGAATGGTCAATTGACGCGATTTTGTTTTTTCATAAAGGTCCCCGCTAAACGCAGATTCTCGTTCCGTTTCAGCTTTTGAACAAATTGTGATCAGATGAAAAACATAGTAACAAATCGGTTATGCTTTACAGATAATTACGATTTATTCAAACGTACGGTTCAAATGCTAAAATATCAAAATGGAGCTGATCGTCGATTTGTGACAACAATTTCAAATGTGACAGTCATCTAATCTCTAAAACTCTCTTATTGACTGAGCGTGACGAAGTAGGTACTGTTTTAAATTCTCAAAAATAACAAAATATAAACAAATAATTTGAAAGTTTTCCCTTAGCACAGCCGCCCGCCCTATTAGCCATGTTTGTTTTTCCACCGTGCAAGTGCGGCCCATAAAACATAAGTGAGCACGCACACGGCGATACCTGCGCCGGTGATCCGCACACAAACGGGGCTGCTCCGTACCGCGGCGTCCAAGGGATTGTGATCCCGATATCGTACCTGCGGCTCCGTGTATGGGGCCACCTACACATTTACAAATTTTATGTTCTATTGGTTCGAAAATTGAATGATAATATTGTATGTGGAATGTTTATTTCCAGTAATTAGAGATGTGCAGAAATATTGTTTATGGCCTTGTTTAGAAGCTTTCCATAGACAAATGAGACTATGATATTTTGAATACAGAAGATTTAATTCGGTGTGTAGTTTTATCAGCTCAACTATGACAATATGAAGTTTTTTGGTTTTATGTAAAATGTATTATTTTGTCAACGTTCATATTATTTTTTTTATGAATTCGAATAGAAAACATTATGTTTATAAAATGCTACATTCTTGTTCAGCATGAACCTAAGAGATCCTGGACAGAGTATAAGTGTGATTTTGAATGAATGACATTGAAGTTAAATTAGGGTGAGAAATTGCTAGAGACAGGGAATGAGAAAATGACAGAATGATAAAATTAAACAGGTTTTGTCATTATGCAAATATCTTCCACCGCACCCTAAATTGTTCTCAAATAGCTCTGTCCAGAGCCTTTTAGGTTCATGGGGCTCAGATAGCGAAAATCTCTAGCGGTGAGCTCTGAACTCCTGAAATTTTCGAAGGATTTTTAGACAATATAGGTTTGCACAAATATTTACAGTATCATTGTCATTTTCAGGACAAGAAACTTTGAAATATCGATTTCACTATAAAAACTAAAATCAGATATTGTTTAGTAAATAATAATAATAGTCAAACACACTAATTTCGCCTGTCTGTGCGTTGTTGTTTTTCCCCGTGAAATCTGATTTAATTAAACTAAATTTGGTTTGAATTTAAGTGTCATTTTCAAAAGTGGAATAGTTGGGCGAATAATTCAGACAAGCGATAAATTACCTACCTATAATATAATATTTTAACAGAAAATTATATTAATTGTCATTTTTAAAATTGGAACCGATGTTTCAAGAATTCAGACAAGCGATAAAGTACCTACCTATGATGTAATATTTTAACAGAAAATGATTTAATTGTCATTTTTAAAATTGGAACCGATGTTTCAAGAATTTAGACAAGCGATAAAGTACCTACCTATGATGTAATATTTTAACAGAAAATGATTTAATTGTCATTTTTAAAATTGGAACCGATGTTTCATGAATTCAGACAAGCGATAAAGTACCTACCTATAATAGAATGTTTTAACAGAAAATCATTTTAATTGTCAATTTTAAAATTGGAACCTATATTTCAAGAATTTGATATTTTACTTCTATATTTGAAAGATATTTTTCTTTTGAATAAATTTCTATGAGTTACTTAATAATTAATTAAATCCAGCTGTAAATTTGTTGTTTAATAAGAAAAATAATTGTAATCTATTGGTACGTACAATCATTAATCTCTCTATCTAATAAAACCATTGGTACGTACTAAACCGTTTAGGTTCATCCCTTTCAAATTCCATTCATAAAATAATAATACTATACGTAGGTCCATATTTACATATCGGTTTAACACAGTGCCTAAAAAAAGTTTGAATGAATTTTTAAGCCTTTGAAAAAAAACGTAAGGAATATTTTCATTGTATTTTCAATGATGCTGTCTGATGATAGAATGTATAACTGTACCGGATGAATCTCATTGATGTTTTTTTTTGTCACCACAGAACGTTCAATGTATATATAATGTTTCATGATGAAAATACGTATACAGTATTATATGATTTGAGATTTTATTTATTATGATTTAAAATTATATTTTTGGGGTTGTATGCCTTGTTGCGCTACGCCCTACTTTAGGACATCATTTGACGAACACTGTAATGCTTCCCGAAACTTAGGAGTTAGCGCAAAACGTCATAGTACCCCAAAAATAAATCACTATACATTGTATATTTGCGGCACATTTCAGTGTTGTCGTTGCTCTCAGTATCGCCCTGATGGAAAATTACCCACAATTTATAATTGAAACATTGTCAAAAAAGAAATAAAATGGCGCTGAATGGCCATTTCATGACTTTATCACACATGATTTTTTTACGAAAATTTTTTGCAAATTTATTAAAATAATCTATTAAAATTATTGATAATCAGGTAACAAACAGTATTGGAGGCCGTTTCCTAATTTTTTTTAGTAAATTCCTAATATATCGGAACACGCCCCTGCATTTTTATTGACAATATTTAAAGACGAAATGCGGATTTATTAGGATTTTCACGAGCACCGACATTGTGATAATATATTCGTATTTTACTAAAAGATTATCAGGATACTGTTATTTTATTTGTTAAGGGTCTGAAATCTCGCTTTTAAACGGATTACCAATAATTTGAAGATATTTTTACACGGCGAAAACTATCTAATATAAAATGTTGCTAAATTATTTAGAATCTCTTCAAATTATTAGTATTCCGGTAAAAATGGAACTTCAAGCCTTTAACGAATGAATTGATAGGTTTTCTAGTAAACTTTCGTTAATAAACTATCAGTAAAATACGAATGTGCTATGGCGATGTCAGAACACGTGTACTGTCAGGACAAAAGTAGGTGCATGAACACGTGTTCCGATATATTATGAATGTACTAATATTTTATTAGGAAACGACGTAAGTTTTTAACAGGATTTTGATGCATCAGTAATACTCATTTTTTCTCGGTGTAATAAATTAGCAATTCTCAATTTTCTCCGTGTGTTTTTCAAAATGGCGTCAAATATCGAATGCGTCGTCAACAGCGTGTTCTTCATTATAACAACTTATTTAGCAACAAATCGTCTTTATCTCTTTCACAGCGTCTCGTCGGAGGTCTGAGAGTTAAATGGCTCCAAGGAGAGGTAAGAACCCAGTATGAACTAATAACAGACTGGCAAGGCAGACCACCAATTTCATCCAGCCCATAACTCATCTGCGATGTTAAACGGATCACCGAGGGATGCTGGGCAGACGGTGGTCTCAAGTCTGGACCGACGGATGTGGGTGCCACCGAATATAACTGGTTACTTGATGTGATTCATTAAACATGTTATCTGTATTAGATTTAATTAGATGTTATTTAAATTACAATTTTGTTAATGCTTCATAAGCACTTACATGTTACAAGTAAAATATGAAAGAAGTTAACTTATTTTATTCAGCGCCTACTCGGATCAAAATGAGTATTGCTAATTTATTAAAATTATTGGTAATCTGGTTGAAAACGGGATTGCAGACCATTTTCTGATAAAATTTAGTCTATTCCTAATATATCGGAACACGTGTTCATGCACCTGCATTTGCCTTGATAATATAGAATGGCGAAATGGGAAAATATTAATTTTTTTATAAACATGTGTGATAATACATTCATATCTTACTAAAAGGTTATCAATTATCAATTCATTCGTTAAGGGTATTGAAGGGATGCTTTAATTTGAAAATATTTTATACCACTGGTATCAATGCTAGACCAGTAGCGGATAACCGTGAGTAGCATAATTCTGTATCCAGCGTCCTAAACCCGCGATTGACTACTCCCCACTGTCGTTACACCGCGAGTTCCGTGCGAATCCTCGGTAAAAATTACTCTCGCAATAGTCAGTAAATTCGAGAGTTTTAATCAACATCTCCACAGCAACAACTGAACACCGATTTACAGAATTGGAAGTTCTGTACATTGCGAGGTTATATTCCAACCTCTCTGATGACAATAAACCATTCTACAAAGGCTTGAAATCCCGTTCATTACAAATAACTTGAAGAGATTCTTATCTTACCCCGTAACTCATCCCAGTTCAGAGATAATGCGTTAAGTCTTCATCAGGCGTCCACTTTGTCCACTTTTTCTACCGTTCACTACTGTATACCACATTGTTACTATTGTTAAATTAGCAATTGTTTTATTCTACCCCGTATCTCATCCCAGTTCAGAGATAATGCGTTAAGTCTTCATCAGGCGTCCACTTTGTCCACTTTTTCTACCGTTCACTACTGTATACCACATTGTTACTATTGTTAAATTAGCAATTGTTTTATTCTACCCCGTATCTCATCCCAGTTCAGAGATAATGTGTTAAGTCTTCATCAGGCGTCCACTTTGTCCACTTTTTCTACCGTTCACTACTGTATACCACATTGTTCCTATTGTTAAATTAGCAATTGTTTTATTCTACCACGTATCTCATCCCAGTTCAGAGATAATGCGTTAAGTCTTCATCAGGCGTCCACTTTGTCCACTTTTTCTACCGTTCACTACTGTATACCACATTGATACTATTGTTAAATTAGCAATTGGTTTATTCGACTCAATTATCACCATATTGAACCGGAAACGGAGAGTACAAAGAATTTACAAGACGAAATGGAAAATAAAATAAAATAAAAAATAAATGGTTCGGACTATCGAAAATTTGCGGAGGTTTTGTGCACTGATTTTCTAGCGGATGTAAAGAATTGAATATTAACCAATATTTTTAATGGGTCCTATTTTAAATCGACCGTTTTGAATTTCGTCTGCCTGTAAAATTGTTTGTACGTTCCTTTTCCGATTCAAGATGGTGGCCGTTTTAACAGTTCCAAATATATTTTTTTCAAATGTAAAATCTTCATGTTTATTAGGACATCCTTATTAGCATTTTTCAATATTATGGTACCTACCTACCCGAAGAATGTTTAAAAAAAGAGTTGGTATTGATTTACTAAATAAGAAAAAAATATAAAAATACTATAAGTATTAGCTTACAATCACTGTATTTTGCCGCAGGAGTAGATAAATAAATACAAGATAAATTCATACATGTTCTTCCGTTATAACCACTCTTGACATGGCCCTTCTCAAATGTTTGATACGTTATACATATGTCTATCTCAGGCTTCCTTGATATTTAAAATCTATTAATTAATTTCCGATTCCTTTCTGCTAGTCTCTGTCAATCAGCTTCTCTTGTATTTTTAAGTTAAGTAAATATAACTAGTTTGCAAAATGATGACAAGAACGCAGAAGACTGTGATAATAATTTCCCAAGTCATCAGTGTCAAAAGCTCTTGTCGCAATTAGTTGATGATGATGTCATCATGATCTGCGATCTGTTACAGTAATTACGGCGTTGAATAACTAGTTTTCTTCTTTCCCCACGTCTATGAATAATGACTGTCTTTATTGAAGTGATCAAGAACTCTCCTGTTAAATGCCGATGCAAACTGCAATGAACTAATCACCAACATAAACAATTATGAATGAATAATCTTCAGGTATTTATAACTATAACCACACTAGCTCAGACCTGTGAAAAATCACAAGATATGATTGTAGGATTTGAGAGGCCTAAACATTTGGGATTTGAAAAACGCGCTTTGAAAATTTTGTCTCAAATATTATAGACTCTTTACTTAACTCTTCTGGCCAATTTTTTTGGTTTTGGGAACAAACATCTTTTACCCATAGACGCAAAATATCATATATATACATTTGGAAGATTTGTACAGTACCATTTTTGTGCAAAATCACCTCAAGAACGCGTATAGATTGTGGTGAAGTTTGTGTTCATGTATGTAGAAGCGTTACGCTGTTGCGCGCTTCAAGCATTAGACACATTACGCTATATTATGCGCTCATAAAATGGGCGTGGCATATACGTATTGTATATTGGGCTGACACACTATGCTACAATCTTCCTCAAGAGAGAGACTGCCGCGGAATATCATTTCTTTGTATGGGACCTGACACCTTGACAGATGACAGCCGCGTAATTACAGCGCTCCGTAAATTGTTGAGACCCCTTCTCCTGCCGTAGGTAGTGGGGGGATCGCATAATTTTTAAATATAGCCTGGCTAACAGATCAAAGTGCATATCGCAGCGAACAAAGATTTTTTATATAGATATAGAAATCTTTGTGTCTCCCTTACCGTCACAGTAACATATTAATTAAATGGCGTTAGAAAGAAAAAAACACAAAGCCTTATTTTCAAATATAGAAGTTAACCACGGAATAATTAAAATGTACAACTCTAAACCAAATTCCAACAGCAATTTGAGAAAAATTGAAATTGTGTGAATTTATTATTGAAATGAAATGAAATGGCAAAAACGTGAAATAACAATAACGTTTATTGTACATATTTAAAGTATAATATACTACGTTGTTTTTTGTTGTCACTAATTTTAGTTCAGCGATTTCAAATTTTTAAAATTTAAATAATAATGAAATTTGAAAACGTATTTCATCACCTTTCAAAAACAGTTTTTAGTTTTCAAATACGTTCAGAAATATACCATTTATTTGGATTTTATTGAATTCTCACAAGTTTTCTGACTTTCTGACAGCATACTTAACCTGTTGAAGTCCGGAGCATAAAACAGAAGAGATACATTTAAGCCTTCAGAGAGGCGCCATTCAGTGAGGTGAGGTGAGTTATTCTCATATTCTTCAAATTTTCCCACAGAACTCATCAACTTTTGAAATGTCATTCTGCGCCACCTGATAATGCCACCATTACACCCGCCATATCCGAGTTAACCCCGTGGCTTCCTCGTTCCATCCCCGTACCACCTCCGTTCCACCGCGCTTCGTCTCCCGTTCCTCGCTCCATGCCCCGACACGAGCTCGCCCACCTCTCGGCTCATCTCCATCTCGGGGCCTGAGATCGCACGAGCGCAGCGGCGGAACACCCGCGTCGGGGCGTGTTCACCGCTGTAGTTCACTGTACGGGGCTCGGTGTTCAGAGTGAATAGATATAGGATGGCTGCCCACGGTGTAGCCGAAGTTGGTGAAACATCGCCGGAGTATTTTGGTCCATTGAGACGTGCTTCATATAACAGAGATGAATTAGACATCATTGATGAAAAATGGCATTTCGGTTTTGTTGGTATTTATTTATCGTGATTTTTTGTCGGGTATTGCGCTTCCTACTTCTTAAGCGTTACAGTATCCGTTATCAGGGCAGAGTATGGATTGTGGTCAAGTTTGTGTTCATGTATGTAGAATAGATACGCTGTTGCATGCTTCATTCCTCTTATTCGGTATTTCAGTATAATTCAATAAATTATTATAATTTAGGCTTTTAGTTTTGGTGTCGTATTTTCTGAAATTCCTTTGATAGAAAAAAATCTCAAAGCTCCAAAAATGATTATAAACACGTTTTATTGTTTAATTTAATATGTTATAGGCAAGAAAAAAATCACACTGTATCTTTAAATGCAACTAAAGCACTTGTCGATAGATTTTTGCTCTATTTCAAACGAGTCGTGATTTATTATATTTTCACAATTTTCGCTTAATTATTATCTTTTTGTAATTTCTTCTTCTAACTTTCGTATTTACATATCTCCCTTTCAAATCATCTTTAATGACCAACCAATAATAATGGGGTTTTTGTGGATTTAAATTGCCTCCGTAATTATGCGTGCTCGATGCGTTTTGGGTCCTTCTAGGACTTCAGGAATAGATCCAAAGTAATGGTCCATTGCCAATGAAGTATTTAATTGTCGATTTTTCAGGATGGCCGATTTTGCATGTTCTGTTTGTTTCTCATGCTCTTGCATGTTGATTTTTTAAAAACATGATTTCGTTCTAGTGGGTCCTTTTAATTAGTATCTAAAAAAAAAGATGCAGCTTCCGACCCTGAACCGGCATCTTCCTGGGAGATCGGACCCGCCCCCCGCGGGTCGGTACCCAATACCTAATGGCGGGCAAAAACCAGACTCGCAGCACTGGGCACTCTGGTAAGTAGGCACTGGGTACAGGACATCACAGGTCCGGACGAACTAAAGTCTATACTGATTCATTGACGCCTTTATCAATTAAATTCAAAACTCACTTTTATTTTATTGTCGGTTCTTGAAATGATAGCTCCTTCTTCAAAACAAAACACTGCGTCTTTATTTAGACTTAAAAAAACTTGTTACTTATAATTTGCAACGAGTGTGTAGGACGGCCTGGAGGACAACGTCCTCTCTATTATGCTCTCAAAATCTCTCTACTTCTCGAAACCTGACGGTACTGCGTTAATTGGGATACCCACCATGGAGGGGCGACCCCATACACTACCGATACAGCTAGGTTTTATTTCAGTGCTGAAATTCTGGGACTAACTACCATATGTACTCCTCATTGCCCAAAATACTAATAGAGGGAAATAATTATGCCGATGAACATCTTCAATTTATCACGTAATAAAATGAAAAGATTGTCATTAGGGCAGTTTAGTTGTGTATAAAAAGATAGAAAAAAACTGTATAATTTTAGTATTCTACATAAAACTCCACAAAAAGGGCGTTAATAATTAGTCATTAATTAAATAAAAAAAATTATCAATCTGTTAGATAATTCTATAACCGCCATGCTTTACAACACAGTTTACTTGAGAGGAACATAAATGATTTTATTAGAAAACATTTTTGCCTTTGTAATTTAGCCGTCAAAGGTACATTACAATCATTGATATTAATCATTGAATGATTCGTTACGTATCAACGAATCTTAGATCGGTGAATCAGAGGAATTGATTCATCAGTCAAGTCACTGATTCAAATGATTCTTTCATGAGTCCTTGTTTTTTCAATCGTACATCGAAATACTCGACCCGAATTACTGAGCGAAATATTTGGGTAAGAATTATTGCCATCGAGGGGAACTATTATCATCATTGTGAACAAATCATGAATGAAATAATATTATTTATATCCCAGCAATACAAAATCTAAACCTTCCATCTTCATTCTTATTCTGAACATTTCTCATCCCTATTCTTTTCCTAGATAAGTACTGTTTTTCTGTTTAAATTACTTAAATAAGTACCGTTTTTTCTTTTTCGATTACTTAAGTAAGTACCGTTTTTGCTTCCATATATTCCTTTAATTATGATAATTTTATTGGCACAATAGCTAAATTAATTAAAACACCTTTTCATTCCATCAAAACTAATTGATATTCAAAATAAATATTTCAAACATATATTATAGTTATTTAAACACAACCTGTCTTCGCTTCACCCAAAAACAACCAAACAGCACAACAAATAATTAATTTTATTATTTATTTCAGGATGTTCGGGCCAGCCCTGGGGCCCTTGTTTGTTTAACAAAAGTGTAACGTATAATTATTAGTTATTATTCCATATTAAAAAAAGGCGAAAACAAAAGCCAGTGTGGAAATTGATTGGTCAGGTAGATTTATTTCGCGAGGCAACACTGAGTCGTCCAAGTGTTGCCTGTATGTTTATGAGTTTATATTGTGGCCTCGATGGACGAGTTGGTTTTACTGGTGATTTTGAAAGTAGGCATTTTGGAATTTATGCATAACTAAGCTGACTCGGGGACTTATTATATTATACTTATAAATGGTTTGGGGTAATACACCTCTTTCTTCTTTTGATTCATTTCTTCCTCGGAAATCCCCGACTTTTTCTAAAAAATGACATTGTGTGAACTTAAATCGGCGAATCTCATTACAGTGCAGAGATAACGCGTTAAGGCGAAGTTTAATGCTAAATCACTATTTTGATTAATCTTTATAACGAATTGGTGTACATTATGAATACCAAAAAATATGCTTTAGATAAATTAAAGGTTTTCATACTGTTTCGCTTGATTAGAATACAAATAAATAACTCAAAAAAAAAATAAATATAAACTACTAAAAATATTTTTTTTCAATAGAAATGTATGAACGCGTAAAGGAAACAACTTTAAAAAAATACAGTATTATAGCTAAAATTATTTGTGACAGTTTCACTTAATTAACTTTTTTGCTTTCTTATAAAATTATTAACAAAATAAATAAAAACCAGTTTTGTGCTTGAAATCGAACGTTTCTAGACTCTGTTTGTCAATCGATTTTAATGCCTATTACCTACAATATAACATATACCAAGAATATACACATTTTTGGCTTGTAGCTTCCTCTTAACTCTTTCTCGAGCAATATTAAGTAGCTTAATAGTTTCTGAAGTCGTTAAAGAAAGGAGAGAAGGGAATGTTTCCCTAAAACCTTTTAGTTTTAACCAATTTCCTCCCTTATTCCTTTAACTAAGTATCAAAACAAACGACCTCCGAGGACAAGATGGTTCCTCGAATTTGAATCGCCTGCATTGGTTATTAATATGACTTATATCACATTATTTAACTATCATAAAATAATATATAGGTATCCAGTTTTTTTTATGTAAGCACCGCACGAGTGTCCTAACTGCTCCCAAACGTCTGGAGCCAGTGAGACTATGGCATCCCTAGGTGGGGTATGTTGCGAGTCTGAAAGTAGTGGGAGGGGATGGAGATCAGGAAGGTGGGGAAGTACCTGGCTTTTTAGATCTGGCTAAAACATGGAAATATCTTTCTGAAACATGGCTAAAGCAATTTCCAGCAATATTTAAATATTGATAAAGTTTTCACTATAATTTAGAAAAATTCTTCTGGAAGGTTTACGTATATAATACATGCATATTATATTTATAAAAATAAGGGAAAAGTCGAAGATTTATAATCAAGTCGAAAAAACATATTTTCGAGCGCTACATTGCTAACGCTGGTCAAACCTTATGAGGTACATAAAATAATGTACTACGAAATTGTATATCTTAAAAAGGTCTACAGAAAAGTCCGTGATGGTATATGTCTATCTCCCCAAGGATAACCCCCAACAACGCCGGGTATACGTTAGCTAGTTTTATACAGGATTTTCCAATAAGAGGTGTTATTTTGATATTCAATCGTAAAAGATCAATGGTTTCGTTGCTTGTGTGGCACGTAGCGTCATCTGTTTGAAAATAAACGTTGTCCAGATCAATATCATTCAATTCCGGCCATTAAAAATCATTAATCATCTCTGGATAGTCTAATTGATACATTAATCATCTAATTGATAGTCCTGCCATCCTTGCCACTATTAAACTACATGTGCCGACTAGGAATACAAGGCAAAATATAACATTCTTCTGTAATACATACTCGACCAACTATCAGACACACTCACTGACCAATAGGATGCATGATCTGGGCAACAAGTATGGGGGTGTTATTGATTTATTTATTGACTCCATATATAGAATTAAGCATAATCTACATCAACACTTTGTTGAATCCTACAAATTAGAGTAGCTTTGGTAAATTAGTTTTAATGATTTTTTTTATATGTAATGTTGTTGTAATTTCTTTTTTACTTTATGTTATTTTTTTCGTTCTTTAAAATGGATTACATCTATTTACTGTCAATATCTCCTGTATAATACATATTCTCTTATTGTACTGCATCATGTTCCACTCCTATGTAAAAGCCTTTTTAGGCGTATATATATATAAATAAATAAATAAATAGCGCAATCCATTCACCGTAACTGTTGCTCCAGCCTAATTTTCGAAAAAGTAAGGTCCATGACTCCGCCGGACCATAAACCGCACCAAACAGTCACACGTTGAAGATATAGAGGCTTTTCAACAATAACTCTTGGGTTTTTTGAGCCCCAGATGCGACAATTTGCTTGTTGACGAAGCCACCGAGGTGGAAATGGGCCTCATCACTCAAGATGATTTGCATTTGATTCACTCAAGTGAATTTTAATAATTTCAATGCGTTGTTGAAGCGTGTATCGTTCCATTTTTATCAATGGCGTAGTTTCTACTTGTCAAATGTCAAAAAAATAATAGCTTCAAAAGTAACATCTACTGAAATAGCGGGCTATTCAAAATAACACCTCTTATTGGAAAACCCTTTATTTTTATTTTTCCGTGTCGTATTCTATTTCATGTTTAGTTTAGAGTTATTATTATTATCTTCTACTTCAATTAATAATCACTCAATTCTCGTATAAAAAAAACCCTGGTGGAGGTCTATGTCATATTACAAAAAACGATCGATGTTTCTCCAAACAATAATCACTCAATACTAGTTTAGTACCAGATTAACTATGATGTAGGTCTGTCATATTTAGGAATGCTAACCAGAAAATCATCGACAATTACCTCAAACGTTTACTAATTCTAGCAATCCTGGTCGCCGCCGACCACTTCCACCTTCCACCTCCCACAGCCGAATTCCATGACCGGCCACCAACCAACAGCCATCAGCTATCAGCCATCAGCAGCTGATGGATTGCCCAACGATAAGACTGTTCCCGATTGCTCGGCGGAACTGGTTCGAATTATCTTGTTCTTTAGATTGGGTATCTTAATTATTCGGTAAGTAGGCAACTACCTGTGTGTACAGGATGGGCCAGGATATTTGAAAATTAAAAATTGTCACAAGAAGCGAAGCTAGCAGTCCACAATTAATTGCTGATACCTACCCTGATGTATGTCATTGAGTCATGCAACTGGCAGAGGAAGGGTAAAAGTAGACTGAATGCTCTAGAAAGAAGATCTCTGAGACGTATGTGTATGAAACCATGCACGATCGTGTGAGAATTTGGAGATACCCAAAGAATGCAAAGCCTAAGTAAGCATAATGAGTAAGATTAAGAAAGGGAGGCTTAGATGGTTTTAGCATGTAGAGCGATTGAAATAAGAAATGAGGGTAAGGAGAATACGACGTGAATGTGAATGGTAGAAGAAGTCAGGGACGTCTGAGAAAGACATGGCACGATCAAGTGAAACTATTACTTGAGTCGAGCCATTGTTGTTGGCCTCGAATCAAGAGTCGGTATAACAGAAGGGTGTGTATCAGACGATGTATTTGTATATTTATTTATTAGGTATATTACTTTCCAGGGTATGTATTTTAATTAAAAAAATCGTAAAAAATTACAATCAATATTTTTTAACTGAGACGAAATATGTAATATATGTTTTTTGGTGTTTATTAAAACCCCCTAATTGAAAATAATACGTGTTTACGGAGAGAGATTATAATTATACATTTTGTATTTGTATAGTGATACATTGAAAATGTCTATTGTCTCGGTATAATTATTTCCCTCCATCAGTATTCTGGGCAGATAGGAATACAAGTGGTAGTTAGTCCCAGAATTGCTGCACTCAAAGAAATTCCGACTTCTAGTATTACTTAATGGAATCCAAATGCTTATTCAATCAAGCAATTCTGGGCTATCAAATGCATCATTAAGGTTGGGTTGTTTCGCAGAATTTGAAGAATTCATCAAATTTCAACGTTCTTTTTAAGGTTCTGTCAAAGTCCTATTCAAGTTATGTTATTATATCATTATAGGCTAGTTGCTTGACAGAACTCAAATAATAACAAAACTTGAAAATTAACTTTTAAATTTGAAGAATTGTTCAAATTCTCCGAAACAACCCGTACTTTTAAATTTATGTAGAAATATAAAGTCTGTGAAAATAATTGTTTGACAATTTAAACATTTTCATTTCATTTAAAAAAAGTGTGGTTGTTCAACAAATTTGCTGGATTACCCATTTTAAAACTTAGAGAACGTAAGAATTTATTTTGTATTCTATCAATGTGTTTCAGACTGAAAAATTGTAATTAAGTTGATTTGTAACAAAGGCAAAAGCTGATGAGTTGTTGCTAGTTGCTGTGAATGTTGAGATTTGTGAGTGAAGCAATGATTGTATTCTAAGACCTAGTTGTTTAGAGGTCGGTCTCTCCGTCTACTTCTGCGAGGAAAAAAGCGAGATGGTTAGTAAGTGTAGAATATTCTATTTACGTTTTTTCCCTATCGGCTAGCTCACACTGTATTTGCTTAATATAATTAAGGTATGCAGAGTATTGCCTTATCCATACATATTCAATATGTTGTTCTAACTGCCAAACATGATAATACGATAAGCCTCTGAACACCATGAAAAAATGCATTTAACTCTGTGTAAGCATCGTTATACGGACATTGCCTACAGATCTGCGTTGTAATTGTTGATAATGTAGATGTATCAAGGTAAAATTAGAAATATTTTTATTACGTAATAGCAGTTTATCTTCGTACGCATTGTATGTTTAATATCCATTCTACATGCGATGCACATTCCTGAGATGTTCAGTAAATAGTGGAATAAGAAGGTACAAAAGGCATTCTTTGATCTATAATTTACAATTTTTAAATATAGTTTTGGTTAACTTTTTACGAATAAAAATAGATTTGAAATATTATAAAGATTTTAAATATCTAAATATTATAAAACGAACTCGCTATCCGCGTCTGTCTGATTGTGCGTTTAGTTTTTCTAAACTACGCATCTAATTTTGATAGAGTTTTCATTATATTTAAGAAAATTTGTTCCGGAAGGTTTATATATATATAATACATGTGTATTATATTTATAGAGAGTTGAAAAAAGTCGATGTTATGCAATGATGTCCAACAAAAATAAAATTCGGGCGCTTACATTGCTAACGCTGGCTAAATCTGATGAGATAGATCAAAATAATGTACTATGGAATTGTTTATCTTAAAATGGTCTACAGGAAAGTACACGAAAAATATTAATTATTAAAAATACACCAGCATATTTTTTTTCAAATCACCGTTTTAACTGTCGCATGTCTGTCGGCATCTGAAAACCTCTTCCGTGGTTGAGGTAGTGGGGCGGGGAAGGAAATAGGGAAGAGGAAGGTGGGGAAGTACCTGGCTATTCAGATCTAGGTCACCAAACACGGCCAAAGCCATTTCAAGAAACTTTTTTTAAAATTTAATTAAAATCAAATTTAATAATATAATTACTATGTTCTGCAAGTATTTTTTGGTTTTTGTTATTGTTACAGCTGTTTCGGCTTTTAAGGCCATTTTCAAACTGTGGTTTATCCACGTTTAGACGACTTATTAATATGATTCTATTTTACCCCCTCCTAAATTTAAAATGATCAGTAAATTGGTTTAACCGGTAATAAATCATTTTAAATTTGGGAGGGGGTAAAATAGAATCATATTAATAAGTCGTCTAAACGTGGATAAACCACAGTTTGAAAATGGCCTTGAAAGCCGAAACAGTTGTAACAATAACAAAAGCCAAAAAATACTTGCAGAACTTAATAATTATATTATTAAATTTGATTTTAATTAAATTTAAAAAAATAAATTAAATGGAGTTCTACGAATTAAACACAAAAACAATAAATAAAAAATATTTCAAGCAACGTCTCAATTCTGAATGGTGTTCTTACACCAGTGCTAAATAAGGACCAAAATTTACTTGCGCATATCGTTATCAGAACACTGACCTACGGTTTGCTAGTATTATTTTAAATGAGTAAATTGTCGAATAGCAAAAAATAATAAAATCAAATTTTCTTGCCCACGCTGGGATTCGAACCCGCGACCTCCGGTTTGCTGGTCGAGACCCCTACCGCTTGACCACGGAGGCCGTAATATATATTTACAAACTTAACATGAATAATATTACAAAATTAAGGATGAAAATTAGGCGTTGAAGTGGGGGTGGAGGTGTGACTACGGATTAGTGAAGAGTGAATAGGAACATTTAAATATAATTAATAGGCGCAAAGTGATTCTGAGCTACTTCCAATATTTTTTTTTATCTTTTCGAAGCTCTTAGAAAGCAATCTTTAAAATAATAATAACTCCTTTCTGAACTGGAGTAAATGCATATTTCGAACCTTGGAAATATATAGGTATCAAAAATCAACAGAAGATATTCAAAAATGCATGAAGAATTCTGCGGAATTTTTAAAAAAGCTTTCACATATCATTATTTTGAGAGATTCGTAAGTACAGAAAAACAAAATAACGATCTTCAAAAAAAAAACCTCATGAAAAACGCATACCTTCAGGTTTGATGCACCATTCCCCCCAAAGTGTTTTTATCCCAAAAATTTCCCCTGCATCACAAAGGGTTGTAAGGTTCATTGTCATACCATCCCTTAATGGAGATGAGTCAATTGTTTTCTGAAACACTATTCTCAAAGCACAGCTTTTCAGTTTTTTTTATAGTTACTGTCTACTTTAACATACGCCTTTTCCTATTTTATACAATTAAATGTATTTAAAATTATGCCAATAAATCTATCATAACAAACTGTTTTCACTAATTTCACATTATCATACGGTGCAATTTCACCTGCTGCCTGGAGCAAGTGGGACTATGGCATCTGCGTTTAGTGATTATTTTGAAGTTGGAAAGAGGGCGGTGTAGAAAAGAGAAAGATTGGAAAGTAGAGAAATTTCTTTTCAGGTTTGATAACCGAACATGGCTTAAGCACAAACATGGCTTAACACATTCAAAAGGGTAGATCAGCCAGCTGGGAAAGGGATACAAACCAAGTTGCTCGGAGCGCGAGAGACGGCTTGACTTCTGTGATTTGTCAACAAATCAATATTAAAGTGTGCAGGTCACTCGCATTGTAATATAACTATTCAGTTCTCGAAAATAAAATCTGCTTACGAATCATTAATCTTTTTTAGAGTGGCCCGCAAATTGCTTGCTGGATAAAAAAACTTAACTACAAATCCCAGATCGGGTAAACAAAAGTTCGGAAACTTTTACAAATGTGTTATAATATATAGAACTCACTTATTTTTAATTTCGCTATACCAGACGCTCGTTTAAAAATGAACATTCAGATCCTTCTTAGAAAAGTCCCACAATGTACTGCACTGCAAACCTTTGCCTTACTTTGGGAAATTTAATTTTCTGGACAGGATCCGGTTATTTCAATACGCGCTCTTCGGCGGACAATATTCGACTGACGTCGTATTTTATTCAAAGCATTCTCGAACCCTCCTGGTGCCAAAAATATGGTCACGTGGTTTGCCTCCAGCTCGCTTAAATGATACCCTAATTTCATGTTTTGGCAAGATTATTAATCTGGATGTCCATACTTAAACAACGTTTAATAATTCTGATGGTGATCTCTCACTAGATTGGTTGATATTCGATACAAATCGTTAGAATTGTTAAATATTAAAATAAGCTTCGTTTTTAAAGTTAATTTATTGTCAGTCAACTATGAAACCACATTTTAAGGGTCGGTTGTATAAACCGGCTTCATAAGCGTTACGTTTGACGATTGGTCTAAATTTAATTACAAGCTGAAACGGGCTGAGAAACGGCGATCGGTGGGGACTAACGTGATAATCGATTCAATTCTCCAATTATATGTAACGGAAGTTGCAACACCCCAACCCAAGTCGTCTATGTTAAATTTTCTCATTTACCAAAAATCTTCCCTAAACTTCTCTGCACAACGAACTGATAAAAGATCCATCGAAATAATCTCACGTATTAAAAATTGAAATTCACCCCTCTTTATTTCGCCATCTTTATTTCAACCCTTGCATCGCGCGAGCCCCTGCATAATAGCGCCTGGGGGCGGGGGAACCACCCCACAACCTACCCAGGGGGAACTTGCCTAAGGGTTAACCTACCTGCCCCCGGGCAACCGCGCACACCTATATTACATGTCACCTAGTTTGGGGGGGGGGGATTGGTGTGTGTTACCCCCCTCGCCACTCGAATTATGCGCCACTGTGCACGGCTGAAACAAAGGCCCGGCTTGAGCGCCATTTTATGCAGCAGAAAGAAGCGAACAGTACTGGGAAAGAAAAGCTGTTCATAAGTCATAATCCCACAACATTTCTAAGCTGTTTTTTAAGTCGTAATTTTGCTTTGTGGGGTAAGTTTGTGACGAAGGATTATGCGTAGTATTTATAAGAACTTGATTTTACCTACGCTCTAATTTTCCACTTAATCTAACTCCTTTCCCTTCGAGATTCCTGCTGCTCGTTTGATTTTTTTGTACTCGAGTACCCGCCCAAGATGATAATTCGTAGATGATAATTTTCTTATTTTATTTATTTATTTTATTTGACTTGTTTGTAAGTTTCAAATTGACATAATACCATTACATTTTATTTTGCTCAATGTAATTCTTACAATCTATTTTGAATTTACTATTTGACGTAGTTTTTATTTTTTCCGGCAGGATGTTATAATATGCAGGGTGTCCGGCGGTAAAGTACACAAATTTCGGGAGGTGATTCTACATGATGGTAGAAGTAAAAAATAATAAACACTTTTCTAAAAATTTCATCTTTTAAGGGTAGTTTTCAGCTAAAAAACATTTATGTGGTTTAATAAATATTTTTCAATACAAAAATATGTTTGTATGGGAAAAAAGTTATATTTTTTTTACTTCTACCATCGTGTAGAATCAACCCGGACAATCTGTATTTCATCCCTTTGTAGAATAAACTGTTTTCCGTATTGGCTTTATCTTTTTTGGTGGTCTAATTTCATTGCAAGTCCTTGTGTTATGTCAGTGAATGTCTTTATTGTATACAATTTTGCTTAAAAAATATTTTGGTAACAGGTAGTTTTGACGTAATCTAGTTATCAACGAACAATCATTTATCCACCAACCATTATTCTTTCCCTTCCCTGATTCCATGCCGATATTCCCTTTTTATAATAATTCTTCCAAATACTCACAAATCCTATGCCTAATATGCCTTTCACAAATTCTCAGCTATAAAAATCCAAAAATAAAAATAAAACATTTACTGAGAGTAACATTTAATCAAATACAGTTTATTATATAACCGTTACTATTGTTTAGTTTCTCGATTCAGTACCTGGTCAATAAGAAATCCTGACAGAACTACAAATCATCCAGGATTTATTATGAACTCAAACCACACGTCATTCTGAACACTATAAATTATACAAATCAGCCACGGGAATACGAAATTATCGTACAGGTGTGAAATTCTAATACCGTTCTGACGTTTCAACTTTGTCCAAGTCCGTGTTTCGACTTTTGACTCCACAGCTTATTAAATGTCATCCATATGAACAGCGCCATCTTGCTGTGCACGTGACGTACACTTGAACACCATACACCATCTGTGAACGACTCTTGTAATCACCACGACGTGTTTTGAATAAGGTATGATTGAATATCTAAAAATAAAATACATGTTACTAAGGAAAAGTACCGGTATACCGCAAGGTTTCTGATTGGGACCACTTTAAAAATATTATGATATTTATTTTCTCTTGAGTTCATGGTATTTTCTTGTGTGTATAATTAATTTCATAACCCACATGAAGTGTTAAATGAGGTTATAAAGAGGTTGGAACAAAAGTAAACTTCATAAATTTCATTAATTCGTGAAATTATTTCCCCCAAAAAGTATTTTGTAAGAAAAACGAGTAAAATATAAGTTTATGCTTGGTTGTTTTGGTACATTGCGCAAATAGAACATAGGTACCTGTTGTATTAAAAAATGTTACATAATTTACAGAAAATATAATAAGTATTTAAACTAATTTTATACATAAGTTGTACCACAATTACAAAGCTAGGCTTGTGTGTATAGGGATGTGTCATTTTGTTATTTTTTATTCAATTTGTAAAATATTCATTTTATATTTTAATTGTGTTTTTTAACGTGAAGCTTAAAATTTTTGTTGTTATTTATATTTCGGATACTTTCTGGCAGAGAAAAAAAAAATAAAAAAATAATAATATAATATAATAATATAATAATATCTAATAATAATAATATCTAATAATAATAATAATATTATAATAATATATAATAATATCTTACAAATTTTACTCCAAGATATTCATAGTTGAATTGCCCAATTGTTTTTTTTAATATTCCATAGTTGGGAATATTGACGTTTGTCTGCGTAACCTATTATTTTTAAAAGGTGAATTTTTATTTATAATATTATATTTGTAATTTTGCATGATAAAAGTATAATAAAAGTAGTTTTCTGACTAAGTTTTCAAACAGAAGTTCTGATGAATACGTATATGGATTAAATAGAAATATATATTATATATAAATATATATATATATATATATATATATATATATATATATATATATTTACACATATAAATATATATATATATATATATATATATATATATATATATTTATATGTGGTTATATTAGTTATGTAGGTACTAAATTTGAAGTCTTTCCCACGGTTTGATTAACTTTGAAAGTATAATTTTCTTGCTTTACTCGATAGTCACTTTAAAAGGTTTTTAAGAAAAAGTATTTTTCTTTTAATATTACATATTATTTGTATTTATCCTTGTGTTTCATCAATAAAACTATACCTATTTACAAATAACCAAATAAAATACCCGTGTTACATACCACCATAGAATTTTCTCACCATAAATTCAGGTAATCGTTACGTAATTGAATATTAGTCTAGTAATTACTGAGAGAGAACCTTCGATAATAAATTAGAATACAATTGTAAGGATAATAACAATAACTTTATGTGTCACAGAAACCAAAGGGCATTCTGTCACGTACGCAATTAATAAATGAGACAACGAATCAATAAGACTTGATTTGTTAAGATTCAAAGCCAATAAAATTAGGGTAATCCCTGTACAAAACCACTTTACCTGTGGTTTTACGATTTATAAAACCACGTACTGAGAAGACTTGTATCTTAAACGGAATAATTATGCTGGGTGAATAATACATATATGAATTTGATTACATGGCAGACTTCAATCTAACAAATACAAATCGTAAATTGTTTACCATTTAAAGGCTTTGATGATGGTTTATTGTTCGACACATTCTTTGATAGTTGGCGGCTTCGATACAAAAATGCCAAATCAATTGATAAGGTTGATTTGTTTATCTATGTTTCTTAGCTTTAAATCTCTCTAAGCCAGGTCCATTGAATTTATAAATGTTCATCACATCATGTAGACAGCACAGCTCATAATGTGAAAAAATGTGTTTTAGCGAGAATCCGACCCCAAAACAACATATTTAAAGTCTAATCTGTGGAAAAGAAAGGACGTCGTTATTCCAAAAATATACTGCTTTTGGTCTAGATTTACTTAGAACCAAACATAATAATGTTGTGGCGAACTAGACAAAGATTTGAACACTTTAAACAGTGTAAATTTGACTTCACGCCTTTGAATATGGACGCGAAAATAAAATCTTAACTAATTAATAAGTAAGTTTTCTGATTAGATTTAAACATTCACAGCATATTAATTATAACTAACTAACTAACCATCACGCCGATTCCCAGTAAAGAGGACGGACTCGGTCTTGGCACACACTCCTTGCCTCATTCACATTCATACATCGTCTCATACATACTCTTCTTTATTCTGACTCTTGACAAGGCCCGGCTCAAGTATCTGATTCACTTGATCGTGCCATGCCTTCCTCGAGAAATTCACATTTACGTCATATATTCTCCTTACATTCGCTCTGCATGCCAAAATCATCTGAGCGTCCCTTAAAAATAATAGTTAAAGACTAATTTCGGTTGTGATTCTGTCTGTTCAATGAACTCTAGAACTTGGATTTTCTTTGAATTTAAGTAACAATTTAAAAATTGTAACCGATTGTGGGAAGAAGGTAAAAAAATATTTTATTTTTATTAATAAGTCTATATTTGAAATGCGTATTTCTTTAATTAAAATTTTTGCAGCTTAATAACGGTGTTTATTCGAAAAGGAAAATACATCTACTTGAATTTCACACGAATGCAAATCTTGAAATAGGAAATTAACCCGACACGCGATCGAGCTGAAACTCGACAGATAGACTCATTGTCGATGACGATGCATTCTAATAACTTTTTATGGCAATCACGCATACACACGTGGATATATTAGCATTTCTCTGAAATATAATTACATGCACGAGTCGGTCCTACCCAATAGGGTGTATCGATTTTTAACTTTTTTTTTGTTTTCAAATTCCAAGTTGAAAAAAAGTTGCTACTAGGTACCACAACTTACCACAAAAAATTTTGGATTTTTAAAAAAATGTTTAGGTCTCCCGCACAAGGCCTAAAGTTTTAATTTTGTTCAAAAAATATCAAATTTTGTTAAAATTTAAAAAAATAAAATCGTAATTTTTGCGTTTATTCCAAGTTAAAAAAACAGTAATATTAGGGCATAAAAATAAGTAAGAAACGATTTTTTTATAAAAAATGGATTTTAGGTCTCCCGCACAAGCCCTAAAGTTTGTTAATTTTGATGAAATTTTGTAATTTTGTGTACATATATGAACCATGTTTTTTTTAAGTTTAAGCCACCGGAATTAATTGTACTTTTCTTATAGAAGGCATAAAATGAGACAATATATATATACATAATTCATATATACATATATTAAAAATATATACCACATGTATACTATATATATATAATATGTTTTTTACCTGAAAAAAGATAGTTGGACGGTGTAAATTGTATGAGAAAGGTGTTGAAAGAAACTAATGTTATTTGCTATTACTGTTGTTTATTACAATAGTATAAAAGATTATAACATGTCATAAAATGTAGTAGGTATAATAACTAAGTACAAAATGTTGCTGATTACTTTCCATACGACATGAGTGGGAGTTTTCTTTTTCTACTGCAAAATTACTTACTTGTTTAAGTATTCGTCCTTTCATCTTGGCTTCAAAACCTTAAATCAAAGTTATGTATAGTATTTACATAGGCCTAGTGAAAATTTTATAAATGTTATTACAGTTCCCAAATGAAATTTCAATTTAATATGTAAGACGTTATTTAGAAACATTATAAATACAAAATAGTCGAAAAAAAACTTACTTAAATTCTAATCCTTTGCAGAGGTTTTGTACTGGCTCTTGGTCTCGAACGTATTTAGAACTTTACGGTCTACCAGTCTGGCACGGATAAAATCATCTCTTTCGATCAGCCCACATACTTGCTTCGAAGCTTCTGTGACTTCGTTGACAATTCGTTCCACCGCTTGAGTGTGAGAAGGAATTCTAAATTCAACCCTTCTACTTTTGCCAGTTTCCGCAATTGACTCCAACTCTTCTAGGCTCATATCAGTAACAAGAGTGGGTTCGGTTACTGAAGTGGATTGCCAGTCAATCATATCTTTAAAGTCTTCGGCATCAAAATTGATCTGAGGGGGTTTAAATACCCTTACCCCTTTCCTTTCGGTTGCGCAAGCTTTCTGGATTCTCTTATAAGCCAAGGCTCTGATATGTTTTCGTTCATCGAACAGCATAGCTATCAAACATGCTCTGGGTGAGTCATGAAAGCATTTCTCTGTAACGTTGTATGGACGACTTTTTTTAGCACATCTTCCAAGTAATTGCTGAAAAGAAACATTAAAAAAAAATGAATGGAAGCTTGCGGGATTTAGGGATTGCACTTAATTGAGAACCATGATGGTATGTAGACCTTCATTATGAACTCTGCAAGCTTTGTTAGCTGAGGGGTCGGATCATCGGTGGCAACATACAAACGAAGGACTCGATTTGCCAGAGTAAGCCACCCTGGCGTGCGAGATGTTGCTGGGGTTTCGTTTGGCCAACTCTTCTTTATGGAAAGTAATCAGCAACATTTTATACTTAGTTATTATACTACATTTTATGACATATTAAAACCTTTTATACTTTTGTAATAAACAACAGTAATAGCAAATAACATTAGTTTCTTTCAACACCTTTCTCATACAATTTACACCGTCCAACTATCTTTTTTCAAGTAAAAAACATATTATATATTATATAGTATATATGTGGTATATATATTTAATATATGTATATATGAATTATGTATATATATATTGTCTCATTTTATGCCTTCTATAAGAAAAGTACAATTAATTCCGGAGGCTTAAACTTAAAAAAAACATGGTTCATATATGTACACAAAATTACAAAATTTCATCAAAATTAACAAACTTTAGGGCTTGTGCGGGAGACCTAAAATCCATTTTTTATTTAAAAAAATCGTTCCTTACTTATTTTTATGCCCTAATATTACTGTTTTTTAACTTGGAATAAACACAAAAGTTACGATTTTTTTTTTTTAAATTTTAAAAAAATTTGATATTTTTTGAAAAAAATTAAAACTTTAGGCCTTGTGCGGGAGACCTAAACATTTTTTAAAAAATCCAAAATTTTTTGTGGTAAGTTGTGGTATCTAGTAGCAACTTTTTTTCAACTTGGAATTTGAAAACAAAAAAAAAGTTAAAAATCGATACACCCTACTACCCAATCAGGATTTGGTTCAGTTGTAAGCGCGGTTGACTTCAGTCTCTGGGGAGAAAGGTTCAGTCGTCATTCAAACTAGTAAAAATATTTGTATTTATTTTTAAATACGTCAATTAGTAAAAAATGACGTGCTATAATAAAAAATCCAACAATTATAATATCCCATGATTTTTCACGGGTCTGCACTATTATACAACATTATTATTATTATGATACGATATTATCATACCCCCATAATTATCGCTCCGATATACCAATAAGCTTACAAGAAATTTAAATGTTTTATGATATCACTCTCCATTCTATATAGTTCCTTTTACTTTTTCTTATGTTTTATTTGCTTTATCAAACTTACATTTTATATTTTATTTTATTTGTACTTAATTGTATCTCTGTATATAACATTGTAGTTATATTTTATGGAATGTGTGGGATTGCACTAACCTCCCCACATTCTGGAATAAACAATTATTATTATTATTATTATTATTACTCTCCGTGAAGGATGTTTTGTGTTTTTTTAATAGGTAAATATTTAAATACCTGATTTATTTACCAACGATTCTTCCCTTTTCACATAATTGTTCTATATTTTTAATACATTCAACGTCATTTGCAACCATGAGTAAAATGTTAAATATTACTTACAACAATTTGAATCCTAGAAGACACAGTTTTTAACCCGTCGTCCCACAGGTCGATAAGCAATCGACATAAACTGAATGCTGCAAGACCATGCGCAGAAAATTAAGTTCCATTTGGTGAGGTAACAGTCTGCATGGCAGTTCAGTGTGGAAATTTTCTGTTCAGGGTCTTACAGCATTTAATTTATGTCGATAGCTTACCGACCAGTGGGACAACGGGCTTTGTAACCTATTAAGATGAACAAGGCAGTAAAAATCCCTGAAACAAGCAAATATTGGTCTTTAAAGTGCGTCCGGAATATTCCCTAATGTTCTCTTCGTGGTTTTTTTCTGTTCTCTTCATTGGTTGAATAGGATCTGGATCGAGGTACAGCATCAATCAGCTCAGGTTTCTAATAAATCCAATCAAATCTTTCCTCCAACTCTCGAGTGCATGTTTCCTCATCTAATGCCCATCTATATCTGTCGTTTCAATAATTCGCTTCAACTAATTGGCACTTTTTTTCCCGCCTCATTTTTTCACCGGACAAGCGACATATCGACATCCCCCTCGCATTGATTGGACGAATCTGCCGGCAGACAGGGACGGCAGGTGATGTATGGGGATGTGGTGTGCCGAATTAAAACGCCGGGCGCGAAACAGATAGGTCGTAAATTACTCGACAAGAGCGTGAAACTTTTCCTCGAGTCTTACTTGGCGAAACCGGGCTGTTGCGTCTGCCATGATGGTGGAATTTTTTTTTCATAAAGATCTTAACTTACTCTCACTGTCACCCTGACGAGAACAGCGTTTTGTGTTGTTTTAAATGACTTTAGCCGTGTTTAGTGACCAGATCCGAAAAGCCATACACTTTCCAAGCTTCCTTTTTCCGTATCTCTTTCAACCTCACAACATTCCGCTGTATGCATTGTGCATTGTATTTTACCTTAACGTGATTATTTCACATTAGTCTTATTTGCCCAGATACATTGGGACTATGGTATCCCCAATTTTGTGAAGCCGAAGGATATGATGGGAAGGAAATGAGTAAGAGGAAGGTTGGAAATGCATGGTCACTAAACACAGCTTATGCCATTTTACACAACGTTTGCTAGTTTACCAGTTGAATAGCGTTTGATTTCACCAGATCAGAAAAGTTAGGTTAGGTTCCACTTCTCCGCTTCCTTTCAGCTTAAATGGAGATGGCATAGTCGCCTTAGCTTCAGAAACATTTTTGCATCCCATAAAAATGTACCCTAACCTCCTACGCAATTTCATTCAGCTGTCGTATAACCTCCTTGGTCATCTCCACTTCCTTCCGCTTCAAATCAGCCGTATCCAAACAATTTCCAGCGTTGTCAGATATTCTCCAGGGGTCAAACCTTGGTCCTCTGTTGTTCCTCATACTTAAAAACGACATCCAGGTCTGCGTTTACATGCTAGAAAAGTTCAGGCGTGGTCGTCCTCACGACTAGCTCAAGATACCACACGGAAAAACCGATATTCTAGCACAATAAAACATGACAAGAGGAATGGGCTATTGAATGAAATATCTATAATGGTAATTGATAAGAAGAGTGATTAATTGGTTGAAGAGTGTTGAGAATGTTAAAATAAGAAATCTTGTATTGTAAATGGACGATTAATCTGTCGTGCAATAATAAAAATAAAATAAAAATGGGGGTGTCTTAGCCCAATGGCTTCTAGCAGCTACATCTCTTGCATAGTATCACATCAAAATGTATCTTAACCTCCCTCGCATTGGCTGTTATCTAAGTCCAGTGGCGTCACTCGAGCGGGCGCTCAGCGGGGCTCCGAACCTGAGCCCGCACAAACAACGCCGCCGCGCTCACCAGCTCAGCACTCGCGCTCGTTGGTCGCTTTGAGCAGCCCGCCACACATAAATCTGCGGGCCCGCGAAGGCCGCGGGATGGCTTGATTGATATTTTACTCGCTTGTCAGCGGCCAGAGGCGCAGCGGTGGATCTGATTGGGCCTGATCCGTCTTTAATAAAGGGAATTAATCAAAACATGTATACAAATATTATATTTGAATTGGTTGCCTCTTATCTTGAAGGAATACTCCTTGGAGCTTATAATTTTGACCTACAAACTCTGGAGTATTTTCAATTCTCATCTTATTTTCTTCTCCCCTTGTGCTATTCGAGTGGGGAACCCATCGCTTTGACAAGGCGCCTCCAGGCGTACCTGCACGGAGAAAAGTGAGTATTGCTAATGTATTAAAAATCTCTTCAAATCATTGGTAATCCGGTTAAAAACGGGGTTACCTACAAGTTTATCGGGAAGTATATTAATTCATTCGTTAAGGGCGTGCAATCGCGTTAGTAATATTGAATATTAGCCATTTTTCTCCATGTTGCTTACATAGCCTCTACTCAACATCCTCGGTGTTGATAAACCCAACTTTGCCAAGAGAAGTTCGTTGGACTGCATTCAGTATTTTCTGTGGAAGTCGGCCTTCTGAAAAATATAATATTATTGGAAGGTCTTTACGGCTTGCCTGAATTTTTGACACATCGGGTCCAATTTTAAAAATAACCATCAACATTATTTTCCCATAACGTACTTTACACATCTCCGATCGTTGAGCTTCTCTTTCGATCAAATTTTTTGACTCGTCAAAAATTTCACTTTCTAATATCAAAGACAAAATATTCCCTGGTTACGAATAACCTCACAACACTTGGGTTCTGTCTGCTACCATCATTATAGGGGGAAAATGTTGCTTGTACAATAATGGAGGACTGAGCTGAGAGGTTTGAACCCACGACGCCTGAGTTGGGATGGACTGCTCGACTAAAATTTGAATTAGTTGCATGGAGAGAAATGCTCCTGTTAAAAAATGACAACATGCTTGATTCCTGATGAAATATTAGTCATTTAGAATATATCGAGAACACGTGTTCTTTTCATGACGGAATGCTTCAATATAACTATGTCAGTATCAATATCAGTATTTGGGTTCCATGATAACTCAACACAGTGACAATTCAACACACTTTTAAAAAGTAATATAAAGTCAATAGAAACGATGATTTTTTTTAACTTAACCTAACCTGCTTAACCCAGTTAATAAAGTTTTTGTTTCATCACTTTCCATAACTTTATATAACTTTTTAAAGATGTGATGAATTATCATTGTGATGATTTAACCGGTCACCCAGTATTTGTATGAACACGTGTTCCGCCGTTCGAATAAAACGTTTACTTTCGACTGATACTTTGTTACGAACTCTTTCAACTCGATCGTTATAACAGGCAAACGAATAGTTTGACCAGATTTTTAATAAATTAACAGTATTTCATGTCAGTAAGTTTTCTCTGTGTGCCCTTCAACTCGAAAGAAGAGCGTCATTGGGTTGAAGAGCCTAATTCTTGACCTACAAACTTCGGAGTGCTTTCTCGTTGAGAAAACAGCTGTGTAAAATTTGGCTTGGTTACTAACTATTATAATTCGGGACGTTCTCCTATAAAAGCAAAAAAATACACTGTGTCTAAACACGATCGTCTGCGATGCAAATGTTGGTTTGGTATTAAAATTCGTATCACATCATTTTCAAGCGATTCACGGTTTTTTGAGTAGGCTAAGGCTCCGTTATGTTTATATGTTTTATTAAATTAAAACCTTCAATGAATTGTTTTATTTCAGATTGGCAGCTTTATATTAATAGTGATTGACTTTGTTGATTTGTTTGAAGTTTCGCATAAACAATAGAAAAAAGTTTTGGCAAGGTTCTGCCAATGAAAGCATAGATTAATTAATACCAAATGTACGCTTATAAGTAGGCAAATTAATTTGTTTAAGTATGGGGTTCACGTTGGAAGCATCTTTTTTTATGGGAGCCAGTGAGACTACGGCATCCTCGGTTCCATGCCAACTCAGGACTGTGGCAAATCAACACAATTTAGAAAAATGATATGAAGTCAATAAAATTGATGAAAAAAGGCCTATAAACCTAATCTAACAACAACAATAATAATAATACTGATTGGATCATTTCTATAGCGCAGTTTTCGTGAGAAAACCTTAAGGGCGCTTAACAACTTAATGTATACATTCACCCTATTCTCTTTCATATAGACTTATACTTATAACTACGATTTATTACTATTGGGTTATAACGATACATCATAGGTTACAACTAATATTAATAGCTATTGAATTACAACTAAGACTTATAACTAGTGACTTAAAACTATACATATCTTCATGACTGAGTGTCTATTTACACAATACTTCTATAAGATGACTTATAACTAGTGACTTGAAACTATACATATCTTCAGGACTGAGTGTGTATTTACACAATATTTTTATAAGATGACTTACAACTAAGATTTATAACTAGTGACTTAAAACTATACATATCTTAATGACCGAGTGTGTATTTACACAATACGATGATTACACAATATTTACACAATACGATGAATACGATTTACACTATAAGATGACTTACAACTAAGGCTTAAAACTAGAGATTGACGACTAACATACTTACTTACGGAGAACAGTGAGTATTGCTAATTTATGAAGAATCTCTTCAAATTATTAGTAATCCGGTTTAAAACAGGATTGTAGGCTGTTTCCTGATAAACTTTTAGTAAATTCTCAATAAATATATAGGAACACGTGTTCATGCACCTGCATTTGCTTTGATAATATATAATGACGAAATGCGAAATATACTGATTTTTATGAATACATATGTTTAGCCATCGTGATAAGATGTACGCATTTTACTAAAAGTTTATCAGAAAACCTATTAATTCATTCGTTAAGAGCCTACTATCCCGTTTATAACCGGATTATCAATAATTTGAAGATATTCTTAATAAATTAGCAATCCTCATTTTTCTCCGTGTACTTTTACAAATACGTATTGTTATTACTACTGCCCATTTTTTCAATGGTAAGCAGATAGATCTAAACGAAAATTTGAAACAGAAAAATCAGAAAACGATTAGTTTAGGAATCGCTAATATTTTCTTAAATAATTCAATTTTACAATTTGAGGTTTTATTCATTAAGTTATTCCAAAAATAAAATAGTTCTATTTAACCGAGTATTTTCATCAGTTGTTCAATGTAACCAAGTATTTTCATCACTTGTATCACTTTTCAAGAGTGTGTTGAAGTGTGTTGAATTGCAACTATCCTAGGTTGCCAGGTTACCAAAGGACTTACGTACCCTCGATGTTGGAAATACGTTGAGATATGAATAGGGGAGAATTAGCAGAAAGGGGTGGAGAAATTGTAACCACGAAAGGCATATGTAGATAAAAGTAATGCCACATAATTTCGTTCCAGCATACATTCCTTTATACTTTTTGCAAGTCATTGAAATTCGAATATTTGATTACATACTGTTCTTGTCCCGCTTGTCTGTCTCAAGTATTTGATTCTATTGATCTTGCCGTGTCTTCCTAGAGCGCCGACAATGTCTTCATCCATTTGCTTGAGTGTCTATCCTGACACTCCTATTTCGTTCATCCGTTCTACGTGCCCAAACCATCTAAGCGTTGCATCTTTATCGCTTGAATATTTGGATGCAGGATGCAGGATGCAGGATATGCAGCGATGAGTATAAATCCCAACTGAAGTCTGTTGGAGTAACGTTCGCCTTCTGCTTTGGGGTCTTTAACCTCAAAACATATAATTCTTATAAAATAAGTGAAAGTAAAGAAAAAAGATTTTGCATAATTTTTTTTATTTTTTTAAAGTAAAGCATATAATCCAACGATAATAAGAATCACACAGTTTCGACCGATTTAAATCATTCTAAAAAAGTTTTTCATTAAATCTTTAAGCTTTTAAGTTCCCTAAAAAATATGTGTTATTTTTTAAGATAATATCTGTACATCTGTTATACCGAAACGTTAATTATATGAAATTCCCTCGATTGAAAAAAATTGCAAAGTAAGGTCCGAAAATTATTAAAAACACGTTTTGTTCTGTTATTTGATATTTTATAAATGCAACTAAACTATTTTTGCTCTATTTCAAACGAGGCGTGTTTTTTTAAAAATATTTTCGCATAATTATTATCGTTTTTTAATATAAGTGCGCTCCCTCTAACATTCGTATTTACATATCTCCATTTCAATCCATCTTTGAACGCTTACGCTTACGCATACTTGTATCTCTAACTTTTTATATCCATCTAGAGTTTTTGTTAATTGTATATTTTCTGATGTCACTGTTTATAATTTACTGTATATGGTATATTTTATACCGTTGATATTAAAATAAAAGACAGTTTGGAAGCGGGAATGAAAAATATCCCTTATATCAATATTTTGTACTAGTAGTCATAGCAGAGCTGTTGTTGGCAGGATCTTAAAGTGTTTTTACAGTGTCCACCATGTTAAAATAATTGTTATTCCGTACCGCGTGTGTATTGGTTGAAGTCTCAATCAATTTACCTGTAACTCTAGTGGAATTAATGTCACTTTGCTTGTGTACCTATACGGGGAACATGTGCTGACGGTGTTACTGAATTGTCGGCTACAGTGAAAAAATAAAACGATAGAAGTGTACTGTGGGCCAGAATTGTTGTATTTATGTTTAGTCGCTTTCTCACTTTCCCACTTTTTGTCAACTTATGGCGAAAAAACTTATAAAACATTTTATTTCTCTAAAAATATTAAAAGCATACTCGACTTAAATGTATGAAAATTGTGTGGGTACTATTCTCTTTGCTAATCGATCATGGAGTATGGAATAGTCGTTTGTGGAGGTGAAACAGTCAGTCGTAGATTCATTGTCGGAAGCAAAAATTAATTAAAGTTATACTCAAAGTCCCCATGGTAACAAACAGTGTAGATATATTCTATAAATTTACACAAAATTCACTTTAACTCATGTTTTTAAAAACAAAACGATTGACTTTTACTAAAATACACAAAACACGCGGTTTAAAACCAACGAATCTTACAAATACAAAATTTGGACAAAGTAATTCCTAATACCTACATTGCGATTAAAATATACAATGATCTACCTGACAAAACAAGACAATTAAAAAATATACAATGATTTACCTGAAAAAATAAGATAATTAAAAAATATGCAATGATTCACCTGACAATAACAAAACACATACAATGATCTACCAGACAAAACAATACAATTTCAAAAATACACAATGATCTACCTGACAAAACAAGACAATTAAAAAATATGCAATGATTCACCTGACAATAACAAAACATATACAATGATCTACCTGACAAAACGATACAATTTCAAAAATATACAATGATCTATCTGACAAAACAAGATAATTAAAAAATCTAAGCAAAAAATGTCCACTTTGAAATGAACTTTAAGGTACCTAGCCTGTCTGTATCTGTACTGGATATGGTGAAAAAGACTCCTCCAATGCTTGCGGTCCTGCGCTGCATGGAGAGCCAAGAACACCATTCCGGACTCCTGTTATCTTAAATATCTTTGAATACTTCGGTGATCTTTCCCTGTATCTCCGGTCTCCAATCCCGTTTTTAACCGAACTTACAAACAATTTGAAGAGATTCTTAACAAATTGTCAGTAGTCTCTCCGTGTTGAGTCATTGACATAATATTATTTTGTCGAAGATTTCGATTAATGAAAAGTTTGTTTTAAAAAAATCAGATGAATCTAATGCGGCCGTGTCATTTAAAAATAAATTTATCCAATCGTGAATTTTTAGTAGGAACCTACATAAAAAAAAAGAAAACTGATGAAATTTTGTATTTTCCAGAAAACTACGTTACGATTAAAAAAACGTATTTACGTACGAATAGAACAGAGCCAGAATGGAACGTTCACAAAATTTGAAAATCAACTTCGAAATTTAATGACTTGTACAAATTATCTGAAACAACCCATCAGTGTGCGATTTGTTTTCATATATATTACCCAATTATTATTCTCGGAAAATATATTTCTGATTAGGTTATATAGTTAAACAATGTAATCTGTCTTTCAAGAAGGATTTCTATCGACTACATCAGAGGAATCCATTTAATAAATTAACAAAAAGAAGAAAGCATTATTAGTGTAAAATTAACATACTTTTTGTTACCTTTTAACGTAATTTGTATCACTCTACAAACGACATAATAATATTTTATAATGCTTTATACTTCCTTGTGCTTATTTGTTAAACGTGATTAGGCAAACTTATGGTCAGTAAATAAGTACCTAAGTCTGTATTTAACAAAATCGTAGGTACATCTTCGTCATGAGAAGATATCTGCAAATTCTGCACATAATAACAATTCAATTCATAATTATTACACTGTCCAAACAGATCATGTGATACCCGCCTTGTCTTGTCTGTACGGTGCTTCTGGAACGATCGGGGTGCGTATCACGTGACCCGCTAGACTGTAGCCAGTGGCAACGTGTGGTGGAATTTTTTTGTTGTTTGTTTTAAATTTGAAAAAAATTCATCCTCCGATTTTTCATGATACAATTTTTATTCTAAGTATGCTCAAGAATCGTTGGTAAAATCCTTCGGGTACGTGCAGATACATCTTGTATAGAAGACATAATTCAACTATGTTTAATTGTTTTTGTTGTATTTTGGGGAAAAAAACTAAAACCGAGTAATTCCGTCCATTTGTCCGAATAAAAACTCTATTCTTTCAAGAAGGGCAGAATATACAATTAGTCCAAAGTGGTCCAAAGAAACGTCACTATCAATATATTCATGCATATCATAATATTGAAAAGCTCAGTTAAAGTTCACCCAGTCAAAGTTAGTCGACTAGTAAGGCTTGCTTGAATAGTAAAGTAGATTTTCCGACCCAGAAACGGAAAGTACAAACAAATTTACGTCGAGTTCAAAAAAGTTAAAACTATTCGTATTGCGCATGTACGGGCGCAAACAAATAATATTACTTATTGTATAAAGTTGTTAATTCAAAATTTGACTGTCCTGAAGCAAAAAAATTGCTATAATATTAACTTGCCAAAGAAAATTCTAATTTTATTGCCTTTGGTAATTCACCAAATATCTTAATTTCTCCGTACATTAAGGACTATTGACTCTTGATTTTTTTCTGAAGCGGAGTCTTTTTTCATTTCCTCGTCTCATGTTTTAATTTTTTCTTAGAAATTCAATTGATATATGGGCATTTTTTTTGTAGATTAAACATATAGTATTGAGGTAAATAATTTGTTTAAATGACAAGATATTTAACAAAAGATGTATTGACATTAGTTGGCACAACTATATAGGTGCCTAAAAGTACAACAATGTTTTTTAACCCCTAACAAAAATCTTTGTAAAATCCATCTAAATAATTAAGATTCACCTGTCGTGCACATCCTCAAACCGTTTTCTCACGCGGGTTTTTCAGAAGAAAGAAACTAAATCAATAAACCCACTTTATAAGTGGACAAGAGTACCACACGTAACATCTAGATGCTTTATTGATTAATTCTTACCTGTCCTCAGCGCGTACTTTACGTCGTGGTGCCTTGTATTGGACGTAAAACAGTCAGTCGGGGGAGTCAGGTGCCCATTCTCACGTTGGGTGTATTTTGGGTAAGTGGGCGGTTGACACCCCCTGAATAATAACCATCAAGGATGCAGGATGTGTTAAGAGTGATTTGTGTTTTACGTCAAATTAGTAGCAAAAGCGTTTAACTTCGATAGAACGTTCCTACCTTAGATTTTACCCCGAGTCAAAAAAAATTGTTCTAGATGTAAAGTTTTTATTAGATGATCTCCACAGCCGGTCTCGGTTTCAGATCCGGTAATCGATATATACATTTTTGCAGCGTGCTATTTTTCATTTAATTATTCTTTATTAATTTCTATTAACGTTGTATGGTTTACATAATAAGTACCAGCAATTTAAAAAAAATATTAATAATCAGTAACTGAATGGGTTAGAAGTAGTGTTTTGTAAACACGTCAATAGGAGAACCTCTGCTGAGGAGTTCGAATGTTTATTAATTTATTTATTCATACTAGATTATACAGATAATCTCACATGGAGAACGAGCATTGGTGATTTATTAAAATCAGGTTATAAACGAATACAGGGTTTTCCAATAAGAGGTGTTATTTTGAATAGCCCGCATTTGAAGCTGTCATTTTTAGACATTTGACAAGTAGAAACTACGCCATTAATAAAAATGGAACGATACACGCTTCAACAACGCATTGAAATTATTAAAATTCACTTGAGTGAATCAAATGCAAATCATCTTCAGTGATGAGGCCCATTTCCACCTCAGTGGCTTCGTCAACAAGGAAAATTGTCGCATCTGGGGCTCGAAAAACCCAAGAGTTATTGTTGAAAAATATCTCTATCCTCAAAGTGTGACTGTTTGGTGTGGTTTATGCTCCGGCGGAGTCATTGGATCTTACTTTTTCGAAAATGAGGCTGGAGCAACAGTTACGGTGAATGGATTGCGCTATCGAGAGATGATTAATGATTTTTTATGGCCGGAATCGGATGGTATTGATCTGGACAACGTTTACTTTCAACAAAACGGCGCTACGTGCCACACAAGCAACGAAACCATTGATCTTTTACGGGAAAAATATCAAAATAACACCTCTTATTGGAAAACCTGTATATCGGAATTCGTGTTCATACACTTTGCCCAAATAGTATATAATTACGAAATACAAAAATCTAACACTTTTTATGAACACGTGTTCCGACATCGCCATAATATATTCATTTTTTTACTAAAAATTTAATAGGAAACCTATTAATTCATTCGTTAAGTGCCTGCTATCCCGTTTTCAACCGGATTAAAACTTCAAAAATACGGTCACTTCACCTTTCTTAAGATGACATTTGTTTTGTCATTGACCCGGTCTGCTTTGAATATGCCTCGAAATTCAGCCAATTTCGTATTTGTTTTGATAAATCAATAATTGGATTAATATTTCTCTGATAGTGCTGCCAATAGGTACTTCTTACATTTTCATTGCGCGAACGATCGATATTGGTCAAATCAAATCCATTATACGACAGTAATACGTCCTTAATCCCGGGGGTCGGGCGGTTTAAAAATCTGTCAGTCACTAATACTGCAGTATTACGGCCGGTATACGCACGCGCGTGATTATGAGTAAAGTTTTCTACTAACCTGTTCTTATCCCTCAGTATTATCGATTATGAGTAAGAAAGATTAAATATACGATCATCCACAGTCCCACTGGCGCCGAGAAGTTAGAACTATTAAAAACATAAAAAGTTCAATGTCTGTTTTTAATGTAGAAAACTTTGCAATGTAAAGTGTCGTTTTTATTGGTTTTACCATCACCGTGTGCAATCACCTCGCTCAATTACCAATTCAAATTATTCCCAAAACAATATTTAACGACAACGATTTCATTAGGTTCTTACACCGCCATGTAATCGTCTGGCCCAATAATAAACATGATTAATATGCGGGCGGAGAACGAACAAACATAAGAACGTGTCACTTAGAATGGCTTTGTATGGATACGTGGTCGGGTTCAGACCGTATGCGCGTGTTACACCGTCTCATCATAAAATGGACATTAAACATTTGCTTTAGGATGACCGGATCGAGTGTAGAATCACAAATAATCTATTAAAATATGAGGAGCTGTTCAAAATCATGAGAAGAGATTAGATAAACGTTATTTTACCTTCAAAATAATAAATAATATTTTTATGGCGGAATGACTTATTGAGTAAAACCTCAAAGTTAAAGGGTGATTGAATAACTCATTAAAATTACAGTTTAACACACCCTTAAAAAGTGGTTTAAAGTCAGGAAAAGTGATTGAAATTGTTTACGTAGGTTAGTTTCATACGTTATTTTTCATCGCTTTTAATGATTTTTTTTATTTTTTTATTAGTGTCTATTTAATTACAGGTTTGATGAGAGTTACAATATATGATAATCTATAATATTTCATCTGTTTGTTCTTAGTCCTCCTCACTAGGTAGTCCTGTGCTGAGGCGGACTGGTAGATTTCTTTGATTTCATATCACTTTTCAAAGGTGTGCTGAATTGTCAATGTATTGAAACCGAAGTTCTGACCTTGACAAGGTAGTGTTTTGACCACTGCGCTAATTGAGTTCAATTCCCTGATACGACTAAATCTTTTGCTGCCTTTTCACATTTTTCTGTTAAGAGTGCTTAATATTGTCTTAACACGCCTATATTCCAAGATTCAGCTGGTTAATATTGTCTTAACACGCATATATTCCAAGATTCAGCTGGTTAATATTATCTTAACACGCATATATGCCAATATTCAGCTGGTTAATATTGTCTTAACACGCATATATGCCAATATTCAGCTGGTTAATATTGTCTTAACACGCATATATTCCAAGATTCAGCTGGTTAATATTGTCTTAACACGCATATATTCCAAGATTCAGCTGGTTAATATTGTCTTAACACGCATATATTCCAAGATTCGGCTGGTTAATATTGTCTTAACACGCATATATTACAAGATTCAGCCAGTAAATGCGACGGGCCTTGATAATAAATAAAACGAAATATAACATTCTTCTGCAATACATACGCAACCAACTATCAGACACACTCACTAACCAGTAAGATGCATGATCTGGGCAACAAGTTTGGGGGTACTATTGACTCTATTTATATAATTAAGTGTAATCTATACAAGCACTTTGCTGAATCTTACAAATTACAGTAGCGTTGGTAATGTAGTGTTAATGATTTGTCTTATATGTAGTATTGTTCTAATTTCTATATTATTTTATGTTACTGTTACATATTTTACTGATTTTGTTTTATATTCACTTTATCAGTTAACTGTTATAATATAATTTTTTTTGTATAGTTGTTGATGGCTCCCGAGATATATTCTGTTTTTAAAATCGATGTAAAAGCCAAGCTGGGCGTAAGACCAAATAAAATAAAATAATATAAACGCGTTTCATATTTTACACAACTGATAAACAACCGTTTGCCATACGTAAATGGCTATTAGTAAAAAAAAATATTAGTAAAGGGTACGTATATAAATATCTCATTAACAAGGATAGGTTGACAATGTAGACATCAAAAGCGTATGGTTCACAAAGGTTTGAAAAACTGTGTATACCCCGAGGAAAACGAACGTAAAAGGGAGATTAAAGGATCAAGCTAATTGCTGATAATTAGTGTCCTTTACATTAATTATTATTAGGGATATGAAAATTTTGCATTATTTTTTGTGAAATGATGTGTTATTTTTGTTATTTGTTTTTGGGGTGTTATGCCGTGTTGTGCTAACTCCTTCTTTAGCCAACGTTTCAGACAGCATTGCAGTGTCCATAATCAGGGCAGATGTGTTATTTGATACAGATGTTTTCTACACGGCATAAAACCCCAAAAACAAATAACAAAAATACTTTTGGCCGTGAAAATCTTATATCATATTTAATGATGCGTTATATTTTACGAAATTTGTGTTTGAACAAAAAATATTTAGAATGTATAATAACATAGTTTTCTTTTTTATATATTAATGTATATCGTGTGAAAAATACGAAAATTCGCGTTATTAACCGAAAATCGCGGTCTTTGCGTTATTCGCGTAAAACTTACGAATTTCGCGCAGAAAATCAGGTTCATTGCGAACACGAAATTTCAGGTCCCTAGTTATTATAATGAACGAACTTTACCTTTATGGATGGTTCCCATTTGTCGTTAATCTGTTGTTAATTGGTCAAAATTATATTTGTCATTTTTAGATCAAGTCCAAATTTTCATCAAACACCAAATTTTAAGGTGGAAGTAAAATTATTTTAAAATATTTGATCTCGAAACCTTCAGAACGACCTCCGAAATACACTTCAGTATTCATCATATATCTCCGGTACTAAATCTAAAATTTCACACGGTCCCCGCTAATCTGTTTTGGAAAATTTTCTGTCGCGTGGGACCCGAATGGAAGCATTATAATATATGTTGGCTGCTAGGTGTCTTTTACGTGGTTTTGAGAGGTCCACAGAAGAGATAAATTCGATTTTTGACCTGTGACGTAAGTACAGCACTAATAATTATAATCTATTACGCTGGTTTCTTGAAAAAACCACCACAAGAAAAAACTAAATTAATATATTAACTAGCTGAGATGTACCCGGTGTTGCTTGACTTTTCTCCAGTTTATCTAAATATAATACGCGTGTATTATATATACGAACCTTCCGGAAGAAAATTTCTAAATGATAGTGAAAACCCTATCATAATCCGTTAAGAGTTTAGAAGAACTAAGCGCACAAAATGACGGATAGCGACTTTATTTTATACTATTTAGAGATAATAGAGACTTTTTAGAGATACATAACCTGATCCCTATCACTTAGACTTATAACTATAACTATAATATTCAAAGGCATTTAATCGTGTTAATCTTTATATTCTTTTACAAAAGTTATTAGGTCTAGGAATTCACGGTGATGGATCGCATCATACGTCAATAATCGGCACCAAATTACAGTTGTCAATGGTTTTGCATCTTGCTTTACGGAAATCGTCTCAGGTGTGCCCCAGGGGTCACATCTTGGACCCCTCTTATTTAATATTTATATAAATGACATTTTCGTATGCTTTAAAAATAGTAACTTTGTTTTATACGCGGATGACATGAAAATTTATAAAGCTATACAGTGTTTATCCGATTGTATGGAATTGCAAAACGATCTTGATAATTTGTGCGTATACTGTGAATCAAATTTATTGTCCTTAAACATATTTAAGTGTCACTCGATTACATTTACTAGAAATAAAAACAAAATCATCTATCCATATAACTTGAACAACAAACCTTTACAACCTATGTTTACGTGTAAAGATCTCGGTGTTTACTTAGATAGCAAATTAATTTTTGACAAGCACATTGAACACATTATTTAAAAATCCCTAGGTTTATTATTAAGAATATGCAAAGTTTTCAAAAGTGCTAAGACTCTAGAAATGTTGTTTTGTTCATTAGTCAGAAGTCCACTGGAGTATGCTTCCACAATATGTAATCCTCAATATAAGGTGTAAATAGATTTAGTAGAAAGTATACAGAATAAATTTTCGAAACATTTACACAAGAAATACAACAAAACTTCAAATAATATGTTAACTTTACAAAAAAGACGCACATTTGACACTGTTGTTTCTACAAAATCTGATAAATAATAAAATCGATAGTCCCGAATTGCTATCCGTCATTGGTTTAAATGTTCCAACGAGGCGTACCAGGCACACTACACTTTTTCATATTGAAGCCAACAATACCAATGCAGCAAACAACTCAGTAATTACTCGCGCAATCACAACATACACCCATTACGAAAAATAACTACATTTAGACATCTTTCATGATTCCTTTCTAACATACAAAACTAACTTATTAAATGTCTTAGCGTGACATATTTCAAAAATATTTTCACATCATTTTTCAAAACTTCTATGCATTAACAGTCAATTACAATTCGTGAGTTTATTATAATTCATGTTTTCAATTCATTTATTATTATCTATCCACACACTTCCTTCCTTTTATAACAATCTCAGGCGAAATTACGTAATGATATTTTATGGACATACGTAATAGGTACTACAACTATGTAATAAAGAAAAACATCTAACTGTATCTTATTGTACTGTGTATGTCTTAACAAATAAATAAATAAAATAAAACTAATATTTAATCAAGACAATATTAGAATCTGTCAAACGAAAATTTGAATCAGAAAAAGGTATTAGAAAAAAAATATATACTCGTATATCTAGGAATGATGAATTCTTATTTTTTCTCTTACAAATTTTTCGTTTGAGAGTCACTTAGATTATTATGTGAAATTCGCGTATGTATAATTTCGTCCTGACGCCCTCGTTTGTATTATACTATGTAATGTCGATGCTTTAAAACCCATTTTATATTACTTAAACTAATTATTATAATATTTCAATCAAATATTACACGCACAGTGGACATAATACATTTCCATGACCCTGTGTGACATCAAAAATAAAACCAGAACCCTACTTGATTGGAAGAATGTATTCCGCTTTAACATTCTTTGCAGCCCCAATATAAAGAGTAACGCAAACGGTACCGAATACATCAAACGAATCATTCGGTACTCTATCACCTGATATCGCGGATCATCTGACGATTAGGAATAATGGCGGCCGAGGACCGATTCAAAAGGATGCCGAAAGACGAAAGGACATGCGGATGCTGGGCGTGAGAACTAACTGGTACTGGTCTGCCAAGGAGTAATATTATTCAAATGGTCTGCCTGACACCAGTTTTTGTATTTTCCTGGCAGTATTTTTCGTTTGACTTACATGTCGGCAATTTTGTGAAGCACATTGCAAAATATATTAACATTTTTTTTAAATACTCAAAACGATACAATTTGAAGAATTTAGTGGTCGCAAATAAGATGACGTCACGTAGTCGTCGACCTCGTCCTCAACGACATGTTCGGCGGTTCCTATGACGTCAGAGCCGAACCCGATCGTTCACATTTGTTAGTTTATTGTTCATTTTTCAATATTTTACAGAACTATTATTATCAACTTTATATTTTCATAAGGAAATATTTTCTTATGTCAGGCTTTGTTTAAAATCTTGAAAACTGTCCATGGGAAGTGTTAGTGGCACCATCAGATTGTGAATCAGATGATAGGCAACGGATTCTATGTCGTCAGAGCCGAAGTGTTCAGATTCGTAGTTGAATCGACGATGAACAGTAATGCTCATGTGTTAAAAATCTCTTCAAATTATTGATAATCCTTTTAATAACGGAACTGCAAACCGTTTTCTGATAAAATGTTAGTAAATTCATGATAATATCGGAACACGTGTTCATCCACCTGCGTTTGTATAAATAATATATCATAACGAAACAAAACATTGGAATTTTACTTAAAGTTTATCAGGATACCTATCAATTCATTCGTTAATGGCCTACAATACCATTTTTAACAGGAATACAAATAATTTGAAGAGATTCTTAAAAAGTTTTTTTGTAGGAAGTTTTACGTGTAGTATGTCTACAAATGTTATCACACGAGCTTAACAAAAACTTTTTTAAAAGAGTTCTTTAAGTGATCTGCAAAAGCACACTGTCTTATTGACCCCATGGATTCTGCACACAGAGGAAAGCATACACCGAGTAGGTATCGGATTGTCGGCGAAGTTCAAAGCCAGAGCTCCGTGCAGACGACGTGTGCTCGTACTACGTGGCTAGGTACCAGGTACCTACCCGGTGCCTATTCGGTATTCGCGTTAATTGATTTCGTATGAACGTACCCGCGGTAAAAATAATTATTTTAATTAAAGCCTCAGGCGAATTGTCACTGTGTGAGTTATACGCAGAGTAGATGAACGATGAAAGCGAACGGACTTCATTGTGAGATATTTAAAATGCTTACGTACATGTGGATAATTTTTGATTTTTTTGTAGTTTATTAAACATTCAGTAGAAAATTTGTCTGGAGTTTAAATAAATTCGATTATTCTAGATATTTGACATCCTGGAAAATGTTATAGTCAGTGAATAGGGTGAAACGAGGACTACACGGAGAAAACTCTGGAAAAAATCTGGTCAAATTATTCGTATTCCTGTTAAAAACGGGACTGTAGGCCTTTAGCGAGTGAATTTACAGATTTCCCAACAAAGTTTCAGTGTTTTATGGGACGGCGGAACACGTATTCATAAAAATACTAATATTGTCGCATTTGGTCGTTATAGTTATCAGGAAAAGAACACCTGCATGAGCATGTGTTCCGATATATTCTGAATGGACTCTTGGATGGAATATTTTATCAGGAAATGGATTTTCATCACGTGTTTAAAAGGATTTCAATAAATCAACCATACTAATTTTGCTCTGTGTACCTTTGTGAAGAGTTATAAGCTTCTTGGGGACCCCTACATATCCGTACTTTTTAAAGCTTAACAATATATAGAATCAATTTAATTAATATATCGATAATTGATTTTAGTTAGTTATTTAGGAGAGAATTCCTCTCCATACATAATAAAGAAAAAATAATTAAACTTAGATACTTGCGCCTTAGATGTTAAACAAAAAAAACTGTTGATTGTGTGAATTCAGACAAGCTACAAAGAAGATACAAGTAAATAGGTATCTAGCTACAGTAAGAAAACTATTTTATTTAATTTGATCATTAATTCTATGTTTAAATTGTGTACTTTTTTTTTTAAATTTTGACACATGATTACTAACGTCAAGAAAAATATAATTACATTATAAAGAAAATTGTCAATATTTGTTTTTGATGGACAATATGATCGTGAGGAAAAAAAATCTTACGATTATAATATCCCGTGATTTTTCATAAGTCAGCGCAAGTATCTTATATTTGCATAACGTTATCATCACATTTATTATTAAAGGACTGAAATCCCGGTTTTAACAGGAATACGAATAATTTGAAGAGATTCTTAATAAATTAGCAATATTTTATATCAGTAGGTTTTCTGCGTGTAGTAACTAACCACCATGCCGTTTCCCCGCAGGGGTAAGTAGAGAGGACGGACCGCCAAACAACTCGGTCTTGGCACACACTCCTTGCCTTATTCACATTCATACATCGTCTCATACAAACTCTTCATTCTGACTCTTGACATGGCCCTACTCAAATATCTGATTCATTTGGTAGTGTCATGTTTTACTCAGGCGTCCTCGACTTCTGCTACCATTCACATTTGCATCGTATATTCTCCTTACACTCCTTTCTTTGCTCATTCGCTCTACATGCCCCAACCATCTAAGGGTCCCTTTCTTGATCTTACTCATTACGCTTACATCAACCTTGCACTCTTTTCGGATCTCCACATTTCTCACACGATCATACATGGTTTTATCACACAAACGCCTCAGGGATCTCATTTCAACAGCATTCAGTCTACTTTCATCGTTTCTCTACCAGTTCCATGCCTCACTTCCGTACATCAGGGTAGGTAGCAGCGCTCCATTGTGGACTGCTAGCTTCGCTTCTTTGGACGTTTTTTTTGTTAGCGCCAACTGCGTTCAGTCCTCCATTAATGAAGTTACCTGCATTTTCTCTTCATTCAATTTCCCTGTCAGCCTTCCCATCTCTCGTAAACATACTTCCTAAATACACAAACTCATCTGATCCAAGTATTCCTCATTACAACTATATTGCATACTGTTTTCGTACTCTCTCTTTCAAACACCATGACTTTAGACTTACATTCATCATTAACTCATTCTTCATACATACTTCGTTCATCATAGACACGAGAGACTGTAGATCTTCCTTCAAAAATCGCTCTTTTAATAATTCAAACACATAAGGATAAAACATTCCTCCAAGGATATGACCAACCCTCTTTGTGCATAAAAACAGCAAGTGTCCATTTATTGATAAAATAATCGATCTACCGGTGATAAACATCGCCGCCACTAGCGGCCGATAAACGAATCAGGTTTTTGAATATTTGAAATTCGACCGTGTGGGCGTTCCATTTGACAGCCGGCGGAAAATGGCGCTCACGTCTCAAAACAAATAACGGCAGACGAATAATACTATCCGGTTTCATTTGTCTCTGACATACGCGGCCAGAATTGCCCGGATTTGGTGGGTGATGAATTATTTTACGTAGGGAACGTTGAAAAAAGAACCAGCGATTTAAAAAACAATAGATGAGCTATTAGATTTAACAAATCGACTAACTTAGGTAACATATTGGGAGGTGGGTAGGGGTAGGTACCGCTCTGAGAACCTTTAATTGGAAAAACAACACCTCTGCCATCGGTCTTCCTAGGTGGTTCGCCACGTTTGGTGACTTAGCAGGGGTGCCCGGGTTTACGCACGTAGTAAACTTGGTGATATAAAATACGGTTAATTTAATAAAAATCTTGTCAATTTGTTAGATTTTCTGTTAAAAACGGGACTGTAGGCCTATAACGAATGAATTGAAAAATTTCACAACAAATTATCAGTAAAGCATGAATATGTTATGAGGAAGTCGGAAATAATAATAATCTTTAAAATAATAATATCTAATATCGAATCTCGTCCATTAGATTTATTCGGACAAGGCCACCTGCGTGAACAGGTGTTCAGATACATTTTAAATGATTAATATTTTATTAGGAATTGGTCATGCAGTCAGATTTTTAACAGTATTTTGATTTTTAAAAAGCAGTACTCATTGTTCTCCGTGCAGGTTGAGGTTTGTCCAGGTCTTGGCGGCGGATGCGTGTATCATCCAACTGCGTGGCAGGCCGGATCGGAAGATGCCGCCTAGTTGACGGAGATCTTTAGATCTCTCCAGCAGGATTCTCTTGGCCCACTGCATTGAGAGGGATGGATTCATACGTCATTCACTCCTAGACACACTGACACCAGATTCCTAAGCGTTGCTAATTAAATATGCTTTTATTTTCTAGAACTACCTCTCCTTCCTTTCCCTAAACAGACCCCCCACACAGCATTCTCAAAGATAACGGAAATTGTTTTTCTTTAAATTGTCTGATTGTGATTGAGGAAGACATGGCACCACCAAGTGAATCAGATACTTGAGTCGGGCCATGTCAAGAGTCAGAACAATAGAAGAGTATGTATGAGACGATGTATGAATGTGAATGAGGCAAGGAGTGTGTACCAAGACCGAGTTGATGGTTAGTTAATTAGTTTTTGATAGTGTAATGTACTGATTTATGTATAAAAAAATTGAACACCTTCCAAAATCACAGATCTGAAATATAACCAAAGAAATTTGTACAGCTAGGCGTGTACGTCGAATGTTTATGTAAATACGGATCTATAAAATACCGTTCAAAGACAAAATTCACAACATACAGTATAAATAGCACGGGACAGCCAAAAAACAACACACCATAAAAATACACGAATGTTTAAACACCAACATCTGCGATTGCCCTCCTCTAGAAAAAACAGAACAAATAAAGTATCTAGGAATCGTAATTGACCATAACCTTAGATGGATACCTCACATCAAACAAATCACAAATAAACTTCTCAAAACAATACACATTTTCCTAAATATAAGAAACATATATAAAATAAAACAAATGAAAACAATATATTTTGCACTTTTCCAATCAATAATAGAATATGGAATTATTGCTTGGGGAGGAGCAACAAACTCGGCTATCAATTACATAGAAACCGCACAGAAAACGATCTTAAAGGTAATACTAAAAAAACATAGACTGACTGAAACAGACTAAATATTCAACAGCTGTGACGTACTAAATATACACCAATTATACGTTAAAACACTACTAAACTACATTTTTGACAAAAAAAAATAAATTTCAACATACACAAAATAACACTAAGAGACCAGTTAGACAAGCGTACAAAGAAGACATAAAAACTCCGACAGTAAATTCAAACTTTGGACAAAGACACTACCAATACCATGCTATAAAAGCTTTCAACAGTGTAAAATTTGAAATTAAAATTGAGGAAAATAAAAATAAATTCACACACAAAATTACAAAATGGATTAAAGAACAAAAAAGACAATATTACCAAAATGTCATAGCATAAAAAAAAAACAAAACCTACACGTAACACACAAAACCAATATAAACACACATTACTCACAAACACACAAGATTATTTTCAATGCATTATTTTTTAATTTTAAATATATTATTATTTATTATGTATTTTTAATTTTAAATGTATTATTTTCTCTTTAAATGTATTATGTAGATTATATTTTCATATTATAAAATGAAGGCCTCAGCACGGGCAAGCCACCCAGTGAGGCCTACATTACTGGAAAACTTAAAATGTAAAAAATATTGTAACAAATAAAATAAAATAAATAAATAGTCCCGACATCCTCGAGTCAGTGAATCTATGAAAACCTAATTGATGAGTGGATCTACGGAACACCTGATTGATCAGTGGATCTATGAAAACCTAATTGATGAGTGGATCTACGGAACACCTGATTGATCAGTGGATCTATGAAAACCTAATTGATGAGTGGATCTACGGAACACCTGATTGATCAGTGGATCTATGAAAACCTAATTGATGAGTGGATCTACGGAACACCTGATTGATCAGTGGATCTATGAAAACCTAATTGATGAGTGGATCTACGGAACACCTGATTGATCAGTGGATCTATGGAAAACCTAATTGATGAGTGGATCTACGGAACACCTGATTGATCAGTGGATCTATGGAAAACCTAATTGATGAGTGGATCTACGGAACACCTGATTGATCAGTGGATCTATGGAAAACCTAATTGATCAGTGGATGTATGAAAACCTAATTGATCAGTGGATCTATGAAAACCTAATTGATGAGTGGATCTACGGAACACCTGATTGATCAGTGGATCTATGGAAAACCTAATTGATCAGTGGATGTATGAAAACCTAATTGATCAGTGGATCTATGAAAACCTAATTGATGAGTGGATCTACGGAACACCTGATTGATCAGTGGATCTATGGAAAACCTAATTGATCAGTGGATGTATGAAAACCTAATTGATCAGTGGATCTATGAAAACCTAATTGATGAGTGGATCTACGGAACACCTGATTGATCAGTGGATCTATGGAAAACCTAATTGATCAGTGGATGTATGAAAACCTAATTGATCAGTGGATCTATGAAAACCTAATTGATGAGTGGATCTACGGAACACCTGATTGATCAGTGGATCTATGGAAAACCTAATTGATCAGTGGATGTATGAAAACCTAATTGATCAGTGGATCTATGAAAACCTAATTGATGAGTGGATCTACGGAACACCTGATTGATCAGTGGATCTATGGAAAACCTAATTGATCAGTGGATGTATGAAAACCTAATTGATCAGTGGATCTATGAAAACCTAATTGATGAGTGGATCTACGGAACACCTGATTGATCAGTGGATCTATGGAAAACCTAATTGATCAGTGGATGTATGAAAACCTAATTGATCAGTGGATCTATGGAAAACCTAATTGATCAGTGGATCTATGAAAACCTAATTGATCAGTGGATCTATGGAAAATCTAATTGAAAATTGGAAAGGGCTGTAAGGAAATATCGAATAATTCAAATCTAGTCACCAAACACGGCTAAAGACATTTTATGCAACATTTAAACTACCACAGTAACATAAAATTATATAGATTTTCTTAGATTACTGGCCTTCTAGATTGGGTAGGTTTTGTAGATTCAGAGGCCAATCCGTGTACTCTTTATCAATGGTAGAATCAAACGTCGGCAAATTTCCTCAGTTGTTATTTCAATGGTTAGAAGTAAAAAATATAATGCACGCACGCATCGCGAAACGAGATATTCAAATGCGAAATAAAGCGGGTTATCAAAGGTATTTTTTACAGTGATATCCTTCTGCATTCATGATTCGCCGATAGCCAAGGGGCGGATTGGGAATAGCGATATTGACGGGTTTGAGCGAAACAGCTGTTTCATCAAATAATCGGTTAGTGTAGCCAAAAGAAATGATGGCCTCCGTGGTCGAGGGGTAAGGCCCTCGACTAGCAATACGAAGGTTGAGGGTTCTAATCCCGGCATACGAAATTCTATTTAAATCTGTGTTATTCCACAATTTATTCATTTAAAAACAATTAATTGTATACTTGCAGCACGTTCCAGAGTGGAAGATTTTCTCAACATTGCCCTGGTGTAAGAGCACCATCCATAATTGAAACGTTGCTTGAAATGGCTTTAGCCGTGTTTGATGACCAGATCTGAATTGCCAGGCACTCCCCCACCTTCAGTGTGGCCAGTTGTGGCTCATGTGCGGTATTCACATAAAAAAAATAAGATCGAGAAAATAATGTTTATTTCGGTTTTTTATAGTTCGTGTTTTATTGGCGCTTCTAATTTTACTGCTATTTTAAATCAGTACGAACCACCAGGAATATTTTAAAACGGACAAAAAAGTTACAACTTACAGTTTAACACAAAAAGATGTGGAATTAAAATTCTGTTAATATTTATTTCGATTATACTTATACTTGTACTACAATTATACTTATACCTCGATTAAACTTATACTTCGATTATACTTACACTTCTATTATACTTATACCTCGATTATACATATACTTCGATTATACTTATGCTTCGATTTTACCTATAATTCGATTATACATATAGTTCGATTATACTTATACTTCGATTATACTTATATTTGAAAGTAAATTATTATGAAAAGAAATGCTAAAAAAATGATGTGGGATCAGTCTTGAATTGTGGGTTTGAAGAAATGGGAAAAAATTACCAATAATTAAATATTACTGGATGTCAAAACCACCCCTGACCAAGTAATGGAACCTATCATTCATAAATATGTACGTGAAATAAATCTTCACATAAACAATTGATAGGTCAGAAAAAAACGGCGGAAATTGGTAGTATAATAATAATTTTACTTCTAGACAAGGGCGGCATTGTCTTTACAATGTCTTTTAAGTCCAGACAATGCACTAGCAAAAACACTTCCGTTATATTGGGCTAAATTTGCATTATGCAATAGAATAATTTAATATTAATTTCAGACTGAATGTTTGTACTGTGCAGGCAGTTTTGTGTAGGTACCGACATATTTTTTATGAAGACCACACAAGGTTCTGTTTGTCAAAATCGTAGGTTATTTGAAAGGTAATGCATTTAAAAAGTTTGACATGTGTTTATGTGAGTATAATGTTTACCGAGAAAATGCCATTTAAAAAAAATCAACTGAATACCAAAGTGCTCAATTTTAAATACATATCCATGTTTAAAATAATCTATATGTCCGTACAGTATCATATATGATTACCTATTATAACGCATTTATGCCTGTTAGTTCGATAATCTCCAGAAAAGTTCCGACAAAAACACATAAATACGCTACAAGGTACACAGAAAACTTATTAATAACAAAATCAAACAAAACTATATTTCAAAAAGTACCACACTACATGGACATTAAAGTATATAACAACCTTCCACGTAGCATCAAACAATTAACCGACATACTCAAATTTATAACATCACTAAAAACAATTTTTTTAAAAAAAAATCACCACACTTTAAATGAATACCTTACATAAATTAAATACCTCCGTTTTTTATTTACATTTGTTAACACATAATTGTTGGGTTTAATATAATGTGTATTTGTTGGGATATCTGAAAGAAATAGTATGTACCTATAAGCTATACCCTTTGTACTCTGTATTTTTGGGAAATAAATGATTATTGAATTTTGTATTACATACAGTACAAATAGATATCTGTACAAATGTATCATTTATTGAAAGTGTTGATACGTGATTGACAGGAAAGAGAGATCTTCTAAATTAAAATTCAATGCACTTAAAATTTAATTTTTAACTAGCTAACGTGTACCCGGCGTTGCTAGACTTTTCTCTACTATTCTATTTTACATATAAAACTTCCGGAAGAAATTCTTATAAGCTCCGTTGCATAGTTTAAAAGAACTAAGCTCACAAACAGACAGACGCAGATAGTGACTTTTTAATTTTAACATTTCAGAATGTTCCGGGATGTTCTAGAATGTTGTGAAATGCTCTCGATTGTTCTGGACTGTTCTAGAAATTTCTAGAGGGTGAAACTTCCAGCCCTTATATCTTCAAAAGCACGCACTTCAGGTAAAATGAACTTTGCAGCATGAAAATAGACGGTGAAATAGTTAGCTATGCTGATGACACAGTTTTACTCTTCAAATCTAAGGATTGGAATAGTGTATATAACATAGCGAATTTGGGAATCTCGCAAGTGAAAACATGGCTAGACTCAAACATACTTACACTTAACATATCAAAGACAAAATTCACAACATACAGTATAAATAGCACGGGACAGCCAAAAAACAACACAAACACCATAAAAATACACGAATGTTTAAACACCAACATCTGCGATTGCCCTCCTCTAAAAAAAACCGAACAAATAAAGTATCTAGGAATCGTAATTGACCATAACCTTAGATGGACACCTCACATCAAACAAATCACAAATAAACTTCTCAAAACAATACACATTTTCCTAAACATAAGAAACATATATAAAATAAAACAATTAAAAACAATATATTTTGCACTTTGCCAATCAATACTAGAATATGGAATTATTGCTTGGGGAGGAGCAACAAACTCGGCAATCAATTACATAGAAACCGCACAGAAAACGATCTTAAAGGTAATACTAAAAAAACATGGACTGACTGATACAGACCAAATATTCAACAGCTGTGACGTACTAGATATACGCCAATTATACGTTAAAACACTACTAAACTACATTTTTGACAAAAAAAATAAATTTCTAACAGACCAGTTAGACAAGCGTACAAAGAAAACATAAAAACTCTGACAGTAAATTCAAGCTTTGGACAAAGACACTACCAATACCACGCAATAAAAGCTTTCAACAGTTTAAAACTTGATATTAAAATTGAGGAAAATAAAAATAAATTCACACACAAAATTACAAAATGGATTAAAGAACAAAAAAGACAATATTACCAAAATTTAATAGCATAAAATAAAAATAAAACCTACACGTAACACACAAAACCAATATAAACACACATCACTCACAAACACACAAGATTATTTTCAATGTACTATTTTTTTTTTTTTTAATTTTAAATATATTATTATGTATTTTTAATTTTAAATGTATAATTTTTCTCATTAAATGTATTATGTAGTTTTTTTTTATATTATAAAATGAAGGCCTCAGCACGGGCAAGCCACCCAGTGAGGCCTACATTACTGAAAACCTTGAATTGTAAAAAATATTGTATCTAATAAAAAATAAAAAAAAAAAACCAAAAATTCTTCATGGATGAGGGATACAGGGCTACCACACTTAGGGCGACTTGCACCAACTATCGCAAATTTTATCTTAAATTGTATTTAACTAAACGTATTTAAGACCCTAAATACATTTAACTTAAATGCGTTTAGTTGCGTCCTGCACCACGCAGTTCGGTGTCAATTTTAGTTAAACGTGTTTAACGCGTCGGTAAAACAGTTACCGCGTGGTTACCGCCATTAACGCGTAAATAAAACAGCTACGATGTTTCATTTTACTTGAAGTGTCAAAATATTTTGTGATTGTGTGTGTGGTTTAATAGTGTTTTCATTTATTTTATGAAGAAAAAGTTAAATCAAATAGACATAATGATGAAATAAGACAAAAAGAGCTTCTGTTGTTGGAATTAAAAATAAAACAATTATCCGAGTAATTTTGTTTTTTATTTCTTTTAAATATTATATTGTTTTAAAGTATTATAAGAATGCTGTAGGTATGATTAGAAGTTTACAACCTTGCAAAGTACTCCTCGATAAGGAGTGTTAGCTCCAGGTGACGAGCACCTCGCTGATGTTTTTATTGGTGTTGAATTTTAACTGAGGTTCAATTTCTTGCACTAATAATGATGTCATTTCTTTACTGAGACGAAATCTTCTTTGAAACTTCTTTGCACTGAGTGTTTCAAATAAATTTGTTCTTGTGTTTACTTCTCTGACTATATTATAATTTATTTATAATTTCTATAATATAATTTCTTAATGATCGTCAGAATACAAATCCCAAATGTTCATTGTGAATACAAATTAAAATGAGATAGATTTTAACCACAATCAGAAATCGAAGAGATAACCTAAAAAAATGTAGACAGTACTGCTTAGAGTGGGGCTAAACACGTTTAACTCGGTTAAACGGCCGCTTTTGGGTATTTAACTTAAATTTTGCATTTAACGACTTAAATTTTGTGGTGCAAGACGCCAAGTCGACTTAAATCAAATAATGTGTTCAAAATTATATTTAAATCAAATTTAACTTATGGTGCAAGCCGCCCTTAATCCTTGATCGTACGGTGACTTGTTTCTGAGTTTTATTTGTAATTTTTTCATAACATATGCAAACAAATTTAGTAGGTAGTAGGCAGAGAAATCAACCCTTACAAAAACTAAGTGTTTTTGAAATTGTAAATATATTTTAAATTGTGTGAAAAATTTAAAAAAATAAACATGTTACCATATTTTTTGGTTTGACTGAGAATTAAATATAAAATAAAATAAATAATTAAATAAAGTGTTTATTCCGGTATGTGGGGAGGTTAGTGCAGTCCCACACATTCCATATAGAGATACAACAAAATATATAATCAAGAACAAAAAGATAGAACAGAAAAACAAAGACAAGAAAACAGAATAAATTGAAAATAAAATGATAAAATAATAGAATAATAGAAAGTTGAAGCCTTTAGGGAGCCGTGACTATATTAGGCGCTAGTATTTTTCTCCAGTGTGCGTCAATGCTGGAAGATGGAGTGAGGCGGGCTTCCATAGTGAGGATATTTCCAGAGCTTCTTATCCTTTCCCTCATACCTGCCACCCTGGATCTAATAAGGGCTGCATATCCGGGAACCCGCCCCTCCGTGAACATACGGGAAGCGCTGCAGTAACTGGGGAGACAAAACATTGTGCGGAAGGCGTTGTTGTATTGGACGAGAATTTGAATTGAGCCTGTATTCCCAGGAACCTCGCCAAGCGCCGATCGGGTAGAATCTACATTTATTTCGTATCGTGTCCATGATTGCCATCAAAATTTGACAAAATGCATTGTAATTGACAAAGAGTCTATCTGCACAGTTTCAGCTTGATCAAATGTCGGAAAGTGGGTTAATTTCCGCTTCCAAGATTTGTATTAATTCACGGGCATGTGCCTAGCATGATGGTCGAAAAATTCCTCAATGCATGTAACTAATAATTTTATTGAATAAAGAAACTTAAAAAAAAACAAATTTCCGAAAACAAAAGTGAAGTTCAAATAGATAGAGTATTTAAAAAAAAGTGTTTCTCAGGAACTAAATGTTTTAGTAAAAGAGACTTGGATATGTTTATTGAACCCCAGAAAATAGCTGGCATAAAAGAAAGCACATCTAATTGATTATATTTTGGGAACTCAAAAGTGTGGAAAAGAAACACTTAAAATATCAGTTTATTTAATCTCGTCTGAAAAAGTGTAAAGCCCACGAAACTAATCGTTCCCAATCTCCAAATACCTTCACTTCTTCACCTAATTATTTCCACTAATTAAATCTTTTTAATGGCGTGTGTTTTTTGTGTTTTACGTGTCTGGCCGCGTCGGAAATAGCTTACAAATATCACCGCCAGAGTCGCTAATGAATGCTGGCAATTGGGCACGGTGGTGTGATCATTCACACCATTAAGAGCTTTTGTGGTTAAAACACAGTAAAAACAACTCAAAACCAAAACAAAACACACCTTAAAACTCTCCATTCATAAGGAATAATTTTCTATGCAGCAAGATGCAACATAATCCCTTATCAAAAAATTTCTTTCAGGATTCGTTTTTCATATTTTATACAGTTTTCAAGGCAATATGTAGAAATGTGCTTTTATTTGTGTGGTGATTTAAGGAATGGTTTGTGATGGATAAGGAATTTTAACTCTGATGTCTGATTTTATGTGACTTTGGAGGGATTCTCCACGCACCGCCCGTGTGCTAATGAAGACATATTACCCGATCACCGCTTCTATTTTCACACTTTTGCTTGGGTTTATTAACAAGGACGTCTCGTGGCATTATTAATATTAATAACTATTTGAAGTGTTTGTAAATATATATGTAGTTTTACTGCCGATCAACAGATGTCGTTAGAGTGTGTAGTTTCATGTTAGCACATATAGAGTATGTTGTTTTAAGGTGTCTCCGTAGGTGTCAGTAGTAGTACCACACGATAGAGACAACTTTCGGGCGTTTGGGTCTAATACCCGAATGGTTACGAAGATAGCCGATGTTGGCCGATGTTAGCCGATCTGCAGACGAGCATCTTCATCATACGTGGGAGCATAATAATAATAATAATATTTGGATGATTTGTATAGCGCCGTTTTTGTGCAAATTCACCCCAAGGGCGCTGTACAAACATATAATACATTTCTACAATGATCTATGTCATTACGGTTCCATGATAACTCAACACAGTGACAATTCAACAGACTTTTAAAATATGATATAAAGTCATTAGAAACGATGAAAAAAAAAATTAAACATAACCTAACCTACTTAACGCAGTTAATATAGTTTTTGTTTCATCACTTTCCATGACCTTATATAACTTTTTAAAGGTGTGATGATTTATCGGTCACCGTATATATGGAGATAATATACAGTACCATACTTATATGGTAGGTCACTTGAGATTAACACTAACTAATTGTTTATTAACGAAATTTAGATACACAGGATTTAGGACATAATTGGAATATTGGACATAATTGGACTTTCGGTATTTATTTTAAAAATACATATTTATGTTCTTTAATAAGCGTGTTTAGGAAAGGAAAAGCAAATTTTATGCTGGGCGGTACTACAGTACAAGGTTTTGATCAGAATTCTCTTTCCTAAATGTGATTTGTACCTCGGTATAAGACAGATTTCGAAGCACGTTTATTTTTATGATGTATTTTTCTATATTTAAACTTAACTACATGGGAGATGTACTGTGCCTCTCTTGCTAGAAAATCACGTGCTGAGCAAAATGTTTACAACATAATATTATAATAAAAATTATATTAAATTGAAAAGGCAATCAACATCGTACCATCGGCCATACCAAACTTATAATATAGTTTAAAAAAAGTTGTTATTTGATTGGCTGGTGATCCAAGACTTGAATGTATTCTGCTTAAACGAGCTTAACGTCATCTGTCAAAAGGTTATCATAATTTAAAAATCACGAAAAATCATCACATGTTGATTGGGTTTTGTTTTTGCACGCACCGCCACTGCGTAAATACCCATAATTACCGTAACAGATAGCAGCTTCTGCCCAAATGACAACGCAAACTTCACGACGTCAGCGACCAAGCGTGGCGCCTAGTGACACTAACTTCAACGTAACCGCATCAGCAACCAGCAACCAGCGAAATACAGTCACACATGTGCTCGCTTCTTTACAGAGGGTCATTTGTTTAACCGACCAAATCTATTAAGAAGAATGTCTTCTCATTATTATGTAGTCACTTTAATGTGGTTACACATTCATTTAATGGATAGAGTTTGACTGTAAGAGAAATGGGACGGCTAGAATCAAACCTAGTCCAACATTTGTTATTTATTTATTTAAAATGGGTTTTTACGTGAGAACAATCCAGTTGTAAAAACTCAGTCATTGTACAATTAGGTACAAAACAAAGGATACTATCATAGGATACTATCATATCTGGATAAAATAATATTTAAAAAATATTTATTTTAAAACACTCAGGCAAATGGCTTTCGTGGTCGAAGGGTAAGGTTCTAGCAAGCTGGAGGTCACGGGTTGAAATTCAAGTAAAATGTAATGATAAATTGGTGTTATTTCACAATTTACTCATTTAAAGTAACATATAATATACATGCAGCAGTTCCAGATTGAAATATACTCTCAATAACGCAGTGGCTTCAAATGGCTTTGGCCGTGTTTTGTTACCAGATCTGAATAGCCAGGTACTCCCCCAACTTCCTCTTCCCCATCTCCTTCCCCTCTCCACTAACTTCAGCCTCCAAATTGGGGATGCCATAGTCTCACTGGCTCCAGACGGTTGGGAGCAGTTGGGACTGTTGTGCGGTTTCACATAAAAAGGCTTAATTTTTGGAAAAAAATATGATCATCGACGAAAAAATCACAACCAAGGGTTTAATTTTGAACCAAGGTCATTTACGAATATAAAAAATGCAGGGGGCCAAGATTCGACCCCTGTGGTACACCAGAAATTACAACCATAGGGACTAATTCGTAATCATTAATCATATGCACTTGTTATGTTCTGTTACATAAGTATGATTTCTCCCTTCGGTTAGTATAATGGTACAAGTTTCATGTTTTAGCTTTGATATTTTTTTAAATTAGAAAACTTATCCAATTGCGACATTTCTGACAATCGAATTAGATTGCCCGATGTCTCGGGCCAATCTCCAAGTTCGCGTTCACGTGATTGAAATAAGCGGTGGTGGTTGTTTCAAAAATGTCACAAAGTTTTATTGACATTTATCTGATTTTTCATTTAGATGAACCTATTTTGTACATTTATTGTTTGCATTTAACTATAACCATGACCAATTTATTTTGAAATGTAACTAAGTTAGAAACGGGAGAAGTTATCAAGAGAAGTTGCACTAATTAACTTACCTCGGGAAGAGCAAAAATTATATATTGTAATATTTATGTCTCACCAGACAGTCTTTTCCGAGACGCACAGAGCAAAATGAGTATTGCTAATTTATTCAGAATCTCTTCAAATTGTTAAAAACGGGATTGCAGACCCTTAAGAAATGAATTAATAGGTTTTCTGATAAACTTTTAGTAAAATGCTAATATATCACGATGTTGGAACACGTGTAAAAATTCTAACATTTTCGGATTTCATCATTAGTATATTATCAAGGCAAATTCAGGTGCATAAACACGTGTTTCGATATATTAGGAATTCGGTAAAAGTTTTACACGTTTCTGTTTCAGGAAACGGCCTGCAATCCTGTTTTTAACCGGCTTATCAATAATCTGAAAAGATTCTTATTAAATTAGCAATACTTATTTTTCTCTTCTGCGGTTAATTTACGTAGGTAGAGCGTATCCAGTAAGTTGATACTGCAAGAGAGTTAGTAGAAATTAGGTTTTACTGTGAGAATATTAAATTATATGAAAATGAAAACTATTCTTGTTAATAATAATATTTGTAAAACTGGGATGGTTGGATAGGAAATTTTTGGACATTTTTGTGGAACGGCAAGATAGCTGAAGATAAGAAGATAGCCGACAAGTGATCACCAATGAGACTTCTTTATAATAAGCCTGCAGGACTAAAGAGGGTCGAGAAATTTAGTGTCAGGATGGTGTTGAGTGTGGAAGTGAACTAGAGGAACTATAATGAACTATAGGAAGATAGCAAGAGATCGGCAGGACTCTTCGTGGGAAGCAGAACGTATTACAGTATACTGCCAATCTGATTTTAAAGTATTTGTCTCAGATACTGTCGATCATCTTTTAGACCATTAATTTGATTGCAGCCAAAATAAGGAGAGTTTGTGTTGACCAATATCGGAAAATTTAGACGTCTGAATTTGCATGATGAGTTTTGCCTGTGTGTTAAAAATAAAATGATTGCATTTCAAAACCAAAATAGTTTCCGTCAATACAATAGGTATAATACAAAATAAAAATCAATACTAATATGTGAATATTAATGAGTTTTCAATATTGTGAAACATGACAACAAATTTCAACATGAATAACAAATAAATGTACTTAAAATATTGATGCCATCGAACTAAACTATCCCTCTGAATAGTTATGTGTTAATTTCACTGATATCTATGGTTAAAATGTAAAAGGCGTACTAAGTGGATATTTTATGAAATTAGTTGTAATTTCATAATTATAATTTGACTTAGGTTTGGATGTAGTAGTTATTACATAATATTAAACGAGGATGTTCAAGACAAAATTACTTTTCCGCGCGTTTACACTTCCTGTTGATTCAGTGTTTTGATAATCTTAGAACTTTGTGACCGTATGATATTTTGTAGTGAAATATGGAAATTTATTTTAGTTTTAGAAATTTTGACATTTCAACTTGCGTCCCTCAAATTACATAAGTAGGTACCTACTAGAGTACGGAATACAAAAAAAGCTACCAAATAAATACATTTTATGATTGCTTAGTTGTTCGTGAATAAAACTCACATTTTAAGAGCATGGTTTACATCAGGGCTGTCCAAACCACGGCCCGCGGGCCGCATGCGGCCCGCGGTTTAGATTATTGCGGCCCATTGAACCTTTTTTTAACCGACTTCAAAAAAAAGTCCGGTTCGGTTACACCGACTACAAAGAGGTCTGTAGGTGTACCCACTGCATATAATAATACTTTATTAACACGCTTTTATATTAACTTCACTTGTATGTTTGTTTGCTTGCTTGCTTGCTTGTTTGCTTGCTTGTATGTAACTCTCCTGCTGCCTTCCTCGGCCCTAGTGGTAGCCGTTTCTCAGGCTCCCTCTCCGGAATAAAAGTTACCTGTTAGAACCATAGTCGGTAATAAAGAAACTACCATTAAATAAATATAGTTTAAAGAAACTAAAAAAACACGCTTTTGTAGCATACGAAACTAAAAAGTGAAAAATAAATATAGTTTAAAAAAACTGAAAAACACGCTTTTAAATAATATCGAACTAAAAACTTCAAAATAATTTTTAAAATAAGCTTAAAGCAATAATGAATGAAAAATGATAGTATTATTGTGAAAAAGCGTCGGGCGCACGATATACAAAAAATATGGCACAAAGCGCCCACGCTTTTTAACAATAATACTATCATTTTTCATTCATTATTGCTTTAAGCTTATTTTAAAAATTATTTTGAAGTTTTTAGTTCGATATTATTTAAAAGCGTGTTTTTTAGTTTTTTTAAACTATATTTATTTTAATTAATAATTGCTTTAACTTAGTTACTTTATTTATTTCTTGTCACATTTTGTATGAAAGCAATTATTATTCAGATTTTAGTTCATTATCTTCTTTGTTCGAAGTTTTAAATACATTAATGAGCAAACTATTTTTCTCGCGACGAAATTCAAACGTTTTGGGTATGTTCGATCACGTCGCTCACATCACTATTGACTCGAGAATTCGGGGAATTCCCCGAACTCAAAATAGGTACCTACCGCGCATCGTTCATTGGGCATTTGTTTGTCACTTGTCATTCAACGCAATGAAAGTTTTGATTGCGCAAGGTTACTCTCAGGTTATTAAAGACTTTTACATTATTTTAAAGTTTGGTATTACGTTGTACGCTTTGTGTTTGAGTATATTGAACTTTTCATCATGTCTACAAAGAAGAGGAAGTTAAGTGAAGAAAATCGTACATTCAATGCGAAATGGGAGTTAGACTACTTTATCTCCAACAATAACAATAAAATTCAGTGTTTGATTTGTATGCAAGTTTTATCTGTAAGTAAAGAATATAATGTTAAGCGACACTATACTTCTTTACATGAAGAAAAGTATAAAAAACATGTCGGTGAAGCAAGAAAAGTTATGGTGGCTGAGTACAAAAAAAAACTAATACAGCAAACAAGTATGTTTTCAAAAGTAAGTACTGAGAATGAACAAAGCTTGGCTGCCTCATATGAAGTTTCATTACAATTAGCCAGAGCAAAAAAACCATTTAGTGATGGAGTTTTAATAAAAAAATGCGCAGTTGAAATGGCTAAACGCTTTATGCAGCCGAAATTAGCAGAAAAGTTTGAATCTGTTGCATTATCTCATCAAACGGTGGCGCGACGAATAGAGGACATGGGTAATTATATTACAAAAAAAATATGTGATTACTTTGTAGATTGCGAATACTATTCAATATGTTTGGATGAAAGTACCGACCAGACCGATGTCAGTCAATTAATAATCTTTATACGTTGCATTTCCAAAGATTTTACAATCACGGAAGAAATGCTGGATTTAATACCATTTCATGGAACAACTAAAGGCAGTGATATATTTGAAGCGGTTAACAAAACTATAGTAGAATATGGAGGATTTCGTAAGTGTTCTTGTATTGTGACCGATGGGGCAAAAGCTATGACCGGGACAGTGACAGGATTCGCGGGACTTCTAACACAAAATGGCATTGATTGTCCGTTGTTTCATTGTATTATACATCAGGAAGCCTTGTGTGGAAAATCTTTGCGTCAAATGAATGCTATGAAAGTTGTTATAAGGATAACCAATTTGATTAGAGGTGGAAACAGGGCATTGACACATAGAAAATTTAGAGACTTTTTAAGTGAAATCGATGCAAACTATGGAGATTTACTATTGCATTCGGAAATCAGATGGCTAAGTGCTGGCCAGTGCTTGCAACGCTTTTTCGCCTTAAGAAAAGAAATACCTTTATTTCTAAAAAATGAGATATCATCTGACACTTCTGAACTACAAGATAAAATGCGAGATCCTCAGTTTCTGGCTGATCTTGCGTTTTTAACTGATATGACGCAACACTTGAATGAATTAAATTTAAAATTGCAAGGTAAAAACCTCAATATAGCCAACATGTACGGAAATGTGAATGGATTCAGAAGTAAACTGAAATTGTTCAAAACGTCTCTACAACAAAATGATTTTTCTTTTTTTTCAAGTTGTAAAGAACATTATTTAGAGATGAAAAATTTTGAAGAATGTAATTTTTTGGACCACCTCAAATACATGGACGAAATAATCGTCGAATTTGAGCGGCGTTTTGCAGATTTTAAAAAAATTGAGAGTGATATAGCTCTCTTTACTCATCCATTAACGATCGCAGTTGCGAGTGTGAAGATTGATTATCAATTGGAACTGTGTGATCTGCAATCAGACCCCTTTTACAAGGGCAGAACAGAAACAGGAATTGATTTTTTTAAGCTCCTCGCTGAACGTTTCCCGAAACTGACGAATTTCGGGCAAAAAATGGGCTCGATGATGGGCAGTACCTACCTTTGTGAAAGTGCATATTCAACAATGAAGTTTATTAAATCGAAATACAGGTCTTCATTGACAGATACTTCACTTAAACATGCACTGCGCCTAGCTACCACTAGTATTGAGGTTGATGTTGACAGAATTGTAAAAGACAAATTAATGAAAAAGTAGATAATAAAATAACGATATTACGTATTATTACCAGTATTTTATTTTTATAAATATTTTGCGGCCCACCAATGTATTTAGTCTTTTTTATTGGCCCTGGGTCCCATCTAGTTTGGACACCCCTGGTTTACATAATACATGATTCCATGAGGAAAGGCGTCTTTCTTTGCCACGTCTTTAAATTAACCTTCAAATAGATCTACTTACGTATTTATTTATATATGTTATATTATATACAAAATGTAATATTTGATCATTGAAGACAATATTGGCGATATTAAGATAAAGATATTTCCAAAAAGTAAAAATTATTCCATGCAGAAAAGTCAATAGATGTCGCACATTAAAATTAAAACGGGTGAATTCGTCGAAGACTCTATCCAGATTGCATTTAGTTCGGGAAGAATCTAGCGATCATACATAAAGATAGCAGCCAATAAAGTGGGCTGAAAAAATAAAATAATGTTGGTAGTTTTTGGTCGAAGTATGATAGCATGGTAAGGCTAAGGTCCTGGGTTCAATTCCTAAATGCGACTGTATAATTTTCGTTTGAAAATTGCCAATATTGTCTTCAATTATTAAATATGTATTTATTACTATTGTTTATACATGTTTTGTACCGTGCCTGTCTCACCAGGGATGTCCGGTGTCGAGACAGTATACAGACTAGTATACAAATATTTTATTTTAACTATATGCAGGAACATATTTTGACAATCTTAACTATTTCGATAGGTATATTTTTCCGATAAATGGGAAGCAAAAATATTTAGCAGAATTAAATCAGGTTGGTATTGTTATTGGTAACAATAATCGGATTAGAGAATTTTTCATTTAGATTTGGTTGAGTTGACAAATTATTGAAAATTTGTTGATGATCAAATGTTAAGTCTTTGCCATAGGTCACCGAAGGTGGTTAGCTACATTTGGTGACTCAGCATGGGTGTCCGGGTTCATGTGGTGAGGATTGTCTAGGTTTTGGCGGCGGATGCGTCTGCCCACCTACTCTCTCAACACATCGTCTTTTACCGTGGGAGGGATGAATTCAAACGTCCGTCAATCCTGGACACACTAACCTCAGATTCATACCCACCCCTCATGTCTTTTACTTCTTAGATCTTCCTCTACTTCCTTTCCTTAAAAAAACCCTCCAGACAGCATCCCCAAAGATGAAATAGGCTCCGAGGGAAATTGTTTTCCTCAGGGCTTCTTGTATGGATTGAATAAAAAGTCTTTTAAAGATTTTAATTTTTTTTAGATAAATTTTATAATTTTTTCGGAATTTGATGTTTATTTGTTTAAATATTGTATTTTTGTGAGTTAATTGAATTGAATTGGATAATAACTTAAGTAATTTTGTATTTGTTTTTCATGATTTAACTAAGAAATTGATGTTTTCTTTTTACGAATCTAGTAGATTTCAGCAAGTTTCCTTTTCGAAGAAAATGCTTTACGAATGAGCTTGAAAAGCTGCAATTCAAAATTTTCTGACTTACGCGTACTATAAACAAAGTAAGAAACATCGTCCAAGTACGTGCAGTAGTTAATATATTATATATTCATAATTAGAGACACCCATTCATAGCTTTAATTTTTAAGAAATGTAGCATTAATTATTGAAAAAATAGCTTTTATAGCTTTAATTTTGCGTTTTCATAGCGTTTATTGATAAATAGGATAACGTCAAGGAATGGGAAGTCGGCAAGAGGGGAAAAATAATTAAATTAGCAAAATCACTTGAAACATGTTTATTGTATTATTGATTGAAACTCAACATGGCACATGTTTCTACAGTTTAGTGTGTCATGTTAGTTCTACGATCTGTCAATACAAGATTATTGCGACTAAAAAATCTTTTTTATTATCGCTAAAAACACCAAATATCGTTAATTCTATGAATGGTGTCTCTAATAATAATATGTTATAGTTTTATCTATTTATTAAATTATATTTGCGACTCTTCAACTGTATCAAACGCAAACCATTGTCACCTCTAAGAAAGGTCGCATCTCAAAAGTTTAGGATTTTGGCGCGATATATTATTGTGATAGGGCAGATTGATGATTCTCTCGTGATGCGAAGCGTTCAGTCGCACAGCTCGGGCGGACGTCTGGACGTCTCTCCTCTCTGGCTGTGCGAACCTTATCAATACACAGATCGGTAGCGTTACCACTACCTCGTGCTTATCTAATACAGAAGGTGCAGGTTAATAAAGGAGTAGCGTTAAAAGACAAACAGGTAAAAATTGGTTGTAGTTTTAAGTAACTTATAAAAAGCTTTTTTTATAAGTAAGTGAAAGAGGTTGTAGAAATTGGTTAAAAACTGAATTAAACGATATTGGTGGAATATTAATAAAGAATTGTTTTCGTGACGAGTTAGAAACTAAAAAATGAGGATATCTACGAGTATATGTAATATTGGAGACGAATTTTTTTTATGGAAGTTGGATGGACGTTTATTACTTGTAAGTATGGCATATGAAAGTAAGTGAATATTAGTTTGAAGGTATTCATTGGTAACAAGATAAGCGAGTACATTAAGTTAGTCATACTTTGTCAGTTAACTTTGTAAGTTATATTACGAGTTATAAATGACGTTTTTCGTATGTGTAAATAAGATTTTTCGTCAAAAATATTATAAATTTATAATTGATTTTTTATTTTTCAAACGAATATCGCACAAGAGTCTCAACTGCTCCCAACCGTCTGTAGCAAGTGAGACTATAGCATCCCCAATTGGAGTATGTCGCGAGGCTGAAGTTGTAGAGAGGGGAAAGAGATGTGGAAGAGGAAGGTGGGGGAGTACCTCGCTATTCAGATCTGGTCAACAAACACGGCTAAAGCCATTTCAGGCATCGTTTTTAATCTGAATGGTGGTCTTACACCAGGGCGACACTGAGATTATCTTCAACTCTGAAACGTGCCGCAAGTATACTATATATTATTTATTTATTTATTTTAATATCAACGGTATAAAATATACCATATACAGTAAATTATGAACAGTGACATAAGAAAATATACAATTAACAGAAATTCTAGATGGATATAAAAAGTTAGAGATACAAGTACATGCAAAACTTATAGGTAGACTAGGTTAGATTAGTATTTAATAAAATAAAATACTTTATTGTTTTAAAACCACGATATTTATTAATTAAAGAACCTTAGGTTCAATTTTAGGTTCTTAAATTAATAAATATCGTGGTTTTAAAACAAAAAAGTATTTTATTTTATTAAATATGTCAAACCACAAAGTGATTGCTTTCTACAATAATAGATTAGTATTGATTGAAATATATGATAGTATAGATACATGATATAATATATTACAATAGCTAAAATGTATGCATTTATTTTCAGGTTTTGGTTGAAAGAAGGTAAGTGCCAATCAAAGATATTAGAAGAACGAGATGTGCTATGAGCAGTTCATACTGCGTGGAATTGTTTTGCCCAGTGTCGCCGGTTTTGTTCACCAATACTACTGCACACCTTTGCTTACGCTAAGGTATCCGCACTAATACATAGAACAGATTTCTGTGCGTACACGTCCCGATAGAATTCAAAGTACCCTAATTAGGTAGTACTCCGCTTACGGTCCGGCGGCCAACATAGCATATCTCGTTCTTCTAATATCTTTGGTGCCAATCAAGCTGTTGGTATTGACTATTATTATTGACCCAAGTTTCCTCAGTTGCCCCAGGCAGTTCATTTTATGTACATATTTTTACGTAAGTATGAGTAGACTTACATTTTATTGGTCATGATTTAAAAGATTATTGTCGTGTTCATTTTGGGTTTGAGTCTCGGATTTTCATTTCCCATTGAAAAACGAATAACGTACCATTTCCCAAATTAAAGCCTTTTTGTACCTAGCTTCTGTGTAGTTAAACAGATCCGCTACATCTGCGTACCTATTACTAATTTCATGTAATCTAGGTACAAGCGAGTGTTTGAAATGTTCAGTCTTAGAATTGTTACAATTGAAGAGGGTTTTAGAACGAGTTGCTCTTATGGGTACATGAAATTCAATGAGGTTAATTAAATCAAGGCCGTCTACACTACCATTCACAATTTTGAACATAAATATTATGTAAATAAATTGTGAAATAACACAAATTAATCAAATAAAATTAACGCACGACGGGATTTGAACCCGTGAACTCGAGAGCTTTACCCCTCGACCACGGAAACCGTCAAATGTCTTGTTATACAATAGCGATATTAACCTTTCTCTTACGGTGTTAAAAAAATCTTCATCACTCGGTAAATATTAATCATTGTAATTATTCAATCTGATACACAAATGTATTGCGGATAAATACCTAAAATATGATCTCTGTATTTAGTATATTTACAGAGATATTTTAATAATTATAGACGATGTCCACTCAGTTAACAGTACCGGCAAGGAAAGGTTAATCAAATCGATAGCTCAAGTTTCAATGAATTAGTCCCCAGTTGATTTCGTTGAAATTTACTAGTTGTTCTTCTGAATCTCCGTTAAAAAATAGTTTATTAGTGAAATAGTTAGCGAAACGATATTTAGCAGGAAGGGGTGATAGCGATCGCTGACATTAGCGGTGACACAGTGACGGCTGTTCCCGTTCAGAACTAAATTCGTCACACCGAATGTCACATTGGTGCCTAACATTAATAATTAAGATTTCACATCACAGTTTCGGCAAACGCTACATTAACATAGAATGGTGTTGGGCTAGTAATGAATTTAATATTTTAGACTGTGGTGATGTGGTCAAATCTTAATAAATATCTTTTAATGTATTCTACAGGAATAATGTTTTAAAAACCTTTATTATATGTGCATTAGTGTGTCCCAGGACATAAGGAAGAATTTTTTTTTCACGAATTTAAATATGCATACCCTCTTATTTTATTTCATTTGATCCCAATAATTCATATAATAAATATTATCTTGATTAAACACCGGCAACCCGTGCCGACTTGATGCCAAACATATGGTACAGAGTTAATATGGAAGGATTTTCAACTTTCATTTTTGTCGGATAAATAAAATTTAAAAATGCACAAATGTTCAATTATGTAGTATTTTATATTTAAAAATGGTTTATTGATTAAATTTTCTCTTCATAGTTTGTTTTTACAGTCAGGATAAATCTTCCGGTGTTCCTGAACGCATCGTAACAAAAATTGTTTTTGTTCGTCTTCGACCGTGATTAAGCCATGAAAATCTTGCATTAACTTAACAGTTCTTTCAGCTGTATCATTCACTACCCTCAGCGGCGACACCTTCTTTCTGACTTCTTTATACGAAGCATTATTTGACCATATCGTAGGGAATTCGTTAAGAAAACTGGCATCTGTTTTCAGACGATCAAACAAATACTTGCTCTTGACTGAAATGAAGTCGTAAATATTTTTCTCTGAAACAAAATTCACTAAATTATGATAAGAACAAAAATCTCAATACAAAACATAATTGTAACTACTTAATAAACTTACCATACAATTTACAATCAAGATCTTCCTTCGATGGGATGTACCTAACGTTTGTCATGGGTTGATAAATTATTTTTTTTGATATTTCGAGCATTTTTATTTTAGTTGTTTGATCCACAGCGTCGTCAAACAGCGATAAAATAGATCCTTCATCGATCAAATACCATAACTGCTTACTGAACAGTAATAAAGCTACCATTGAGATGTTTTCATCAATTTTTTCGTAAGCCTTCATCGATTTCAAATAGCACAAGTCTTGGTTAGGTGCTTTAAATGCTAGAATACATTGTAACCATGGCTTGACATAGGATGTTACTATGAACAGGCAAACGTCTAAAAGTGCCGCCTTATCCTTAGCGGTAATTTTAAATTGCGCACAAATTAATGATATTTTCAAGGAATAAAGCGCCTTTGCCATTCATCAGCACATGGAGGCCGAATCTTAAATTTTCTCGCTGTATCTCCTCGTAAAACTATCACAGAGAACTCTAACAACTCTCAATAGTCATCTCCAAGTATTTTTGTTGTCAGTGCAGTACGGTAAAACTCAAGCAAATCTTTGATTTCGGAAACGGTTAGGTGCAATGTGAGATTTTCTCTGTAGCACTGAATATTATCGGGATCAACATTTTTACAGTTATCTCGAAACTTTTTGAAGAGTGGGATGTCAGGGCTTGTAGTCACTTGGCTGATTTTTACTTCAATCACAGCTTTTGATACCAACTATGCCTATATTTGGTATATATTGACAGTTAAATTCACTTTCCGGATATTGTAGAACAAAATTTCAAGAACTTGTCCATTAGATGGCAGTTTAGAACCCGATATTTGGTGTTCTACGACTCCTATTAAAAATATACTCTTTTTAGAACTGCGTAAATCTAACAACATCTTGCCTGAATGAGTGATATTCGTTTACTAACAAAAAAGCTAGTTACTACAAGCTCATCAACAAGTTTGCTCGCTGGCGTCTTAATGTACAAGTACTAACATCTTTCGATGCAAGTCGGCACGGGTTGCAGTTGTCCAAAGTAAACGAAATTTTGTTTTAAGTGTTTTGTAATTATTGAGACAAAATAAGAGGATATGCGTTGAAAAATAACAACTTTAATTTTTTTGGGACGCCCTAAATTGTGCATATTATGATGGTTCCCGTAGTAATTTCAATGTTTGATTAAAAAACTTTAACGATTTTTAATTCACAAAGAAACTATTTGTTTTTTATTGAATACTTTAAAAAAGGGTTACAAATTAATTATTTTTTCTAAACAGGGTGTTAAGGGACGTACTTGACTTACCTTTACCAGTTATTCCTAAATTTATTTGGAGTAACAAACGTACATGAAATTTTGGTCTCCGGTGACATTTTTGATGTTTTTTTCGACTTAAAACATAAAAAAGGTATTGGACAGTTAGAATCTGGGAGTTACTAGTAATTACATGTGGAAGAATTTTTTGTTGATGTTTGGTTTCGAAGAAAAAAAAACATCAAAAATGGTTTTAAGTCAGGGAAGTCTCAAAACACCCTGTATAGATCTCACACAGAAAAAAACTTGCTAATATGAAATACTGTTAGTTTATTTAAAATCTAGTAAAATTTTTGGTATTAGTTTTCCTGTTAGAACTTTAACGAATGAATTGACAGAGTTCCTAACAAAGTAATAGTAAAAGCGAATGTTTTATGAAGACGGCGGAACACGTGCTCATACAAATATTGACATTGATATTATCGCATTCCGTCATGATGTTTATTTGGAAAAGAACACGTGTTCTCAATATATTCCGAACGACTAATATTTTAACAGGATAATTTTTCTATATATTAATCAATGTTATTGATTTACATTATTATATGGTGATTTGATCATCTAATCCAAACATAAATAAAAATACAGAGTAGACCTTAGTGTGTTGATTCTGTTAATTGTATTGTGTTTATGTTTATTTTCCTGTTGTTTTTTAATGAAATCTTTTCCTGTTTTTTTTAAAGATAAATTGCTTAATTTGTGTTTCGATTAGGACCAGAATAATATTAAACGATTTTGGTCCTAGATAGTACCGTGTCCTTTGTCTAAAAGTAGTATTCATTGCGGTTATTAATATGTTATGTGATAAGAATCTAGTTATATTTTTTTACCTTTATATATTACTAGCTGACGTGTACCCGGCGTTGATCGGGGACTTATAAATGGTTTGCGGTAAAGTTTTGATGCTGTGAGGCCTTTTTAAAATATACTCGTACAATTCCGTAGCACATTATTTTGATGAATCTCATAAGGTTTAGCCAGCGTTAGCAATATAAAGCGCCCGAAAATATTTTTTTAAGACTTGATTATAAAAAATCGACTTTCATCTACTTTCTACAAATATAAAAAGCATGTATTATATATGTAAACCCTCCGGGAGAAATTTTCTAAATGATAGTGAAAATCTTATCACAATTTGTTGCGTAGTTTAGAAGAACTAAGCGTACAAACAGAAAGACGTGGATAGCCACTTTGTTTTATACTATTTAGAAATTTTTAGTATAAAAATTGATATTATTAGCATAATAACAAAAAAGTAACCGCAAGGCAGTATGTCTGCAGTTTCTACCATTTTTCTACATATTAATAAACATAACACATAATCATTTACATAAATTTAATTATACAACAATGACTATCTGTAATGCATTGGTATCTTCTTCTGATTGTAGCTGCTTCCTTTAACTTGTTTTCACCAGTCCTCCACTGGATTATCATTTAAGTAAATTTTGTAGATATATCAAATTCAAACACACTTAGGGGAGTCCATTTATATGAATTTTTGAATTCCTATCAATCTGGTAAATTTTGTACCTCGAATTCAAATAAAAAAATAAAATAATAAATTTTCTGATATTTTGAATTGGATATAAATAATTTATTTGAAAATTTAAAAAAAATTCATCAATTTTTATTTTCTAGCTGTATTGTGTAGTGGTGTATTGGAAGGATAACAAAATGTTTTTATTATGAAGCTTAAGAATCAAACTAAAATCTTAAAAATAACATTGTCGACTTGAATCGCGAGCTTAAATTTAAACGGTATTGATAAACGTCCCTATGCACCCAGCATGTTCGTTTATTAGCGGGGTAAGAGTTAAGGTTTTCAAAACTATTTCGAAATTTATTTTTGGAAACTTTCAGTTATCATTCGTACGTTTTCTTCTTTACAACGGTTTGCCTATAGGTACCTAAAACTGCTTCCATTTTAATAAACCCATCACAACTGTTTTATTTATATCAACTATATAAAAAAAATAATGGTACCTAATAACTTATATCATTGATGTCGTTATTCCAAATTTCTGTAATATTAAAAAATCTGTTAATGAAAAAATAAGAAAATACACAGATTTAGGAAATGAGATAAAAAGAATTTGGCATTCTCAGACTATAAAAATATTACCATTTGTTATTTCGGCTACTGGCATTATATGGCACTCTCTCATTAAAAATGTAGGCGTATCAGATCTATCAAAAATTTATATACAAAAATGCAAAAATCAGTCATTTTAAATACATGTAGGATTACGAAAGATTTTTTAAATATTTATGTTGAGGGATCAGTAGGATTTATATGCCATGTTAGGAGTTCTACCGAGCCGAACCCTCTGATATGAAAATATTTGGAGTCGGTGAATTTTTTTCCCATTTAATCTCTGGTGAGTTGACGTGTTGTTCTTGTATTGTTTTGTATTTATTTTGCTTATATAATGTGAATTGACTAGATGATCATTTGTGAAAAAGTGTGTGGAAGGGTTTAGTTTTTCTTATTGGGAAGATTTAACCCGGACAGAATGTCGGAAAATAAAAAAAAAATTGGATGATTTTTTAGTTCAACGTTTTTGTGCAAAATCGCCTCAAGGACACTGTACAAATATATTATAAATTTTTACAAGGATCTATGTTATTACTAACTATAAACTACACTGAAAAAAATGAGTTAGCTAAAGTGTTAAGCTAATTGAAGTTGTGTAACCATCGCCTAAACTTGAGCTACTAGTACCAAACTACTTTATGTGCAGATACCGTCGTTGTTTAGTAAAATGTGCTTGAGCTATTTTTTTTTTTTTTTTATTGAAAAATTTTTTGATACATATATATACAGGTACATACATAATAACAAAAAATAAAAGAGAGTAACAAAAAAATCCCACAAAGGCGAGGCCTGTGCGTGGGCATTATTATTTGTATGTGGATATTTAAAGCAGTGGTTTAAATAAAAATAAAATATTGTACATGGTGATTGATTTTACCGTAATTTCAGTTACTTTTTACTAAAATTCCAAAAATATTTAAGTGCTCAATGAATATTAATTGGTACAACAAGTATTAATTGATACAACAAACACATAGCAGACTTTATTATATATCTACTCTTAAAGCTAATTAGTTGTAAGTATAATTATTGGCTTTGTTAATAACTTATAAGAAAAAAATATCTATTTTGGCTGTTTACAACCAAACTTTAATAATAGCATACTAAAGGCTTACTTACCTAAACAAAATAATCGGTTTGGTTAATTAAGCTAAAGTAATTTACTAAACCTATTTCACTTTAGTAACTCAAGTTTATGTGTTACTTCCCAAAGTATTTAGCTAAATTTAACTAAACATCTAGTTTGGTTAAATGTTGTGTTCTTATAGCCAAACTTAGGTTGGAATATCTAAATTTGGTATTTTTACATAACAATTAGTTGCTTTGCACAAACTTGAGCTAATGCAACAAAACTTTAGTTAAATTTCCCGAACTTTGGAAGATCTTATCGTTGTCGCTAGCCGTCCGCGATGACGAGTTATTTATTTACGACGCAGTTGTCCGTTCGCCACAGTTCGCACCATACTTGAATTGACGTTTGTTGCTAGTGATAATGGCAAACAACACCGTGGAGGATTATTTAATTTCTTGGAATCTGGAAGCTTACATAGAAACATTTAAGGGTGAGTTTTTTGTTCATTTTTTTATTGATCTAGAATTTAGATCATGGAACTATGATATATTTTACGATAATATCCATTCATTTTGATTTAGAAACTGGCACCTTCATTATTCACGACTCAAGTACGCAATAGATTTAGTAGATTTGTATTTATTATGTACCTAGTTTGAAGAGTGCGTGTGGACGCTACAACCAGATTATGTCAGGAGTCATGACACAGGTTACAGAGAGTGGTATATAAAAAAATAATAATAATTGGATGACTTGTATAGCGCTGTTTTTGTGCAAAATCACCTCAAGGGCGCCTTTATTTCTTTGTTCGTTTCTGCCAGTATTATTTTGTATTGAACGAATGTTGTTTGAAACTGCAGTATTTTCTAAGTTACAGTTTTACCCTAGCCAAAAACTAGAACCAACCAAACTGGCTTTTAAATCGTACCGATGGATGGTCAATCATAGCAGGTTATGTTTAATTTTAATAAATGTGTATTGCAATTATTAATTCGGACATATCATTTTGAACATTGAATTCTGTTGATTTTTTTTGGGAGGGATATGTTTTTTTAAATACAGGGTGTACCCATTGTTTATGTTCACATTGGAATTTTTCATATAAATTAAATAATTTCATTATTAAAACTATTTTATCTCCGCTTGATTCATGATACAGGGTGTTCGGTATCTGCTGTTGTATAAATATACATTTTTTTAATGAATAATTTTCATTCCTTTGAAAAATAATTTTTTATTTTCTTATTTGAATTTTTTTTTTCTCGTCGTTTTTTTCTTTATTTCAGAACAAGCCATAGACTCAAAAACACTCCTGATAATATCTGAAGATGATATTAAAGAATTGATTCCGACTGTAGGGCACCGGGCACTGTTTACAGCACACATTAATGCGCTCAAGGATGTTATTAATCCACCTGTCATAAGTGTAAGTTTTTAAATTTTAATATTGTATACCTAGGTCTTTTTTGGCTAACGTAATAGTAACGTAACGTTTTTGGCGAAATAGTTGTACCGGACGCGATTTTGATACAAAAATAATAGTATTTAAAATAATAATTCCTGTAATTAATGAATAAATCGACTGCCGGGGGGTCAAGCAATTCCAAAGGGATAAAAACAAAGCTTGACCCCTTCACCCCTTCTTTCGCCTTTGTGTACAAACCTGCTTTTTGTTTCAGATTGAAGATATACCTTCAAATTCCAAACAAACAACGCCCATATATTATTAACACGATGAATTCGTTGAAAATGACATTTCCTTGTTGGAAAATATAAACAAATCACAAAGAATAACGCAAGAAGCTTTTGAAGAGCAAATTTCGAATGTAAGTTAAATAATTTTAGTAGGTTTCAGATACCTAAGTAACTTAGGTTAATTGTTTTATAAATTCCGATATGTGTATTTTAGTAGTGGCAGCGTAGAATAGCCGTCCTGTGACTGATATTATGATGATTATAGAAGTGGTTATTAGTTATTTAATCAATATGCAATTTTGTTTTCTAGGACATCATCTCCTATCAATCAATGAAGGGCAAGAACTTTTAATGCAGTTTGAGTCAAAGGGTCTGTTGGAAAATTCTGCCAGACTGTGCAGTACTATTATAAGTAAGGAATTGCAGGGTAATCCAGACAGATCCATTACAAGCAAGAGATTTTATGAATTTGCTTTTCAAATCACCAAAGTCTTTAATAAAGAAAGCGCAGCTGTGTATTTCACCCCATATGTGTGTTTTGGGCCTACCCAAAAAATTGCTGCTAAAGGTAAATTACTAGACACATACAGGCAGCGCCGAAAAGAATTTGCCAAATCAAGACACAAACAATTTTTACTATATTTAAGAAAAAATTATAATAAAAAATGATAATATAAATGTGTGTATGATCAAACATGTTTTCTTTTTTGAGGTTTTGTTGGTAGCTGGAAACAATAGAGACGATTCTTAACAAAATAACTTTTATATGAATGAGGTTTTTAATAAGTACATTCTAGTCTTACAAAACATAATATTTATTTATTTAGGTTTCATCTCTCAAAAGGGTTGTAATAAACTACCTGCAACTCAAAGTATTTAACCCATGATTCTGCATTATGGGTATAATCGTTCGAGTTGATGGTGGTTACATTTACACCGTGTATTGTTTTCAGCTAAACTGCAAAGCTGCACTTCCTATTTAATATAGATAATCTAACCAAAAAGCTAAGCTACAGTACCTAAAGCTAGCTAGCAGTAGAGAGGTAAAACACCTATATCGGTAGGGCTATTCCAACCAAAGTTTAGTTAATCAACCTAACCATTTTGTAATATTAACTAAATAATAAGGTTACTACATCTAAACAGTTATGTTTCTCTAACCAAACACTACAATATGGTTTAGGTATATAATTTTTAGTTTGGGTAACACAACTAAACACAAAGCTATCTCAACTGATTAGTTTAGCTAGAATATCTGAATCGTTAAGCTGTCATAAATACAGTTTAGGTAACACAACTAAACACAAAGCTGTCTCAACCGATTAGTTTAGCTAGAATATCTGAATCGTTAAGCTGTCATAAATACAGTTTAGGTAACACAACTAAACACAAAGCTGTCTCAACCGATTAGTTTAGCTAGAATATCTGAATCGTTAAGCTGTCATAAATAAACTGCTGTTTAGCAAACAGTAGCTAAAAGTTTGGCAGTCACCACAGCAACTAAACTGTTTAGTAGATAATTACTGAAAATTTAGTAAATAGTACCTAAACATTTCTTTCAGTGTAGTCAAATTATTATCAAGTTGATGATGATTGCATCCACCGTTTCGTCGATCACTAATACAAAAATATATGTACAATTCATTATTATTATTCTTATAGTACAAATATAAAATAATTATATTCTTAAGAAATCTGTCATTTCCGCTATATGTTATTTTTATAATAATTGTCCATCTACCGTGAGAAAAAAACATTTGTAAAGTATAACGCATTGTCGGCAGGAACAGCCTTACGTCATAATTTGATAATTTTCATGATGACTTTTCGAGATTAAAGAAACTATTCAGGAACTTTGCGTCGGGTGCTATAAAAACGGTGACAAATCTCCTGGCTGAATAGTTTTATGAAAATATTTCAATGTCATAACTGTATTTTTTGGTGATTTGTCATGAGATTTTGAAGCCGCAGTGTAATTTTGACAAAGTTACTAAAATAACGTTCTAACTAACTAACATTTGGGAACTTTTGCCGTGATTTTAATTGTTGTTTGTTGAACAAAATTCGCTTGCAGGCAATGGCGGTTTTCCCTAAACAAAAATCAAATTCCGTTCTAAAAATCTACCCGTACGAATGATACGATGAATTAAAAAAATAGTTGAATCTGTTCAAAATACCTTCACTAAGACAATCTAACCTAACCAAACCTAACCTAACCCAACCCAACTATCACAACACGGGCATGTGTCTAGTTTGGTGGTCTAAACATTTTCAACGACTGTAATAAACAATGCACTGAAGGAAGAAAATTAAAATGTGTAACTAACTAACTAACTAACTAACCATCACGCCGTTTCCCCGCAGGGGTAGGCAGAGAGGACGGACCGCCAAACAACTCGGTCTTGGCACACATTCCTTGCCTCATTCACATTCATACATCGTCTCATACATACTCTTCTATTGTTCTGACTCTTGACATGGCCCGACTCAAGTATCTGATTCACTTGGTCGTGCCATGTCTTCCTCGGGCGTCCCCGACTTCTGCTACCATTCACATTTGCATCGTATATTCTCCTTACACTCCTTTCTTCGCTCATTCGCTCTACATGCCCAAACCATCTAAGCGTCCCTTTCTTGATCTTACTCATTACGCTTACATCAGCCTTGCACTCTTTGCGGATATCCACATTCCTCACACGATCATACATGAAAATGTGAATATATTAATTTTCTTCACAACCTGCCACTGCCAACCACCAGTGCTTATGGTGTAGATAGCCATTCAAATATTATATTTTTGTATCCAATACACAACGCATGGTGAGAACATTGCTTGATGAACTTGTATTCTACTGCTTTCAGAGTTATCAAGTATTATTGAAGGCGATAAGAAGAAAATGTTAATAATCTATCATAGTACCCGGAAACTTGGAGATTGATGGTAGAGAAGGATTTTGGGGATGTGAAAATCAGCGGATCGTCGGAAGTGAAATTGCATAATCAATGAAGCTCTTCAAAAATTGTATCATCATTGGAAGTAAGAAGTTGTAAGATATCACTTATCACATATAACAGTCGACCAGCGCGTGCAGATTTGAAATTATTTTTTGAAGAGAGAAAGAAGCGGCCTCCGTTGTTGAGTGGTTACGTTCCTCGGCTATGAATCCGGAGATCGCAGGCAAACGCAAGTAAATTTGTGTTTTTTTACGAAACAAATACTAATGTAAAATGATTTGTAATATATTTGCGGCACTTTTCACAGTGGTTAAATGATGGTGAAAGATCAAAACTTTGCTTGAATTGGCTTGATTCTTTTGTGACTAGTTCTGAATATCTAGATACTTCCCCAACTTCCTTTAATCCTATTTCCTTCCCCTCTTCACTACCTCCAGTCTCACTACTAGCTCTTCTATAGTCTATGATCATAACATAACCTAATTCCGAATACCATAGTTTGTCTGGCTCCATTCGGTTGGGAGCAGTTACTCACATAAGAACGGAACATTACAAGTAGGTATCTAATTGGTTTGTCTATTACACATGTAACCTAACTTCTTTTGCTATCTCTATACAAACTTTAAAAAAATCTTATAAAATAAATTAACAGGTATTTTTCCCAGCATCGCATGGATGGCGTACCGATATAGTATCCCGTTATCTCGATCTTCTTCTTCCCCTCCCCCTTTCAGCCTCTTCATCACTTGCTACTCTTGCTAGCCGCCGCTGATAATGTCTCCTCGAGACAATGTCCTCCATTGTAGCGCCAACCACAAAAGATGAGATGGGCTATTTGCGCTCTGGACCAGGGTAAATGTACGAATAATGACAGGTTATTTTTATCTTTTTTTTGCTGTGTGACACATTTGCGTGTTTATTGTTTGATTATATTGACCACCCAGACGTTATAATAATATTCTGCACAACTTCATAATATCGTTAAAATTTCTTTTAATTTGGCAATTATAACTTTTCCTTTAGATTTAATATTTCATGTAACGATGGTTTAGCCTCTTATCAAAACGCATAGCTGGCAGATTTATTACACTTTTAATGTAATTGTTTTGGTTTTATTGCTAAATTTTTTGTTCCGCTAAATGGATTTTGTAATTTATCGTATTCCTGTATTATTTAATGAAACTTTTGAAGATTGCTAAGATTATTGCTACCTCTCACAGAATAGACCTTGTCTTAGGATGGGTTGTATCAGAGTATTTGATCAATTTTTCAAATTTCAAAGTAAATTTTCATGTTCTGTGAAAGTTCTTTTCAAGTTCTGTTATTATATAATTATAGACCAATTAATTGACGTGACTGAAATAATAACAGTACCTGAAAAGAACTTTCACAGAACTTGAAAATTTGAAGGATTGTTCAAATTCTCTGATACAACTTATCCCTAGGACGGATTGTTTCGGAGATTTTGAACAGTTCATCAAATTTAACGTTCGTTTTCGGGTTTTGTGACGGTCCTATTCAAGTTCCGATATTATATCACTATAGGCTAGTTACTTGAAAAAACTGAAATAGTAACAGAACTTGAAAAAATCTTTCAAAAAACTTAAAAATTAACTTTTAAATTTAAAGAATTGTTCAAATTCTCCGAAACAACCGGTCTTTATTAGTGTCTTTGGTGATGAGAGATGATGCATCGAAAATACTAGAAAAATAACTAATTTGTTACCTATGCCCTTAACAGACCTATGTTTTTTATTGAACACGCAATATACTGCCTTTTATAACCATGAAAACTAGCTTTAGAGAAACTAGAGTTTTGACAGTAAGGAGGGATACGATATTTATTATCAAGATAGATTGAAGCTTGCTAACCCCTTCAATGAATGCCGGAAAATGAAAAATCGTACTTATCAAGGAATGCGAGATCCTTTTACAGAATCTCAATAGGCCTCGCAAAAACCCAACAATAATCAAATAAATATAACGAATGGTTAGGAACATAATCCGCCCTCACATGTCCTGTCCGTACCTATTATACGTGTACCAACATTTATCAACGAATGTAAATCTTCCAGGGTCGTGCCTCTGTGCTTGTCGATAAATATTTAAATAAACCCGATACAAATAAATTACAGCAGAAATGCAATGTGGATGTGTGTTGCCGGCGGTACCAGACGGCACCGCCAGCTCTCTGGTGGTCCTCGGCCTGATATCGCCCGTACCCGAGAATCTCAATTGTTCTGGAGTTCCGCAGGGTTCTCAACTGATACCACCTTTAAAGATATGAACTATTAAATTAATAAATGACCAAATGGGTATATAAGTTTATTAGATTTTAAAATTTCTGCATTACTTTGTGGTTCCCGGCTTTATATCGCCCGTAACCGAGAATTTAAATTGTTCTGGAGTTCCGCAGGGTTCTCAACAGAGATCACCTTTAAAACTAAAACCATTGAATTAATTGTTCATCTTCATTCTTTCTATATTTTTTATCATTTTATTCTGTTTTATACAAATTCATCTGTTTTTAGTTGTTGTTGTTGTTATTTTTGTTCGATTTTTTGTTTTTGATCATATTTTTTGTATCTCTATATGGAATGTGTGGGACCGCACTAACCTCACCACACACCGGAATAAACACTTGTTAATATTATTATCATCTGTAAATTAAGTATGTATTTAAATTTTTTGGTATTGATACATTTGGAAAAATACGTCACTATTTTCGCATTATTAACAGTTTAATAGCAAATAATATAATATATATATCCTGATTACTCCCAGTTTGAACACATCCTTTGGACAGATAAATAATAAATTCCATGCTATAAAATTGTTCAATGCTCTACCAAATGAAACCAAAAAAATAAACGAAATGAGTATATTTAAAACAAAAGTCAAAACATGGCTTAAAGATCAAAGTAATAATCAACTTACAAACATTATGAAGACAATGTAAAGACAATTCAAAACTAAATACAAAAATTTAAGAAAAACTACAGGCCGCCTCAGAACAGGAAACCCTAGTGAGGAGGACTGTGAAAAAAATACAAAAAATATACTTATATTATACTTTAAACCTACATAATGTACAAATTTTGCTATTGATATTAATAAAAAAAATAAAAAAAAAAATGTTTATCTAAACCTGCAAAAAGCAATCGGCGTGTTTCAGCTGTGCTTTCATATTCAATCAAATAAATCCGTATTAAATAGCTTAATTATTAAATGGGCCATCGAGCATTTTGTTTCATATTTTGATGCTAGGAAAATATTTCAAAGTTCCGAAAGGTTCCGAAATGAGACCATTTTTCAGATTTGAAGAATACAACAGCAAAAGTGCCATTCCATAAAATATTTCAAAGTGCTTTCTAAAGAAACTCATGTCCTTTGATGCAAAAAATAATTAGACATCTCTGGGAGATTCTTTGAAATAACATTCAAGAATTTTTTTTGGGAATTCATGAAATAATATATATATATATATATATAATAAATAAAAGTGAGTTTTTCAAAGTTGGTTGTTGGAAAGTGTTGCCTTTGCCCCTGTACCGCTCGATTGAAGTACCTTCTTATGGATATACATAGTTGCATTTGGTGTTCCAAAATGAGTTTTCTCCAACAATTCTGTGATAAGGGTCGATCTCCCATACACTGAAATGTCTAAATAGCTTTGCATGTAAATATGTGTATAATATCAGCATCCAATAAACAATAGAGAAACCAATACACAGTCCGAATGAAAGAAACAGAGCGACGACCACGAGTAGGTACGTATACTAGCCGCATGAAGAACCGACGTATTTTTTACGCGAGTGGCGAAACGGCAGTATGCTTGGAAGAAGGGGAGTGAAGGAGAGAGAGTCAGCGTGAGATGATATCTGGTCGCGGCGCCACCGCGAGGCGCTTCGGACAAGCGCGGCCCGAGGCGCTCCGAGGTAGGAATCGACAACCTTGTTATTATTTAAAATAATAAATAAACAAAAAAGACATTTTATTGGTACTACTTGTGCAATTTTTTGCTTGTCTGTAAAATGGTCAGAACCATAGCTGATTTTTTTTTAATTAAAAAAATATCTCAACATATTTCGTAAAGCAATATTATAAATTATGTGACCGAATTGGATAGTGTAATTGGCTTGGTATACTACATTCCCATAGTCATCGTCATCGTCATCATGGTGCTACGTCTTACGGTTTTACTTCCTCCGCAAATGTTGTTTACATTTCCGATTCTTCCATCTTTCTTCTTCAATTATTGGGCCTTCCTATTTTGCTCCAATCCTCTTCAACGCAGTCAGTCGACTTCTACCATGGTCAGCTTCTTGGTTACTTCCATTGGATCCAATTGGTCATGATTTTTGGTGTGTCATTATCTTGCTTTTTCCATGTGACCAGCGTAGTCTTTGGGAATCTTTAAAACTTACGGTAGTTCCATCCTCAATATTCTTCAAATAACTACAAATCTGTTAGTTTATTTTTTGTGTAGGTTCAAAATACATCGTGATATATGACGTTCAAAAATTATTTTTTATGGCACCATATTATAGCAGTCTTCACTCCAAAGCCTGCAGTCCTGAAGAACTCATCTGCAATATTACCATTAAGTGCGGTATCTTCCTCAATCTTCTATTAATCTTTGCCTGGATTATGATGGTTAATTGGTTAGAAGCCGGCGGTCTGCCGGTAGTAATGGGCGTATCACACGCTTTATGCGTGGCCGATGTTTTTTCATAATATTTGACTTAGGTCTGTGTGTCAATAATATAATCTTTGAAAAAGATTTACATAGATAATAAATGTAATCTATTAATTTTCATACAACTTTAAAATTATTTTTTTTTAAAAGTGTACCCTGTGTACTGAATACGCAGCACTAGAGCTCAAGATATTTTATTTCACCATTAGTTGTCTTATATCTGTATAGAGCATTTGGAGAATGCGCTTGAATCCACAGTATTTTTTTTTTCTTAATTTATTACAAACAAAGAGATTATTTTACATGTTCATTGAAAACTTTGACTGTCCAACTAGGATATCCGGTTTTAGGAAAGTCAAATTGACGATCATAGTTCATCTTACATAATAATTATATAAGGCAAAAGGAATACGTACTTTATATAAATAAAATAATAATTTATATGTCAAGCTATGTACCTTAACAAATGCACTGTATTGTAAGTTTATTTTTAATAACTTTAACAAATATAAAATAAAATACTTCCTTTTTCTTGTGGTCACCATGAAACGCCTAGTTTGGTGATTTAATGTGTTAATCGACTCTAAATGTCTCAATTAAATGCCAAGCATTTCATATATAAATAAAATTTCTGTTGTATTTTAAAACAATGCACCATTTAATAAAATAGTGGTAAACATACATTCCAAGGTTCGGTACCCCTGTCAGTCTGAGTTCCAGACCCCCGTGTGCCCTCAGCGGATGACTGTTAAAGGGTGTTCTTAAAGTCAACATGATTCTTTCATTAATCAGCTTTAAACAAACAAACAAACCCACAAGCAAATGGGAGGATCTTGGAAGAAACTAAATTGCAAAAACCTATAAATCTTAGCCGAAAAGAGCGATTGAAAGAATTGTTGATGCAGGGGTGTGGAATTGGCCCATAAGAATGAGATTATTTTGTATGCAATATGAAATAATACAAAGTAAGGAATGTAAACTTTTGTTTGCCATTGACTTATTTTGATGTTGAAATCAGACGAATCGTATATTTTAAATAAAGTTTTACCTACATCATTTAGTTTTCCAACGTTTTAGGCCTTCACTCTTGATTTGTATTGCCAAGAACTATAAAAAAATAGTTGTTATTCCAATTTAATTTTCCATTTAGTAGGCACATAATTCGAATAAATGGACAAATTATTTCAACGTGATTCGCAATTAAAAATAAACAGACACTTTGGTCCGTTCAAGTAATTGTACCTACATTGCACGGAGAAAAATGAATATTGCTAATTTATTAAGAATCTCTTCAAATTGTTGGTAATCTTTAACTTTAACGAATGAAGGTTTCCTGATAAACTTTTTGTCAGGTGCGAATGTATTAACACGTGTTCCGACATCGTGATAGTATATTCGCGATTAGTAATATTCATTTTTCTCCGTGTGGAAATGTATTTCAGGGGTTTTCTCACAAACTCTTTTAATCAATAAAACTTCGGCTTTAATAAAACACTTGGAATTGTTTTGTAATCGATTAACAATGCTTCTGATATCTTAATATGGACCCCGACCTTGAGGTTAACACCTAATCTATCATGTTATTATTCTCGACAGCTAACACCATCTATGGGTAACCTAATAGGCTAATCTATTTAATATAATTCTGAGCCGGGTAGCTGTATAATTACATATATTTTGTAAACAAATCAGGGCTTAATAAAAAATACAAAAGAACACATAAAATAATCTTGATATAAAATATTACATACATATATAAAAATAGTTGAGCAATCTTTAGTGTGAGAGTTATTATTGAGATGGAGTACCCCATAAAAATCTATCATATGTATAGAGTAAAGTTGTGTTTAAAAATAAAAATAAGTATAATACAGGGTTTTCCACAATGAGGTGTTATTTTGATATTCAATCGTAAAAGATCAATGGTTTCGTTCCTTGTGTGGCACGTAGCACCGTCTTGTTGAAAGTAAACGTTGTCCAGATCAATACCAACCAATTTTGGCCATAAAAAATCATTAATCATCTCTCGATAGCGATCCATTCACCGTAACTGTTGGTCCAGCCTCATTTTCAAAAAGTAAGGTCCAATGACTCCGCCGGACCATAAACCGCACCAAACAGTCACACGTTGAGGATAGAGAGGCTGTTCAACAATAATTCTTGGGTTTTCCGAGCCCCAGATGCGACAATTTTGCTTGGTGACGAAGCCACCGAGGTGGAAATGGGCCTCATCACTCAAGATGATTTGCATTTGATTCACTCAAGCGAATTTTAATAATTTCAATGCGTTGTTGAAGCGTGTATCGTTCCATTTTTATTAATGACGTAGTTTCTACTTGTCAATTTTTAAAATATGACAGCTTCAAAAGTAAAATCTACCGAAATAACGGGTTATTCAAAATAACACCTCTTATTGGAAAACCCTGTACTTTACCAATTGCATTTAAAACATTAGAAACAGTACTGTGAAAACGTATAATTGCTACGATTTTGTGTTGAAGGAAAAGAAGCACAAAATAGCAATCAAGAAAACTGACACCCAAGTAAGTAGGTTTGATGGTCTCCATAAAACGGTTACTGTTAACAAATTTAAGGTACATATATATGAAAAGGTCAAGGGGGCAGTTTATACTATTTTGTGAATTGTGCCAAAAGACAATATTGCTATATTGTCTGTATGTGACGTTGAGAATGTCGATGATCGATGCAGTATCGTTGTGAGATTTATGCTAGAAAATCAGCTTGAATGGTATTTTTAAAATATTAGTTTTTGGTCTGCGTATAACTTTGATTCAAACAAACTAACTCTCCGAATGAGCCTCGCATAAATTACCTTTCGTTTACATCGGCCAGGTATTTGAGCCCATAAAGGTAGCCGTTCATCTTCTCCCGTTTCTCCTCATCGGCTGCATTGTTCCAGTCATAGGGACCTCCGACGATTAGACCGGACCCATCGACATCTTGTTCCAGATAAAGATATTAGGACCTGCTGGCTTTGGAAGCGCCGAAAGACGGGTTAGAGATACTAAGAGGTGGCGTTTAACATTTTTATCATAGGTTTTGTGTTTTATGTCAGTTTGTTGGTAATTTATTCTCCCCTTTCCCGTAATTTGCGGCTTTGTTCTAGACATCTTGTTCTAGATAAAGATATTAGCACCCTTTGGCTTTGGTAGTGCCGAAGTATGGATAAAATAAGATGGGAGATTTGACGTTTGAAATTTTTATCATGTCTTTGATAATGTCCAAATGACATTATCCATTATTCAGAAGCTAAAAGAATGCCAAAACATGGCATACTCTATGTTGTAGCACGAATCAACAGTTGCGTGGATACTGCAAAATGTTTGTAATGTACCTACTAAAATATGAAAGATGGATTTTTGAGTCCAAAATGACATTATCTATTATTCAGAAGCTAAAAGAATGCCAAAACATGGCATTCTCTATGTTGTAGCACGAAATAAGTCAATTTAGAGTAAAACGCAATAGAAACACAATTATTTTAAAACGTAGGTTTACTGTTTTCTGAGTTTTTTCAAGTATCAAAAAGCGCCGTGCGCCGACGTGAAAAGACCCATGCGCCTCTTTAGTACAGTGAAATCGATAACCTTACAATATCGGATCGATAGGCGTAACTATCGAAGATTTTATACCGATTTTCCGAGCACGGTCACGATGATTGATATCAAGACCGATGTTGATAATGTAATAAATCAGAATCGATATACATTGTGCGACACTGGCGCCATTTCTCTATGAATTGACATTACGTTAGACGGCTAGGTAAAAATTAAAAATACTCATAAATTGACTATATCGAATTGAAATATTAACCTTAATATACATCGGCAGTTTGCATGCACCTTTTGACACTAAAAATGGAGTTAATTAATTCATGAGGCATTTAGCCATAACTAAAAACTTTGGTTTCTCGAAGCTGGAAAGGAATCAATTGATCGCGTCTTAGATGAATTCATTAAGTCTATGGATCGTGTGTATGATTTCTTTCAGTTCTAAGAGCTTACTTAGTTCACCTCCAGTCATTACTAAGCCAGTGATTTCGCAAATTGACAGCTCATCCGACACCTTGGAGACTGCGCCAAAAAGCAGTGGCTTTTGTCAACCGACTGCCGGAATGATATTCTTAGCGTGCTCGCAAATATCGCTGATGAATTTCGTCAATATCGTATTGATATCGGGCTTTATCGATCACTCATATTGAACCCTCCTGAAATGCGTGCGCATGTTTAACAGGCATAACTGCCGTGGGTATTATCATTGTATAACGATAAAGACTTGCCAAAAACGAAATGAAAGCGGCATTTACTTACTACTCCACAGAAATGGGGTGATGTTCTATGTACATAACGATACGTACCTAACCAAAATGTATATTATACACTGTGTAACAATAATTTCGATGCATAAACGTATTTAACACGGTCCATGTGAGATTTACCGAGCCGCGCGCCGCCGAACGGAAAAAAATGAAGAAAAAGCGGCCAAAGCCCAGCATCTATGAAATGTACCGTAAAGCAGTGACAGGGAGATCAAAGCACCTCCGACGTTTCGCCATGATCACGGTTCCCATTCATCATCATATCTTCACCGGAGATCTGGGAATAGACGACTACCACGAATCGCCAATTGAACAGAGAAAAATGTCAGGCGCGATGGTGCAGTGATATTTTAGTTAATTGAATATGCTTATAAGGAGATCGAAAGCACGATCAAATGAAAACAATTTGTGAGTCGGGAGAAGTTAAAGGTCGGCTTTACAGAAGAGCACGTGTGAATGTAAATAAAGCAAGGTGCGAAAGGGGAAGCGACACCAAGGTCGTATAGGCGAGCTTAAAGCAGACATGTTTGCTCCTTACCGAAAACTCTAAAGCTCGAAGCTCGACAATCATAAAGTTCAAAAGACAATATTTTTTTCTGATTTTATTTATTCGTTAATTATAAACGCCTTGATGGGCTTTACATTACTTATTGCATGATACAGAGATAACAAGAGTTTTTTTTTAATGTTTAGAAGATAAAAAAAAAAGTTTTGAAAAAAACGTGCGTGGTAAAAGTAAAATTTGCTTTTATTTATATATAATATATAAGAAAAGAGATATAAAAATATATGAAACAAATTTTTACATTGCAGATAAAAAATAAATATTAATATTGTGCTACATGAAAATATTATTCAGATTTCTCACACTCTGAAAAACTGGGTATTGCTAATTTATTAAGAATCTCTTCAAAATAATTGGTAATCCGATTAAAAACGGGATTTTAGGCCGATTCATCAATTTTTTTAGTAAATTCGTAATAATATCGGAACACGTATTCACATGCGTTTGTCATGATGATCACGTGATCTGACATCGTTATAAGAAATTGGTATTTTTATAAAATTTATAAGGAAACCTATCAGTTCATTGGTTAAGGGCCTGCAAACCCGTTTTAACTGGATTACGAAAATGTTTAAGAGATTCTTAATGAATTTATGTTATTTTTCAACAGTAATTTTTCTCATAGCACAGGTAAATTTATTTTAAATACGTCGATATTTGAGGTGAAATTAATTCTAATAGTATGAAGGCGAGAAATATATGCATGTATGGGATAGTTAGTCCCGGAATAAATATTTTAATAATATTCATAAATGAGTTCTTGCTAAGCACTGCGCTACCTGTCTTTGGTATACAAAACTGACAGATTCGAGCGAATAAACCATCTTCTGACAGCCGAGGAGAGATCACGTACGCCATGAAGGTGCTTTACCTTCGTGTTGCTTCTCAGACCTGAAGATGGGTGCGTAGATTGCGTCAAAACGTCACCACGGTCGCATCCCCGGTCGGCTCCTCGGAATCTCTGACCTCCGGGGATGGAAAAGGACGAATCACGTGTTGATGAAGAAGACACCGAGTAAAATATTAAATACATGATATTTACAAGCCCCCTAGTGTGGTTTATATATATATATCCACACAACACTAGGCGGCTGCCTGTTTCATGGTGACTAATGGGACATTGTTATTTTGTATGAAGTTTAGTGTAAACATATAATTAAAAATATAAACATGCTGAAAATTGGAAGACTTAAATAAAATTTAGAGAATAGAGAAATACATGGATGAGGATTAGATTACATACACACACATATATACGAGTATATGTTCACACACATACACTTACGTATATATACACACACATGCAAACAAATATACAAATTATATATATATTCATACACATACTTATGAATACATATGTCCATACATACCACGAACTAAAAAAACACACGAAAACCTCTCAATAAACGAAACGCGACAATGTCAACAATCCTTACGCACTCAAACAAAAATGGCCTCATACGTACGCATGTTCATACATATATATATATACACATATACATATGCACATCCATACATATATATATAAACATACACACACACAGTTTTTAATACGTTCGAATATCTATTAAGATCTTTTTAACCTTCCGAATGGTGACATGAATGAGGGGTTGTAAAAGATTTCGATCCGAAAAACCAAAATCTTTCTCTCAGAATCAGTTGCTTGTTAGCAATGAATTTTCATGGGAAACATTTTTATTACTAGAAACCCATAAAAAGCCGTTTTAAGTTCAATCAAACCTCACACACTTATATTTTCAAGAAATTGCAGCACGATGCATCTTGTTTAAAAAGTGACAGCGTGCTAACTTCCCGATAAAACATTAGTCATTATGAATATCTCAAGAACACGTGTTCTTTTCCTAATATATATCATTTTTACAGAATCACATAATTTGGCTCAATTGAAAAAAAAAATATTTTAAAAATCTTACCATTCATAAATGTTAACTTCTTTTCGATATTTTATAATGAAGTCATATTCTAAAACTTCTGGTAATTTTTTGGTTTCAGTGGCCTCCTTGTACCTTTTGAAATGTCTGCTAAAAAAATTCTCATTTCTGAGCACAAACTGCCTCCTGTTTTATATTATGATTAAGTTTTAATATTCTTGTTTTGTCCTGTCCTGCTGTTATTGTTATTCTAAGTTTTGTCATCACTTTGTATAAACAGTGTATTTAGTGTTATAATATTAGATCTGTATTGGGTAAGGCACACTGTACGAATAATTTTAAAAACATGACCCCTAATACTAAATTACAGTTTTTAATTTTGTTATAGTTAAGCGCACTTGAAGTGAAATGACTCTAAACTGCTCTATATAAATGCCATGTTATTATTATTTTGACGGAATGCGAAAGTATTAGTATGTCAATATCAATATCAGTATTTGAGCACATGTTCCGCTGTCCCTAAAAAAATATTCGGTTTTGACTGATACCTTGTTAGGAACTCTTTCAATTCATTCGTTATATATTCGGTTTTGACTGATACCTTGTTAGGAACTCTTTCAATTCATTCGTTATATATTCGGTTTTGACTGATACCTTGTTAGGAACTCTTTCAATTCATTCGTTATATATTCGGTTTTGACTGATACCTTGTTAGGAACTCTTTCAATTCATTCGTTACCAGTCCGCAGTCCCATTTTTTAACATAAAAACGAATAACTTGACCTGATTTTTAATAAATTAACAGTACTTCATATCAGTCAGTTTTCTCCGTGTACATACAGTTTTCAATACCATCCAATTCCGGCCATAAAAAATCATTAATCATCTCTCGGTAGCGCAATCCATTCACCGTAACTGTTGCTCCAGCCTCATTTTCGAAAAAGTAAGGTCCAATGACTCCGCCGGACCATAAACCGCAAAAAACAGTCACACGTTGAGGATAGAGAGGCTTTTCAACAATAACTCTTGTGTTTTCCGAGCCCCAGATGCAACAATTTTGCTTGTTGACGAAGCCACCGAGGTGGAAAAGGGCCTCATCACTCAAGATGATTTGCATTTGATTCACTCAAGTGAATTTTCATAATTTCAATGCGTTGTTGAAGCGTGTATCGTTACATTTTTATTAATGGGGTAGTTTTTACTTGTCAAATGTCAAAAAACGACAGCTTCAAAAGTAACATCTACCGAAATAGCGGGCTATTCAAAATAACACCTCTTATTGGAAAACCCTGTATTTTACAATAATAAACTTTTCAAACAACTTTGGACAACTTTTGATTGAGTTTTTTTACGGTCAAAACTGTTTATTCATATTCTTATTGCATATGTATGGACGCAAACAAATAATTTTTCTTAATATTTTAAAGCAATACCTTGCAAAAAGCGCATATGAATAAAAAGAAATAAATTAGTTACGACATTTATGAACACGTAGAATATAACGTCATTTGTAGTACTACTATCCTGAATATTTGAAAAATATCGTAATACAGTACACATTTAAATCGTAGATCCAATTTGAGTCCTTTTTGTCTCCTCAATTTAGTCGCAGTCTCATTCTCACGGGGATCATTTTTGAGCTGTTTTGCCAGCACATTATGGTGTCGTGTTCATCTCCCAAGTGATATCGCCCCGTCATGTCACGTGGAATCACTGCACGTGACATTATAGTGGGTGTCGTTCCAGAGGAAGACCGCGAGCATTCTTATTTATGGGGAGAATTAAGAAAATGTAAAGTACAGTGTTTTTGGGCACAACATTGGTGCCTCCTGGAATGAACGTTTTCTTGTTTAGATGACAGTTTGATTGGGTTGTTAGGAATATACATATATTACGTAGCTAAATACATTAATGACGCTTTTGATAAATACATATATTGGTTCATTTTTGTTCTACCCCTAACTGTGAAAAAATGTTTTTTTTATTTTTATCATTAGTCACTGATTTTTTCACTCTTTTACTAAATTTTATGAAAAATTAATAATAAACAATGAGCCAATCGTACAGACAGCTTTATGGATAGGATATCCTTTTTTTTATTTGATTTGGCGTATAGCGAAACAAAATTTTTCTAAATTTTCCGAATGAGATGTCTAGAGGAAGGATGTGATGTGCTTACCAGAGTATTTAAATATAAAAACTAGATTATAACTATAACTCAGGTTTTACTAAATTTTTAAATTTTGTAAAATGCCAATCGGGCGTAATAAAGGTTTGTTAATTACAAAGTGCTTAACAAACGGTTAATGTATATTTGTATAATTATGGTAATATACTTACTTTAACAACATTATTATATTTCTAAAATACACTCCATTGATACAATCAACTTTACAGAATTTGAATAATTCATCAAATTCAAAATTTATGTAAGGTTCTAGTCAAGTTGTTATTATATTATTATTGGTCAGTTGTATCACCTAATTGAAATGATATCTGAAGATAATATCGAAGACTCGAACAGAACTTGAAGAGAACTAAACCAGAACTTGATCATAACTTGAGGAGAACTTGAACAGAACTTAAACTGAACTTAATAAATTTTTAAATGTGGTGAATTGTTCAAATTCTGCGAAACAACTGGCCCCAGGAGTATCTCCCCATTCTTTATGTATAATACTGCACAATATCGATAAGTATCGCATTAGAGTACGTATAATATAATATCTTCATCTTTAAACTATAAAGATATTAATTTGCCGATGTCAGATTAGCCAGAAACAGTTCAGAACGGAAGAGGCATGAAAACGAATAGGCCATTAACAATAATGAACATCGTGTCCGCGAACAGCAATAATCTGCTCGGATTCCTTATAATAATATTACATCACGAGGACGCGCCCGGCAGAGCTCACTGCACATTGACATGGATAACTTTGCAGTCAAACGAAGAACCAACGATGTCATATTCCTTCATCGAGGTTGTTAACCCAGTGAAATCAATGTATTTTATTGAACAATAATATAATACTCACAAATCTAAACGAAACGTGAAAAAGAACAAGAACCAAAAAAAAACGAAAACGGTCTTTACTGGGAATCGAACCGAAGATCTCTGCCTTACCGGGTTAGCGTCTTCATACTTCGGACCTAATTGTTATATGTCATATTTATTTATTCACGCTTTGAAAGCTTTTTACATGTTTCATTGTTATAGGTAAGCTTTTCAGAAGTGCAATAGTAAATGTTTACATAACATAATAAACTATGAACTATAAATGCAGATACAATTATAAACTCTGAACTATAAAAGCAAATACAATGATAAATTATATACTATAAATGCAGAACAATAATAAACTATGAACTATAAATGCAGATACAAAAATAAAGTATGAACTATAAAAGCAGATACAATACGAGTTTAATCATTGTATATACTAACACGAGTACAAAATACGTACTTTTAAGGTACTGTAAATGAAGTTACAGGTATAGTACAACCATGTATGATCGTGTGAGAAATGCGAAGATCGGCTGATGTAAGCGCAATGAGTAAGATTAAGAAAGGTACGCTTAGATGGTTTGGGCATATAGAATGAATGAGCGAATAATGGTGCGTAACGAGAATATATGACGTAAATGTTAATGTCAGTAGAAGTCGGGGACGCCCGAGGAAGACATGGCATACCAAGTGAATCAGATACTTGAGTAGGGCCATGTCAAGAGTCAGAACAATAGAAGAGAATGTATGTGACGATGTATGAATGTGAATGAGGCAAGAAGTGTGTGCCAAGAACGAGTTGTTTGGCGGTACGTCCTCTTGCCTTCCCTTGCGGAGAAACGGCGTGATGGTTAGTTAGTTACCACTAACAGTTAGTTGTAAAGCATGTTTGGATTTAGCAAACCTTTATTACGCCAGATTGGTTGTTTGACAGAACATCTTTTTTCAAGTTAATCCCACACAGAAGGCGATAATTTTCCTCAGAGCCTATGTCATCTTAGGGGATGATGTATGAAGGGTCTTACTAAGGAAAGGAAAGAGAAGAAATTCCGGGAAGGTAAAATGTATAAGGGGAGAGAAGGAATCTATGGATCAGGTGACAGACGAGTGATGTATCAGTTGGAGAGGTAAAAGTGTCTTCCCAAACCGACTTCTCCCGATCTGGCAGGTTGTGCAGATGGTGGGTAGGCGCATTCTGAACACACCTCACCTGATGAACCCAAGCATATCTGATAAATCACCAAATGTAGTGTCACTTGGGGTGACCTATGACTACTGTACGCCACCCCCTGTTTTGTAAAATTAAAGAAGTTAGAAGAAGAAGAAGAACAAAAGAAGCTCACCTTAAAACCGACTAAATGCCTTCAGAGATCAGAGCAAGGGACCGTCCAAACACAGCTAAAGTTATTTCAAGCAACAATTGTTTGAACGTGTTTATCTCCAAACTTAATTGTTGGTTCAGCATCCCATGATACAATTTATATCCAGCATCTTGTTAGCGGGACACAGAGAGCATGCAGGAGTAATACATGTTGTAATTCCGCGAAAATAATTATTTATTCGTGAAGTTAGCTGAATGTTTGCAACTTCCATTTCATCCGCTTGGGCTGTGGACCACGTGAGGTGACATTTGCATTTCATATTTCACGGAGAGATATGATTATTGTGCAGGGCCGCAATTTTAAACAAAAATAACATTTTACAATGAATCATCAAAAATAATCATTTTGGTTGGGTTGGGTTTGGTGTCTTTTTGAGGAGAAAGAGTCAACATAGGTCTTGCAGAGATATGTTTTAGGATGGAGGAAACACAGAGCCCGGCAAATCGTTCAACGGCCGAGATGTTAGAATCTGAGAAATCCGAAGGGTATCTCTTCTCCAATCTAGGTCGCTCGCAATCCCGGTCAAAAGTACATACATTGGTCGACATTCTTATTCTTGAGTCTCTTCGAAGAATTACATAATGGCCCCACCCTACATCACTGAACTATACGTCCCGGAAAACACTGGTCTGAGGCAGTCAACTCTTCAACCTCATCAACCTTCAATCAGCACATCATCAGCTGTAGGCAGACTGTTGGAACCTAAGCGCAAGCCAAATACTATGTTTGGTGATTGCGCTTTCGGAGCATCTGGGTCGAAGGCTTGGAATAATCTTCCTCTGCAACTAAGATCCATAACAACTAAATTCAGGTCTAAACTAAAAACTTACCCTTTTAAGCTGTCATACCCTTCAATTAAATATACCATTCCTGAGAAAAAGTCCAACCATATCCAATTTTACAATTATGACCTAAATCCTGTATCTAAATTTCGCTAATAAACAATTAGTTTATGTTAATCTTATGTGACCTACCAGGTAAGTATGGTACTGTATGTAACCTCCGTATATAGTTAGTAATAACATAGATCATACTTGTACAGCGCCCTTGTGGTGATTTTGCACAAAAACGGCGCTATACAAATCATCCAAATATTATTATTACTACTTACGCCAAACGTCAAAAATCATTCCACTCGAACAACGAAGTCGAACCACTTGTTGTTCGAGTGGAATGACTTTGTCGAAGGGATTAATGACGCTAGTTATGCAATACCGGTAGTACAAGGACATAAATACTACATGACGCCTGTGCTATAAAGATTGCAATCCATCTCTATCAAACGAATTTTGGGGCATCAATGGAAGGCATGTTAGGAAGATTTATTTTTATATACTTTATTTAGATGTAAAATTTTACATTTTATATCTATTCTAAAACTAGTATAGTAATATTGTATTATCAACATAATAATAATAATAATAACATAGTATTTATATAGCGCAGTTTTGTGTTGTTTCACTTCAAGTGCGCTTAACTATAATAAACTTAAAAATAAAATTTCCTATTGTGTTCCTTTAAAAAAAAAAAAATTAATAACATAATGTGAAATAAAGAATAACGGTTTACACAAAAGCAGAGAATAAAATTTAACAATAACAGTGCTATTTTAGTAGAGGACAACAATAAAAGACAATAACAGTGCACGAAAAATAAGAACTTGAAAATTAAAATATTATATATATACCCATTTTCATACTCTTCTGCAGTAAAAAACTTAATATCAAAAACGCAAGAAAAACGATTTCCTATAATAATTAAAAGCTTAAAAGAAGAAGACACTGAAAAATTAAAAGAGAAAATACAAAAGATTAAAATATCGCAGTTGGGAATTCGAGTATGCGAAATTAAAAAAACAAAAAAAAACCTTATAATAACATGCCCAGAAAAAGAAGACGCAAAAAAATTAAAAGATAAGATAAATGAAGTCGACAAAACCATAATAGCGGAGGTACTTCTGAAAACGGATCCATGCGTAATATTCAAAGGTCTTGACAAAGACTATACCGAAAAAGAATTCTTAGAAGACATCATTGAACAAAACAACGACATCAAAATGATATGTGAAAAATACCAAGACAAAGAAATATTACAAGTTAAGGCCATCATTACAAACAAAAAAACTAACAGCAAAAACTTAATACTACAAACAAATCCCGAAATGAGACTACATCTTGTTAATAAAAAAAAAATTCATCTAGGATTCATGAGAATCTATGTAGAAGACTGCAGTCCTCTTACCCAATGTTTCCACTGTCAAAGATTTGGACACACAGCACAAAAATGCTACAATAGAATGAATAAACCAACATGCAAGCACTGTTCAGAAGATCATCCCATCTCCGAGTGTAAATCCCTGGAACTGCCACCCAAATGCGCTAACTGCAACTCAGCTAACAAGAAGAAAGAAATAAACTCCTTGAACAGTAAAATGAATGAAGTAGACCACCGAACAAACAGCGAAACATGTAAGTTCCGATCTTACATGCTTAAATTAGCCAAAGAAAGAATTAACTACGACATTGAATAAAAACCTTATAAATAATTTTGTAAAATACAACCGAAAATGCATTAAATGGATGATTTCTTAAGTAACGAATTAGAGTTAAATATTAAAATTCAAGAATATGAATGTATATGTACCGATTCGTGTAACAAAATTATTTCTAAAAACATCAATGATATAATTATTATGCACATAAACATCCGTAGCGTTCAAAAAAATTTAGATGAATTAATTCTAAAAATAAATAATTTAATTAAAAAACCGGACTTTATAGTGTTAACCGAAACATTTACGAACGCTGAGTCACCGTCTTACCACTTACCTGAGTACAACTATATTTCTACCAAAGTAGACATCAATAAAAATTCGGGAATAATAATATTTGCAAGCAATAAATTTAGTATTGTTAACATATTAGAACATCCAATACACTTAGTAAACTGCATCGAAGTACATTTCAAACTCGGCAAATCCATATACCATCTAATAGCTATCTATAGAACGCATGGCTCGAGTATTATTACATTTATTAATGACCTCAAATACATATTATTAAAATTAAAAAATAAACTTTGCTTCGTCGTAGGAGATTTTAACGTTAATATTAATGAAAAAATAGAAAATAATAACAAAAATGAATACATCAATTGTATGACTGAACAAAATTTTATATCTTGCATAAATAAAAATACTAGGGAAATAAAAGAACATACTCCATCTTGTTTAGACCACATTTGGACAAATATAAACATTAAAGATCTTCACAAAATAAAATCAATTGTTTGGAAAACTAACATAACTGATCATCACTCATGCTTACTTCTGTATAATAATAATATTAAACATAAAAAACATAATTTATTAACCAAAAAATCAACAATAGATATGACTATTCTCTCTGAAAAATTAAAAAAGGAAGATTGGAATAATGTTTTAAACAGTGATGATACTGAAATTTGTTCGACTAACTTCGAAAATATTATGTCACAACACATTAAAAATTCGACAACTGAGATAACAACACACATAAAATCAAAATTAAGATGTTTAAAACCTTGGATTACCAAAGGACTTATTATATCTATCAGAAATAAAGAAAAACTTTACAAAATAACTTTAAAAAATCCCCAAGATGAAAAAGCATATATTTTCTATAAAAAATATAAAAATAAATTAACATCTTATATTAAAAAAAGTAAAGAAGAGTATTTTAAAAATAAAATATTATCTTCAGAAAATAACCATAAACAAATGTGGAAAACTGTTAATTTCGCCATAGAAAATACAAAAAAAACACAAAACATTAAGTACATTGAACATGATAAAAAAATTATAGATGCCAATATACAGCCTAAACAATGTGCAAACATATTTAATTCCTTCTTTGCAAATGTTGGGAAAAATCTTGCGAAAAATATTCATAAGCCTTCAAACCAAGAAAACCATAAAAATAAAAATATACAGAAACGTAATATACTTTCAATGTTTGAAACAACAACAGAATGTGAAATCTCGAAAATAATAGAAAATATGAAAGGAGGTTCGTCCCCCGGTTTTGATTCTATTACGACACACATGTTAAAAACTATGAAACCTCACTTAATAAAACCTATCACTCATTTAATAAACTTAAGTTTAACAAATGGAATTTTTCCAATGAACTACAAAACCACAATAATCTCACCTATTTACAAATCTGGAGATCCACATCAAGCAACGAATTATCGCCCAATATGTCTAATTTCTAATATAGGAAAGATCTTTGAAAAAATAGTTAAAAAACAATTGGTAAATTTTCTAGATAATAATAAAATATTACACAAAAACCAGTTTGGCTTTATAAAATCACTCAGCACACAAGATGCTATTGCTAACGTAACTTCATACATTTACGAATCACTAGATAAAAGTAAAAAATGTGCGGGTATATTTATTGACCTTAGAAAGGCATTCGATAGCATATCCCATGAGATGCTATTAAAAAAATTGAATAATATCGGCATAAAAGGCAACGCGATTAAATGGATCACCGACTACTTAAAAAACCGTCCTCAATTAGTAAAAATCAATGGTGTTAATAGTGATCAAGAGATTACAAGCTTTGGAATCCCCCAAGGTACAGTGCTTGGACCAATTCTATTTACTATATATGTAAACGATATTTTTTTTCAACCTTTACACGGTCAAATTACGTCATACGCCGATGATACAGTATTAATAATAAGTGATAAGACTTGGGAAAATGTAGAATTAAAGGCCACGGAAGACATCAACACGCTCAAGAATTTTTTCGACACTAATTTACTGTCACTTAATAATGAAAAGACATTTGTAATTCCATTTGCAATACATACAAATGATACTCCTAAAAATTTTAACATTGTCATACATAATAATACTAAAATTCACAGCCAAAACTATTGCAAATCAAACTGTACAGTACTAAAAACAACAAATAAAATTAAATATCTAGGAGTAATTATTGATAAAAATCTGAAATGGAAAGAACAAATAAGTCAAGTAGTAAACAAAATTAGAAAATTAATATATATATTTTTAAGAATTAGAAACTTTCTGTCGATAAAAAATCTATATTTAATTTACTATGCCTTAGTTCAATCCACTTTACAATACGCTATTATTAGTTGGGGATCCGCGTATAAATGTAACCTTCTTCCAATTGAAATTATACAAAGAACAATTATTAAAATTATATTAAAAAAATCCTTTGACTACCCAACAGAACGCCTGTTTGAAGAATTTCAAGTACCTACATTTAAAGACCTATATATTAAAAACTCATTAATCCAAATTATAAAAGAAAAAGATAAATATCAATTTTTAAATGAAAACAGAACGCGACTTAGACATGTTTTTCTATGCCCAAAACTAAATACGTCTTTTGCACAACATCATTATACTTACCAGGGAAGAACTTTTTTCAATCGTTTACCAGAAGAAATCAGAAGCATTAATGATAAAACCCGAATACTGCTCTCTGTCAAGAGACACTTTAAAAATATTCTGAAAAAAAAAAAAAACTACTGTCACTTAATTAATCTCACAAATATCCTTAGTTTTCCATAGCTTCCTTTCTTTTTAAAAATTTAATAAATAATATATTATCCTTCACTACTTTCCAAAGAAATATTACAGCAAACATACATTTATGTACAATGAATTATTTAAGTACTAACTAACAACAACATTTATGTACACTCCCCTTCCATACACAAGCAAATGCTTTCAATGGAAGAGTAGTAAAAAACCAATGATGTAAAATGAATTATGTCCCATGTAAAACATATTATTAAAAATAAAAAATAATTATAAAAAAAAAAAAAAAAAAAAAAATTTTTTTTTATAGTGAATACCTCACAAGAGTCCCAACTGCTCCCGTCTGGAGCCAGTGAGACTATGGCATCCCCAATTGGGGGATGTTGTGAGGCTGAAGGTAAGTGGGGAAGGGAAAGAGGAAGGTGGGGAAGTACCTGGCTATTCAGATCTAGTCACTAAACACGGCTAAAGCCATTTGGAGCAACGTTTCAATTCTGAATTGTGGTCTTACCACCAGGGCGATACTGGTAGTATCTTCCACTCTGGAACGTGCCGCAAATATACTATATATTATTTTAATTAATTAATTGTGAAATAACACAAATTAATCAAATAAAATTTATTTGCGCACGCCGGGTTCGAACCCGCGACCTTAGGAATGGCAGTCCAATGCGTTACCACTGGACTATGCCGGCCGTCAAAAACAGGAAAGCATTAAAATATTATATAATAGGTGGACATTAAACATAAAAGTACAATAAGGAGGAAACCGAAACCAAACAATTTCCGGAAACTTCAAAACCTGGCTTATTATAACTATATTGAAAAGAAGCTTAGATTCATGAGAATATAAATGATTTTTATATTATTAAATATGATTTTTTGAATAATTTTGTTTTTAAAACCCGTTTAAATTCAGCCAAATTTTGTATATTGGTAAGGGCTGGGGGAAGTTTATTCCAAATGAGTGGCCAGCTAACGTACTGATAATTGGACTACACAACATTGACACATAATACACTTGCTTTTGTTAAAGGGTAGGTATGTAACCTTATAATATCTATTCAGTAAATAAGTACCTACCCACCATTCTATTGTTTTTTTTTTTAATTGATGGCAGCAAAATTATTTAAATAAAAAAATATTTACATCAAAATTCAAAATAACAGATGAAAATTCGAAGAAATATCTTGTTTTGCACATCGTGCTTGCCATTTAGTTTAAAAATACAACATGACAATCGCTGCATCAAAAAGGTCGATAACGCATTGGCAATGGATACAAATACAAAAAGTTATCGTAAATCTTTAATTAATTACTAAATATTCTTCACTGTAAAGAATTTATTAGATAGCTACAAATTAATTAATTACAACAAACAGAACGACAAATAAAGCAAACACCTAAATGTCAGACCACCAACATCGAAACGGAGAAAAAATTTTAAAAAGAGAAAAAAAAAATTTGAATTTCGAAAGAATTAAAAGAAGGTCAGGACATTAACGTCTTATTTGGAGGTTCCTCCCTGTTTCTTATGGTTAATTTCAACGTTATCTTGATGGCTCGCCGTCACGTACTGCGGAGCTGTGGGAGCCCGGCATGCTGCGTGATGCACCGACGAGTCACTATGTAATCCTGATTGTGAACTTTGAAACTTTAAACTGTGCTTTGTGGGTTCACAATGCAGTAATGCGCTGTGCTACGGAGAAGATAATAAAATAACAAAAAAATGGCACCAGGCACTAAATAAAAAAAAAACCTTAATTCTTTTGAATTCCTTATTTTTCAGACCGATATGATATATTATTTTTTTATGGGCGATATCGAGTAAAATGCTTATTATGCCTAGTACCTGGAGACGATTTTTTTTAAGTGAAATCTGCAGTGTGCCAGTCAGACTAAGAATTTACAGTTGGGTATTTTGTGAGGTTGAAGATGGTAGTGTGGGGAAGGAGATGAGGAAGAGGTAGGTGGTGAGGTATCTGGCTATTCGAATGGTTTCCAAACATGGCTAAAGCAATTTTAAGCAACATTTTGATTCTCAATGGTGGTACTTCACTGGGGCAATAGAGAAAGTATCTACGTTTATAAAATAGGTTATAACCTACTGGCTGGAGCCATTTCAAGCAACATTACAATCTTAATTTATAATTAAATTGTTTGATAGATAGGCAACATTTAACACATGGCAGTAACTATTTACGATGTAGATATTGAATATTAAATGCCTTTTGAAATGACAAATAAAATTATCGACTCGTTCGTTCTAGTAAGCGTTTACAAAGAAGTATTGATATGTAAGAATTTTTTATTGGATTTTTATTTGTACAAAATAAAAACATAATTGATACCAGAGTAATGATTCATATGTAACGAACCATTTTCGTAATTATTATGTATATTGTTTCTTGTTTCTTTAATAATAATAATAATATTTGGATGATTTGTGTAGCGCCGTTTTTGTGCAAAATCACCTCAAAGGCGCTGTACAAGTATATAATACATTTTTACTATGTTACTACTAATTGTATATGGAGATAATATACAGTTCAATACTTACCTGGTAGGTCACTTGAGATTAACACTTAATTAACATTAACTAATTGTTTATTACCGAAATTTAGATACAGGATTTAGGACATTGGATATAACTGGAATTTCTCTCGGGAATGGTATATTCAATTTAAGGATATGACAGCTTACATTCTTTACATTGTATCTTTTTTAAGAATTCTTAACCTTACTAGGACAAACCTGTGTTGAGGAATATATATTTTTATTTAAAGATGTACTAATATTATCCCCACAAAAAGTTGTGCTTGTGTGTGTGTAACTATATATATATATTTTTTTTAATTCTCAGTAAAAGTTTTTATTTTATTTTGTTTTGTCTTTTAAGAACTAATTTATTACATTTAATATTTTTGTTATTATTTAAGTTTTCTGTTTATTTTTAAGGTCTTGAATTTTATAAAGCTCCAAGGTATCTTATTTTTACTGATATTTTATTAAATAATTTTGTTCCTATTTGTAGTTCTGTTAACTCATAGTTTTTTCACACATCGGAATCGGCTGAGATTTGTTGTTGTATAGGGTTTTCCAATAAGAGGTGTTATTGGTGAATGGATTGCGCTATCGAGAGATGATTAATGATTTTGCCGGAATTGGATGGTATTGATCTGGACAAAGTTTACTTTCAACAAGACGGCGCTTCGTGCCACACAAGCAACGAAACCATTGATCTTTTACGGGAAAAGTTTGTGTTATCTCTCGAAGAGGTGATCACAATTGGCCACCGAGATCTTGTGATTTAACACCTTGCGACTTCTTCCTTTGGGGCCTCGTGAAAGAGTAGGTTTACGCCAACAGCCCAGCGTCGATTCAAGACCTCAAAGATGGAATTCGTGAGGCTATCGAGGACATAAGGCAGCCACTTTGCGATTTGGTTATGGAAAATTTCATGAAAAGGATATGGTCCTGTAGGCGTGGTCGTGGTGGTCATTTGACTGATGTTATTTTTCACTATAACGGCATACCTTCCTCTTTATAATTAAAAAATGACATTTTTCTTTGAATATAAAAATAACACCTCATATTGGAAAACCCTGAATTTGTGAAAGGTGCGGTATTATTTAAAATATATTCATTTAAATTATCACGAATATAATCTAATCCTCATGCATGTTTTTTTTTCTGTTTTTTAATTTTCTACTTTTTATTATAATTTGTGATCATACATAAAGAAAGCTAATAAAAATGTGCGGGGAGAAAAATGAAGACAATGTCAGTAGTTCGTATTCAAAGTATGATACAGTCAAATATGACCGAAAGAGATAGGGTCCAATTAGCTCAGTTGGTAGAGCGGTGCCCCGGCAAGACAAAGGTCCTGGTCTCTATTTCTAGATGCGACCGTATCTTTTTCAGTATTTTTCTGTTTCAAATATAACGTTAAGAATTCCCAATATTGTCTTTTCTAGATTTTCTCATGGATTTATGACATATGATTACAAAATTTGGGTAATCCAAAATCACCACTCTCAGCTAGTCTCAGCAAGTATAGTATATAGTAACATTTCATTAATAGTTCAGTGTAACCCCTCTCAGCGACATGGTTATAATGTTACAACTCCAATGCATCATATGTACAAATAAATCCGGCTCTGCTGGTATCTACCTACATAGCTCCAACTGAACCTACCTGGTATGATTCTAAGGGTAGGTTCTGGGAACGAACCCTAGCGCAACATTTGAACAATACCCCTAATGAGAGACATTACTAGTGAGCTCTCGTTAGCATACACAGGATGCAGGATAGAGGAATGAATAGAACATGTGGGAACATTGCTCTCGAAATATTATTATTCAAATGGAGCAGGGTTTTCTCACTCATTTCGAAAAAAAAATAATTTAGGCGTGATGCTTTTGGTTGTATATCATCGTATTGTGAACGTGACATGCCGGCAATTCATTAGATTTTTTAAACTTCTAAGTGAGATATTAATTTGTACCTACCGTCTATTTCTGGTTACATATTCTTTTTTTATTACATAACTCACTGCAGCACACATAAGCGCAATCACATTGCGAACTCCCCAATACAACGGTTTCACACTATGGGAAACCAATACTTAGGTGATGTCGATATATTTAATAATTAACATGTAGAGATTTATTCAACCACTATTCTTAAATAGAAGTTGTAATTTTGTAAGCCGTCAAATCAGTGTATTTTTTAATTTATGTTTTGTTCTCTTTCTTGTTTTTTATTTTTATTTTTGTTTCTTGCATGTATTTTTTAATGCAATTTTATTTTTACTATTTTTTTTATATGTTTCAAAATTGTCTGTCATAAAAATTGTACCATCTACATGTAAAAGCCCTCTGGGCGTTAAATAAATAAATAAATAACTCCACTCCGGTGGCCCCAAGGAAAATAATTTTTCTCAGGGCCTATGTAATCTTTAGGGATGCTGTATGGAGGGTCTTTTTTAAGAAAAGGAAGGAGAGGAAGTTCTGTGAAGGAAAAGGTTATGAAGGGTGGGTAAGAATACACAGATCAGTGTGTCCAGGACTGACAAGGCGATAGGTCGAGAGAGTCTAGATGGAGAAGTTAAAGGGTCTCTCCAAACAAGCCTATTTCTGTAATGAAAATACATGGTGGGTTTAGTAGTTTCATACAGACGTTATGAATTAAATTTTTTGAAACATTTACATCGTGTTAATTATTACTTTAGTGAAATTTTCATCGGGATGTGCATAGAAATTAACATTACGATTAAAAATGTCTACAGCATGCGTAAAATCAAGGCTTAGTTGTCACTAGGTGGATATGCTAATAGTGAAATAAAAAACATAGTAATTATATAGTATAGTAATCTTCGTCGAACGTCACAGCGGTGCTGCCAAGGTATCTGTGAGAGGATATTGTGTCAGCGCTTTATTAGCAGCAGACACATACCTGGACGGATGACGAACCTCGTGCTGGCACTGTTGGTAGATGCGGTGGACTCTCTCGCTGCATCAGCTTTTCCAGTTTCTTCACCACCTAGGATTCTTGCTGCAGAGTCTCCATCTTCTATCTTCGTGTCACCTGTTCCTGTACTTAATTTTACTTAACTTCACTTTATTTTTGTAATTCCTGCATCAGCTGAAAAGCGCCCCTGAGGTGATATCTCGCAAAAGCGGCGCTATAAAAATTGTCAAATAAATAAATAAATAAAATAATGAGAAAAGAAGAAATGAAAATAGAAAAAAATAATAAAACCTATCGTGACATCATATTAGCTAAACTAAATTAGCACATGTTTTTTAAAATATACGAGGATGTTTATACAGATTTACAGCTTCATGCAATCTACACGTTCGAGACATATCATTGAAATAAGCAATCATGTTATTAAATAACCGCGATGAAATGTTTCATAACGTCCATTAGGAACTTCAATGTGAATCGTACCTAGATAATGAGTGGTTTCGAGCTTGTTGTGAATAATTTTGTGTAAACATATTAAGTCAGTAGATGTTTTTTCTTTTTTTCTAATGTAAGAAAATCAAAGTATAATATTATTTTTTTAGCAACGAGATAATCAGTGGCGGCTCGTGACTGTTGGGTGTACTAGAATGTTAATACTACAAAAATAGCATTATTGATGTTGTTGTCGCCGAAGACATATTTTTTTTTTCGAAAATTCGGTGTTTTTATGAAAATTTTCAGGAAATCCGTGCGGCGCATGGCCAAACTGAAATTTCCTGCAAATCTTCATAAAAAAATCGAATTTTCTAAAAAAAATCTTTTTGGGCTAAACAACATTAGTAATGTCGAATTTTTCAAACTAAGCACTATATCATACTCAAAATTCACGAGCCGCCACTGGAGACAACCCAAGATATGCAAAACTTTCAAAGCTAAAACTCAGTAGATTGCTAGAAATCTTTAAGGGACTTAAGAAATATTTAGGTATCCATTATTGTATATTGTTAATTTACATTGTATCATAGTTTAAATTCTAATTTTTAACCTCACTAGAACAAGCCTGTGTTGAGGTTAAATTTTGAACAGATTAATTAAAATAACAAAACAAAAAAAAATAATGAGAAATATTGTTAGATTAATGTTTTTAGCATAAGTAAGTTTCTAGAAATAATGGGTACATGGTACCTACCAAGCTAAAGGAAGCCAATTCAAACCAATTCATTATAATATAATGTAGTAAACATGTTGTTGAAATTAGTTTACGAGTTGACTTTATCGGTTTTCTTGGAAAGTCAATGAAAGAATACTTATAGTTATTAATGAAGACAGTTGAGATTACCGAGAACAAGAATCGATTTATTTTGAACAAACGCCCTCGTTGTTTAGGCGCATTTAAATGGAAACATAAGCGAAATGTAGTGAAATTGTGTTCATTTCTTTACGCAATATGTGTCTACAAAGGGACCAGAAAATGGTATAACATGTTTTTTTCTCTTGGAAACTTAGAAACTTAGACAATATTTTTTTTTTCATTCCTTCATTCGTAAAATATATTTGTGTACAGTTTTTTTACATGGTTTTCGACTACCACACTAGACACATGTCCGTATTATTAATTAAAATAGATTTTAAAAGTATGATAAAAGGTGTGTTTCTTACTTCGTGTTGAAATACTCTCAGAATTATAGTTAGAAATAATAATAATAAAAATAATTTATACAAGAATGTATGCTGAGATAATGCAATACATTCCATATTTTAGTATATAAAATAATTAGAATAAAAAATAATAATACATAGATAGGCAAAAAATATGCAGAATTTATGTGAAAAAAAAGATGAACACAATAATGTGTGTAAGCAGCCGTTTATGGAGGATATTTGGATATTTCCGGTAACCAGAGGACCCATCATGGGGAACTCCATCCAGGTAACCATTGCAGTAATGATAGTTTTATTTGATTGGCGTAGTCTTCGCCATAAGCTTCCCATGTAGTGTCGGAGAAGCGCTCTGAAATAATGTTCTCGCCCTCCAGGAACAGTATCTCGGTAGGCGGAATAGTTGGCGATAAGCATTATTGTAAGCGACTTTTAACTTATGCCATTGGGATGCAGTGTAATCCACTCACAGTTCTGACGTGTATAGCGAAGTTTAGAATGGGTTGAATAGTATATTTTTCACGTTTGTACTGCAAAGGTGAAAACGCCATGCAAATAGTTTATGCTTTGTTTGTAACCTGATCAGAAAAAACCCGTAGCTTCCCATATCTTCTAAAAATTCTTATGCCCAAATCTTTCTTCAGCTTTACGACAATTCCTAAATTAGGGATGCCATAGTTCCACTGGCTGTGAGCAGTTTGATTTCCCTTTCAATCCGCCAGCTTCCTGACAAAACAAAATTATTATTAAATTTAATGCTTTTTTATTAATTCAGTACACCACTACACAAACAAGGATCTCTTTAAAATGATTTATCCGCACCTAAATTTTCAGTTCCACTCTGTGTGTTCAATGTTATATATTCACCCTTCACCTTCCCGTTTAATGTTTCAAGTTTCTGCAATCAGCTGTGCTTCGTGATTCCGAATCGAGTTACAGATTCTCAGTAATCCAAGAATCCCAAACGATTCGCGTATTTAAGTATTCGTAACAATTCTTCGGAAAATACATCGTCCATTTTTGATTTTTTCCCGCGGATTCCGCACGACACGGAATGAGCGGTGGCCATCTTGCAAAATGGCGGCGGGCGCTTTTCCTGGAATTGGAATGCTTTCGAGACAGGCAAAGAATTTGAATGGAGAACGAGGTATTTTGTAGCGACATGTTGCTAGTTGTAAAATTTTTATGTTACCCTCGTTTAAAAGGAGACCTAATTTAGCGTATAAAAATACAAGCTTAATCAGTTGCTATTTGTGTTCCTTGCACAAATATCAACTAAGTAAGCTGAAAAAGTGGGTTTGAAAATCCCGCACCTTTTTAAATCCCGCGGGATTGCGGGATAGGATTTAGAAATTTGAAACGAAAAGACGCGGAATTTGCGGTTTTTTTATTAAGGGTATTAAATTAAAACGATGACAACATTTTATTATTATTTGATATAAATTATCTTTGATACTTGTACATAATATAAAAGAGGATATTGAAGATGTAATATAATAAGTATTTTAGGAATGCTTAAAAATAAATCGTAACAATATACAAAAACATAACTTTCACGGACCCTCCACTGTTATTTTAGATAAATAGTCTGTGGTACTTGTAATATTATAAAAAGTCACTGAAAACGTTACGTAATAAGTATTTTAAGAAGACTTTGATAAAAAATATAGACTATGAGTTCTGTCCATGGAAAATGAAAACAGCATATTTTTTTAATGTACATTTAGTATTTTTCCAATACCGCAATCGCGCAAATCCGCTCATGAAAATCCCGCAAATGCACGGGATAAAATATTACTGATATCCTGCCGGATTGCGGGATTGCAAACCCTAATTACGCATGATACCAATATCCGGTTGGCAGATTGTTTCAAAACAATCTTGTAAGAGATCAATCAATCAGAATAGAATCGAAATAGTTTTAGCCATGTTAAGGGACCAGATCTGAATAGCTAGGCACATATCAATTGTCTTATTTTCTATCTCCTTCGCTCCACATTACTTTCAGTCTTACAATAATCTATTATGGAATGATACAAAACATTTATATTTACATTGAAACAAGTGTCAAAGTATCATTGGCTCCGGTCAAATAAATAAAAAGCCTTTGGCGGAAAATATGATAACTCTGTTAATTAAATGAATTATTAAAAACATTTATTGAAAGATTCCAAATTCCAAATCTTGAAAACAGCAGTTTTAAAGAATCCAAAATATTTAAAATCCAACAAACGAATCCAAATGAAAGAAAAAATTAAACAGTCCACTAATTTTCTGTTTTAAAATAATTGAAATACGTTTTGAATTTCAAAAATTAACTGAAAATTCTTTAAATGGGAAATTTGTCAAATTTTACATTATTTTCCGGAAAACGTGATATTAATCAAATTCTAAAAGACCAGGGAGCCATTTAAATTAGGGGCATTCTGATTTAGGATAAAAATACGTCAAAGATGTCCAAATGCAAATATATATTTTTTAACATTTATGCATTGTTCCCATTATTATTATTAATTCGCCTTTTATAATATAAAATGTCGTTTGAGACATGAAAGTATCTTTGAGTTCAGAAGTTGAATCTGTAATAAATAATGATGCATCAATAATTACTTCATTGAACGTCCTTAAGCATGTGCACAAATTGCGTCACTCAATAATCAACATACCGACAAAATATATAAACCATATAATGGTTGATTTTAGAACACAGCGCTTATTCATTAAATTAGTAAAAAAAATTGATATCGACTGTGTCTTGGTAAAACCCTTGAAGCCACATTTTTTGATAATGTCACTTTTTAGTGATTTTATATTTTTAGAATAATCTTCAAAGTACAACATGGCTAAGTAATTTTTCATGATTTAAGCATTTTTAATATTATAAACTCAAATTTTTGCATTTAGCTTTTTAGGTTTTAGAACATGAAAACGTAGACCTAAGTATAAATGAATGTATAATACCTAATATGCAATATGTAAAAAAGACTTACCGTACCTATAAGATGGACGTCGTAGAAATCAAACCTAGTGCAAAAAATTAGTATAATGCATAGTAAAAATATATATATTTATGTTCTTAAAACCTAATTCCGATTATTTATTTATTTGTTAAGACATACACAGTACAATAAGATACAGTAGTACAGTGTAGTACCTATTACGTATGTCCATAAAATATCATTACGTAATTTCGCCTGAGATTGTTATAAAAGGAAGGAAGTGTGTGGATAGATAATAATAAATGAATTGAAAATAAGAATTATAATAAGCTCACGAATTGTAATTGACTGTTAATACATAGGAGTTTGGAAAAATGATGTGAAAATATTTTTGAAATATGTCACGCTAAGACATTTAAGAAGTTAGTTTTGTATGTTAGAAAGGAATCATGAAATATGTCTAAATGTAGTAATTTTTCGTAATGGGTGTATGTTGTGATTGCGCGAGTAATTACTGAGTTGTTTGCTGCATTGGTATTGTTGGCTTCAATATGAAATAGTGTAGTCAAGATACAATACGTATCAATGAATAAATTAAAGATAATCGTTAGAAAAAAAATAATGATAATACTTTTGTATATTGAAAAATTGTAAAAATGAGTGATTTCTTACAATCACTGAATACTACTAAGTTTTGTAAGACACTATGTAAAATACCAATTTAAAAAAATGTTATTTCAAGAAAGCCGTAGATGAAATTAGTGATTTCTCAAATTTCTCATAATTATAAATGGATTTGCAACATTTTACGTCGAAATTTTGAAAAACATATCACCGTGTTCATACAAACTTAAAGATTTAAAATTAATTTTACGAACTTATATTTATCATCTCCTATAAAGTTTTCATTTTGCGGCTTGAAGGGTTTGACACAGATATCGTAATGCTCATAGAATTCATTTCTCGAAACACATCAGAATTTTGAAAATAAATTCATCTTTCGATTCATTTCGCACAATCGAAAGCGTTTATTATTATTTTCTTACGCAACAGGAAGACGTTAGCAATATTGCCAGATGTTGATATCTTACAAGAGAAACTCCTTTCATTTCGATAGCATAATAAAATAATGTGACCTTGAATGCTCCTTGGTGGTACTTATTATCCGGATTTGGGTTAATTGTAAAAATCATTGAATTAAAAAATATAATGAATTCTTAATTTTTTTATGATGATTATTTAGTTTCATCGTGTGCATTTCAAATTAAGTTGGACACTGTCATGGTAACGATTTATTCTTTTTACTTAATGTGCAACTACAGGATGGAGAATCGAGAGACCTAAATTAAGTAAGTTGGACAGTGTGGAGGTGTCCAGTTCATCCTAATATACAATAAATTGGAATCAGACAGCAGGACAGCGATTAGGACCTTTATGTAAATTAATACCAAAATGTATAAAATAAATGACAAAACTCGTGCATTCACAAAATTAAGATTGAAAATTAAACATGTGTATAAACCAAGTCGAGTGAGGTATGGTTTACTATACAGGGTTTTCCAATAAGAGGTGTTATTTTGAATAGCCCACTATTTCGGTAGATATTACTTTTGAAGCTGTCATTTTTTAACATATTACAAGTAGAAACTACGCCATTAATAAAAATGGAACAATAAACGCTTCAACAATGCATTGAAATTATTAAAATTCACTTGAGTGAATCAAATGCAAATCATCTTGAGTGATGAGGCCCATTTCCACCTCGGTGGCTTCGTCAACAAGCAAAATTGTCGCATCTGGGGCTCGGAAAACCCAAGAGTTATTGTTGAAAAGCCTCTATATCCTCAACGTGTGACTGTTTGGCGCGGTTTATGGTCCGGCGGAGTCATTAGACCTTACTTTTGAAAATGAGGCTGGAGCAACAGTTACGGTGAATGGATTGCGCTATCGAGATATGATTAATGATTTTTTATGGCTGGAATTGGAGGGTATTAATCTGAAAATGATAAATTTCAACAAGACGGCTCTACGTGCCACACAAGAAACGAAACTATTGATCTTTTACGGAAAAAATATCAAAATAACACCTCTTATTGGAAAACCCTGTATTTTCATTCGTAAGAGAACACTCCCAAATCGATAGTGATAATATTTGGTGAGATAAAACAGGTTTTTTTAAATAAAGAAACATGAAAATTATATAATTGCATTTTTGAAATAAAAAAGTTATATACAATATTTGGTTTATAATTAAGAAACAGCGTTTAAGTACGTTTGATTTCAAAAGAAAGTTTGATTGTGATTATTAAATAAGAAAAAAATTAGAAACGTACTTTTTTCATTTGCTCGATTAGTATCGTCTTATACTTTATACGTCGTTAAGTCCATCAGCTGTCAGAAGATCTTATTCAATAAAACGTTAATGGCTTATCAATATGTTCACCATTATTATAAATTTAATTGCAAAAAAACGTAAGCAGTAATAATAAAGTTAGTCCCGCTTCACATATGGCCGGTGACCGCAACGGGCGCGTAGCACCGCTGGTAGGTTAATAAATAAATTATTATTGCGCACGTAACACGCGAGGCCGCGGTCTGATATAATTGGGGGTCGTTGGCTAATGAGGATGGTTTTAGGGGTCTATAAGGTTGTTAAACAGTGGCCCGAATGGATTATTTCAATGCTTTGAGAGAATTGAGAGAACGGAAAAAATCGTAATCCAGTTAAAAAAAAGCCTTACGGCTATTAACGAATGAATTGATAGGTCTTCTGATAACCTTTTGGGAAAATACCGATGCATTATCAGTATATTTTCGAATTGTTATATATTATCAAGACAAACGTAGATGCATAAACACACGGTTTGATATCATTACGAATTTGCGAAAAGTTTATCAGGAAATGGCCTGCAGTCCCGGTTTTTTAACCGAATTACCAAAAAGTGGGAAGAGATTTTTAATAAATCAACAACATTCATTTTTCTCCGTGTGTACACGGTAACTCTTAAATGTTGCCGAGTAAAAGAGAAAACTACGTGTACTTTAAAAGACTTTAAGAAAATAGTTGGTAGAGCGGCGTCCCTGCAAGACGAGGTTCCTGGGTTCAAGTCCTAGATGTGACAGTATCTATTTCTGATTTTTGTATTTCAAATTTTCTTTTGAGATTCGCTTATGTTGTCTTCAATAATTAAATATTTACAATTTGAGATTTTACTCATTAAAATAAATTATTTTTCTTCTCTGCTAAGTCTTCCGCTAGGTGTTCAGTTTTGGAGAAAGTTCTAAATATTTGAGAACAACTGCGACCACAAGTAACTGATGGCGGGTCTGTTGGTAAAATATGATAATGCCTTCGATATTACAACTTTCTGAAGGTTACGTCAATGTACGAAGCACCAATGAGAGTTAACGTTTAACAAATCCATCCATTACCTTAAGCACACTATCATCATCAGCTATTGTTCATCCTTCAGATGTATGAAAGCAGGGCCGGCCCTATGCGAGCGCAATTGGAGCAGATAATTCCTAACACCTAACAGTTCTAACACATAACACACACATATACAAATCATCTGAATATTGTTGATTACAGTAATCACCTACCTAGGCCACTACGGGTTTTGACAAAGGGTGTCAAAATTTTATTCGCGCGCGCGCCGTTTGGCTCAAGGTCGGCCCTGTATGAAAGCCTGAAAAAATAAATTACTCCATTAGTTGTGAAGTAATAATAAGTAACCTTTTATAATAAGAAACCGCACAGAAAACGATCTTAAAGGTAATACTAAAAAAACATAGACTGACCGATACAGACCAAATATTCAACAGCTGTGACGTACTAGATATACGCCAATTATACGTTAAAACACTACTAAACTACATTTTTGACAAAAAAAATAAATTTCAACATACATAAAATAACACTAACAGACCAGTTAGACAAGCGTACAAAGAAAACATAAAAACTCTGACAGTAAATTCAAGCTTTGGACAAAGACACTACCAATACCATGCTATAAAAGCTTTCAACAGTTTAAAACTTGATATTAAAATTGAGGAAAATAAAAATAAATTCACACACAAAATTACAAAATGGATTAAAGAACAAAAAAGACAATATTACCAAAATTTCATAGCATAAAATAAAAATAAAACCTACACGCAACACACAAAACCAATATAAACACACATCACTCATAAACACACAAGATTATTTTCAATGTACTATTTAAAAAAAAAAAATTTAATATATTATTATGTATTTTTAATTTTAAATGTATAATTTTTCTCATTAAACGTATTATGTAGTTTTTTTTTATATTATAAAATGAAGGCCTCAGCACGGGCAAGCCACCCAGTGAGGCCTACATTACTGAAAACCTTGAATTGTAAAAAATATTGTTCCTAATAAAATAAAAATAAATACATAATATAATGTTCATTATGAAAATGGTAAAAAATAATCATCTTTTTTTTTATCAATATTTTTTTACACTTAAGTTACAGGCAAATTTTCAGAATAAAAAGATTACATACGTATAAATGCTTAAAAAGATAAGTTAAGGGATCCACAAACGCACTGCCTTTGCGTGGGGAATATGAAAATAATAATAAAAATAAACTTTTTAAACTAAAAACCATCTAATTTAAATGAACAGTGTTTAAATTATCTAAGTCATTTGGCCATTAGTTTAATTATTTCACATGCTATATTTTGTTATTATTACATACTTTATTAAATTTATGCGGACTAATAAAACTGCTGATGTGTTTGCATTAATTTGGTATCTGATTTCAGGGGTGTAAAGTACACTTTTGCATATTCTATTTTCTTTTTTTTTAAATTTTTGTTTTTAAATACATGTTTCATGGTTTGCAGGATAAATAATTTGCGATTATTATAATATATTTTAGTTTCTTTGTAAATAAGAACCAACACAATAATAACTCCATAGGAAAATAATGGAGTTTTTTTTGGAAGATAGTATACTCACACTAAAAAAGCAGTGAAAAGCGAACGGTTCAAAACATCCAATTATATTTACCTCTGTGTATCTTTGTACCTATATACATTCTATAGTAAATAAATCTTAGAAATAAAACATACTTTTAAAATCGTACTGTATAAAGCACATACCTATTGCATAAATATTAACTTTAAACGTGTTTTAAATTTTACATAACAATTAAACAACCTTTAATGTTTTTGTAAATTGTTGTAAATCGGTTGTATAAAAGTTAAAACACGTTTATTAAAAAAGCTCAAATTAAGCATCTTTCCAGAAAAATTATTCAGTAACATTAGCACTGGCGGGAGAACAGAAAATAAGTGTTTGAAATGTCTTTAGCCATGTTTAGTTAGCCATATGCTGAATTATATCCCTCTTCTCTATCTCGTCCCCACTTTCTACAGCTTTTAACATTCCCCATAATTCGAAAAGCGATAGTTTCGACAACCCCAGGTAGTATTTAAAAAATATTAAAAAAGATATAAAGTGAATATCATAATAAAACATATCACATCAATGACATTAAAATGCATCCAACAACCTTATCACACCCCACTGTTGAATTATCGATAAAACTTTAATCAATCAAGCTCAATGGGGGTTAGAGTGACCCATTAGGGTCCACGCGCCCTTAACGGTGACCACGTGGCGACAATGGACACTGGCCACTAGCCACCAGGGTAGCATGACCATTAAAAGGTAATAGCTACAGAGACTACTGTTGCTATTCTACCAGAGTGGCTGGTACAGTAATGACTGTTTGGACAGCCAGTTGGCTAATGGTCAAAACAATTTATTGAAGGTCTTTTATGTTTATTGATTTTTAGGGGTTGGGATATATGTATTGATAGGGGTGTTTAATACAATTTTAAAGATCATTTTTAACAGTGTGTTAACTACACATCTATTGTACCAACACCAGCTTGCTACCCGAAAGAACTTTTTACTGTAAAATTGAAAACAAAAATTGCACAAAAATTATACGAAATGTTCTTTTCTACCTGCAAAAATGATGGTTTTAAGTAATATTGCAGGCCTAGTAAAGATTTTCTTAATGTGAATACCGCACAAGAGTCCCAACTGCTCCCGACCATCTGGAGCCAGTTCTTGACTACAGCATCTCTTTTTTTTGTTACAATATTTTTTACATTTCAGAGTTATCCAGTAACGTTGGCCTCACCCGTGCTGAGGCCTTACCTTGAGTGCTTACCTGTGCTGAGGCCTTCATTTTATAATATAAAAGTATAATCTACATAATAAATTTAATCAGAAAATAATACATTCAAAATATAATCTTGTGTGTTTGTGAGTGATGTGTGTTTTATATTGGTTTTGTGTGTTACGTGTATGTTTTTTATTTTATGTTATGAAATTTTGGTAATTTTGTCTTTTTTGTTCTTTAATCCATTTTTTAATTTTGTGTCCGAATTTAATGACATCCCTAATCGGTATGTCATGAGGCTGACGGGGAATAGGAAGGTAGGAATGGATGGAATCCATTCAGATCTGGTCATCAAACACTACTAAAGCCATTTCAAGTAACGTTTCAATTTTTAATGGTGGTCTTACACCAGGGTGATACTGAGAGTATTTCTACTTTTAAATAAAATATACTTACATTATTTAAAATTAATAAGCTATGCAATAACACAAACCAAATTTACTTGCGCGCGCCGCGATTAAAACCCCGCTACTTCCGTATTGCTGGTAGACAGCCTTTCCTCTCGATCACGCAGTCCCCCAAAAGTAGATAAATTTATATTTTTAGTTTTATTTTAGTTAAATTTGATTTCGAAAAATTGCATGTTACATATTAGGCCAAATAATGTATACATAAATGTAAGATATATATGAAAAGTACAATGTATGTCGAGGATAAGTTGCAATACAGGCGTGTATACATTTTGACCCATTCAACATTAGTTTCTAATAAGGCACTGCCTTTTCTAAGAATCTGATCATGAAATTCATTTTTGTTGTTTCGTATGTAATATAAAATAGTAAATTAAATATTCTGTGTATTGTATTAATTTGTTTATACAAGTAAAGGCGAATAGAAGAAAAAACTATAAAAAATTTAAAGATATAACTAGGCGTTCGTAATAAATGATCAGATAATATTTTTTTTTAAATAATTTTTTCGAATCTGTCCAGCCTAAATCTAATAGCCATTTACTATTTTTGGACGGAAGGCTGATAATTCACACAGTTTCAGTTGTGAAGGTATTTTATTGAAGATGAAACCTATACTTTATTTAACATAAAAAATACAGCAATTGCTAAAATACAATACTTCTAAAGTAAGTAGCGAGGTATTTATTTTAAAAGGCATACGGCACCACATGTGTCATTAACATGGGTAAAAAGTTACAAGTAAAAAGTGTAAGAAAATATAAAAATACAAAATTTAACTGCGACCAAAACTGGAACCTCTCATAACTCACCGAAGAAATTCCGCCTTAGTTATATTTCCAAGCGGCAGGTTCGCCAGTAAAAAAAGTAAGTTTTGACAAGGAAACTTTCGTGCCAACATATTTAACTGTTGTTAGTATCACTTAAACTGGGCGAAGCCAAACTTAGTGTCGCCCGCAGGGTATTGGGACAATGGGAATGTCCTATTGGATATAAGAAATGTCCGGTCGGACAGTGCAAATGTCCTGTCGGACATTGAGAATGTTCGATAGGACATTGGGAATGTCCTATTGGATATAAGAATTGTCAGATCGGACAGAGTAAATGTCCCATCGGACATTGGGAATGTCCTATTGGATATAAGAAATGTCCGATCGGACAGAGTAAATGTCCTCTCGGACATTAGAAATGTCTTATTGGATATAAGAAATGTCCGAGCGGACAGAGTAAATGTCCTGTCGGACATTGGAAATGTCATATTGGATATAAGAAATGTCCGATCGGACAGAGTAAATGTCCTATCGGACATTGGGAATGTTCGATAAGACATCGAATAGAGGAACAAGCCTAGTTGAATTATTGAAGCTCATAGAATTGAAAGAAAACGAATACGCAATTCATAGACTTAAATTCTGCATCTAAGACGCGATCAATTTATTACGTGTTTCAAATATGACAAAAGTCTTCAAAAACAAATTTACCTATTTAGTATCAAAAAGTACATACGAAGTGCCAAAGTATATTAATGTTAGTATTTCTCTTCAAAATTGGGAATGTACTTTTTTTTTTCAATTTTTTAGGATTTATCCCAATAAAATAATTCTTAATAGATTTAAAAGTTGGGGTGAAGGCTGTTCCTCTCATTGTCCGCGCTCTGACTACTAAAGAATGTCGTATGAAATGTAACTGTTGTTAGTATCATTTAAACTGAGCGGGGCGGGTTTTTAATTGCTAGTATTTCATTAACACGTCATTTAAACATTTTTCTTAATGCGGAATTTCTTCGGTGAGTTATGAGAGGTTCCAGTTTTGGTCGCCGTGAGGTCGCAGTTAAATTTTGTAACGGTATTTCAGTACGTAATTGGGTCTTTATTTTCAAGTCTTAATTTTTTGGGTCCGGTCGCCTGCAAACCGAAATAAACCTTACGGTCGGTTGAAATTGAGGGGCGGAGTGGTCGTTTTTTGCCTGCAGACCCCCGATTTAATTTTATTGCGCGAAGGCTATGCGAAATTTACCCGAAACATACGATTTGAATTCGACCAATCAGAGAACCGAAAACGTCCGGACGATAGCATAATAAAACTATCAAATAATAAATTATTTTCTATTGATGCCAATCTATACAAAATCATAAATAACCGTTATTATTAAATTACAGGTGACTGGCGTTGCTATCTGTTTGTTTTCAGAAAAGCCACTTGTTTTTTATGGTTCAAGAAAAGATAAAAAGAAAAAATACATAATTGTGAGAAAATCAATAATCTCTTAAGTGAGAACTTTAGTAAGGGACAGTATAAATGTAGCACTATCAGATAATAAAAAGGCAGTTAAAATACCTGGATCAAAAATAAGAAATACAAAGGGCTTCACAAACATTATCATATCAAACAAATATACTTTGAATATGCATGAATTAAGAGTTTGCATCGACTTTCGTTTATGCATTACATAAATGAAAGTATAAATATAATATTTAGTAAAAAAAAAAAATATATATTTATATAAATATTACAATTAAAATTTGATTTGGATATAAAAATATCATTGGAATAAAACAAAAAAAAAAACTGTTTGTTCGTTTAATTAATCGTCTTTTAATCGCCTGTAGGGAGAAGTGCATATATCAATCTGAACTGGAAACCTACTAATACGTTACCGTTGTCATAAACAGAATTATTTATTTTCACTTCTTCAGTAATTACAAAACCGCTTTGTGGCGTCATTTTAATCAAAAAGGATCGTATATACCAAGGCTGCTCAACCCCAGTCCCGCGGGCCACATTGTGGCCCGTGAACGAATTATAAGCGGCCCGCGTGAATCAATTTCAAAATACCCGCCAATTTGAAAATTACTTGAATCGAAAAATATGTTCGTATCACATTGCATCATCCACCAGGAGGCGTTGTGTGCAAAGGACATAAAGTTGAATGATATAATAGATCCGGTAGTACGCTGCATAAATTACATACATCCAAAAGCTCTTCACAGACGTCGATTCAGAGTTTTATTTGAAGAAGAAATCAGCGAATTTGGAGAGTTACAACTGTATTGTGCTGTACGATGGCTTTCAAGGGGCAAAATGTTAAAACATTTCAAGTTGAGAGAGCAGGTGTGGGAATTTTTAGAAGAAAAAGGGGCGTTACCTTTGGAAAGCGATTTACTCAAAAAAAGTAATGGTTGAGTGATCTTGAATTTCTTGTTGACATCACCAATTATCTCAATATTTTAAATCTCAAATTACAAGGCAAAGATTGTTAACTTCCGACTATGTTAAGCCAACGAAAATATTGACCTTTTTCCCATACTCAATAATGCCACCATAAACTTTACTAAGTACGAAGCTAAAATTAGATGCTTATTACAGTCGTTTGAAAGCAGATTCCAGGACTTTGAAAGTACAAAACAATATTTACATTTTTTTTAATCCTTTCACAATCAGTTTGAATGAAATAATTAGCTATCCTGCCAATATCCAGTTGGAACTCACTGAACTGCAAAATCATTATGCACTGAAAAACCTTTTTGCAGAAAAAATAATTTCAAGGTCACAAACTTCTTCAAAAGAATTTGGAGATTTCTGGAAATTGGTGCCAAAGAAAAACTGGCGTTTCAATTTTTAAGTAGTTTTGGATCAACGTATGTTTGTGAAAAGTTTTTTTCTAATCTTAATTTTGTAAAAAATAAATACCGCACATCTCTAACTGAGCAACATATTATGTCTGATTTGTTGCTACTGTCAACATCTGAACTGACTCTTAACCAGAGATGTGCAAAATGCGTACCCAAAACCATTTGAAATGCAAAATGGAAATGGGTCAAAACTTTTCCATTTGAAAATGCAAAATGCAAAATGGTTTTTAGAAAAGCATTTCAAATGCAAAATGCAAAATACCTATTTTCAAAATGCATTAAAAATGCAAAATGGTTTCTCAAGTCAAACAATTAAAATAATTATAGAATTTTTAAAAAATTTTGTCATTTAATAATGGACATCAATGTAGAACAAACATATTACATGATGGTAAATCCAAAAACACCACGATTACAGATTATGAAACTACAAAAAATTTGCGCGGGACTAATGTTGCCAACGTAAAAACATAGAAACTGCTATCTAACATTTAATATTACAGCGTCGGCCATGTTCAATATTTTTTGTAATGGTATCACTCAATTGCCAGGGCTCCTACCAGGGAGCAACTTGACAAATGTAAATTATCTCTCATAGCGAGGTTGAGGACTGACTGATATTTGGGGCTTATGAAAAAAAGATGATTGGAGAAAGTAGGAAGAATGTTGCAAAAAAGCATTTAAAATGGAAAATGCATTGAGAAAAGCATTTAAAATGCAAAATGCAAAATGGTTTTTAGAAAAGCATTTAAAATGCAAAATGGAAAATACCCATTTTGCATTTTGCATTTCCATTTGAAATGGATTTATTTGAAATAAAGCACATCTCTGCTCCTAACATAGGAGAATTATTAAAACTAAAACAATGTCAGAAATCACATTGATTGTACAAATTACTTGGATTTAGATTTTTGTTGCATAAAATATTGTTTCGTTATTTTGCAGTAGATGCTATTTATTTTATTATTTCAATAAACGACAATAAAATTTCAATATTTTTATTTGTTTGTTGCATAAAACAAGACATTAAAAAGCTTAGGTAACAAACATAGTAACCGTCAGTAGTCAGTGGCCCGCCAGTGACTTTTAAATCGTCAATTTTGCCCAACTGTTAAAAAGGTTGGGCAGCCTTGGTATATACGTTTTTTATAACTAATGAACAGTCTCTAATTGTAATATTTTTGTCTATAGGTACTGTTAAATATTGGACTAATCCTTTTTAAAATCCTGTTCAATGTGTTTTTAATATTAAAATAGAAGGACGCTTCGGTCACAAGCTGTTTATTGCAGAGTTAGAAAGATAAATAAACCACTCACGTCAGAAATTTTATAGAGAAATAATGTCAACAGAAAACAAAAGACTGATTTTCAGGGTAACATAGGAATATACTAAATTGACGAGTTAATAAATATGTTACCATCTGTTGAAAATATTATATATATCTTTAAAATTAAACAGGTAGTATTGCTCTATTTTTAAATTTGGTAATTTTCACAATAGGTTTATTGTGTCGAAGAAACTATTGGTTTTGAAACATGTCAATATTTTTTTTATTGAATGGAGGTTTATACAAAGTATTTTATTGTCATATAATTATATATTTTAAGAATCTGGCGTATTTTTGTCAATGATAAGACGTGTCCTGTCATGTAAACACTTATTATTTGCGAATTGCAATGTAAAAAACTTAAGCACACAGTCGTTCTTCCTTTATAAAAATATGGGGCACGAACTTCTGTTATAATTTTATACAAATAAGCTGTTAAAAAAATAAGTAAAATCTTGGTGTCTCTTGTTGGAATGATTCTCGTATTGTAAATTACATGTAACGGTCACCAGATAAATTACAAAGAGATCTGTTAAAAAGATGTGACACTTTGTAAAGTCATAAATGAGGATTTGCAGGGCTAAACTTTTGTTTTTCAAATAAAATGATTCTTAAGGTGGCACATTGCATTGTCATTTTCCTTTTAGAGTCCCTCTAGAGATTGTTCAGAAAAAAACATCTATTGACTATAGGATAACGCACGGAGAAAAATTAGTAATGCTAATTTATTAAGGATCTCTTCATATTGTGGGTAACTGGTTAAAAACAGGATTGCTGGTCGTTGACATTTTTTTAGTAAATTCTTAATATATCAGAACACGTGTTTATGTACCTGCATTTGCGTTGACATAATGACGAAATGCGAAAAAAATTATAATTTTTATGAACACGTGCCTGACGTCGTGATAATATATTCGTATTTTACTAAAAGTTTATCAGGAAACCTACTAAACCATTCGTTAAGTTTTTCAACCGGATAACCAATCATTTAAAGAGATTCTTAATAAATTAGCAATACTTATTTTCCTCCGTGCGGGTAATTCATTTGATAGATTCACAATACTTCTACTTTGACAAGTGAATTGCCATAATAGGTCAATCTTCCGAACAGGCCTTCCATTGATATGCTTGGTGTAACTATAAGTGACCAGCTCAGGTACGGGGGCTCCATCGAAGCCAGAGTAAAGTTGGCCTCTCAGAAGCTGGGCGTACTGTACAGGGCCCGCAGATACTTTAATAGTACACAACTGCTCACCCTGTACAAATCGCAAGTGCGCCCTACTGTCGAATTTGGCAGCCATCTCTGGTCTGGAGCCCCAAAATACCTGAAAAAAACCCTTGACTCTGTGCAGAAACGGGCGGTCCGTTTGATAGATTCCCCAATCTTAACAAACGGACTGCAATCTTTAGAGCACAGACGTCGGGTAGGTATGCTGTCCTTGTTCTATCGGTATTACAATGGAAGATGCTCTGAGGAACTAGCGTCATTGATCCCTTCGGCGCCGGTGCGTAGTCGGGATACACGCCAAACGCGCGCCCAACATTTGTACACAGTTGACACTTGTCACATGAGAACGGGTCGCTTCTACGATTCGTTCTTAAGTTCAACAGCTCGGCTGTGGAACGAACTGCCGGCCTCTGTGTTTCCTCCCTCCTACAACATGGGACTCTTCAAGACCCATGTTCACTCCTTCCTCTCCACAAAAAGACCCTCCACACAGCATCCCCAAAGATGACATAGGCCCTGAGGGAAATTATTTTCTTCAGGGCCTCCTGTGTGGAGTAAATATAAAAAAAAAAAAAAAAAAAAATACATAGAAGTCACATTGAAAATTGTATTAATGAACTATCATCATTGATTCCTTTTAGTCCAGATCATGGCTTATCACATTTTGTATTATCTTCCCTTAAATTTACCACGTAGCATCCCACCCCAAGAATTTATATTCTAGTAAGATTACAGACAAATTTCACAAACCATTTGTGTACCAATATCATCCGTCTATTGAAATGTTTATTTGCCCGACGAGTTAGGTTATACAGGGTTTTCCAATAAGAGGTGTTATTTTGATATTCAATCGTAAAAGATCAATGGTTTCGTTGCTTGTGTAGCACGTAGCGCCGTCTTGTTGAAAGTAAACGTTGTCCAGATCAATACCATCCAATTCCGGCCATAAAAAATCATTAATCGTCTCTCGATAGCGCAATCCATTCACGGTAACTATTGCTCCAGCCTCATTTTCGAAAAAGTAAGGTCCAATGACTCCGCCGGACCATGAACCGCAAAAAACAGTCACACGTTGAGGATAAAGAGGTTTTTCAACAATAACTCTTGGGTTTTCCGAGCCCCAGATGCGACAATTTTGCTTGTTGACGGAGCCACCGAGGTGGAAATGGGCCTCATCACTCAAGATGATTTGCATTTGATTCACTCAAGTGAATTTTAATAATTTCAATGCGTTGTTGAAGCGTGTATTGTTCCATTTTTATTAATGGCGTAGTTTTTACTTGTCAAATATTAAAAAATACAAAGTTATTTATTTTCATTTTCGTTACAATAAGGTATGTTTTTTTAACATTTTTACTTGTCTTAAAAGCTTTCAGAAAGTGTTTTAATATTAACCACGTGTTGCTTCTGAAACTGCTTACGCATTACAGCTTCACATGAACATGAAACATTAACTATAAATGATTTGAATGGAACGAAATGAATGGATGTTTGCTGAAATTGGGTGAAGGTAATTATATGAATATGCTCAAATTGTCAGACAGAAGAATTTTCACTTACTTGGTATTTCTTTATAAAATTCTAAATGATTTAGTTAATAGTCCGGTATTGCTAGAATTGATAAGCTATCGGATTCCATAAAGTAATACTAGAAGTCAGGATTTTTTTCAGTGCAGAAATTCTGGGACTAACTACCATATGTATTCCTCTTTGCCCAGAATACTAATGGAGAGAAACAATTATACCAAGTCAGTGGAAATCTTCAATTTATCTTTAAACAAATATAAATTGTTGTTAATTAAGCAATTCAGTTATGTACAATAAATAATGTATATTTCTTAATATTCTCATGTAAAAGCCCCCAAAAAGAGCGTTAATAAATAAATAAAGTATGTGTAGGAATGAGCAAGGTTTGGAAAGAGGGAAAAAGGAAGACCATTCGCTATATCTGAGAAGTAACACAAAACACAATCACAATATAGTGAGTTCCACCGCGACACCTCGAGGTAATTATCGCCACAACAAAACGGATGAGTACCTTGAATTCGAAGCACTCGAATTTGAACTGTGTTCTTGCTATTGTTCCAAATTTTAAATATTTTCCAGCAAGGTGATAGTTAAAGATAGGTAGGAACTGGATAAATGACATTCCGGTAGGAACTAAGCATATTCGCGATTTCAAAACCAAACACCATGCGTAGACGCAGGTCCAAATTCACTCCTGCATCGCATTGCATTTAAACACAATGACAAAACTTTGCAAGGAAATGCAAAGTGTTATTAGCCAAAAGGATATTGTGCTGGCCATGGCGTGTCAGCCTTCGTGCCGCCACTCGTGATTGATTTACTCCGCTTCCCACACAACCTCAATAGAACATAAAGCCACGTTCCTCTGTTATGATCCTGCCGCCGAAAGCTCCGCTGTAACTTCTCTTATATTTAAAAGCGCTGATCACTAGAAAGAGGGAGATGTTACAACGGAGTCATTAAAGGTATGCCTTTAGGGTTTTGACAAAGGTGATTGTAATTCCCTTCCTCTTTCTCTCCTTGCTCCCGAAGCACGCAAAAGGAACAGAAAAGGAATATTTAATGAGTCAAATTTGTGTTTACAATATTTTTGGTAAGCCACAAAGTACTTTATGCAATTTGAAAGGGTTTTGTGAGCAAAACCATTACGGTATTGTGAATAAGCCACAGTTTGGTATAAACATGAATTAAAAAAAATGATTGGGTTTTTTAAAGATGTGTTGTTGAATGTGCGTTTTAAGGGTCAATGCATCAAACCACTGTTGGTCATAATTCCAACGTATTGGCATATTTTTTGAAGTTCGTGTTTGTTCACATTTTGAATAATTATAATAGAACCAACCACAATGTGCATATCTTCTCCCTTATTAATTAATTACTTGCCCACTAGAAAACCTAAAAAATGAAAATGGTGACCAAAGCCCTGAATTTTTTTTCAAGGATTTCGCTTTGGGAAAATCTTGAATGTGTTTATGTCTCACAAAAATTGATATTAGAAATGAAATTACGTTATGTATAGAAATGAAATATACTTTTCTTTATTGTTATAGATCAGGCTGCTTGGCAGGTAGAACAAACAGAATTCTTATTGACCTGTAGTACCTACCTGTACGCCCAAAAACATATATTTTAGATTGAATAATCTGAAACTAATTTGCGGCTATAAAGCGCAATGTAATACGACATAATATTAATGTACAAGTTATTGAAAGAAAATAAAATAAATTCTTTCTTTTTATAAGTTTTAAAATTGGTATTCGAGCAATTTTGTTGAACTACAACAATCTTTTAAATTAAATTATTGCGCTTTAATTGTATGGCAGCAGGATTTTCATCGACTTGATATTTATATATAAAATTGTAACTGATTCATTCGATAGTACAGAATTGCTTGCATTGATAAGATTTTGAATTTTGCTAAGCCAGACTCGTCAGGAGTTATTTCATTGCATAAATTCTGGGACTAACTACCATATGTATTCCTCATTTTCCAGAATGCTTACGGAGGGAAATGATCATACCGAGTCAGTGGATATCTTAAATTTATCATTGTACAAAAGATTTTTACTAATTTAGTTTAGTTATGTATTATAAGTAGTGTACAATCTTTACTATTCATTTGTAAATGCCCCTAAAAGGGTGTCCATAAATAAATAATAGAATTAAAATACTAATTTTGATGTTAATCTAGAGCTGTTAAGTGGATGAGTTATATACTGAATTTGCAAATACTATGAATTGGTTTTTGTAATATTTTCTTTTAATAGTGCATTGTTGACTTTTCAGAACCCTGATTTTCAAAATGCATTACAAAAACTAATTCCCTCGTTATTCACCAAAACGCAGCCAAAATTAGAGATGCCAGTAGACTGAATGTTATAATACGATACCACAAAAGTCAAAAGGGTTTCAGATAATTACAGTGGAGTACCGGAAAATCACATCGCGCGTTATAATAATAATAAGTACGATAATTGACTGTTAGTTATTGTATACAGTCAATTATTATAAGTACGATAATTGGCTGTATACGAATAAGCAGAGCATTTTGTAACGCCATGCCATAAATACATTATTCATTATTGACTTTTAACTTTACTTGCTAAACGAAAATAATTTTCGGAATAATTAGTTGGGTACATACTTCTGTCACGTATAAAATAATCTTCGTTTAATGTAATTCACTTGTCGATATTTTTTCACTACTCGGAGTAGTGTTTTTTTTTCTGTTAAAACAAACAAACAAATCCAAACATAGGTACTTTACAACAAGGTGTTCATGTTGATTTTTGTAAACATCCACAAAGTTATTACACATTGCTCTGTAACTACTTTCATAGAACAAAATTCTCTTTAATGTTTTCTTGTAATTAATTATATACAATTAATGAATTGCTTTCTACAATAGAACTAGCAGGTACAATTCAAGTTATCATAGATGATTAATATAGTCTTTAGTGATTATATATAACATAGTTAGTACACCTTAATACAGGCATAGTTAGTAAACCTTAATACAGACATACCTGCTAATATTGATATCGTTATAATCAGTATATTATGTTATTACACTTATTACAGTACTTTTGAACAACTTACCTACATTAATATATACCTTTAAAAGCCTTCAAGGCGTGTGTTTTGTGACGCTGAATTGTTTTAACGCATTTCCGCTCCAAACAATAACGAGGCTAGGATTTAAATTTCAATGTAGCCTCCCGCGCCGGAGCCGTAGCGAAAACGTCATCTAATGACAGTTGACCAAAACACCGTACCGATAAAAAAACCGATGTGTCAATTCGAATTTTATTTCGGAGTTATAACTAGCTCAATCTTATACGAGTGCCTGTGAATTCTTCCACCATACGAGCGGTAACAAAAGAACCATATCATCGAACATCACAACCAACTCTTCCGTAAGTCACATTTGCGAATACCTATCTTTTTGGTTCAGCGAACAGAGCGTTAATTTACATAGGCACATGACTGTCTAGATTATAACCATTATAATCTAACCCATGTGTCGATAGTCTACGCGAATATCACATAGCGTGAATAAATAAATAAATAATGACTTCAGATCTGGTCAACAAATGTAGCTAAATGGATTGGCCATTAAAATTTCGTTTCTGAAGTGTTTAGACTAGGTCAAACTGAGAGCAACCTCCACCGGTTTATCGGCAAGAAAGGATTGAAAATCAAACTGCAGGTGTTCAAGGATTTAGGTGGCTATTACTCGAGTAAACCTTCCGTAAACGCTTTGCCACAATTAAGCGACAAAGGGATGCTGGGCGGCCATTGTGACGAACCGCAGATTGGTGCGGGCTTAATTGAAGACGCGGGATGAAAGCAAACCGAAACACGGATGCGACAACAATGCTCTGGGCATATCGATTATTATTTTGATGATTCGGAATTAAACGATACTCCATTCAGCATATTGTTGAGATTTTATTCATTTGTGCACATAACAAAACCTCAAGTTCGCTAATTGATATTTATGTATCTAAATTTGGCAAATCAACAATAAGTGTTAATCTCAAGTGACCTACCAAGTAAGTATGGTACTGTATATTATCTCCATATATAGTTAGTAGATCATTGTACAAGTTTATTATATATTTGTACAGTGCCCTTGAGGCGATTTTGCACAAAAAGGGCGCTATATAAATCACCCAAATATTATTATTATGTAAGTGATGGTTTTTTAAAATACAAATTAGGTCTCGTGTGGTTTATACCGGTACTATTTTTTTGTATGATTACCACTCACGAAGTCAAAGTTTTTATTTTATTTTTTCCTAGCTGTACCCCGCCACGCGTTGCTGTGTCTCAGTCTGTATGTGCAGATAGAGAAACAATGGCGCGTGTTGCTTTACGTCCAACAGATGGCGCTGTTTTTTTAAAAAAACACGTTTTTACCTGTCACAGGTGATAACTATATAAAATATAGAAACACACACGTATTCAAATGCAACACTATGTCAAAATTTGAAAGGTCTTAAGTTCATTTCCCAGATGCGACCGAATATTTTTCTTACTTTTTTGTTTCACGTTTAGTGATTAATGTTGTCTTTTTTTTTATTATTTATGAGAAAAAACAGATACAGAAATCAATTGACAAGAATATACAAAACATCAACTAGAGAATTCACCTGCATCCAAACTATTTCTCACGAATTGACTTAAACAGCAGTTAAAAACATATACAAATATTTTGACTTATAAATAGGGGAAAAATATATACATAAGAATATTATTTTACAAATAGAGATATGAAAGAAATGCGCAATATCCTTACAAAAATTTACAAATTATTTTTAAAAAAATTTAGAGGGTAAAACAAAAAAAAAATATATATAAATAGATAAACAAAGTTAAACAGAAATTTAAAAAAAATATCTATTTAAACGAAGTATTTCTAAGTTGTTTACTTTGAACTTTGTGGGAAAACAGTCTTCATTTTTCTACTAAAAGTAGTGCGTGTATCAAAAAATAAGTCAGAATCCTTGAGGTTTTGATTCTGATTAAGTGATTCGCACATTCTTCTGATTGGATCCCTCACACCAGCATTTGTACGCGTCCTGCTAATGTGGAATAAGTCGTTAAGCCTTGTTACTCTGGGTGGTATTTTGAAGTTTATTAATTTCAGTAAGTCGGGACAGTCAATAACGTTGTTACAGATTTTATAAAGAGTCATGAGATCAAGGTATGTTTGCCGGTTAGATATAGTGGAGACGTTATAACTCGAGAGCATATTTATGTACCGGCGTTTAGGTGCGCTCATTCTGTAATTGAGGCATCGCAGAAATTTATTTTGAATACTTTCAATTTAATAGGCTAATAGGTTAAGACTCCTTTTCATTAAATCGAGAAAAAAAATCAAAATTTAAGTATGTTTTTAATTAAAAGATAATAAATACTTTACTATTACAACTTCACCTCACATTTACTCATCTGAGATTCAATTGTTTCGGTATTCCACCCTCTCCCTGCCATCCCACCCCCCCGCAGCCTTTATTCCCCCTACATCCCTTACAGTGGACTTATTACCAGGGGGGGGGTGGTGGGTGGGGGTGGATATCGCATAGCAAAATCACGGCAGAGTTCACCGATTTCTGATACTGAGAGGAACGAATTGGTGAATTTTTTAAACGAATTTATCACAAAAAAAATAATGGTAAATGTTTTATAAACTATTTGTATGGATTTGTATGGAACATTTAATACATTAATTTACTTTATACACAGAAAAGGATGATTATACATATCTATTCAAAATATTGGAAATCCTGTTAGAACCACTTCCTTATAAAGTGTTATATAAAATAAACTAATATATATTGACGAAATGCAAAAACGTGTTTGGATATTGTGATTAAGCATTGGTATTTTACTTAAAGTTTATCAGGATACCTATCAATTCATTCGTTAATGGCCTACAATCCCGTTTTTAACAGCGATACGAATAATTTGAAGAGATTCTTAATAAATTAGCAATATTCTTAATCAGAAAGTTTTTTCCGTGGATGAAATTTCTACGTCAAATCGAGACGTCTGCTATGATAGAGCTTGTCTTGTAACTGGCCCGCTCATTGGGAATAAACTTAACTCGACACTTTATAATGAATTCTATCTATTATAAAGTGTCGAGGTAAGTTTATTCCCAATGAGCGGGCCAGTTACAAGACAAGCTCTATCATAGTAGACGTCTCGATTTGAAATTTCTACGTCAAATTGAGACGTCTACTATGATAGAGCTTGTCTTGTAACTGGCCCGCTCATTGGGAATAAACTTACCTCGACACTTTGTAATAGATAGAATTCATCTGAATTTAAACAAGCTTTAAAAAATAAATTACTTACAAAAATCCTGCTGCTGATAATACTGTCTTTCAATTTATCATAATCAGTTATATTCGCAGCCTCCGGTACTTTTTTGGTATCTGTGAAAGTTTTGTGATATTTTTATCTTATTGTTGAACATAAACTGACTCTTGTTTTTATATCTTTTAGTAGTGTTATTTTGTCCTATGCTATTGTTATATGGAAAAAACAAACCTCACGCATATAATACAATAACTTTTTATTTTTCGACCACGTACTTCTATCATGAGCTATAGATCTTGGAGATATTCCATTAAGAATACAAGCGCTATGAATCATTGAAACATTCATTAAACATGTATTTATTTGTATTTGTTCGAAATATTTAAAAAAAACCAACACATAACGAATAAAATTCATTTTAATTCATTACTTCTTTGATTTCATGTTATGTTATTTTTTGTTTATTTAATATATGGTTTTATTTTTTGATAACTTCGTTTCCTATCATTCAAAGAAAATGAAAACTTTAATTACCGTTTCTTTAAAATGAAAATAACAACTTGGTTGGTATTGTATTTTATTATGTTCAATAAGTTTATTTCTTTTCTAATTTGGAATAATATTTTTTTAAATTACCCACATACAGGCAGTGCCTTTTTGGTTTCCTCAACTTACCTTTTTAAACATTTTATACGCATGTATTTTTTTACTGTGACAATTATTGTAAAAAGATTTTTTTAGAAAAAATAAAGGACAAAATAAAAATCAAAATAAATGAATTTTATGCTTAATCCACAGAAATATGTATACATATATATATATATTTCTTAATTTGTTCATTTCCAATCCGTTCCCAATCACAGAATCAACTCCACAAATAAAACAAACCCAATAGATTTTGTACAGGAAATTTAATAAGGCTCATCGCAATCAGTAACCGACCCCCACCCTTTATTTATTCGGCTACCGATCCTTCCTTTCCTCGCCTCCTTCACCTCCCCTACCATAACCAATACACTGGCGTTGTTATTCAACGCTGTAACGTTGGGGAAATATCGACAGTGTGCCCCGGGCTTTGGATTTATTCGATGGGTAAATAATGCTTCGTTTGTGGGTAAATTGGTATTTAAATATGGGGTAAATTACCGATTTTTCCCCTTCACTTTTAGCAGGTACAAAAATATTCACTAGTGTGGTGCAGGGTCAAAGCACGATATAAAAAAAAATAAAAACAACTTGCATTTCGGCTTGGAAATTAATGCTCTCTCAATGCTGTTAAGGTAATACAATTTTATTTTCACCCAAGCTTATGCATTATCGTTTAATTTATAACTAATTTCAGAGATTCTTAATTTCATTAAGAATCTCTTCAAATTACAGGTAATCCAGTTAAAAACGGGATTGCAGGCTGATTCCTGAAAAACTATTAGTAAATTCCTAATATATCGGAACACATGTGCCTTCGCAATATATAATGACGAAATCGTGATAATTTATTGGTATTTTACTAAACATTTATCAGGTAACCTATTAATGCATTCGTTAAGGGCCTGCAATCCCATTTTTAACCGGATCACCAATAATTTGAAGAGATCATTGATAAATAAGTTCCGTGTTTAGATACAAAAAAAAATTCCTGGTTTTAAGCTCTCGTAAAGCAATTCAAAATTTGTACTACAGTGTTAGTGAAGTTTCCGAAAAGTAGTAAAAATATTTGTATTTGAAATGACATTACTTCTAAGGCAGTTAGTATGCGGGTAAGCAAGAACATTTAATACTTACAAGATTTAGCTAAAGAACAGTGTCTTATCACAGCCAAAGTTCATAAAGTATTTAGGAAAGTATTGATACACAATAAACAATATTGATGTACCTGTACACGTTTAAATATGGCTAAGTAAACATGAAGATTATGAAATCATACAAATTATTGAGTAACGCCAACAAACATCCTGCAAATGTGGTCCACAAACATAAAGAGAAGGAAATTAACAAACATGCAAATGAGGTCCACTGACATGAAGACGAGAAAATCATGTTGTAACATCATCGCAATAAATTATCCCGTTGCATGTCCGCATCGGAACAGGAATCCCTAGCGAAGAGGACTGTAAATATACTATGAATCTAACGCGAAAACAATGAAATTAACAAACATGCAAATGAGGTCCACTGAATCCCTAGCGAAGAGGACTGTAAATATACTATGAATCTAACGCGAAAACAATGAAATTAACAAACATGCAAATGAGGTCCACTGAATCCCTAGCGAAGAGGACTGTAAATATACTATGAATCTAACGCGAAAACAATGAAATTAACAAACATGCAAATGAGGTCCACTGAATCCCTAGCGAAGAGGACTGTAAATATACTATGAATCTAACGCGAAAACAATGAAATTAACAAACATGCAAATGAGGTCCACTGACATGAAGACGAGAAAATCATGTTGTAACATCATCGCAATAAATTATCCCGTTGCATGTCCGCATCGGAACAGGAATCCCTAGCGAAGAGGACTGTAAATATACTATGAATCTAACGCGAAAACAATGAAATTAACAAACATGCAAATGAGGTCCACTGAATCCCTAGCGAAGAGGACTGTAAATATACTATGAATCTAACGCGAAAACAATGAAATTAACAAACATGCAAATGAGGTCCACTGAATCCCTAGCGAAGAGGACTGTAAATATACTATGAATCTAACGCGAAAACAATGAAATTAACAAACATGCAAATGAGGTCCACTGAATCCCTAGCGAAGAGGACTGTAAATATACTATGAATCTAACGCGAAAACAATGAAATTAACAAACATGCAAATGAGGTCCACTGAATCCCTAGCGAAGAGGACTGTAAATATACTATGAATCTTTAATTCTAATGGTCATTAATAAAAATAACTAACAAAACAAAACTGTTGATTTGGTAACAACTCTTGTTTTCATTTTATGTTTTACATTAACGACACACAGGAGGCCCCGGGGAATATAATTTCCCTCAGGGCCTACTTCATCTTTGGGGATTCCGAGTGGAAGGTTCCGAAGGAGAGGAAGTTCTGGGAAAGTATAAGGTATGAGTGTGTGGGTAGGAATCTAGGGATCAGTGTGTTCAGGAGTGACGGACATATGAATATATCCCTGCCAGATGGATCGAGAGACCAGTTGGTGGGGTCAAAGGTGTACCTAAACCAGCCTTTCCCAATCTAGCACGACACGCAGATAATGAGCAGGCGCATTCCGAACACACCACACCCGATGAACCCGGGCACCCCTGCTAAATTACTAAACGTAGCGAACCACTTGGGGTGCCCTGTGGCAGAGGTTTTGGTTATCCAATAAATGGTTCTCCGGGCTATGCTACTCAAACCCGCATCCAAAATTATAAAAGGAAATGTAATTTTAAAGGAAATTATTAGGAAATGAAACTCTTGGTCGTATGCAAAAACAGGAATTCAACTAAACTTAACTTAACTGTTCAAACAGATTATGATCGACGACCTGTTTCCATATGAAAAATTAAGTATTTGTAAAAAGCCTTAACTTTGTGGCTGGTCTTAATTTATAATAAAAACACATTAATTTGTTGTTGACCACATTAATTTTATTTAGATTATAAAACTTTTATTAAAACCATATATATTTCCAGGTAACAGCTCTGTTCTTCCTGGAAATCCCGCAATTACTCCTTCAACTTTGTTCACTTCTCTCTCAAACACCAAATTTGTTTGTATAAATTTGGCAATATTTTATATCTTATATTAGTTTTTAATATTCTCCCGATGAAGGAAAGGTTCTTCCAAAATCAGTAGAGTGGAAATAAAATAAAAGTGGTCAATAACAAATTTATGTATTTTTATTGTGAAAAATTAAGTGTTTTCTCGTGAGTGTCAGGCCTATAAAACTGTTTTAAAGTTTAAAATCTCCTATTTACGAAACCCTGTTAGGTTGTAGTTGTATTATTTAATATGACAAATAAAGTTCCCTAGAAAATGATCGTAAAACATTTAAATATTCCTACCTTATTTTTGAAAAAAATTAAATAAAACACTCTTTTTGTCGATGTTTTTTCCTTGCCAAAATCAAGAAAGGCAGATGGCTTATCGCCATCTAAACAAGTAGTACTATTGATAGTGGACCAATTCTAAATGTTACGTGACGTGGTGCATCACCTAAATGTAAAGTTAATAAGAATAAATCGTTCTTTTCGTCTGCTGTATGGTATACAGGCATGGCTGCCATTATGGTAGGTTTGCAGCACGATGGAGCAGTGGTTAGTTTGGTTGTGTTTAGCCTCATGTGCAGGCGACGCCATAATAATTTATTCAGAAGCGAGGGTTCTCCCGGGAGGGGCAGATCGCGTGACTGAGCGAGCTTTCCGCCACCGATAGCTGCCTCAGCCCCAACACCCACCGCCACTACTATAGCCTTCTTAGAGGTTTCCCAACTGTATCATGCTATTTTCAATTCAATCTAACACTTCGAAAAAAATGAAAATTATTTATAATGTTAAGAATGGTGTGGTTTCTCACAGGATACATGTTAATCAAGAAGATGACCTTGCACTTTAAGATGATCTTGCACTGCAATATGACATTGCTCTTCTAGCTGATCTTGCATTGCTTGATCTAACCTCACTTCCAGAGGGGCGATTACGGTTCTGGATAAGGAATTAGCCTTAACCTTTAATTTAACGACTATTTAGCTGTCACCCAAGAGAACTGGAGTTGCGGTTAGCGAAAATTCGTTAATTTTAACGCTAAGAACAATTCCGCTGACATCCGATAGACCAGAGTTACATTTCACCAAGAAGTGATTATTAATTTTAATGTTAAGGACAATTACTTATGCATTAGAAACAGAATCACTTCTTAGGAAACCCTTTTGAACTGAAGGCGAAACTCAGCTTCTGAAGTGATAGGTGAAAAACTTAAAAACTAAGGACTGCTATGGGCAAGACATATTACTATAACATATTATAGTAATATGTCTCGCCCATAGCAGAAAGCTAGATTATTTTAAAAGCCAAGATGTGTTCTATTCGCATAATTTGTTTAAAGCGTCTACAATATTTTATAGCGATTAAATTTTGAAATCAAAAACACTGAGCTTTATTTCGAAATACTTCGCCATTAAAAGGTTTATCCTGGATGTAAATTATTTGAATAGAGCACCAGGAAGATATAAAACAACCATTGAATGTGTGAATCGAGAAGTGGACCAACTTACAAATAGATATATCTCTCATATGTCAGGAAGAAGTTAATATTAAACATAATGACAAACCCAGATAATTTTTAAAAGAACAACAATCTCTTACTACCACCAAAGTGAGCGGAAAATGTTGCTTTTGTTGTGATGGAGGACTTATACAAGAGGAGGATATAATCGTGCAGCAGAAAATAAGGCTTGCATTCAAAAAATCAAACTTGAAGAAGCGTAGTATAATAAAGATAGACAAGCACCATTATTCAATTACAATGGACGCTAGGTGTACGCCGGGGCTATCCAACAATTTCATATCAATGTAAATAAGTGTCAGTTAGGTCCATGCCCAAGTAGCCTCAGTGGCACGCGATGTTTGTAATCGGAGCGGACATAATGTCATTTGTTTTTGCCACCCCGGCCCCCAGCGGCCAGCCCACCCCACTCTACCCTGCCACCGCGGCCGTTTAATATAAAATGGACGGTTCACATATCGATATCAGGGCTGACCCATTGATGGATTTTTTGTGAATTTATATACATAAGTAAATAAATATATATATATAAGTTCAATGGCGGTGTTTCATTATTTTTTTACGACGGTTATTATCATAGTTTCGTACGCGGAGAAAACTTACTTGTATAAAAAATTGTTATTTTATTAAAAATAATAATTATTTATATTTCTGTTAAAAACGGGACTGCAGACCTTTAAAGAATGAATTGATAGAGTTTCTAACAATGTATCAGTTAAAAGCGAATGTTTTATGAGGACATTGTCGCATTCCGTATTTAATTTTATAAAATTTAATGTAAATCAAATTTAATAATATTGTTATTAAATTTGATTTACATTAAAATTTGATTTACATTGAATTTAAATAAATAAAAAAATACTGAAAGTTGTTTCACATCCGAAATAATAACAGAAATCAAATAGAACTTTCACTCTATATTGTATAAATATTATCTTTAAAAACAACATTTATATTTTTGTTCTAAATCGGTTGAAATAAAGAATGTGTGTCCTAAGAAAAAGCGAAGAAAATATTTAAATAAATGTTGGAATCGATGACTTATAATCGATCCAAGATACTGAAGCCCTATTACAAAATACTTATAGAATACACTTGCACTAAAAAGCGCAGTTAGTTTTATAATTACATTACTTAACCATAGGTCATAAAAATTAAATTGATTACTCTTATAATTACAGGCCTGGTTTTAATTGAGCTTTTATGCGATCTTCTGTGCGATCGATAATTCGCCTTTTCAATTACCTAGCTAGCAAATTTGTTTTTATCACACGAACGTATGTTTTTTTTCATAATTGTTTTTAATGTGTTTGCTTGTGTATTTATTATCTGTTGCGTTTATCAGTTAATTGCTGGGACCAACAATTACAAAGCAATTTTATGTGTATTTTTATTACACAATATATTAGTAGGATCTAAATCATTTTATATCTGTAGTAGGTCGAACGCAGAACCTTCGTTTTTGCCATCTTACTTTTCGTGAAAAATAAGGGGATATTATAATTACTGTCGGATGTGAATCTGAATGTATTTATAAAGTATTTGCCGCAAAATAACATCGCCGTTCTAAAACAAATATCGCAAATTTTCTTTATAATATAATAAAATTTATTGTTCACACGGCATAAAACCCCAAAAATAAATCACTATAATACTTTTGGCCGTAAAAATCTCAAAACTTAACCGTGAGTAAAAACTTAAAAAAATATCTGTCAAAAATTTAATGAAATGAAAAACACATTTAAAATAAAGGATTATGATTAAATAAAAAATAGAAATATTAAATATTAGAAATAGTAATTAAAAATAAATTAGTACGGTTGATTAACTAGTAAAATGCTATCATAAATTAATTGATTTGTAAGAATATGGCATCAATTCTAAAAAGGTAATACATAATGGAAAAAGTAAAAAAAAAACGCCATTTTTGTTAATACAGTCTTCACTATGCTTCATTATAATGCTTCAAAAAATAATAAAACGTCTGTTATCTGAAAAAAGATACTTTGACAAATTTTAGCGACCTTCTTTGCTACTTACTAAACGTAACGTAGCAAATACTTAACGTAACCTAGAAAATACTTAACGTAACTAAAAATAACTTAAAATACTCAACTGCATCTCAGAATAAGATTAGTTGTAGGTTCCTAACACAAAATAAAGAAACAAAAGGTGGCGTTTTTCAACACAAAATTTTTTATCCTATCTTATACAGAATGAAGTTGTAGACCAGTTGTAGCAACTGCAACACGGCCCAAGCCAGCGTAGCAAGTAGGAAAAAACAACAAAATAACCTAATAAAATTATGAATATACTCGTTACCTAAATATTCTTACAGTGGAATAACTTGTTGAGTAAAACTTCAAATTGGAATATTATTATTCATTGAATACAATATGAATATTAACGACTCTCTAACGAAAGAAGTGAAACAGAAAAGATTCACTCGCTTCTAGTAATTGAATACAGGAAAAAAATTTAATAAAATAAAATGCGTTTTGTTTTAAAACCACGAGTTTTTGATAATCTTTAGAACTGACCGGTTTCGCTTTACTCAAGCATCTTCAGGGTACAAATTATTACAAGAAGTACAAAGTGTGAATTAAATATTTTTAAAAAATTAGAAGGAGACAACATTATATAAATATAACAGATACAGAAAAAGCATACAATACACTTCCACAAGTACAAAAGACATGGGAAAAACCGAAAGATAATTATGTAGACTAATGGAAAAGGAGAACTTGGAAATTTTTTAAGGATTTATTGGAAACAAACCTAATATTGGACTACTTGATATGTCTAATTGATTATTGAGAATAGGACTTTTGGTTTTTACAGTTTTTATTTTATTTCTAGTGCTTCAAATTTATTGAGTCTGTTACCATGCCCGTTTGCATGTAAAATGTTAGCGCCGGTGCTATGACAGAAAGTATGATATGTACAAATCAGATGATTGGCAAATTCAGAGAAACCGTTAAAAAGACAGAGAAGATGCTCCTTAATCCTAATATTGACATTACGAGTTGTCTTACCGATATAAAATGCCGCACAATTATTACAATTTAATTTATAAATTCCTGAATGGCTTAGTTTGTCGTCTTTATTTTTTGAATTGATTAGAAATTTACCCAGATTTGTTGGTATAAAAGGCCGGTCTGACTTCAGAAGGAAGGTGTTTTACACTTAAGGTAGAAAATTTATAATGAATAAAATACGCCGCCATTGATAAGTAATATCTGATAGTATTAATACTCCAGCGTCTGGATGATGTAGGCCCTCTGATTGGTCAAATTTAAATTGTGTTTAAATAAGACTTTAAAGATTAAGACACGATTTCATACTGAAATAGAATCGCCACATGTAATACGATATTTCTTCAAAAATATCGTTTCTGCTTATACAATTTTTGGATAATATCGAAGAAAATATGTTTTAGAAAGTTCATGATCCATTGGATTAATTACATTACAGTGAAAATTATCCACAATTACGTGATTACGTTTGACGTTTGACGAAAAAAGCACGCGTTCATTCAACATGGCCGATACGCACCGCGTCAATAGATGATAGCCGAGAGAGCGCTCCTCTGGCGGTGAAAGAACGAACCAAGGGGCTGGCGCGAATATTTCAATATGCAAAATAAAAAGATTTCTTCTGGAAGTTTATTTAAACTTTGCAATGGCATCTATAATATTATTATGCGATCGTCTGGACGGTCTGGGCCATCTGATTGGTCGAATTCAAATAATTTGTTTTGGTTAAATTCCGCTAACTTGAAAATTAAGATCCAATTTCATACTAAAATAGGATCACCAGATTTCTTCAAAAACATCGTTTCTGCTAATATAATTTTTGGATAATATCGAAGAAAATATGTTTTAGAAAGTTCACAATCCATTGGATTAATTACGTCACAGTAAAAATTATCCACATTTACATTTTATATATTTGAAGAATCAAACATTCCAAGGTTCCTTAAAAGTGTCAATCCCTCCTTTACCGGCCGCTGGGGTAGTTTCTCTATTGGCCGACAGAGCGCATAAGAGCGATATACAAATACGTACAACTTCATTTATTCAAACAACGGTAATTATTTACGTGAAACTACCGTTTTAATACGCATTTACAAATAAAACAAACATTTGATTCAACTTAATGACAATAAACAACAACTCTTTGCATGTACGATTTTGAAAAATATTGATATTTAATATTATTTACGTAAATAATAATTTCGCATTATTTTGACAGAACACCGATATGATATACGCGAAAGTATAGGCACTGCCAACCCAATAAAATAACATGAAAGACAATCGGAAGATAGAAACGCTTCGTTGATTGTAAAATTAGCCAACAAATCTCTAATCTGACATGTACTTAAATGTATAATAAAACAATCATTTTGTCAGGTATAAATATTTATATAATATATATTAAGGTATTATTCGGAAACACTGGACAAGGATAATACGAAATATTTTTAAGTAAAACCTTCGGATTAACCTTAATTAATATAGAAGGAATCTGAATGCATTCGGGAATATTTGAATTTTAGCATTTTAATTTTTAATTACGTAAAATTAAAATTTGCTTTCGTTGTATTGGATGACAGCCGGAATAATTTCTATTGATGATATTTTCTTTTTTTGGTATTCCTGATATGAGTGTCTAGAATTTTTACCATAATTTACTCTATGCAAATATTATTTTGGTATTTTGGTTTCTTTTAAAAGTAAGGAAATATTTAAAAAAAGGTTATTATAGGTTAGGATAGGTTAGGTTGGGTTATGCTAGGTTAGGTTAGATTAGGTTGGATTAGTATAGTTCAAGTTAGTTTATAGGAAAGGTTAGAGTAAGTTGGATTATTATAGGTTAGGATAAGTCAGGTTATGTTAGGTTAGGTATCGTTAGTTTGGGTTATTATGGGTTAGGTTAGGTTGGGTTATTATAGGTTAGGTTGGATTTGTATAGGTTAGGTTAGGTTAGGATAGGTTAGGTTAGGATTGGTTCGGTTAGGTTAGGTTAGGTTAGGTTAGGCTAGATTGGATTATTATAGGTTAGGTTAGGATATAGGTTAGGTTAGGTTGGATTATTATAGGTGAGGTAAGCTTAGGTCAGGTTAGATTATTATAGGTTAGGATAGGATATAGATTAGGTTGGATTATTTTAGGTTAGGTTAGGACATAGGTTAGGTTGGATTATTATAGGTTAGGCTGGATTATTATAGGTTAGGTTAGGTTATTATAGGTGAGGTTAAATAAAATAATAGTCAAATAAATGGGTTTTTTTCTGCTAGGCCCTGCGGGCGGCTCTTAATTGGGCTTCGTCCATTTTAAGTGACATTCACAGAGAGAGGGTGAGTATATATATTGTTAAAACACGGAACAGGAAGGAGTTAATTAATAATAACATGCTAAATTTACGCATAATAAGAATGACAGTTGTTTAAATAAATGAAATTTTACGTATTTGTGATGGATTATTTCAAATTAAACACTATTATTAACTAGATGTCTACAACTGATATTAACTGTTATCTTAGGTACCTAATATAATTATCTCATAGGAGACTTGCATTGCTTAAATATGTGTTACAACCGTCAATGTCTATAAGTTGAATCAATATCGTTTAGTTTGTCACATTTAAAGATAGTTATAATAAAGTTGACTTAAATAATAGATTATTACATATTGATTAATTGTACCCGTGTTTATGAATAAAAGGAGGGTAATTGTGTAATTTCAAAATTATTTATAGTGAAGTATTTTAAGACCTGAAAAAAACAAATAGCATATAACCATAAAACAATATATTCATAAGACAAATAGCATTTAATAACGGTTATTCTAATAAATTGATAGTTGAAATACTAAATAAAAAAAATTAAACATATTCTCTTCAAACGGTCTTTCTAAAGATAGAAATAAACAATGGCGTAGAATTCTGTTTGTGGATAACGATACTTCTAAAATTATATATAAAAACAATCCTGGTACTATTCAACTGGCGTTTTACACTAATAACAATGAAGAAATATATTCTTAATAATAAAGATAGCAAAATTCAAACAAAAAAATCAGGAGTTTAAAAACTCAATTGGGATGATTGTAATTTCTTTTACAAAGGTAGAACCAATAGAAACTTTGAAGTCAGAACTAAAGAATTTCGCAGGGCTCTAAATGGAAATAGTGAATCTGAGTTTGCAAATCATCTTTTGAATAATGATCACACTTTCGATAAAAAATTCAGGTCTTAAAATACTTCACTCAGGATATAAAGCATCGCAAATAAATAATTTTGAAATTTTAGAAATTAGAAAACATGTCAATTTAAAATCAGATATAATTAATAAACAAAAAATATATAAATAATAATGAAAAATGCCATTACAAAGTGATAAGCTTCCAGAAGAAATCTTCTTATTAAACGCTTGTTAATCGTAAGTACCTAGTCAAATATTGTGAGCTGCATATTTAAATATTTGCGCCATTCATTTGGTTCGTTTTTATACCGCCAGAGGTCGCTCTGTCGGCCATCTATAGCAGTGCGTATCGGCCATTGAAGGAACGCGTGATTTTTTTATAAACGTCAAACATAATCACGTAACTGTGGATAATTTTCATTGTAATGTAATTAATCTAATTGATTATGAACTTTCTAAAACATATTTTCTTCGATATTATCCAAAAATTTTATGAGCAGAAACGATGCTTTTGAAGAAATCTCGTATTATTATGAGGCGATCCTATTTTAGTATGAAATCGTGTCTTAATTTTCAAGTTAGCGGAATTTAACCGAAACAGACAATTTAAATTTGACCAATCAGAGGGCCTACATTGTCCAGACGCAAGCGTATTAATAATATCAGATACTATTTTGACGGCCTCCGTGGTCAAGGGGTGAGGCTTTCGACTAGCAAGCTGGAGGTCGTGGGTTTAAATGCCGGCATGCGCTATTTAATTTTAAGTGATCAATTTCTGTTATTTCACGTATTTATCACTTATTAAGTACACTTGCGCCCCGTTCAAGAGTGGAAGATACTCTCAGTTTCGCCCTGGTATAAAACCCCAATTCAACTAATATATATATACCTATATATACAATTTGATGTTACGTACCAAACAATAAAAATTAATGTCATGATTAATTTCGTAGAACAGGCACTGCCTAATTAGAAACTAATGTTTAATGGGTCATAATGTATTCACGCCTGTATTGCCTCGACATACAATGTACTTGTCGTACATATCATATATCTGACTCTGAGTATAAAAATAAATTACAAAATAAACACAACACCCTAGTTTCACAAAGAATGAAGGCATTCTTTTTTCCAAAATATAGCAATAAATACGGACAGCGAACCCTAGAATATAACATGCCCAAAATGTTCAACGTTGCCAAGTAATATAAAAAATTGTTAATTCCCAAATAGATTCAGATATATGCTGAAAACATGGCTCACAAGTAGAACTACTTTATTTATTTTTTGGAATAACTTAGTGAGTATAACCTCAAATCGTAATATTTAATTATTGAAGACATTATTAGCGATTCCTAAACGAAAATCTGAAACAAATCATCAGAAAAAAAATACGGTCATATCTAGGTCCTGGGTTCGGGTCCTAAATGTGACCGCATCTTTTTCTGATTTTTCTGTTTCAGATTCTCATTTAGGAATCGCTAATAATGTTTTCAATAAGAAATACTTTATACTAATCATCATTATCAATCAACAGTGCTATTTTAGATTATGTGTGGCAACGATAAAAATATGATTATCTTATAAGAACTAACAATATTATGTATATTTATAATTAGAAATAACATTATTTATACATACTTACATTGTAATTTAACACGTACATCCTGTTGACAAATTGCTTACTTGTAGTTTAACGGGATAATACTTTAAATATCTACATTCATTTATAAATTATTTGGCCTAGTATGTAACGTGCAATTTTTCTATATCAAACGTGCAATAACATGTATTTTTTTTAATACAGCCCTGGTGTTATAGACCACCGTTCAGAATTGAAACGTTGCTTGAAATGGTTTTGGCCGTGTTTGGAGACCAGATCTGAATAGCCAGATACCTCCCAACTGCCTCCTTCCCCTCACCACTACCTCCAGCCTCGCAATATACCCCAATTGGGATTTTATAGTCTCACTGACTCCAAATGGTTGGGAGCAGTTGAGACTCTTATGCGGTTTCACATTAAAAACAATATCCAGTTATTATGAAAAAACTTTCTACATAACCTTATTCATGTACGACCAATCATAAGAATTAAGTTGTTTATAAGATATATATATTTTTATTTAAAAAATCTTCTTTGAATATTTCAACCAATGAAAATATGCAAAGAGTGTAATGAAATACTCCCCACGGAAGTACCTGGTAGAATTGAATAAAGTTTTTGCACAGGTAAATACATCCATAGATGTGTTTTGTATGGAGGATGAAGCCAAAGGTAAACACACATGCACACTTGTGCACTCATTACCTCCTATAAAAATGCATTTTTGCATACGGTATTGTGAGGGGAAGCACCTGCGGTTTATATAATGGGTGTGTTAAGAAATTCATCCTCGAAGAAGAAGATAATAATGATAAATCTAAACAAAACATGAAACAGAACAAGACACAGAAAAATAAAAAGATAACGGTCCCAATCTCATTTAAATCTCACAAAAGTAGTAAATAAATTAAATCTCATATAAAAAGCTGGATACAAAACATAGGAAGATCAGAAATAGATAATATACTAACACCAAATACAGACTGAAATCAAAACCACTCAATTGAACAAAAAAAAAACACCTTGTAATATATTTATAATTATTTCAGAAAAACACTATTCAATATATTTATAATTACTTTATATTATCCATACTACTAAATTTTATCATATGTAAATAAAATCCTCAGCACGGGAGATCCCAGTGAGCATATCATTGTATCCATTTGTTTAAAAATAATAAAACTTACTATTATTATTATAATCAACTGGGAATCGAACCCAGGATCTTTGTATTACCGGTACAACGTCCACTTAACCACTGAGCAACTACATTTATATTGAACGAATATAGAACCTCCAAAGTCCCTGCAGAGCAGGAGTCATTATCACGTATGAAGTAATGGGTTAGTTAAGGTTAAACGCGACGCTCGTTATGTTCTACTTATTCATAGATGGCGGTAACAACAAATAAAAAATACAATATTGGATTGAATCATCGATAAAATATTTTACTTGCATGCCTTTCTTGAATGAATTGAGTTTTTAAACGAACAAAACTATTTATTCATATTCATATTGCATATGTACTAGCGCAAACAAATAATTTTTCTTAATGTGTAAAGCAATACCTTGCAAAAAGCGTATTTTAATAAAATAAATTAATTAACGTCATTTATAAACATAAAGGTTATAAAAAGCGTCGCTTTTAAGCTTAACATTACTTATGACCCCGATGAGAATTCCTAAAAACAGTAATTTTCAAAAATCAAAAGTACAGACAACAACTTACCATAATTTCCACATACCAACTCACCTAGTAATGTATCTATTGGTCTATAAGTTAACTATCCCGCAGCCATGTGGGGGAGTAGGTAGTACCCAAAATTACTATCCTCCTTATATTAGCTTAAATACTTGACTTATAATTTTAGTATTTTAAGTATTCCTGCGCAAATACATAAGTTACATTAATAATTGACTCAATAAATGGGATTTCAATAGTTTAAAAGCCAATAAGACAGAAAAATTAATGGGGTCGTCGGTAGACCCACTTGGTTACAGACGTTTTTTTTGGCATCTTGGCCTGTGAAGAGTTAACAGATGTAGCGGGTGGTGGACGGGTTAATATTTGTTGTAATAACTGTCGAAGTTCTGCTTATACATGAGTTATATATATACATAAGTTACCATTAATAATTGACTTAATAAATGGGATTTCTATAGTTTAAACGCCCATAAGACAGAAAAATGAATGGGGTCTTCGGAAGACCCACTTGGTTACAGACGTTTTTTTGGCATCTTGGCCTATGAAGAGTTAACAGATGTAGCGGGTGGTGAACGGGTTTATATTTGTTGTAAAAAACTATTGTCGAAGTTCTGCTTTAACTCGACCGTTATGCATATCATCTGTCTATAAATTAAGACTAATTTATCTTAGTTTACAATTTATTCGTCACGTTCCAGAGTGGAATGTATTCTCAGTATCGCCCTGGTGTAAGACCACCATTCAGAATTGAAACGTTGCTTAATGACTTTAGCCGTGTTTGGTGACCAGATCTGAAAAGCCAGGTACTTCCTCACATTTATCTTCCCCGTCTACCTTCAGCCTCACAACATACTCCGATTGGGGATGCCATAGTCTCACTGGCTCCAGACGGTTGGAAGCAGTTGGGACACTTGTGCGATATTCATACAAAAAAAACTTTCTTTATGAAATTTTTTCAATATTACGGTACCTACCTGCCTGAAGAAAGTTTGAAAAAGTATTGTCATTGAGATATTGACGTTTCTTTGTAATTGCTTATTCGAAAAAAAAAGTTACATTTTTTATTTATTTTTTATTTTTTTATTATTTTTATTTTTTTTATTCAATTTATTCAATAAAAAAATTTACAATGTGTGATATACATATATATATATATTTCACTAGTGATAAGATATTATGATATGATTAATATTTATTATTTTTCAATGTTCTCCCATAATAAGCAATTGCTTGTGTGTATGGGATGAGGTATTATTTGTTTAGTTTCTCAGATTTTTAGTTTATTTTTTAAATTTTTGTTTTTCTTTTATTTTTATTTACGTTTTTTTTATTTAGTTTAGGTTTTCAGTATATTTTTTTAATTGTGTTTTGAATTCTTTGAAACTATCATTAAATATTATGTTTTATTTTTGGAATAACTTAATGAGTAAAACTTCAAAATATAATATATACCTAATTATTGAAGACAATATTAGCGATTCTTAAACGAAATATAAATTATGTACGACCCTGTCTAAATTGAATATAGTTCGAGTACAATTTTGCGATCGTACATAAATAGAGCAGCTAATAAAAATTTGCGGTGAGAAAATGAAGACAATGTTGGTTGTTCGTATTCGAAGTATGATACAGTTAAATATGAAAGAAGGAGATAGGATCCCATTAGCTCGGTTGGTAAAGCGGTGCCCTGGCAAGGCAAGGGTCCTGGGTTCGAGTCCTAGATGTGGCCGTATCTTTTTCAGATTTTTCGGTTTGAAATTTTCGTTTAGGAATCGCTAATATTGTCTTCAATTATAAAATTTTCTTTTATTAAATATTTGAAAAAAAGAAACGTATTTTTTGACCCGAGGTCTACTGTTCATTAAACTGCTGGTTTTATTTAGCCACACTGCACAAAAGGGCGTCACTACAACCACCAAAACTTGAGCTTTCACAAACTTACATCACGACAAATCGCGTCACGGTGACACCCCCCACCCCTTGACACATCAACACCTCTCGCTCTCTCCCCACAAACAATTACGAAGTCCAAAAGAGACGGGAATACTTTCCCCAGCTCCCCCACCAACGTGTGTTGTTTCACCTAATCATGGTTTTGATGACAGGTAGCATTATGACTTCAAAGGAATTAACCAACAGCGTGTTATTAATGGAAGTAATGCTGTATGGAGAAGTGTCCTCAAGTGTGTGTTTGATGTTTTTTTTCATTCCTGCTGTGCTTGCTTAAATTTAAAAAAAAATATTGTGAGAATTTTTTTGTGAAGACGTCAGTACTTACTTAACTTTTTAAAATGAACGGCTGTGCGGTCTTTTTCATACAAAAACATAATTTAGGATTCGAGGCCAAGATACCCAACGAAACTGAATAATTTTAAGAACCTAATTTATTGCAAATATCTAGTACGGAATAGATCTATTTTATTTATTAGTGTTTTAAATTATAAGATATATGCCATTAATAATTCAATTTTTTGTGATTTTTGAGGCAACTTTGCAATTTTTTGTGAGTTCATGTATTGTAACTGTTGAAAAATGATTTTAACCAACCATTTGTGCAAATATAATGTAATTTAAAATAAAAAAAAAAAAAATATCGTAAAAAGCATTTTTTGGTTAGAAAGTTTAATTTTGTTCGAGAAATTCGTGTGAAATGATTTTTTTAATTTGTTTTTATTTTATACTATCTACTGCACACGGACAAAAATAAGAATGGATGTTTTATTAAAATCCTGTGAAAAATATAATAGCATTCCATTTCCTAACAAAATGTTAGTTGTTTCATAATATATCGGAACACGTGTTCACGCAGCTGCGCTTATTCTGTTATTATATAATAATTATTATATTTTAATGATTTTTATAGCGTCGTTTTTGTGAAAAATCACCTCAATGGCGCTGTACATACATTTCTATAATACAATAATACATTTCTGTAATACATTTCTACAATGATCTATGTTATAACTAACTATATATGGAGATATTATACAGTACAATATTTACACTTGAGATTAACACTTAAATAAAATTAACTAATTGTTTATTAGCGAAATTTAGATACAAGATTTAGGACATAATTGGATATAACTGGACTTTCTCCCAGGAATGATATATTTAATTTAAGGATATGACAGCTTCAAAAGGTAAGTTTTTATAATGACGGAATGGGAAAATATTGGTATTTTTATAAACATGTGTTCCGACTTCCTCATACACATTCGAGTTTTACTGGTAATTTGTTAGGGAATCTGTCAATTCATTTGTTAAAGACCTGCAGTCCTGTTTTTAACAATAATGCGAAGAATATGAAATGATTTTAATAGATCAGCAATATTTTATTTTAGTAAGTTTTCTTCCTGCTTATTGATAAGGCAAGTAGGAAAAAATTGTTTTGCTTAATGATTTCAGAAATTTGCTTCTAAAATCAAAAAAAAAATTCTTTAACGGTCTAGGTATATTTTATAACAGAATTAACATAAAAAAAATTGCTTAAAATTGTACTAAATATTTGAGTATTTTGGCCTCAAATTCAAAATTAAGTGTTGTGAAAAAGGCCTTCATCGGGATAGAGAAAAAATAAGCAAATCTAAGCAAATACTGAATTTTTATATTGGCATGCAAAGAATGCTGTAACTTTTTATGTACCTTCTTCCAAAATCGTCTTTAAATCCTCACTCCCTTAGATGTTTATGAAGTCATAGAAATGATGGTTAACTTAATCTAACCTACTTATCACGAAGACATGCATTTATTTTATGGTAAAGATCTTTTGAAAAGGTAGTAAAGCCGGTAATCGTTGTTAACATTGTGATTATCAAACCGATTTGTCCGACTTCTAGCCGAGCGTTTCACCAACCAGCCCACTTCATTTTTTTGCATCCTAAACTAGTATTTTGTTGTACCCAATAATTTTAATTATGGTAGCAAGAAGCATTATTACACTGAAGTGATTAAATGAACAGTGTTATTTGACCAATGCTCTTAAAATAATAAAAAAATACTATACCTACCTGTTGGCTAAGGTTATAGGTATACTTAAATTTTATTTTTCGGAATAACTTTATTGAGTAAAACCTCAAATTGTAATATTTAATTATTGAAGACAATATTAGCGATTTCTAAACGAAAATCTGAAACAGAAAAATCAGAAAAGGATACGGTCACATCTAGGACTCGAACCCGGGACCCTTGTCTTTCCGGGACACCGCTCTACCACTGAGCTAATGGGACCCTATCCCCCTCGGTAACTTTTAACTGTATCATACTTCGAATAAGAACTACCAACATTGTCTTCATTTTTTTCACCGCACATTTTATTGGCTATATCTTTATGTATAATCGCAAGATTCAACCCGAACTAAATGCAATCTAGACAGCGTCTTTTTAGATAAACCAATCTTATTTTTTTATTTTGAATGTGCGACATCTATTGACTTTTCTGCAAGTCTAGAATGAATACTTTATTTTTCGGAATAACTTTATTGAGTAAAACCTCAAATTGTAATATTTAATTATTGAAGACAATATTAGCGATTTCCAAACGAAAATCTGAAACAGAAAAATCAGAAAAGGATACGGTCACATCTAGGACCTCCTAGATGTCCTAGATGTGACCGTATCAGATCCGTCCATCCGTATTAGATCAGTCCTAGATGTGAGCGTATCCTTTTCTGATTTTTCTGTTTCAGATTTTCGTTTAGAAATCGCTAATATTATTATTTTTTTATTTTTTTTATTTATTTATTACTTGTAAATTATTTAACATTATAAATGATAACAATATGCTGACAGATATATAATTTTTTCGTTTTTTATTCTACTACTCCATAAGTTGAGCTCAAGGAGCTCGTGTTTATGGGAGGAGTATTTACATTTAGTTCTAATGATTTTTTAAACAATAATTCATAACTTTTGATATAAATACAAACATAATATTAACATAGGTATAGAAATAGAAAAGTGTTTTTTTAAGGATAATTAAAATAATATATCTTCTTACAGATTAAGAAAGCGTGAGGAAATTAAGGGTACAATATATCAGGTAAACAAATTAGAAAAATAGTTTTTTAAAGACAATTAAATTAATATATATTTTTGTACAAATTGAGTAAGTGTAAGAAAATTAGGGGTACAATATATCAGTATCCAATTTTAGGGACTTAATTAACTTTTTGAATTGTTCATAATTCACAGTTTCGGTTACACTAATTTTATTTTTGGACAATAATATATTGTACCATCTTACACCTAAATATGAATAGTGGTGCTGAGCCGTGGTCGTTCTAAGCATAGGAATGGCTATTAAGCCATTAGTTTTGAATCTATTGCTTATGCTATCTGAGGGGTGAATTTTATAAATAAAATATTCTTTATAAATTTGATATAAGGCGATTCTCTTATACAATTCTGTGATAGATGGTACATTAAATTCCCGAAATATCTCTAAAGTAGGGGAGTCATATGGTTTCCTAAGGATGATTTTTATAATTATTCTTTGAATTGTAATTATGGGCTGTAAAGAAGCCTTAAAAGCCCCTCCCCACCCGATAATCCCGTACTGCAATATGGACTGAATTAATGCATAATAGACAATTTTGATAGTTTTCTTAATTAAAATATTTCGTATATTATAGAAAATATAGATAAGTTTTCTTATTCGTTCAACAGTGAGATTAATGTGGTCTTTCCATTTAACATTTTTATCTATTAAGATACCAAGATATTTTATATTAGATTTATGATTTAGTTTCAGAAAGGAATACAATATGTTTTTTCTGTGTTGAGTGATAATAAATTGCCATCGAACCAATTTTTTATAACCTTCATATCTTGATTGGCTGCATTGGTAATTTCGTTCCATGTCTTTTTTTCGATAATTATTGCAGTGTCGTCAGCAAAGGATATAAGTTTACCATTAAGTGATAATTTAAACATATGGTTAACGTAAATTATAAATAAAATTGGTCCAATAACAGTCCCTTGGGGAATTCCAAATTCTAAAGTTTCATCCACGCTTAGTGAGTTATTTAATTTTACTTTTTGGTTTCTTTGAGTTAGATAGCTTTCAGCCAATACCTTACCTTACCAATAATACCGATATCATTTAATTTATTTATTAGTTTTGTATGGGAGATACTATCAAAAGCCTTACGTAAATCAATGAAAATGCCAAGGCATTTATTTTTTTTATCTAATGCACGGTATATAGTTGAAGTTAGTTCTGCAATGGCATCATGAGTGCCTAGTTTCTCTCTAAATCCAAATTGGCTAGGACAAATTATTTTATTATTTTCAATATAGTACAAAAGTTGCTTTTTTACGATCTTTTCGAAAATTTTTGCAATGTTTGAGACAAGAGATATTGGTCGATAATTTGATATTTCTTCAGGGTTGCCAGATTTAAAAACAGGTGTTACAATAGATTTTTTATAAACGGAGGGGAATATTCCACTATTTAAACTAATATTTACAATGTGTGTAATTGGAATGCTTAATAATTCATTATAATTTTTCAATATTTCTACTGTGACTCCATCAAACCCTGGTGCGGATGCACCTTTTAATTCACTAATAATATTTTTTATGTCATCTGTTGTTACCGGTTTGAAAACTGACAGATTATTTTGTTTAAGGCAGTCCTTTTCGAAATTATCTATTTTATAATTTTCATCGATCCGTGTAGCTAAATTTTGACCGAAGTTAGCGAAATATTTATTGAAGGCATTAGCACATTTTGTCGGTTCATTTAAGGCATTAATAGAATTTATTCCGATATTAATTTTTTTAATTTGAGTTTTTTTGTTTTTTCTACTATTTATTTCATTTATTGTTTTCCATATATGTTTTAAATTTTGTTTAGCCACATCAATTTCATTTTTGTAAAAGTTTTCTTTAGTGGTTTTTAGTAAACAGGTTAATTTGTTCCTAAATTTTTTATAATATGTGTATATTTTTTTATCTAAGGGAAATTTCTTTGTCAAGCGATATAGCTCTTCTTTTTTTCTAATAGACACGATTAAGCCATGTGAAATCCATGGTTTTATTTTTTTGAATTTTGATTTAATTTTTATAGTTTTAACATCTGTTGATGCTGTAATATAATTGCATAGAATATTATCAAAAATATTTGCGCATGTTTCAGCACAGGTTGATTCTAATACGGAACGCCATGTTTCTGTTTTTATTTTTAGGCTTAATTTATGATGGTTTAGTGACTTTTTTGTAAAAGTATTGCATTTTGAATCAATATGATTATTAATATTAAGTTTTTGTATATAGATGCAAGTGTGATGATCAGTAATATTATTTTTTAATATTATCGTATGTAATTTGTTGGTATCTTTAGTGTTACTCCATATGTGATCGATACAAGATGGACGTTGACCCGTAATTTCTCTAGTATATTTTTTTATACATAATATAAAATTCATTTCCGACATAAAATTGATAAATTCAGTTTTTATTTTGTTACTATTTTCGTTTGAAACATCTATGTTGAAATCGCCGATTATTGTTATGTTCTGTTTATTTTTTTTTGATAATTATCTTCAATATACTTAAATTGTTACGGAAATCTGTATTGTTGTTTTGATGATAGGTACTAGATAAATTGATAGGAATCTGATAAAAAAACTAATTTCATCAAATACCCTTGTCGACATCGCAAGAAGGTTATTAAGGATTTATTTAAAAAAAAACATGAAAAATGGGCTTTGCTGTGAAGTGTAAGAAGTAATTTTTATAATTTTTGATCTGATTATCGCACAAGAGTCCCAATCGCTTCCAGAGTCTGGAGCCAGTGAGATTATGGCATCCCCAATTGGGGTATGTTGTGAGGCTGAAGAGGGGAACGACATGGGAAAAGAGAAGGTCCGGAAGTACCTGGCTATTCAGATCTGGTCACCAAACACGGTTAAAGCCATTTCAAATATCGTTTTGATTCTTTTCACCAGGAGAACTGAGAGTATCTCTTAATTTATAGGATCGTAATCACTATTCACCGAGCCGTCAAAAATAATAAATTGGAACAATTGACAAACAAGTGTATCTTGTGTCGATGACGGAAATGCAATATCTTAGCTTTTGAAATTAATTTTGAAAATTTTAGTAATAATACAAATAAATAACCTCCTATAAATCTAATACAAGTAATTGAAAAACCTAAAAAAAATATACAATGTTAAAAACGATAAATAAATAAATAAAAATTAATAACCTCATATAAATCTAATACAAGTAATTAATTATGTAATAACCTCCTATAAATCTTATACAAGTAATTATCAAAATAATAACCCCCATAAATATAATACGAGTAATAACCATCTATAAAACTAACACAGTAATTAAAATAAGTAATAAACTCCTATAAATCTAATACAAGTAATTAACAAAGTAGTAACCTCCTATAAATCTAATACAAGTAATTTACAAAGTAATAACCTCCTATAAATCATCTTCGATAACCATGAGCCCTTATTTTAACTACTCCCATTTGACGAAGGCTGTACATTGTAAAAGAAAACTCTTCAAAAAGCTAATTCATTTTATAGTGATTTGTTTTTGGGGTATTATGCCGTGTTGCGCCATCTCCTTCTTTAGCCAACTTTTCGCGAAGCAGGCTAAATTAATAAATCATACACAGCTAAATTGTTACTGTATAAAATTGAAATCTCACCTGCCGTTTGAATAAACCAACAAGGACAAAACTTGTAGTAATGTCAAAGTTATAATAAGTTTATGTGGTAATCATTTAATTTTTTTTTTTACGAACATTTGGAAAATTTATTTATTCACTCGGTGTAGTATTTAGAATACCATTATATGTAGCTATTTAAGAACTCAGGATGGGTTGTTTCACAGTATTTGAAGAATTTATCAAATTCTTCCCACTTCTTTGAAAGTTCTATTCAACTTCTGTTTTATTTTGGTCCCGAGATACAACTGGCCCATAGTGAAATATTAACAGAACTTGAATTCTAACTATTGAATTTGATGAATTGTTCAAATTTTGTAAAACAGACCGTCAGTATTGTTAATGTATTAAATGTCAATTTCTTTTTTTAATGAGTTGTAAAAGCAAATAAAAATAAAACTAACTCTCTTTTTTATTTTGAAATTTAAAAAAGTGACATGAACAAATGTATATTAACGCTTCCCTATGTATGTATCCATAAAATATAATAAAATTTATACATTAATTTTGTATTTACAAAATTGTGGAAAATACTTGATTGGTGTCCTGTCAAAACAGGCTAAATAACGGAATTGTGTTTATGAATGAAACGTTACGAGAATGAGAATTAAACAAGAAATGTGTGATGCCTCTGGTTAGCCCTGCAGAACGGGTTTGATGTTTAAATTGTTTTGAAAAACATCAACTGACATGAAACTGCTATCAATATGATAACTGCAAGAGTGAATATTTTACAAGGGTAATTAAAATTAAATTCATCCCCTAACACCGCTATCCTTCAATAGATGTCACTGCCTTCCCTTAAATGAAAATAATTCGCCTAAATGGCCAGAGGGCGCTGCTCGCCGCGTGGTGAGAATTTCACTCGCCACTCTTCACTCGCCGCTCGCCTCTCCCTAGAAGGCAAATATTTACCCGCACTCAGCCTGTAAATATTTATGCAGACACTCGGACTGTTAGACTGCTTGGGCTATAGTTCGCAGCGGTCACTGATGAGCTGTTAAGGGTTGAAGGATACAGAAAAGCAAAGGGGTCTGTTTTCGATGACCAGGGTATGAAGTTACTTAGTTAATATTTAAAAAAATCTACGGAGAGTATTAAAACGCATTTTTATGGTATTCATCGATTCTAAAAACAGAGTTTCCTACATTTTGATAACAGTATATTGGATTAGTTGAAATTGGAAATTTATTGACATTTCATGACCCGTTTGAAATGGAGTAAACATGTCTCGACAAATGATTAAGTTAAATTTAATAATACGCTTTGATTTTTTCATTCCTATAACATATTAAATAACAGACCAAAAGGTGTTTTTAATAATTTTTTGAGCTTACTTGAGCTTTTTTTCTATGGAGGGGATTTCATATAATTACCGTTTTGGCTTACAAGTGTGTAAGAGAAATATGTTATAAATCGTTAGAAATTCGGAATGCGGGCCTTAAACAATGCTTCTAGCATACTTAATAAATTTTATTCGCTTGGCAAGAAAATATCATATCTTAATATTTTTCTAGCTTGTCGTGTCAAATGTAATAATTTTTCATTTTCAAAAGTCATACTGTTTTTATTCACACAAAATTCTCATATGATTTTCATTGTGAAGAACGCTATCTAGCTGGAAAATATAATAAAACTCAAGAATATTGACGTATTTCTACAGTACATAATATATTTTAATAACTTTGAGAAAAAAAACATACTTCCGAATATTATTTGTTGATCTGGGGAAACTACATATAATAGGTAAATATGACTTTTATATATACGTGTAAACACACTATCTGGTAAGATGATTCAATTTAAAAATAATAATATCAATAAAAAAAAAGATTAATTACGAAAATAGTGTCAACCAGCGCATGGCGGATCGCTCGGCATTTTAGCTGGCACACTAAGGGTTAAGAGGCAGATTTCTATATGCAAGTGCGTAAAAATGGTAATGGAGTGAAAAACGTTGTTCAAAGTAAAATCACTTAACACAAAACATTTATATAATCCGTTTTACAAAATATTTTGTGTCGATGGACGCCGAAATGAATTTGAAATAAAATATGTATATTCATAAAAGATAACATAATATTTTAAATAACATTAAAAAATACTCTTTTTTGAGGCTCATCCAGTACGAACAGTATTTTGAGGCTGATCTAGTACAAACAGTATTTGGAGGCTGATCCAGTACAAACAGTATTTTGAGGCTGATCCAGTAAAAATAGTATTTGGAGGCTGATCCAGTACACATAGTATTTAGAGGCTGATCCAGTAAACATAGTATTTAGAGGCTGATCCAGTACAAACAGTATTTTGAGGCTGATCCAGTAAAAATAGTATTTGGAGGCTGATCCAGTACACATAGTATTTAGAGGCTGATCCAGTAAACATAGTATTTAGAGGCTGATCCAGTACAAACAGTATTTTGAGGCTGATCCAGTAAAAATAGTATTTGGAGGCTGATCCAGTACACATAGTATTTAAAGGCTGATCCAGTACACATAGTATTTAAAGGCTGAACCAGTACAAACAGTATTTTGCTGTATAGTAAATTTATTAAAAATAATATTCACGTTTGATCTTTCGGTTGCAGAACTGAGCAAGCATTTACCTAATATTTATTTATTTAATTTTAATTTATCTATTAATTTAACCACCCCGATGGGCTTTTACATATTTTACTGCATAATACAGTGCTAACAGAAGGTTTTTTTTTAAATAACAATAAAAAAGTACAAAAAATACAAAAAATCCATCGTACAAAAAATTTTCCAAGAAAATATCAAAATACATGAACCAGTTTTAAAATTTGTTTATTTATGTAATAAGTATTGATGAATGAATGGATGTGATTATTCATTATCGGTAAAACACGATTTACTTAAAAATCAATTGTGTGAGGCACATTCAGTTTATTTACTTTAAATTAATACATTAGTAAATGGTATCTAAAAATTACATAAATTAGTTTTTTGTAACTATACTCATGGTGATGTTACATAGGTTGGGTGGGAGGAAGTCGCCAGAAGGGTTGAAGGTTGTGGGTGGAGGGGTAGGCATTGCCCGAGTAGTGTGATGTGTGATCAGACCTGAGGGAGTCTGTCTCCGGGATAAAATTGGATGTTTTGTGTCCTATCTTTTTGATCTTGGTCTCACGTCAAGTGTTATTTCTAGGGACCTTAAAGAAACGTTCACACATTAAAAGTAAATATTTTTTAAAGTTTACAACGTATAGTAAGTAAACGTTGTAAATAGCTGTGTCATTGTTAGGTATCACAAATATTACAAATTTTCCAGTGAAAACTTCGACAGTGAATGCAAATTTTAATAGCAGACTATCATTATTAGGTACGTTACGAAAGATATGCGCTGATTTTAACTATGAAATATTGTATAATATGTATCATATTATGTAAATATATATGTACATGTTGTCTGGAAACTGGTGCTACAAATCGGGAATTGGTGAATCCACATACCGTTTGGATACGATTTTATGGTGTATATTTGTCTTTTTTGAGCTTTCGAGTAAATTGAATCTAAAGTTGGAATTTATTAGATCAATTTTTAAAATTAATTATATACAAAAATTTAGATTTCCATCATACGGGCATGTGCCTAGTGTGGAGGTCGAAAATATGTAAAAAAGCAACGCGTAAAACCTTACATCTATCTTCTACATAAATAAAAATGTAGATATTTGTTTGTTCAAAATCTTGAATCTCTGAAAATTCTTCACTGATATCGTTAAAATAAGTTTTTTTACTAGTGCCAGGACTGCTTAGAGTGGTTTGTAGAAGAGGTCGGAGACGTTCGAGGAATACTTAACAAAATATCTCTTCACCGGAATAAGATAAAGAGTCGAATTAAATACGACGTAATGTAGTTTTTTTAACAGTAACGTTGTGGTACACAGTAGTGAATGGTGGAAGAAGTCGGCGACGCCGGAGACAGGTATTAGCAATAGCGCATTTAGTCAAAGATTTATATATATTTTTTTTTAAATATAGTGCTATTCAAATTTTATCTCTAATTCCCAGTAATTCTAATAAAGCCATTTCCGATGGTTGTGTCCGCACAGCATGCAACACTCAGCAACTAGCAAGTGCGAACGTAGCTCTGCCGGAAAACCCCTGACCGCGGTTTCAACACTTCGTTCAGTGAAACGCGCCGCAACATCCATATCCTTCGCCCGGATCTGCATACAGGATGTGCAATATGCAATATACTATGTGTATCCTTACTAAATACTAGGATGGACCTTTACGATTTCTAAATTCATCTATTTGAGATAATGTATGAGGCAAAGAGTGTGTGCTAAGACCGAGTTGTTAGTCCCTTCTACATACGTGATGGTTAGTTAGTTAGTTCTATTTGAATATAGATTTTTTTCCGTGAATTAATAAATGCAAATAAAACCACTTTCCGACATCCGATCGAGCTGAAACTCGGCGTGACATGCATGACTATGCATTCTATCAACTTTTGGTGGAAGGAAGTTTCAATACTCAGTCAAACTAAAAAAAATTAAGTACTAAAAGACATTTTAAAAGTTCACAGCAGTTACTCCCTGGGGAGAAAGGTTCAACCCTCAGTTAAACCAAAAATGTACACAATTTATTAATTAAAAATAATATATATTATACTAGCGGCAAGTTCTAAAGAGTGGAAAATAATCTCAGTATTCAGAATTAAAACGTTGATTGAAATGGCTTAAGTCGTTTTTAGTTACCAAATCTGAAGAGCAAGGTACTCCCCCAACTTCTTCTAACACATCTTCCTCTCCTCACTACCTTCAACCTCACAAAATACCCCATTTGGGGATACTATAGTCTCCTGGCTCCAGACAGTTGGGAGCAATTGAGACTCTTGTGTCCGTTTCAATAGTATACTAAAAATAAAAAATAAATGAAAAAAATCCATGCAGTTAGGTCCAGCCTAATGCACTATTGTGTACATGATGCACATGTAATAGTTGGCAGATCCTAGATGGTTCCTAGTTGCAGGTTGCAGGGTAGCAGTACATTGCTTCTCCTTGCACTGCATTCACGCCGGTCCCGGCTTGTGGACAGTGGAATGTGAAATGTGGACTTGGGGATGATAATTATTATTCGGCACATGTTTGCGGGGTGCAAGTTGACGCCCTTCCAAATGATAAGGAGACGCGTTATTCTCAACGACTCGTTATGTTTAAATTGAACAAATTTCAAGTAAAAATTCAATAAATATCACTGTTACGATGGGTTGTTTCGGAGAATTTGAACAATTCATCAAATTTCAATGTTCATTTTCCGGTTCTGTGAAAGTCCAATTCAATATCTGTTATTATATCATTAAAGGCTAGTTACTTGAAAGATCTGAAATAAAAAAGAACTTGAAAAAATTCTTCATAGATCTTGAAAATGAACGTTGAAATTTGATGAATTGTTCGAATTCTCCGAAGCAACTCATCCTGTGCCTAGTGTCTTGATCAGATTCTTCTGAGCGTTTTTGCCTAGCGCCACCTCATTTGTTTTCACCGATAATTTTCTAAAAATATTTCCAATATATTTTGTTTAAAAAGTCATCTCTTTATTTTGTTTTCATATTAATACCGTTATTAATTATAATGCATTTTCTGTTGTTAAGACATACTTGATTCTGTTGTGTTCATTTATTAAAGTTTTTGATGTGTGTATGTGCAATATTTACCGATTTAAAAATATATACAGGGTTTTCCAATAAGAGGTGTTATTTTGAATAGCCCCCTATTTCGGTAGATATTACTTTTGAAGCTGTCATTTTTTGATATTTGACTAGTAAAAACTACGCCATTAATAAAAATGGAACGATACACGCTTCAACAACGCATTGAAATTATTAAAATTCAATTGAGTGAATCAAATGCAAATCATCTTGAGTGATGAGGCCCATTTCCACCTCGGTGGCTTCGTCAACAAGCAAAATTGTCGCATCTGGGGATCGGAAAACCCAAGAGTTATTGTTGAAAAGCCTCTTTATCCTCAACGTGTGACTGTTGGTGCGGTTTGTAGTCCGGCGGAGTCATTGGACCTTACTTTTTCGAAAATGAGGCTGGAGCAACAGTTACGGTGAATGGATTGCGCTATCGAGAGATGATTAATGATTTTTTATGACCGGAATTGGATGGTATTGATCTGGACAACGTTTTCTTCCAAAAAGACGGCGCTACGTTTCACACAAGCAACGAAACAATTGATTTTTTACGATTGAATATCAAAATAGCACCTCTCATTGGAAAACCCTGTATTTTTTATTTCACGACATTATTTTTCATAATACTAACTAATTAATCACCGCTCATTGTAAAATTATTTTCGATAGGTAGGCACTTATTTCTCTACTCTTATAACTGTTTATTTTCATTATACGCTTATCCTGGCGAAGAAACCATTAGTTTCAGAACATATCGATTACATTGTTTATTAATGTTATACGATATTATTTATTTTCCTTAAATTATTATTTTTATTTATTTTGCCGAATTTTACTGTCATATTAAAAACTATTTTAATTTCTTCCAGTTCATGTCTTTTTCTCACATATTCTTAACCATTCTGCGTTAATCTGCTGTATTAGATCAGTTTTATTCACCTTGATCGGGAATTTTCATTTAAGATCTATGTTTGTACATTTTATTATTTTACCGCACAGGTCAGAATAACACCAGAGGGTTCTTACGGCCGCATGAAGAATGTTTGGATTGCCGCAGTCATTCACGGCATGTTTGTTTCTGGGAGGGTCTGTCTCCTGTCTGCATGTTGACTGTTGACTGTTTGCAAACCATTGGCCAGAGAGGATGCGGAGAGGCGACCATTGTAAGGCAAGGAGAATGCGAGGAGATGATATGTGGCAGGGAGGAAATAAGCAGTATATGTATTATGGATGCGAGGCGTTACAATTTTTCTTCACTTGTTTGTTTTAATGGTGGCGAAGCAATGTAGATTTTACACCGATATTTATGCAGTTTAAAAAGCAATCTGTTTCTCTTCTTGTTTTCTTTCATCTAAGTAAAGTGTCAGTAAAAATGACGTATTAATTAATCATAATATAAATACTAGGTAATAAGTTTAAATGGGATAAGCAAGTGACTAAAATATGGAACCAGCTAATTGTTACAGCTTTACTTATAATATATTAAATATGTACAAAATTTACAAACCGCTATGAAAAGAAAGGTTAAAATCCCAGTGATATCTAAGAAGTATAGAGACCAAACGCCGGAGAACTAACTGTGTTCCAGTGATTTTTATAAACTAAATATATCTTTGTTTTTAAGGAAAATGAGAAAATTAAAAAATGTAAGGTCACAAATGTTAAAAGTTTTGAAGGAATTTTTAGAAGCTTTGGATTAAAAGAACACAAATTCAAGACAATCAAAGCATTTAGTGATCTCTAACTTGACACAAAAAAATAGGGAAACAGAAAAATTTAAGATAAAAAACATAAAGATGGATTGAAATTACAAAAAAATAAATCGTACAAGGATAAAACATAATAAATACGTGATGAACAATACACACTTCATTATATACAACCGTACCTCATAATATTTGCCAATGTTTTTTTTTCATTACTCCCTTTATTGTTGTATTTTATTTCATAATAGTTTTATTTTGCTTTATTTCAAAATATTATTTAATATTAACTTTTTATTGAATTTTATTAAATTGCGAATAGGGGCGACAGCACGAGCATAGTACCCAGTGAAGTCCAATTTCAAATATCATCGTATAATGTTTCAAAAATATATAATATTATTGTATTAATATATATTTTTTTGAATTGTGCGCGGGTAATAATGATTAATACAGTGCTCTACACTTTTGAGTATTAGGAGCGATCTGCCAGCTGTTGTGTTTCCTCTCTCCCTCTATACTGGGTGCTACATATGTATGTGTCCACAGAAGCAAGATTGACTCTTGGAAACATCACTCTGTTTCATCTCTCCTACTACTGGGTACTAAATATGTATGTGTCCACAGGAGCAAGATTGACTCTTGGAAACATCACTCTGTTTCATCTCTCCTACTACTGGGTGCTATATATGTATGTGTTCACAGGAGCAAGATTGACTCTTGGAAACATCACTCTGTTTCATCTCTCCTACTACTGGGTACTAAATATGTATGTGTCCACAGGAGCAAGATTGACTCTTGGAAACATCACTCTGTTTCATCTCTCTTACTACTGGGTGCTACATATGTATGTGTTCACAGGAGCAAGATTGACTCTTGGAAACATCACTCTGTTTCATCTCTCCTACTACTGGGTACTGAATATGTATGTGTCCACAGGAGCAATATTGACTCTTGGAAACATATCCTCTAAGTCAATGCGTTGAGATATTAGGCAGGAAGGTAACTTCTATATTTTAAATCTAATCTTTGATATTTGGCAAAGCACGTACACGTACCTACGTATAACCAAAATGTTTTATCGAAAGAATTATTGAGTAATGTGTTGATCTTTTACAATTTATCTAATCTCAAGACATTGGCCTCCGAAGAACGTGGAATCTTAGAAGATCAGATTCATAGTTTATTACGAGACCGCACAGACCTCCCATACAGATAGATATTCGAAGCATTGAGCATAAAAGATACGTGATTTATTTATTGGTTCTGTGTTGAAATATTTATTGTTTGCTTATTTTGAACTGTCTTATTATTTTGCTTAGCTAATGATTCTCGTTCTGAAGGTAAGAATCGATTATTGCCAAGGTATTTTAAATATGCTATATATTTTTTTTTCTTTTTGAAGATGCCGTAAAAATAAATACAATTTTAAGAATCTATTTGAATTATCTTTTAGATTTTCTAATATTTGAAATATACTTATTCGTATTCATAAATTTGAATATTTTGATTTCAAACGTGACAAAAACACACATACTTTTACTACGGACGTAGAAAAATGATGAAGAATACCAAATTTTCATCACATCCCTTTTATTTATGGAATTTACAAGAAAACTATCACTTTACTTTCTATCTCGTTTAAACAAAAAAAAATAATAAAAATATTCAATAATTCCCAGAGAATAAACAACAAAAAATGAGATTTTGAATTAATATGGAGAAAAATGAGTACGGTTTTTTTATCACTATAATGTTAAAAATGTGACTGCATGATTATTTCCTGTCAAATATTAGTCATTCAGTATATATCTGAACACGTGTTCAAAGAAAGTGGCCTTGTCTCTATCCTTGTGAAATATACGTACCTACTAGATGCGAAATTATTATTATTTTTAAAAACACTTGTTCCGAATTGAATTTGACCAGATTTTTAATATATTTCATATTAGTTAGTTTTCTCTGTGCATTGTTAAGCGCAATATAAACATTGATTTCAATGATATGTATATATTTACCTAAGCATACATAAAACACATATGTTATTAAAAAACATCCCTTTCATAGAAATCTTATAAAATTCACGCAATAATGTTCAATTAAAAAATAATATGTCCGAAATAACCTCAATTTTTCAAGACGGTCAGTCTGCTGAAATGCGACGTTGCCAGATCTTTCGGAGCCCAGTTAATGATTTTTTTTATTAGTAACAACTCGAATCTAAACTTTTTCTCAGTCTTTATACAATGTGTAACAAAAACACCATTTAAGGGTTGTGAAGTGATATTTTTTAGTAAGGCTGTTAGTCTCTAATATTTCGCCCAAAAATAAACATATAGGTATGAATACTGCATTGAAAAGCTCCGTAACAATGTGGTAAGAACTTTGGATATGAAAAGATGGTTCTATGATAACTAAACATAGTGAAAATTCAACACACTTTTAAAAAGTGATATAAAGTCATTAGAAACGATGAAAAATTTTTTTTGAACCTAACCTAACCTACTTAACCTTGTTAATAAAGTTTTTGTTTCATCACTTTCCATGACTTTATATAACTTTTTAAAGATGTGATGAATTATCATTTTGATGATTTATCCGGTCACCGAAAAGATAGTTGCTAGTTGAAAATTATGTTGTTATGTTCATATAATATACTCATTTATCTACGAAAATTAAATTAAATTTCGTTTTAAAGTGGTTTCACTAGTGTGTGGCGAGAAGCGCTGATAAACAAGTCTCAGAATATCTATATTTTTAAGTAACTAGACTTGAATAGCCAGCTTTTTACCAAATTTCAAAAATATAAAACATAAAAATAAAAAATAAAGATACGTTTGTGGTAATATTAGGTTAAGATAGTTTTTTTTAACAATATACTCAAACATACTCAGATATATCTATCTGTCTACGGTTTTTTTTATTTGATTTATTTACTCAGGTTTCTTGTAAAAACCTGTCATTAATTTAATGTTTTACGGCAGGTGTTTTTTTTTATATAGCTCATTATCAAATTGCATAACAGAGTTCCTCTTTACACAAAACCAAAAAAAAAAGTCATCATTTTATTTGCATTTTTTCAGGAATGATATGATATGTGCAGTCTACAATTATATACCTATACAAATTGGCGCTACAATTAAAAATGTATCCTAAAATTTAAAAATATTTACATCTAAACTTCTTTTGTGATGCGAATTGAAAATAATAAGTTGAAAAAAAAAATTCACGTAAAAATGGATTACCTAAATGAATTTCGCTGAGAAATTGATAATCCCATTCAATCATTGCGAATACGAACGATGTATTTAACAAATTTCTCTTCAACCATTTCTCCGAATAGCAATGACTAGAATCAGAAATCAGGCCCCATATTTATATTGATATTGATTTCAATAAATACATTCTCATGCCAACCCTTGGAGGCTATACCAGGCACATGGATAAGGGGTGTTTTCCACATGCAATCAGGCTAAGTGATTACGTCTTCGACAGGATAAAAAAACATCCCTATTCTACGTTGAGGGATGAAAAATACAACCATTTATAAAATGCACATCCTGCTGGTGCATTTATTTTATGTACATAACGCAATAAATCAATGTGTGAATCTTATGGAATTATTTGTGTGATATTCGCACAAATTATTGCATTACATCTATGCTATACGTACTTGTAGTATCAATTATAACTCTGTATGAATAAAACATCACAAAAATGGGTTTTATAGATAAAGACACACTTTTATAATTATACTAGCTGATATGTACCCGGCGTTGCTAGGAGTTATCATTAAGAAACAGATATATACTAATATATTTTTACGACTTAATTACAAAAAATCGAATTTTCTCTACTTTCTATAAATATAATATCCATTTATTATATACATAAACCTTCCGGAAGAAATTTTCTAAATGATAGTGAAAACTCTATCAAAATCCGTTACGTAGTTTAGAAGAACTAAGCGCACAAACAGACAGAAGCGGATAGCGACTTTGTTTTAAACTATTAAGAGATTCCTAAAAGGTCAAAATTCATGATATTTGTTGCTGTTTATTTAATTAATTTTTGTATTGAGAAAATGAGGAAAGTACACATATTGTGAGATTTGAATACTTCTCTTCCATGGAAGCGTAAGCTTGTGGTTGGAAGAGCAGTGTACAGTTGATGATTTTAATTATTTATCTGTAGTTTTAAAGTTTGAAAAATTACGTGTTTAGGAAATGTGATAAACATCTAAGTAATTTCAACGTATCTTAAATATTGTAATTACTAAAAATAAATATTTATTTTTTATTATAGCGAAATATTAAATATTGTACATACAAAATATGATAGTGAATATATGTATAATAAATTTATTTCTTAGTCCTCCTCACTAGGGTGACCTGTGCTGAGGCGGACTAAAGTTATTCACGTCTATTTTATTTATTTTATATATATAAACTAAACGGTACAATGGCGTGTATTGCCGTATTCATTACTAATTCTAACGGTAAGATGTGTTTTCAAGTGCGTATTTGAATTGCGAATTAATGTAAATGACCATTTTTATCATTTTCCGCTGATTGTTGTGGCCCATTGATTAAAAAAGCGTGCAAGTTTCTTATCTTACTTGGCCCGTTGTCCCACGAGTCTTTAAGCAATCGACAAAGACCGAATGCTGCAAGAACCTGCTCAGAAAATTAAGTTCGCCATAGTAAGCTAACGTTTTGCAGGGCAGTTCAGTGTGGAACTGTTCTGCACAGGGTCATATTGCATTTGGTTTATGTCATGTATGTATGTTTGGTTTATGTTTGGTTTATATATATGGAGAAGATTTTGTCACGATAATAATTAAGATTAATTCAAGTGGAAACAGTTTTGTTGATAAGATTGTCGTTAACATATTTTTTCGCAATGTTAAATGTTTGGATTTTGTTATTAATGTTTCTAATTTCTTCCAGTATTAGATTGAAAAAAGTTCTTCTTAGCCCGTCGTCCGGCGGGTCGGTAAGCAATCCACATAGGGTAGACCGAGGCTATTCGGATCAGGTGAGTTATTCGGATCAAGCTAAGCAATATGGATATATCTCGGCTATTGTAACCAAATGACAATGAAAGAATTTAGACATAGCTTCCCCATCTACCGGATACCATAATAGTAAAATTAACGATATTACTGATTGCGTGGGTTGACTGCTAAAAATCGATATGTGTGAAGATCGTACAAGTTACGTCTCAAATAAATGCCTGATGTAATATTGTTCTCTGCGATCTTAGTGTTTTTTTCTGAAAAGGTAAGCTATTTAGTCATGTTCATATGTTATATATTTATCAATCAAATGCACAGTAAACAGAGCTAAAGCGCAATAAATTGCATTTTGTATGTTTTTGTACTTTGTTTTGAGTAAATATCATATTGATAAATGTGAGGTTAAACGGACCGACGGTGGGGGGTCTATTTGGATCACATTTTAGTGCTTTTAAAATTCGATGCGTTAATTGTTTTATATTTTTATTTGAAACAGATGGTGCGCAATTATGTGAAAAAGACAACTAATCAATTATGGTAAAAAATTGCAATGGGTGAAGCCGCTAGGAAAGTAAAATCCGGTGAAATGGGATTACGCAGTGCTGCTGTGAGCTACATTACAAGACATACGACTTCAATTACCGGGATCATCTCTAATCCAGGATCAAGACCTGCAATAGATATTGAATCTGAAAAAAAATCTTGCGGAAAGGTTGGTTTATTTATCTAAACGTGGATTTGGCATTACTCCAAAAATGGTCAGGAAATACGCTTTTGATTATTGTTATCGTCTTGGTAATCAAGCTCAACGAAGATTTAATTCAGATGTTGGAATGGCAGGTCAAGATTTGTTTCATCGTTTTCTTATGCGTCATCCATACCTTTCCATAAGAAAACCAGAAGGACTATCTCGAGCAAAGATTAACGGAATGGATCCAGACAAAATTTAAAATTTTTATGACTCACTGGAAAAGGTAATAAGAGACTGTCAATTACAAGGAAGGCCAGAATGCATTTATTTTAATGACGAAACCGGCATGCCCCTAAATAATCGTCCCGTATCAATGACAAGTGTAGAGCGAGGTCAAAATGTAACTGTTTTGGCTTATATGAATGCAGTTGGATCATTCATACTTCCATTTGTCCTGCATAAGGGTAAACGTAAGAAGGATGAATTGATGATTGGAATGCCACCAAAAACCGCCCAAAATTACAGTTCAAAGCAAAAGGTACCCTGGGACTTTAAGTTAAAAAATCTTCCATAACAGCTTCGGCGTCAGCGTCGGCTTCAAGAAGGTGGTTTTGCATTTATTGCAATGAAGCTTTTGTACATCCTCCAAAGGAAGATTGGATTCAATGTTCTTCTTGCGAAGAATGGTGCCACAAAAAATGTTACGACAAGAAAGTGTTTAATAAAGTTTTTATTTGTGCGGTGTGTAAGCCAATAAGAGTGTAATAAGTGTCATAATACTTTCATATAAGTTATGGCTTCTAAAACCTATTTTTGGTTTTTGTTTTTTTTTTCATACTTAACTATTTTTTCGGGTTTGATCCGAGTAGCCCCACCACTGATCCGAATCACCACATATATATGGGGTGATTCGGATCGGTGGAGAGGTCTACAGTAATAGTCATATGTTTTTTTAAAGTTACTTTATGTTATGATCATTAAAGTTAAAACATATAAAAATGACAAATGCTTAATATTAAATAATTTTTTTTTTCGATAATGTATTAGTTTTAATTTTTATCAAGAAAACATAAAAAAATGATCCGAATAGCCTCGGTCTACCCTAAACCAAATGCAATATGACCCTGTGCAGAACAGTTCCACACTGAAATGCCCTGCAAAATGTTACCTTACTATACGAACATAATTTTCTGCGCAGGTTCTTGCAGCTTTCGGTCTTTGTCGATTGCTTAAAGACTCGTGGGACAACGGGCAAAGTAAGATAAGGAACTTGCACGCTTTTTTAATCAATGGGCCACAACAATCAAAAATGGTCATTTACATTAATTCACAATTCGTATACGCACTTGAAAACACATCTTACCGTTATAATTAGTAATGAATACGGCAATACCCGCCATTGTACCGTTTAGTTATTTGCTAGAGAAATCAAAAAAGTATTGTAAATTTATTAATAACACCATATCGTCATTTAAAAATTAAAAAGAAATCTCTTTATTGAGTGATTCAATCACCAAATGGCGGTATACGAAAATTGAATAATTAGTTTAACCTAATTTGTAACGAGTTACAAATAGTGTTATTTTAATTTATTCATATAATTTGCGTATAAAATACCAAACGCGAACTCTGTTTCCGAAGCCATGTAACATACCAATTTGCTGAAGAATTTGGTTTTATAAAATTTTTGCGTTGTGGCACAACCAGTCGAGTATATCAAAATAAATATCTCCTTAGAACAAATTTAATCTAATCGAATTTTTCCATTGAATTAATGTTATTTCGATGGATTACAAAACCACTCCACTGATGTATCAGTTAGCTGTATAGGTAGCAGAAGAAGCTTATAAGTGCAAGGATTATTCAATTCACCGCACAGTCTTGGGACAAAAGAGAAGAAAATATAGAAGATGTGTCAATGTTTTCCTAAATATATTAATGCACAAATGAAAAAGTACGTTAAACGCAACGTTCGTTATAATCTACGCTCATTGCAAGTTTTGCTTCACAATATTCAGCCAAATTATTAATAAGAATAGAGAATTGCGCTTTTTACGGACAAAACTATTTATTCATATTGCATACGTACGGGCGCAAACAAATAATTCATATTAATATTTTACAGCATAACTTGTAAAAAGTGTGTTTTAAATACATAATTAAATTAGCGCCATCTATTTATTTGTAGATTATAACGAACGTTGATTTTTCCATTATTATTCTGTGAAACACTATGGGACGGATATGTATTAACAGCAAAATTGATTAAATCTTATAACTTTAAAACAAATTTAAATCTGAAAAGAAAGAGCCAAGAGCTAGTAAAATAATTGAAAAAAATGAAGGGACAGCAATCACGAAAGTCTTTTAAAAATTACATTGTAGCAAGGATTTTTCTAAAACTCTATACTCCAAAAATTCAGTATGGTAATTCACAACAGAAGACCAGGACAATCTGAATGAAATCTGAAAAAAAATGGTGAGGGTTCTTTTCCAAATTTGAATTTAAAATTTCAGCGGTGGTAGGTAATTTATTCAAAGGGGGAGGCAGAAGCGGCCGCCCCCGTCCCCGTTAAATCTTACGGGGAAATCAGTAACTTACTAGGAAACTTCTGGAATTTATTTAACAAAAGTAGGTCGTTTTCGATTGTGTATTTTAAAGTTGCGATTGTTCTTGGTGAATAATATAAAATGCTTATGGGAAAGTGAACTTGAAGTTTCACATTCTTCGTCATAATTATACTCAAATAAATAAAATTATTCACTTTAGTCAGGTACCTACCTCTCTATAATTAATAACGTCGGAAATGTTTTAAGAAAATATATGGAATTTTTTTGTTGATAAAAAAAATTAATTTCAGGCAAAATTCCAGGGCCACGAAAAACCTGACAATATTTGAAAATCTCCGACTTTCAAAATAAAGACGAAAATTACGAAAAAAACCTTTCCCGGCAACGCCAAATAGTATTCTCATAAAACAGAGTTAGAAGTATTTCCATAACAATACCTACTATATTAATAATACCCAAAACTGACCACTTTGCATTTCATTTTGTGTAAATTTGTTTGTGTATTCCATGTCCGCGTAAACCTGTCAAGATGGTAGCCGTGTTTGATAGTGTCTTTTTATTCCACCAGAGTGGAAAAGTGTCGCGACCATTGCGAGCTATCAAGTCGCAGTAATCAAAATCACGCGAAGTCTGCTATTCTTCACGGAACTGCTAGCAATATTGACTAGTTACTAGTCCCTAGTTACCTTTGGAGTGATTTTCAACAAAAACAACTTTATACAAATTATCTAATTATTATTATAATCAAACATGAGCAATTTTGATATCAACTGGAGATAAATAAAGTAAAACGAATGGTGTGTAGTATATAATAAATATGCATTACAATTCATCAGGTAGGCACTAAAAACTGTCTAAAAACTAAACAATGTCTCATCGAATTCTTCCATTCGTGTGTCCATTACAGTCATCAAAATGATAATTAATTCAACTGTTGATGTACTTGGATTGTCGTATACCAGTATCAAATGTACTTGTATATTTTATGTAGGAACCTACCTAACTGCTGTACTTACGAGTGAAGGGGCCTGGCTAGCATTGTACGAGACACTAGTCACTAGTCAGAGGGATGTTGCGTAGGGGTTGATATCACACGGTGGTTGAGAAGTACCGATTGAAAAATATCCAAAAGTTTACAATTTTATAAGCTTTTTTGTTGAAAATTTCACTTTAAAATACTACAATTTTAGTTTTTTTTTATTGGCGTCTGGAGCCAGTGAGTCTATGGCAACCCCAATTGGAGTATGTTGTGAGGCTAGCGGTGGCGGAGGGGTGGGGGGAAAGGAAGTAGTGGACTAGAGAAAGGTGGAGAAGTACATGGCCATTCAGATTAAGTCAACGAACAACAACAAAACACCCCGATGTATGGCGGTGAGGCATGGAACTAAGAATTATGAAAGTAGAAATGAGATCCCCGTGGCGTGTGTGGTAAACCATGTATGATCGTGTAATAAAGGGTCGCGGCTTGATCAAGAAGAGTGAATAAAATAAGAAAGTAATGTAAATGTTAGGAGAAGTCGGGGACACCCGCATGAGATATGGCATGACCAAGCCTACCAAACACTTGTGTCGGGCCACGTTAACAGTCGGAGTGACAGAAGGATATGTATGAGGCGATGTGTGAGTATGATTGAAGCAAGGAGTTTGTGTCAATACGGAGTTGTTTGGCGTTATGTCCTCTCTGCCTACTCCTGCGGAAAATGGCGTGATGGTCGTAATAGTTCGTTTTTGTACGTTACAAAATTAGTACGAATTTTGAGAATTTTTCCAAAGCTTGAGAGTTTAAAACAAGGGGAAAGGAAAAATAAAAATCGATTATTTCTAGGTAGATAGGTTATCGTTCAGCGCTTTATTTTGTGATAGTCTCAGAAATATCCCAAAAATACAATTGATAGTGGTCAATGAGCGCTTCAACAATAATAATCAATAACCTACCCGAGGCAAGGAATACTTAAGCCACAAGCCAAAAATGTGTAAATTTTTGGTATGCCTTATATCAAAACGAATATAGGTATTAGGCATTAAAATCGCTTGGCAAACGGAGTATACAAACGCCTGATTTCAAGCACAAAGGTGTTTTTTTTATTTATTTTGTAAACAATTGTATAAAGCAAAAAAATAATCAAGTGAAACTATCACAGATAATCTTAGCTATAATACTGTATTTTTTAAAAGTTGTTTCCTTTACGCGTTCATACATTCCTATTGAAAAAATATTTTTTTAATAGTTTACTTTTATATTTTTTACTAAGTAATTTATTTTTTTTATTTGTATTCTACTCAATCGAAACGATAGGAAAACCTTCAATTTATCTAAAACATATTTTTTGGTATTCACAATGTATGCCAATTCGTTATAAAGATTAATCAAAATAGTGATTTAGCATTAAGCTTCGCTTTAACTTATCTTGTCTTGAAATCAAGGCTACACCAGGAAAATTTGGGGCCTACTTTTGTGAATTGATACAAAATAATTATAAATTAAATTTTCAAATTCATTGCTAATATATATTTTTAATAGTAACCAAAATGAAATAAATATTCCAGATTATTCCCAAACCACCCTACCGTAACATCAATAGTGTCGTAGCTTGGTGGAGGGCGCCACTAACAATAATGACTATGTTGTAGCCGTAGGTCCACGCAACTATAAAACTGTCAAGCATTGAGATGTTGCCTTACCGAATCATCGGTGCCATATCCCATACTATCACCAACATACTGAACACCCTCATTCATACCAATACATTGCTACCTAAATACTTCAATAAATGGCATTGCTATTGGGGAGCTATTGGAAGTATTTTAATTAAAGGACTACTTCTGGTAGTCGAATGTTGCATGCAATGATATAACTGAATAAAGTAATTAAAAAGCGACGGCATGTTTTTTTCCAAAAAAACTAAGTGACCGCTATGTTCAAATTCAACTCAAATGCAAAATTATCTAGCTGTCTCCAATTCTGCTGTTTTCGAGATATTTTAGCTACTATTTTAAATATTCGAGATATTTTAGATACTATTTTAAATAGGTATTCGAGATGTTTCGAGATATTTTAGATGCTATTTTAGATATTCGAGATGTTTAGAGATATTTTAGATATTATTTTAGATATTCGAGATGTTTCGAGATATTTTAGATATTCGAGATATTTTAGATATTCGAGATATTTTAGATATTATTTTGGATATTCAAGATGTTTAGAGATATTTTAGATATTCGAGGTATTTTAGATATTATTTTGGATATTATTTTAGATATTCGAGATGTTTAGAGATATTTTAGATATTATTTTAGATATTTTAGATATTCGAGATATTTTAGATATTCGAGATATTTTAGATATTTGAGATATTTTAGATATGATTTTGGATATTCAAGATGTTTAGAGATATTTTAGATATTTGAGGTATTTTAGATATTATTTTGGATATTATTTTAGATATTCGAGATGTTTCGAGGTATTTTAGATATTATTTTAGATATTCAAGATGTTTAGAGATATTTTAGATACTATTTTGGATATTTCGTTATATGTTTAGAGATATTTTAGATATTCGAAATGTTCTGAGATATTTTAGATATTATTGTGGATATTATTTTAGATATTCGAGATGTTTCGACATATTTTAGATATTATATTAGATATTCAAGATGTTTCGAGGTATTTTATTCATTATTTTAGATATTTGAGATGTTTCGAGATATTTTCGATATTATTTTATATATTTGAGATATTTTCGATATTATTTTAGATATTCGAGATATTTCGAGATATTTTAGACACTATTTTGGATATTATTTTAGATATTCGAGATGTTTCGAGGTATTTTAGATATTCAAGATGTTTCGAGATATTTTAGATATTATTTTATATATTTGAGATATTTTAGATATTCGAGATATTTCGAGATAATTTAGATATTATTTTAGATATACGAGATATTTTAGATATTCCAGATATATCGAGAGCCGATGAGAATAAACTTGTCTTTAATGTAAAAAAATGTGTCACCATGACATTTACGCGTTCCAAAAACCCAATTAAATTCGATTACAAGCTAAATGATGAAATATTGTCATTAGTGGAATCTATAAAGAACATCAGGGTCACATTTGATACCAAATTGACCTTTTCAGATCATATAATGGAGGTGGCATCATCCTGTTACAAATTTCGTGGAATTGTGATAAAAGAATAAATAAACAATTTTCCAAATCAATTACATCGATGGTATCCGCAGCAATGACATCGATGTTCAACTGCATTATGCAATCAAAACTAGAATACGTTTAGGCCCCATAAGAGCAAAAATAAATAGAATGACTAGAACAAATTCATAAAAAATGTATGGTATCCTTTTACGAGAATGCATGGTGAGTACTCGCAATTTAAGCATCACATGGCTCTCTGAAACACGCTACGAAAGTCTAATCTAAGAAGAATAAAGTAGCAGCATTTAAAATAATAAACTATTTTAATGGAATGCTACAATTTATACCTACCGAACAACTACCTCCAGGGTCGACATATTCTGGCCCAGCATAGGATGAGTATGGTGCTGCTAAATGAAATCTCTAGGTCTCTTGACTTCTTAATATCGCCTTTGAAGGTTTTAACAGTCATTTTAGCAAGAACTCTAAAATACATTATTGATAAATTTTTCATTTATTTAGTTAAAGTTAATAAACAATAAATAGTCGCTTGAAATATCCATACAAATTGAAAATATCTCAATTGAACCCGCGCCTTCTGATGTCTAGTCAGGTGCTCTGGACCACTGAGCTACGTCGGCTTATTTCCAACACGTCAAATAATTCAATATGTACCAGTACTTCAATCAACAATTACTGCTTATTATAATTTTATTTTTTGGATATTTCAAGAGACTAATTATTGCTTATAATAATTTGTTATCCCTTGTGCTACGCATAAAAAACCTTGCCTTATAAACATTAGTTTATCGTTAAAAAAATAAATAAAAAGTATCTTTCTTTTTTAAAACCCAATAAGTGTTAAATTGACATTTCGAAGAAAAAATTACATTCGAACACCATAGTACGAGTATAAGCCTATTTTCAAGATCGTTAGATTAAAAATATTAAAATACCAACAATATGTGCTATGGAGCCCATGAATTTGTTAAAAAATAACCAAGTCATTCTACAATGGGTAATGGACCATAAAGTAGTAAAAATATACCCCCGTGATATAAAATTATTTCCGCAATATAATTCTGTTTTGTAATCTGAGATGACAATTTAATTCGCCCCTCAATTCATCTTCAAATAATAATTTAATAGCGATTGAAACACCTAAAACGAATCGGCCCCTAACCTAACCCGTTGCGATTCAAACCGATACGATAAATAACTTTCAAATTTGAAACCCTTAAATAACCTAGATTTTGCGTTCGAACGTCGTTCGCCAGCAAAACAGGAAATTCTTTGAAAGATCGAATTACGTGCGGTTGTTTTGAAATTCGAAAATTTGCTACAGTGAGATATTTCGGCGCGCGACGCACACGCGTTTCCGGTCGACGCATGCGTCCAAAATGGCGGTCGGCCATCTACCGGATGTCCGTTCCGACAAGACGGTCACTGGGAAGATTTTTTTTTCCGAGGGGGAGTTAATTCGTTGGTATTCTTGATTTATTGATTGCGGGGTAGTTGTGAATGCAAGGGATGTTGTTGCCATGGGGATATTTGTATTGCAGATTTGTGATCGACTGTTTGAAGAGTTTTTGGATTGTTTCCGTCTAAATTGATGGTGTGATTTTGGGTAAACAAAGGGTGTTCGGAAAGGATAAGCACTCACGATTTGCTACGTTACATTATTTAACAAACAATTGTTTTGTCATTCTCTTGTTACTGTTAAAAGGTGTGGATATATTTGTGTGAGTGAACTTATTTGTAACACTAAAATAATCTGATACCCTCAGCAAAAATATCGCAAAATGAAATAATATACATATGAATGGCAAAAACGCATCTAATCTGATTTTTAACAGTTTTTCATCAAAACAAGTTTGAAGGGCTAAAAAACAATTGTGTCGATCTAGAATTTCACAAAATCAGTGTTGTAAAATACCTACAAGTAAGACCGTCATCCCACGGGTCGGTAAGCAATCGATATAAACCGAGTGTTGTAAGACACGGTCTGCAGCGCAGTTCAGTCTTGCGGCATTTGGCTTATGTCGATTGCTTAGTGTCCCATGGGACGAAAGGCTAAAATTCATTCACGCGTCAGAGCTTACGGTTCTAGAGTTCTGGCAACAGATTTTCTACATCATAATTCAAATTATATATGTTATATATATTTTTTTTTCGATTTATCATTATTTATCTGTAAGTCCAAGTTTATTATTCGGTGTTACTCGAATCTACGAATAGTTTTTATATTTGTTTATACGTTATCTTATGGATAATTCGTGGAGAATTCGTTTGATACGTTATCTTATAGATAAGCTATTAAGAAGGTGAGAAAATAACCCCAAAATATTTTTAAAAAAAATCATCATAAGCCATACCGGTCGGTGGCCGAGTTGACATCGCGTTTGGGTCCCACCCAGGCGTAGTGTGTTCAATTCCTCGGCTGGCTAAGTCCTCCATCACAACACAAGCAACATTTTCCGCTTACTGTGGTGGTAGTAGGAGATTTTCAAATATTGTCAGGTTATTCGTTACCCGGGAATGTTTGTCTTTCTTTAAAAAAAAAAAAAAAAAAAATATGGTATTGACAAAGTAAAATTATTGCAAAAATTTATAATAATTGTGTTGATAATATCTTTTTCACTTTAAGTGAGATTCACCACATTTTCGAATAATGTTTTAAGTTTTAATGTTGATATTGAGAACGGAGAAAACCAAAGATATTAGAAGAACGAGATATGCTATGTTGGCCGCCGGGCCGTAGGCGGAGTACTACCTAATTAGGGTACTTTGAACGGTATCGGGACGTGTACGCACAGAAATCTGTTATTAGTGCGTATTAGTGCGGATACCTTAGCGTAAGCGAAGGTGTACAGTAGTATTGGTGAACAAAACCGGCGACACTCGGCAAAGCAATTCCACACAGTATGAACTGCTGATAGCACATCTCGTTCTTCTAATATCTTTGGAGAAAACCATCTTTTTAGAGTGTTTTCGGTTTGTAAGATTGATTTTGGTGATTTGAATGAGAATGTCATATAAAAATATGCCTAAATCACCATGTGGACACTCGAGTGACGTGTGCGTACTTTACTGACGAATTAATTTTATCACACAAGCGTACACATGAATATCATTATAGTGAAAAGAATAAAATTGATAAATCTCCTACGCAGCATGCACGTGGTGCAAAATGCAAATGCATTTTTTCCCTCCAAAAATCCCGGAAAGACACCGGAAGCGACGCCAGCGCCGCTGCGCGCGCATTACAAATCTCTTCTTTACAACTTCCGGTAGCAACGCACCCTAATGGCGGTGTTATTAATAAAAACATTAGCGTCTCCACGGGGGTTGAGATTGCCATATTCGCGACGAAAAAGAATCCGAATTCTTTTTTCCCCGAATTGTGGGGAAAAAATTAGGGGAATTATGATTAATGCAAGTGGACTTCCCTGAGATTCGGCTTTATGGGGTGAAATAAGTGAAATGGTTGCGTAATAACACTGCAGGACATATTTTTACAATGGAAAGTGTTTTTTTTTGTGATGTTACGATGGGGGGAAGGAAGGATATGGTAGACACAGCAATTTAAATGTATAAGTGTTTGGTCAATTTGGGTTCTGATTAATATTATTTTATCCTTAATAAATAGAAAATATTAGTAAAATAACTTTTGTTTATAATTATTTTTTTATGTGGATACCGCACATGACAAGTGCTCTCAACCGTTTGGAGCCGGTGATACCACAGCATCTCCATTTGGGGTATGTTAAGAGGACGTGGGTAGTGGGGAAGTGAATGATATGAGGAAGAGGTATGTGGGAAGTACCTGGCTGTTCAGAAATGGTCACCAAACATGACTAAAGCCAATTCAAGCAACGTTTCAATTCTGAATGATAGTCTTACGCTAGGGCGATACTACGAATATCTTCCACTCTGTGCTGCAGTTTAAAATATGTTATTTTAAATTAACAAATTGTTAAATGGCACAAGTTCATCAAATACAATTTATTTACTTGCGCACGCAGGTATTTAAACCCGTGACCTTCGGATAGCTAGTTGAGAGCCTTACTACCTGAATAATGTATTATATTACATAACAGAATAAAATTTAACTAACAAATTAAAATTAAATAATTCTCGTAAGACAATATTATGGAAGCATTATAAAATGCAATAGATAAGAATTTTACATGCGTGATTGTGTCAACTAATATTTTTACCTACGTCCTTTTATTTTAAAACTGTTTAATCCTTTATGCAGCAATGCATGTAGCTGAAGTTCCGGGAATAAAAACGATTGCAATGGGGTATTTTAACAAACCATGAATACCGCTGAAAACGTGTGGAAGATTTAAAGTTTATTTATCGTACTAAAAATATGTCATTTTAATTCCTAATCAGTGCTTTCAAAAAATATCTTAAATCACACATTCCGAAACGGTTCCAACTGGCCACAACGTCATTACGACATAGAACACGCCAATGTCCGGTAAGACGGCTGTCACAAACGTCACCCGGCGTGACGTCAACGCCGCGCCGCCGAATTCTCGAATGAAACCGAACATTGTGGTTTTGGCGGCAAATCGAAAATGAAAATTTTTAATCGTTATATATTTTATATTACAGAAATGAATAGTTCATTGGTTACAGTGATGAAACAATTTATAGATATCAAAAATTTTCTTGGTGGATACCTGCGATATGTCTCCTTATAATGTCTCATATGTGGTATATATGTTCGGTAATTAGCGATATATAGGTGTTTGTGTGTAAGTGTCAGCGTGTGTGTGTGTATATATGTATGCACATTGAACAGTTTATAATATTATTGACATGATGCCACTTTTAAATTTGAACAGTGAATCCGAAAAAATGTTGATGTTGAAATATAGACATATATTATTGAATATGTGAAGAGCACGGTTAATTGGGGAATTAGATGCTGCATATATTTTGTAATTAACCGTGTGGAACAGCGCTATATGTCGTGTAAGTCTCAAAGGTATGATAAAATTAATTAGGGACGTCAAATAAAAATATTGCAATTTTCTTAAGAGTAAAAGAAAAACAGTGAAAATAACTTATTGTGACGATTAATATTTTTTTTTTTATATTTACTCCACACAGGAGGCCCTGAAGAAAATAATTTCCCTCAGGGCCTATGTCATCTTTGGGGATGCTGTGTGGAGTAATATTGCCAACATTGAATTACAATTAATATTGGAATACGTGTGGGCCACATACTCTTTGGGTTTTAGTCGTGTTTGTTTCTAGTCTGATAGTGTATTGACGATCCAAGTGGAAGATGTTTACTATCTCTGTGATATTATACTCGATCTCTAATGATAGACGTTCCAAAATTTAACTACAATCGAAAAACCAATGAATTCTTGATCTTTTAAAAGCTGCTAGCTTTGTATTTGATGCTCACCTCAAAAATACACCATCTTCCAAAGGAACTTAAAAAAAACCCATCACCCTTAAAAGTTTAGTGCTCATTCGATTGTTTGCGGTAATGTTCTTACTTTTGATTTCTTTTCCATGCGGCCTTTTGCAAAAAAAAAATTTAAAATGTTTTTTATCGGCGCCGCCGTTTCGTACTGCCCTCCGAGGTAACTCCGTGTCATGACATGGGCACTAATTACAGCAAAAAACCGGCCCCAGAACAGAATGCTGCCAGGTTAGTGGGTATTGACGTTTAATGAGAAAGAAAGGACTATGAAATACAGCGGGGACATGATCCTGTCTTTCGTTAATCTTGGAGCGGGTTCGTCAATGACACTCAAATGGCTTTTGATCGAATCGAAGATAACGATTTATTTTTACTGCCGATTTTCATATAATCGTTCACACGTATTTTTAATGCAGCAATGGATATTTTTGTAGAGCACACATATGAGCAGAAATACTTGCGTCACATGGAAGTTATATGCTTAAATGTGCACAGAGGAAGAAAATGATTAAAATGAATGATTTCCAGATTCAATTATTGTTTTTATTGCATTATCGTTTAGCCCGAGGAAAAAATGTGTCTTCATTTTATATTTATATATCTTATATTTTAACATGTGACATGTCATTTCTTAGGATTCCATGACAACTAAACACAGTGAAAAATCAACACACCTCTGAAAAGCGATATAAAGTCATTAAAAGCGATTAAAAATGAACCCATATAACGTAACATATTTAGTTTTTATTTCATCACTTTTCATGATTTTATATCACTTTTCAAAAGTGTGTTGATTTCTTACTGTGTTGAGTTGTCCGGTTACCACTTCTTACAATACTTAGTTTTAACAAAATACGTCAATATATAAAAAAAATATATTGTTAAGCTTAATGTAAAAATGTTTTTTTTTATAATTAATATAAACCAACTTAATAAAAATAATAATAAATATTAAAAATTGTGAATTGCATAAGCTGATGTTAATGTAAAATATGTGACAAAAATACCTACTCCCATAAAGAAAAAAATGTCAGTTTTGTTACGTTGTTTTTTAATACTTAAAATTTTGTTATATCACATAATTATACCTATTTTATAATGTCACGATATAATATATATATATATCGTGACATAACATCACAACGTGAATAAGACCAACAATGCGAGTTTTCGGAGTAAAGAAGAAAGTATAAGAATAAGTCAGTAATATCGAACTTTCAAATATCTTCAGGAAATTAGGAAACTGTAAAATTACATTACCTCCTTTTCATAAAAAAAAACTATGAACTTAACTGGTATGTAACCACCCGGATTTTTGATCCAAACATTCAATAAATATTTTAATCTCAGATTTACGGTTCTTAACCTGTCAACTGTAGATGGGACACCGGTGTCCCCCATACAAAAATCAATGAAATTTGCTTAAGCTATTTTGACCCTTATGTAGGTACTGAATGAAGAAAAAGTTCAGAATCGCTTGCGCTAAATATTGCTTAAGAAAATTATTACTTATTATTAATTACTTTAGTCGCTTACAATAATGGTTATCGCCAACTATTCCGACTACCGAGATACTGCAGCGCCACGGAAATGTTCCTGGAAGGACGAGTACAGTCTTTCAGAGCGCTTCTCCATCATCACATTTTTTTTTATTTTTTTTTTTTAATGTATATTTTATTTAGTTATAAGAGTTTACATCTTATACCTAATATATTATTTTATATGACTACTACAATATTATTTACTTCTTACATACTAAAATTTAGATTTCACAACATTGAGACATAATCCACGAAAAACTGCAAGAATTTTAGCTTCCTTAACAATTACCGGGAGTTCATTGAACATTTTAAAACCATTATAATAAATATTGTTTTGTGTTTCTGATAAGTGTGTTTTAGGAAGCCTAAAATCGTTGCAGTTTCTCGTAGGATATAAATGAACTGCACTATTAATTCTAACATTCTTTGACATATAGTCAGGTAACATTTTATTTTTTAGCTTATAAATAAACACTAAGGTATTATAAACTAATCGTTGCCACACACTTAAAATATTGAGTTGACGTTGCATGGTTTTTATTCTGGTGTACCTGCTACAACACAGTATTGACCTCATGCCTCTGTTCTGGATTACTTCCATTCTCTTAATTTGGGTTTTGTTACTTAGAAATATTACACTTGTACAATAATTTAGATGGGATGCTACCGTGGTATTGTAGACCAATATCCTTGTTTTAATGTCCAATTTTCCTTTTATCCTACTTAAGAAATTAACCTTTTTCGCCATTTTTTTATTTAAAATTTCAAAGTTAGTGTTAAATTTTAACTTGTTATCTATTATGATTCCCAGGTATTTAATTTCTTTTACTTCTTCCATATTTTGATTGTCTATATTTAGGACAGTATGTACGTTTAGTTTTTTCCCTAATACCATGAATTTACTTTTAGTTACATTTAATTTCAATTTATTTATGTTTAACCACTTAGATAATTCATTAAGTTCATTTTGTATTTTTGACAACGCATCTTCAATATTATTTGCTATAATATATAAAAGTGTGTCATCTGCAAAAAGTTTTATGGAACAGTACTTTAAGCAAGTGCTTATATCATTAATATATAAAATAAATAGGAGCGGTCCCAAAACAGATCCTTGAGGAACTCCAATGTTGATTTCTTGTTCTTCAGAGATAGTATCTCCAATTTTGGTTTTTTGTTTTCTATTTTTTAAGTAATCAATAAACCACTGCAATTCATTAGCACGGATTCCTATGTCCTTCAATTTCATTATTAGTCTTTCTCTGTCTATCGTTTCAAAAGCACGTCTAAAATCCAAGAACACTGCTATTGTGATTTTCTTCTGATCCATAGCTGTTTTCCATTCATTTATCACATAATTTATTGCTGTTTCACAGGAATATTTATTTCTAAACCCAGATTGTTCTTTTACTAGGATGTTATTTTTTTCTATAAATTTACTCATCTGTTCTTTCACAATGCATTCTAGTAATTGTTCATATTTAGGCAATACATTTATTGGTCTGAAGTCTTCGAAATTTTTAGCATTTATTATTTTGGGCACTGGTGTTATTATGGAGGTTTTCCATGACTGCGGAAAAATTCCCTTAGTCAGAGATTCATTTATTAGTGCAACTGATCTGTCTCCTATAGCTGGCAGTGCATCTTTGATTATGCTTATAGTAATTCCATCCGGCGATGATTTTGGTTTCATTGTTTTAATGATTTTCATTAAATACTCATTGTCAATTTTACTAAACCTGAAAATATTTTTATTCTCTCTTTTTTCCGATGATTGAGAAGAGGTATCTGCGACTAATGGAATACTCTTATTTATGTTTTCGACACTAAGTACAAAATTTGTGTTAAATTTTTGGGCTATTTTAAGTGTATCATCTTCAACTCCATCTGGAAACCGAACTTCCTTAATGTTTTCCCTCTGTTTGCCGCTTATAATTTCTTTAATTGTAGTCCACATTTTTCTTGAGTCACTTTGAGAGGTAATTATTTTTTGCCTGATATACGAATTTTTGGTATGTTTTATTTCTGTACTGTACATGTTTCTAAGTTTCCCACCTTTCTTCAGTGAATTGTATTTTACAGGCTTTATAGGCTGTATCCCTTTGTTTTTGTAGAATATGTAGGGATTTCGTATACCATTTATTTGTATCTTTTAATATAATATTAGTTAAAGGCATTAGCTCATTTACTACTGTTTTCAGATGTCCTACTAGTTCATCGGCTTTTCCGTCTAAATTTCCTTGGGTATCGCAGATCCATTTTTTGTTTTGTAATGCTGTACACAATGTATCCTTATTAAAGTTATTTTTTTTTCTATACGTTATATTTCGTATTCCCTGTGACTTCGGACTTGTGGTCGTTTCAAATATTGTTAATATGTTTTCGTGGTCAGATATTTTTGGAGAATCCATAACATTAACATTCAAGTAAAAATGATTTGTTATGACTAAATCAATAATGCTTGCTGATGTATTTGAGATTCTAGTTGGTTTGGTCACAAGTTGTTTCATTCCTAGATAATTCACTAAACTCTGAAGTCTATTACTGTAGGTATTCTTGACTTTCATGTCAATGTTAAAGTCACCGGTTACATAAAACATATCTTGATTTTTCATGTTTTTACTACACCAACTTTCGAAAAAATCTAAGAATTTTGAATGGCTTTGGTTTGGTGAGTGATATAATACAGCGTATGTTCCTTTAATAAAGTTTTTTCTTATTTGTACTGCCAGTATCCATGTATTTTTTTCATCAAACACTTCATTTGATATTATTTTAAAAGATATACTATTTTTAATAATCATTAGAACTCCTCCCGTATGCCGACTAAATGAATTGCATCTCACAGTTGAATACCCAATAAATGATACTTCAGAATCGTAAATATCACTAGTTATACATGTTTCACTTAACATTAAAATTTCTGGTTTCAATTCTTGTAATAAAACTTCAATTTCATTTACGTGGGCCAAAAGACTTGAAATATTTAAATAGTATACGTTTGTCTTTTTTTTATCCTAAAAAATCAATTTTTCTCTTCTCCGATTCTATGTTTCTTTTGTAAATAGGACACTCTTTGCTCCATGCATGGTGATTATCATTCAAATTTAATGAAAGTTTTTCATATTCATGGGAAGCTTATGGCGCAGACTACGCCAATCAAATAACAAAAACATCACTGCCATGGTTGACTGGATGGGGTCCCCTCTGATGGCCCTCTGGAGACGGGAGATGTGCAAATATCCTCCATATACGGCTGCTCACACTCATTTTTGAGTTTATATTTTATGTTTTTTTCACTAAAATTCCGCTTTTTGTGCCTATCGGAATCACCTATATATTATTATTATTGTTCTAACTCTAATTATGTATATTATTTCAAATAAGGAATGTATTGCATTGTACTACCCCTGCATAAATTCAGGAATAAATTCTTATTATTATTTGAACTATGCATCATCTCTGACAAATTTCTAATAAATTAATATACCACTTTTCGGCGTGTAATTTTTTCGCAAGGTCACTGAGGACACCACATTCATCTATGGTCAGTGTATAAATATATCAATATATATAAAATCTCCTTAGATAAAACCACTCCTTCACAATTTTCAATTTGTCAATGAGTCAAAATATATATTTCTGTAACGATTTCTTTGGTGGCCACTGGACTGTGATCGTAGAAGAAATGTCCAGAGCAAAAAACTTGTTTGAAAAAAGAACTGCTTCTGTTTTTCTGAAAAATGCTGGAAAATGGGAATCAGAAAAAAAGTTAATTGCCCATCCCTAGTATGGGCTCATTGTTTATAGACTGAATTAAAACATTTAAAATAGTACTACCTTTTTGTACCTATGCAAGAAGACTAACGCGATGAAAAAAGTTGTAGTTTTTTTGTATACTGCGTATATTATTATACTGTATAAGAGTGTTTACAACCGGTATTCCATGTTAAGACTTTTATACAATTTCTACATAATCACATCGGTAAGTCTTTTTTTCAATACTATATCGTTGAAACTCATGACCCAAGGGAGATTCTTGATGACTCGATTAAAAAAAAAGAGTTCTTTAAAACATAAATGGTTTCATCTTAATGTGATTTTTAACAACTGCTGTTACTGAGAAATAAATACGTGGAGAAAAATGTATTGCTTAATTGATTAGGAATTCTCTTCAAATTATTTATGAATGAATAACAGGAATTTGCCGACTAAATAATCTAATAAATGTTAGAACGCAAAATTTCACAATTTCCCATGAGTTGATGACATCGCTTATTTTGTATCAGTAATAGCTATTATTGGCAGTAAACAGATGAAGTTATTATGGAAATAAAATGGTTCTATTTTAATGTAGGAAATAGTTATTTTCGGATAAAAAATATCGTTAAAACAAAAATGAATCGGATAGTTGACCAAGTTCATTTTCTCAATTTTTCTGGATGGACAAAAAATGTATCTTATGAATCAAGCATTATATTATCTAATAGATTTTTGTTTGTTATCAGTTGTTAACACCACTTAATTTGTGTTGACGGGAAATGGATTAACTTATTATTGAAATAAATGGGTTCTATAATTAAGTTGGAAATAGCTATTTTCGGATAAAAATATCTTTAAAATTAAAAAATAATCAAAACATTTGCCAAAAATATTGACAGAATATTGATCCAGCGCCTGCGAGTGTTTACAAAATTATACTATACTGACCCATTTTTGTCAAATTTGGAGATAGTCTAATTTGAATTACATCCCCACTTGTCTTTAAGGAGCTTCTCTACACTTTCATTTGATGATAAATTTATAGGTACCAGAATCCCAGCTTCGATAAGAATTAATGTGTTTCTCAAACAAAAAAAATGACATCTTGCCTTTATTTGACATCCCACAGTTTCATAGTTCATGTCAGAAATGGCATTGCAAGCGTTAAATAGTTGCGTTGGCCTAGAAATTCCACACTTTTTTACGTTAGCTCCATACAGGAGGCCCGGAGGAGAATAATTTCGCTAAGGGCCTATGTCACGGGGAGAGTTTTTTTTAAGAAAAGGAAGGAGACGAAGGAGAGGAAGATCTGGGAAGGAAAAATGTATAAGGGGTGGGTAGGAGTTGGAAGATCAGTGTTTCTAGGAGTAACGGGCGTATGTTTTCATCCCTCTCACTGTGATGCAAGGCGATGGTTCGAGAGAATTCTGATGGAGAGGTAAAAAAATCTCCCTCGACCAGTCTATCCAAATCCAATGTCCTCTTCACAGTAGGGCAGACGCATCAGCAGCCAAGACCATGACAATCCTCACCCCATGAACTCGGGCACCCCTGCTAAGTCACCAAACGTGGCAAACCACTTGTGTGACCCATGGCAGAGGTGTTTAAATTAATCCAATAAACGGTTCCCAGGGTGGCGGTACCCACAACCTCATCCCAAATTGATAAGCTATGTAAATTGATAAGCTCACCGCTAAAGCGATTTAGCTGTTTGGGAAACAAACATAAGAATTTTCTGTTTTATATTTAAATGTAGATTAGTTTTTGCACTAAAACTCAAACCTTAATTAAAAAAGCTAGGTTGAAATAAAACACGGTTGACTGATGTGATTAAGACAACCTTCTTGTAGCTCCTGCGAGTGGTACCTCCGGCAAACCATCAGCAAAAAGAATGTTCTCGGATTCCTCGGACCAGAGGATCGCTGGCGTCCGCAAAAAGACTGTTTCTCCAAGTTCAGAAAAAGCCTTTATTTCTTCAATTCCTCCCATCACTCGCCGCTGCTGTCATTAGTTCCGGGACGTGTCGCCAGTGGATTTATCGCCGCGGCCGCGTGGTTCGCGTGTCAATCCGTCAATCAGCGGGCCAAGGCTCGACTCCCGTCCCCGGCAAACTCAGCAAACTCAGCAAATCCGGTAAATCTGCACGCAACCCAGTGGCGTATTAAGAGTGCAATAAAAAATACGTAGGTTGGACTGGTAGATACTTTCATTATCCCCTTGATGAAAGACCACCTTTTGGAACGAAACATTGCTTGAAGTGACTTTAGCCGTGTTTGGTGAACAGGTCTTATTAGCCAGGTTACTTCTTCTACCTCATCTCCTTTCCTTTCCCACTCCCTTAAGCCTAGTACGCTAATTGGGGGTGCCATGTGCTCACTGGTCCCAGACAGCTGCGCGGAGAAAACTTAATGATAAAAAATATTTCTAATTTATTAAAAAATCTGGTCAAATTATTCGTATTCATGTTAAAAACGGGACTACAGGCCGTCAACGAATGAATTGACAGGTAAAACACGAATATGTTATAAGGATGTCAAAACACGTGTTCATAACAATTCTAATATTGTAACGTGTTCCGATATATTATGTACAGACCAATATTTTATTAGGAAATGGATTGTAATAACAGAATTTCAATAAATCAACCATACTCATTGTTCCACGTGTGGGAGCATTTGCGACTCTTGAGTGGCAATCACATAACAGAATAAAAACACCTTATTGGACATTGGGTGACTTTGAAATACCGGAATATCACGGGTACAGCGTCCAAAATGAAGTAAAATCTGTGTAGGAACCTTATGACTTCTCGTGGCGTCACCTGTTTATAATAATAATAATAATAATATTTTATTCCAGGATGTGGGGAGGTTAGTGCAATCCCACACGTCCCATATAAATATACATATAGATTTACATTGTATAATACATATAATAAATTTACTAATAAGGACAACTATGCAGGGTGTGGTCTTGAGTGCGCTTGGGCCCAGCGCTCACTCAGGAGTGGCGCTTGGTGCTGGTAGGCTGCGGTCACCAACTTGTTGGCGGAGGCCATTAGCCGCATCCTGGCTCCAGTGACCCGGTGTCTCATCAGGCCGGCAAATCCATGCAGTCCTAGTTCCGTGAACATCGTCGATGCGCTGCTGTATCGTCGGTATCCAAATATTATTCTACAGGCGTCATTGTATTGAATTCGGAGTCGTTCCATCGAGCAAGTTCGGTAGTGACACCATGTCTCACACGTATACAGGCCAGTACAGAATGCGTTGAATAGTATTTCTTTAACGGTATTGCTGCATTTGCAAAATCTGCGGGCAATCATATTGGACACTATGCTTAGGCTTCTCGTTTAACTTGTCACTTTCCATTTTCACAGAAATTAACGAAACTTGGTAGTGCAAAATTCAAAACGCAATGAATCTAATATGTGACACCCTGCTTGCAGTGATGTACTGCGGTGAAGCATACCTTTGACGTTTTATTTATTTATTTTATTGATACATGATTTAGAGAGTACATGTGGTTTTTGTGATATTTCACCCTCCATGCTAGGGATGACCCTGTATTATGGCGGGTGAATTTTACATTTTGCGGACTTAGAATCTATACATTACTATAATATAAAATAGAGAAATAAGAAAAATTATGTATAGCTATTTTGGGTTGCAAGAAGAGGATGGAGAAGTTAGAGAATTATAAGAAGCCAAAAATTTTTGAAATTATTAGTAAATAGATCTCACTAATTAATTATGCACATACTATATCTACCGCTAAGTTAGAGAATAAGGATATATTTTTTTGTCTGAAAGGTGATTAAATTGATAGAGTGTAATGAATGGATATTGTAGTTGTAATGTATTCCGTGTATAAGGATCCATTTCGTAATTTGTTTAATAAAGGAATGGGGTTGACTCACGGTTTTTAGGTTTTCAGGGATAAGGTTAAATATTTTAGAAGCTAGGAATTCATTAATACTATTACACTGAATAGATATCTTTTTTCTACGCTAATATTTATATGAAAATATGTATAATGTATGAAAAGCAAAGTTAATTCGCCAATTAAACGTGTTTTTCATACATTCAATAACATTTTGTCTAAACTCTAACATTGACATTTTTTCGAATTCACTGCCCAAATTTAAAAGTAGTATTACGTCAATGATATAAACTGTTATGAAATGCGCATACATCTAAATACACACACTACCACATATATAATACACAGTACATACATCACCCGGTAATTAATGTGTGTACATACCACTTATAAGACAGTACAAAGAAACATGTCGTAAGTACCCACATTGAAATATTTTTTATCTGTGAATTGTTTCATTTCTGTAACTAATGTACTGTATGTTTCTATAATATAGAAACATAAATAAAAATAAATGTGTGTGTCCTGCATATTTTATGTTTTCGGTTAATAATTTATTGATTGGCACAATCACACCTTAGAACGGACCGTCCCTGATGCGAACCAAATACTTCAAAAGCATTTATATGAAGCAAAAAGTCAACATAAAGGACGTGGAGGTTTCAAATACTGAATATTCAGCTTTTTCAGAATGAGGGATGGCCGCATGCACAGCACAGTAACACAATTGTTTGTACACAATACTGAAATTTAAATTAAAATGACGCCATGATTTTGCAAGTATTGAAGAAGCGGCCTCCAAGGTGTCGGATGAGATGTCAATATACACCACTGTATGGACAATGTTATTCGTTTTATAAAATAACTGGCTTATTTGAATGGCGGTGAACTAACTAAGCTCTTAGAACTGAAAGAAATCGTATACACGATCTATAGACTTAAATAATTCATCTAACACCTAGTTGATTTTGTTCCAACTTGGAGAAACAATAGTTGTTAGTTGGGACTAATTTTCTCATGAACTAATGAACTCCCTTTTTAGTGTCAAAAGTACTTGCGGACTGTCAATTTATTTATATTTTGAACTTTTACGTAGCTGTCTGACATTTACGAATGTCAATTCATAGATGAAGGTTCCAATGTTACCAGCGTATGTCGTTTTGCATCAATATCGGTCTGGTATTAACACTTAGACCGTGCTCAAGAGATCGGTTAAAAAATCATCGGTAGGTTCGCCTATCGATCCGATATTGTAAAGTTATCTATTTCACTGTACTAGACCTCAGATGGATCACATCACACTACCTCAATCAAACATATATTATCGCAAAATACAGGGTTTCCAATAAGAGGTGTTATTTTGAATAGCCCGCTATTTCGGTAGATGTTACTTTTGAAGCTGTCATTTTTTGACATTTGACAAGTAAAAACTACGCCATTAATAAAAATGGAACGATACACGCTTCAACAACGCATTGAAATTATTAAAATTCACTTGAGTGAATCAAATGCAAATCATCTTGAGTGATAAGGCCCATTTCCACCTCGGTGGCTTCGTCAACAAGCAAAATTGTCGCATATGGGGCTCAAAAAACCCAAGAGTTATTGTTAAAAAGCCTCTTTATCCTCAACGTGTGACTGTTTGGTGCGGTTTATGGTCCGGCAGAGTCGTTGGACCTTAATTTTTCGAAAATAAGGCTGGAGCAACAGTTACGGTGAATGGATTGCGCTATCGAGAAATGATTAATGATTTTTTATGGCCGGAATTAGATGGTATTGATCTGGACAACGTTTACTTTCAACAAGACGGCGCTACGTGCCACACAAGCAACGAAACCATTGATCTTTTACGATTGAATATCAAAATAAGACCTCTTATTGGAAAATCCTGTAAAATCGATATCTAAGGTAAGATAAAACAAAAAATTATGTATGGCAAAAAATGCATAACTGAATATTTTTTTGTTCTGGCCACCAGTGCACCATCAATAATCTCGCTTACCAACTTACAACAATTTCAGTGTTGGAGAAAAAGTAAACTGCAATTATGATTGCAAAGTAAGCACGGACGGACGTAATTAGGGATCCATTGATTATTGATTATGCGAATGGACTGGAATTTATAGTAAAAAGTGAACAAATTGATTTCATTTTGCAGTCTGACTGACGTCCGGTTGATATATTGCTTTATCATGATTATTCTGCACCAGTTTCTTATCAGGAATAAATTTAATACCTATATCAGAGATGATACAAGAAAATCAACTCGAAGACTAAGCGACTGATAAACATCTTTGCAGACCGTTTTGTTCTGCAGTTTGAAATAACAACATTTTTTTTTATATGCATAATTCCATTGCATTAATAACCTACGTTAAATATAAGTCAATGTAAAAAATAGTGGATTATTTTATACACCGCCATTTACCTAAATAAGTGAAATTTAGAAATTTTTTCTTTAAAATTCATCGCAATTTATGTAAGCAAGACTAACTAACCATCACGCCGTTTCCCTGCAGGGGAACACATTCATACATCGTCTCATACATACTCTTCTATTATTCTGACTCTTGACATGGCCCGACTCGAGCGTCTGATTCGCTTGATCGTGCCATGCCTTCCTCGGGCGTCCCCGACTTCTGCTATCATTCGCATTTGCATCATATATCCTCCTTATACTCCTTTCTCCGCTCGTTCGCTCTACATGCCCAAACCATCAAAGCGTCCATTTCTTAATCTTACTCATTACGCTTGCATCAGCATTGCAATCTTTGCGGATCTCCACATTCCTCACACTCAGGGATCTCATTTCAACAGCATACAATCTACTTTCATCCTTTCTTCGCCAGTTACATTCCTCACTTCCATACATCAGGGTAGGTACCAGCACCCCATTGTAGACTGCTAACTTCGCTTCTTTAGACAATTTATTGTTAGCGCTAACTGCGTTCAGTCCTCCATTAATGGAGTTACCTGCATTTACCGTTCTTTCAATATGACAATAAAGTTTACACAATGATAAATAATTCGTAGCTATTTGTAAAGCAATATATTCATAAAATTTAACCAATAGATTGCTTAAAACGTAGAAATATGTATATTTAATTCTTTGTTAGAAAATTGGTTTCTGCGTAATACATTTATTATTAATCTAAACACCAGCAATTCCATTATTTCCATTTGTCATTAGTATAACTAGCTATGCTGGGGAAACTACATATGGCAGATTACATATTATTTTTGTAATTATATAAACACATTTTCTGGTAAGATTGCACATTTTACAAAAACATAAAATTGAAAAAAAAAACAAGTAAGTTATAACGAAAATAGAATCAGAAAATTGTGCGACGGCTCGTAAAGATTAAGGCCCCGTAGTAAACGTTCAAATATGGTTTGAAAGGGAGATATGTAAATACGAATGTTAGAGGGAGTGAACAAGAACTAAAGTGAATAAGACTCTTTTGTAATACAGCAAAAATCTCTTGCCAAAGCTTTAGTTGCATTTAAAGATATACTGTGAATTTTTTCATGCTTATAACATCTTAAATATCATAACAAAACGTGTTTTCAATAATTTTCGGAGCTTTACGACTTTTTTCTATCGAGGGAATTTCATATAATTAACGTTTCTGCACAATAAATAATAATAATAATATTTGGCTAATTTATATAGCGCCGTTTTCGTGAGAAATCACCTCAAGGGCGCTGTACAAATATATTTCTTAAATAGTTAACACTAGAACTACTGACTTAAAACCAGTGACTTACGCCTGAGATTTATATCTAGAGACTTACGACTAAGGCCTATAACTACTATCTTAATAAAATATATATTTACATAATATGTAGAAACTTATAACTAAAATTTACACTAACAATCTAATTTTACAAGCGCCAGAAGAAGGAGGAAGTTCTATTATATTAGGGTGTTTATAAAATTAGTTTTTATTATTAGCTGGAAATATATCATAAATGGATGAATGAAATTAACCGTCGATCTTTAACGCATTTAAATGAATAATCTGCCAACAACTGGACTATAACGGCCGGCATAGTCCAGTGGTCACGCATTGGACTGCCATTCCGAAGGTCGCGGGTTCGAACCCGGCGTGCGCAAATAAATTTTATTTGATTAATTTGTGTTATTTCACAATTAATTAATTAAAATAATATATAGTATATTTGCGGCACGTTCCAGAGTGGAAGATACTACCAGTATCGCCCTGGTGTAAGACCACCATTCAGAATTGAAACGTTGCTCCAAATGGCTTTAGCCGTGTTTAGTGCCTAGATCTGAATAGCCAGGTACTTCCCCACCTTCCTCTTTCCCTTCCCCACTTACCTTCAGCCTCACAACATCCCCCAATTGGGGATGCCATAGTCTCACTGGCTCCAGACGGGAGCAGTTGGGACTCTTGTGAGGTATTCATTATAAAAAAATAAAAAAAATATTAAACCGATTTACGTGTTATGTTCCCGCTGATATTGTCCATCGTCCATTGGTAGGCAAGTCAATAGCATTTTGATTTTATCATAAGTAGTTGAACGCAATCGCACAACAATCGAACAAATGTATAGATATTATCTTCAAAAAAAATTTTTTTTTTGTATCTTAAAAACTTAATCGAGTTAACGTGAAACTTTTTATAAATCGGTGGAAATTGGGTATGTGATATGTTAATAAGAAATCGACGGTACCTATCGAATATATTCGTAAAGTATGAATCGGTCAATAATGAAAGCAAAATATTAAGGGTTAGTTTTTTCTCAGAATTTGAACAATTCATCGATCTTCATAGTTCATTTTCAAGTTCTGTGAAATGTCTAAACAAGTTCTCTTATTATTTCAGTTCGGTGCAGCAATTGGCCTATATTTATATAATAACGGAACTTAAAAAATGAACTTTGAAATTTGATGAATTGTTCGAATTCTGTAAAACAACCCATCCGATACAAATTTAAACAATACTCCAAAATGAAAATACTTTAATCGTTGGTTATAATATGTGCTACTAAATAAGGGGAATAATTAACAAATTAAATAACTGTTTATTGTTCAGGAACAACTTTTTGTTTTGTTTTTTTTACGGTTATACTCACAATATACGATATCATTGAAGAGGAAGGTAATAGTAATAAATATTAACGAAACATGAAAGAGAACAAGACACAAAAAAAAGACGGTCACGTCACGACTAGGAATCGAATCCATGTCTTATCGGGACAGTGTATTAACCACTTGACCGTTGGGACCTATTTATTAAACGTCACATTTCAAATTCAGAACTAACAATATCATAATGCAACTAATTTTATATATATTTTTGGCAACTACCTTTTTAAATGATCACAAAGTTCTATAAAATTGGTTTAAAACTTAGATAGTTTCGTTTAGATTTATTAGTATTATTATCGTCTTTAATATTTTAAATTGGCGCCCAACGTGGGGCTGAGATGAAAACATTTATAAAATTAGTTATACTACAAATATAATCAATCACTTTTCAAATTCAGAACTAACAATATCATGATGCAACTAATTTTATATATATTTTTGGCAGCTACCTTTTTAAATGATCACTAAGTTCTAGAAAATTGGTTTGGAACTTAGATAGTTTCGTTTAGATTTAATAGTATTATTATCTTCTTTAATATTTTAAATTGGCGCCCAACGTGGGGCTGAGATGAAAACACTTATAAAATTAATTATACTACAAATATAATCAATAGGTCTTTGGAGTATTGCTTATGTTTTTTTAAGTGTTCGATAATAGGTAATACGTTTTTCTACTAATAAAAGGCAAATCACTTTTGGTATGATGCAGTAAAACTGATTGTAAACCAAAGTTTACATTCAGTTGTAGACACGCGTTGTCAGTGGTTTACGGCTGTCACTCGGAGGATACACAATTTATTCTGCGCTTTGAGTTCCAGAGAAGTCGGGAGTTGGGTTTCGAGGCCGGTGGAGAGGACACGTGAGAACGAGCTGCTTGATTGTCGGGAGATTATTCTCACACGTGAGACATTTTTAATAATCCATAATGAAATAGACACATAATTTGGTTGCCTTCTTAGATATCACCATGTTATAAATTTGTTTAGAATAGATTCTAGACTGGCGCTCATTTGGTGATGTCTTATTTTAAGATGTTTTAGTTAATAAAATTTTACAAGTAAATGTCGTTGCCAATGTTCATATAACGTTTGTGCGTTCAAGTAGCCAACCACCCCTGTTTTACTAAATGTGAGTCCTTGCTCTTGTATTTAAAATTTTAATTAAAAATACAACATATTATTTATATCTCAATTGATATTCCGCGTTGTCATTTCAATTCCCATGATATTGCTGCAAGCTATGGTGGATCACTTCACCGGAATACGGTAAGATAAATACATGCGGTGACAATCGACGTTACACAGTAAAACATAGCTTCACACTTTTCAAAAGTTAGTATTCAACTAATCATTAATTTTAATGCACCTTTTAATTAAGTCCTGTAGCAAATAATTCCTCGAGATAAGGCCCCAATATAATCTTCATCTCCGCGTCAGCTCACGGAGAGCCTTTTGTCACTTTGATTTCAAAGCCCCACCGCCTTGTAACAATACTTCGCAGGGACATGTCGAGAGGTCGCCGTAAATTGGTTTTAATTGTGCGATGCACGACAGGGCGGGACATGGCGGCCTCCGTCACCGGCCTTTGCAGGGTGAGGACTAGTTATGTGGCCAGAATGCGCCACTACCAAATTATAACATTTTCTACCTCGTGGTGATTCTGTACTCCTGGTATAGGTAAAGCGAAACAATTAATATTATTTTTAGATTTTTTGCCAAAATAATGATAAATTCAACGGTTAATTTGAGAGGAAGCCCTAGCAGTAATGACTTATATAGCCAGAATGCAGCAAGTACCAAGTTATAAAAAAAATATCTGTCACGGATTCTGTACTCCTGGTATTGATAAAAAATATATTTTTTGATGTAAGACGGACGATCCTGTTCGGTTTACAAGACGAGGCAAACAATTATTTCAATATGAATGCATACCGTATTATATATTAAATTTTCTACCTCTCGCGGAACCTGTACTCCTGGTTTTGAAACTAAATTATGCGTTTTTTATTTTACTGATTTTAAAACCAGTAATTAAAGGGTAATCATTTTTGACGTAACGTTTTCAACCTGTTTATAAATTACGTAATCCAGGTAGGTTGTGTATCCTTTCTTCCATAAAGCCTTATTTAAAATTGCCTCCCCTGCTCTTTTAAGTCTGAACTCGACTCCAATCCTGCATATTATTATGAAAATTACTCATTTAAATAAAATTAATATATAATTTCACCATCCCTCTCTCTATAATTTGAAATGATGGCTTAGAACACCCTTGATAGCAGGAAATATGCAAAATATATATATTATATCTGTCGTCTCGTGACTAATGGCTTTTCCACATCTTAGAAGATTAAACACTGTTGGCATTCAATCAAATATGTATGTTTTTTTTCGTTAACGGAAAAAACATGTCCACCCTTTCGTTTATTATAATATTTTTGAGACATAATCAGATACCTACATGGAGAAAATAATTATTGATAATTTATTAAAAAATCTCTTCAAATTATTGGTAATCCGGTTAAAAACGGAATTCAGGCCGTTTCCAGATAAACTTTTAGTATATTAATAACATATCGGAACACCTGTTCAAGCTTCTGCATTTCCATTGATAATATATAATCGCGAAATATTAGGATTTTTATGAAAAAGTGATCCGATATTGTGATAACACATTTATCAGGAAATCTATCAAATCATTTTTAACCGTATTACAAATGATTTGAAGAGATTCTTAATAAAATAGCCATGATCATTTTTCTCTGTGTACCTACTCACTCACTCATACGTTCATCTTTTTTTGGTGGATATGTACTCATTATTGTTCATTGCAAGGTTCATAATGTTAATTTACGTACTTTGTGTTATGTTTCTTCCACCCTATATAAATTTCTATCTTATTTCCTAGAATCAGAACATCCCATAAACTATACTCATTGTGAAAGATTTTTTGTCAACAATAAAGAAATCTTTCATTCGTATTTAATTTGCATGCTTTATCACAAGAAAACTACCTGTTTTTATTATGGCAAAAAGTCGCATCCATGCACAAAACGGAAGCACTCCCTGACGACAAGAGAAACGGCAAATCAATCTTGTTGCCCCTTTCCATTCCACCCACCGGCAGTTTCCTACCGGCATTATTCCTCCAATCCATCGGACATGTCCATTTGCGTACATGCGCGCCTTTGTTACTGCTGCTGGCTGTTACCCTGTTACCCGCCCGACTTATGCGCTCCGGATACTCCGATACTCGTACTTCGATAGTCTTCGGCGTATCGAATGATGGACGTGCTTAATTAATGGTGTTTAATTAAGTTTAATGAGGAGAAAAAAGCTTTTACGTATAGAATAAATAATATGATTTTGAGAAATACTACTATATTTTTCGAAAAATGCGTATTGCACAAGTCACAGTATAGCTTTGTTCAATGGAGATCACTGGCTCAAATCCCAGCGTGCGCTCGTAAATTTAATTTGATTAATTTGTTTTATTACACAATTTATTAATTTAAATTTATCTTTGGTATAATTGCGACACGTTTCAGTGTGGAAGATACTCTCAGTATCGCCCTGGCGTAAGGTCATTATTCAAAATTGAAACCTTGGCTTTATCTGTGATTGGTGACCAGATTTGAAAATCCAGGTACTTCCGAACCTCCCTCTTTCCCTCCTCACTACCTTCAACCTGACAACATACCCCATTTGGGGATTCCATGGTCTTAGTGGCTCCAGACGGTTAGGAACAGTTGGTACTCTTGTGCGGTATTGACATAAAAATGAGAGCAGTATAATGTTTGGCACCTTTTTTGATCCCACGGAACATTGCTTTACCGATGTTGACGTCTGCGTCAGTATGGATTATTTCATTAAATATAATTTGAGAAGCGGCCGTCAATGAACTCAATATACGTTGAATCACACAAGACTTGGTTGAACCGTAATCACTCATGATTCGCTTTTACGGCCTTTGATTGGTTCCGTAGAATTGAATGCTAAGGAAGACGAGCCTCATTAGGTACCTATTGCATCTCCGGTAATTGATTTCAAATTGTTTGTTCCTCCTTATTGATTTCGCAGGATGTCTTATCTGCGAGCAGGGATATACAATTAAATTCTAGATTCATTTTAAATTGAAGATGAAATCTGAATTATCTGATGAAGATAAGTGCGTTCCTACATACTTAAGTTTTTTTTTTGTGTTTTTCTTGTAAATTTTCGTAAAATACGCTTAGATGAATTAAAAAATAATGTTACTGAAACTATGCGCGTGGTTGCACTGAACTAGGTCCAGTGGACTTATTTATTGCGTTTAATGTAGCTCACAAGTTCGTTCGTCAGAAAAACTGCCACCAGCTGCCACAAACTGAGGAAAAATGCCTTCCTCTACTTTTGAGAGTTGCAAAATTCATTCTCGAGTATAAAACAAATACGATGGAATTTCTTTTCAAATCATTATATTTAAAATTAATGTAATTATTCAAGGCTTTTTGTGAACCGAAATCCGAAATAAAATAAAGCGAGATAGCGAACGCAGAAAAATGTAAGAAGGACAACCATATCGACAGTTGGTCGAATTCTACTATGCTGCTCGCTGTCGCGATGTAAGCATAATTCACAGTGATTGCAATTACCATGCCATAGTTTTCGCATTCGTTTCGTTTTAGATATGAAACATTAAGGCGATGCACTACGTCGTGTAATATTTTAAATTGAGCCGCTATCCATAACAACCCTTACGTAGGTGGCGATAAGATTTAAATTACCGCTTAACACCATCCGCCTGTTTTGATTTATGCAAGAAAAAAACATGGCCAAAAAGTGCCTTTTATTTTATTTTGTGGATGTTCATGCATACATATTTAATTTTCTTTCGATCATTTTATAAATAACTTAATTTGCCACATTTTACAATAAAATCATAACCGAAAATGTGTTCGTAAGTAGGAGATTTTGAACTTTAAAGCAGTTTTCATAGGCCTTATACGTTATTTTTTTCTGGGCTTATAAAAGTTCTTATCTAAAAAATACTCGATTATTTCAAAGGCCAAGATGAATTCTACTCGCAGTATTTAATTAAAGCATCTGAAACATTTCTAGGCGACCAAATTTTCAAACCAAAAATACATGATTTTGCATTACCACGTATGGCATCGCCTTAAACAACAAGTTTTTGTTCGATAAATACGAATAAAACCTGTCTTTATATTTATTTAGGTCTATGACAATATGACATGTTTTTTTTTCATTAGCTCCACACAGGAGGCCCTGAGGAAAATAATTTCCCTTATGGGAAATTATGGGTTTATGTCATCTTTGAGGATGTTGTGTGGAGGTTTTTATTTCGAAGAAATGAAGGAGAATTAGGAGAGGAAGATCTGGGAAGAAACAGGGTTTGAGGGGTGGGACAGTGTGTCCAGGAGTGACGGACGTTTGAGTCCTGATTGGGAGTCAAAAAGGTCTCTCTAAATCCAGCCAGCCACACAGCTGGTGAGCAGGCCCATTCACCGCCAGGACCTAGACAATCCTCACCTCACGAGTCCGGACACCCCTACTCCTCAAACGTCGCGAACCACTCAGGTTGACATATGGCACAGGTGTTGGTGATCCAATGCATGATTCCCAGTGCGGTTGTAGCCATACACACCGCGGAAAATGGAAATTTATGTTATGACTTAAAATCATGCTAATTCTCCCCAGAGGTAGGCAGAAAGAATGGAACTCCATACCAGAGGCGGCTCTAGAGATCCAGTCGTGGTAGGTCACTCGAAAAAAATGTGTGACTAATCTTTATATGATATTGTGAAAAATGCCCATATATTATTATCTATATCAATTTGTTATGGTATGTAGAGTCCGCGATTCTAAATACATATTATGTTAATATGGTAAATTGGAAATAAATACACAATCCATGTACTTACGGCAAATTAGTTTTAAGATATTAAATTTTAATGTAGTTGTGTACAACATTAAAGTAAATAAAATAAGAGTTTGATTCTATTTGACAATGATCTTTTACGTTTTGTTTCATTGTTCAGCTTCATTCTAAATTGATAACAACATAAATAATTATTCCAAACCTTTCCCGAACTATCCAATTGAAAAACAACCACTGTTTCACACACTGCACACTATTCTCATACTCCTTGCTTTTTTTACGTTCAAGCAACGTAATTTTCGAATAAGTTGCTTGGGTCTTCTATCAAATCATCTGGGACGTCCCCAACATCTTCTTTCATTCTTCATTTATTCTACCAATTCGATTGTTCGCTCGTTTTTATAAGTTTTCTTAACATTATAATATTTTTTTATGCGCCTTCAATAATTGCAGAGTGTTTTATGTTCGAGGCAGATAATCCATCCACAAGATCCATGCTTTTAATTGACATATTATGCGCAAAAGTTATTTTACTAAAAAAAATCTGCCCGAACGGAAAATGCTCCTCAATTTTATATATTTTAAATCAAATCTGAGGCCTTTGGACATTAATTCTGTCCACAATACACTGATTGGTTTGAATTTGACTCCCAATAATTTATGCCAGATTCCCAATTAGTCACAAAACATGTCCAAAATACTAAAGTAGATTCGTGATCTTTAAAATTAAATTAATCGAACCCCAAAAAGCTGCAAAGTCCAATTATCTCGTATCAATGTCCCCGTCCAATTGCAAACTGTAGTGTTTGGTCAGACCGGGGTAAATAGCGTAACGAACTGAGGCACTGTTGTACCCTGACACAAATTCCAAACAATTAAGTTACTTAACCCTGGAGGGTGGAGGAGGGTCCATCAATGCGGGGTCCGGCTCGAAGGACCGCATTCGATAAACCACCCCTCTTGCCTCTTGCTAAATGTGGACAAACTGACCCTGTAATAATTGGGGGAAACAAGGGACGATTGTTGTAATGGTATATCATTTCAAATGTATTTTATTTATTTATTTCAAGAAAATTTACATTGGGTGATACATTTTGAATGTTATTTCAACCGCCATGCTAGGGATGTCGATGTGTTATGGCGCGTGAAGTTTACAGATTGAAGAATTTAACAATATTCATATTAGTTAGAAATTAATGCAGACATACTAGAAAATGTACTAAAAACATGATAGAAACTAAATAACATAAAATCAAAGAAATCTACCAGTCCGCCTCAGCACAGGACTACCTAGTGAGGAGGACTAAGAAGAAACTATATAAATCAAATATTATAGATTTTTATATAATGTAAATATCATCAAACCTTATAAATAGACACTAATAAAAAAAAAAATAAAAAAAAAAAAATAAAAAAAAAATAAAAATAAAAAAAAAAATTATAAAAATCCGATTCAGTTAATATTTTATGTGATAAATAATTAATTAAACATTAAAAAGTGGTACTTTTTATATGAATTAAGTCAATTGAGGAATGTGAGAGATATGTGGAGGGAGATTAGGTAGTTAAATTGCAGAATGTGTGGGTGTTGTAGTTGAAATGTATTGCAGATGTTAGGATCCATTGAATTATTTGTGTTTCGAAAGTATGTAGTGGAGTTTCTTTTTTTAGGACATCAGGTAGAAGGTTGAAGGTGTTGGGAGCTAGGATATATCTATATTATATTAAATCCGTTTAGTCACTAAAAAAATTAGATTTATCATATAAAACATTTTTAGACATGTCCCGCTTCTGATTTCCTACAACTATTCTTACCCCCTCTCTTTCCTACTCCTTCCCCTCTACTATACTATGTCTCCTAATTTACCGAAATTCTGTATTAACATTAGTGTGTTCATACAGAGCTAAGGAAGGTTCAAGCAGAACCAAAACCTGTTGGTGTTTTATGCATTTTTGAATTCCCAAAAAAGTGGTGTTCAAAAAAAGCATTTTCACTGTCCGTTCCATCTCCTCCCCCCACTCTTCACTAATCTCTAGTCATTAAAAAGTTATTAGACACACTGGTTATTTGCACTGGTTTTAAAACACTTATTATGCTTAGAATGTGGTGAACGTTATGATGATTAGCATAATTTGACCTTATTTAGGTTTTTAAGTCACTATAAACTTTTCAATAATGTATACAAATCTAGAAGATAATTTATTAATTAGGTAGGAAAGTTATTGGTTTTGAATCAGGTTAACGAAGTCATATTTTTTACATTGAATTCGTCTTTAATCACTTTTATTAGGCATTTTTCATCTCAAATTATACTGATTTCGGTATGCTGTTGAAATATGTTTTTACTAAAAAAAACTCTGTCAGTATTAATAAATACGTATTCGAGTTGCCTCTTCATTTTCGAAAATGTCATCATAGCACTATTTAAAAGATTCAAGAACAGTTAAACATAATTTCATATTCCAAAATAAAATGTTTTTACATCTTGCCTCGCTTATAATATACCCCCTATTTCCCCAAAAGGTGAATGAGACTAGTTAAGGTTAGGTTAGGTTGGAGTTTCTAAATTTCTGTTGTTTGCCGGACTGATCGCCATGTTAGAGGGGGGAGGGGAATGTTGATGGTCAGATTAGTTGGGTGATTGGCGAGGAAGGGGGAAGGGCAGGTAGGTGGGGGGAGGAATAGGGGATGAAACCTCGGTAGGATTGCGGAGTATTGACCAAGACCAAGTATGACCAAGCCCGCCTCAACTTGATCATTGTCTTTGTGACGTTACGTTGGAGATCGGAGATGAATTTCGCATGTAGAAGATTCTTGGCTGTAGATTACTACACTGAAAGCTTTATTAAATTTATATGTTTCCTTGTAATGTCTCACATGTGGCACGTATATTTAGAAAATACCGGGCGACTGTATTGTGTATAGGTGTGTGTGTGTGTTGTCTGTATATATATGTACCCATGTACACGCATTGAACATTTTATATCATTGATACGATGCTCCTTTTAAATATGGGCAGTGAATCCGAAAAAATATCAATGGTAGACAAATTATTGAATGTACGAAGAGTTACTAATTTTTTTGAACTTGAACGTTCGGAGTTGTGCTCTTTGAGGTGTAAGTATGCCTTAAATAAATGATAAAATTAATTAGGTATAACATTTCGGTACAGTCGATGTTATTGTTTAAAATTTTATGTATAAATGATCATTTTGTAAACAGGGTGTCCGGTGTTCGGTATGTCAGTTTATCAAGAGAGGAATTACGTTGAGAGTTACAGAATATAAATGTTGTAACCCTTATTATTAAACACATAATGTAATTTAGGTAAAAATTTCAGTTAAATAAGTCAAATATGTTATTTCATTTTTTCTGAATGTAACAAAAATTTGTTTATCCATATATTTTTAAAAAATTATTCTACAGAAGACCATTACACGTAATTCTAAACTTCATCCAAGAATCTCCAAACTCTTGAAAAAAGTGTCTGCATCAACCAAAGTTCCTCGGCTAAGCTAAGAACTCTAGTGGTAGTGGATAGTTACGGTAAACGTTCAAAGTTAAAGCAAGGAAGTTAATACACTGGGTGTAATCTATCCATAAAAAATGGCAAACCTTTTAACTTGGTAATACGTAACATCCTGGTGAAAAATTCCACCAAACGTAAGATTGAGGTCGAAGATTATTTGGGTGGGAATTCGTTCGGAACACTTAGAAAACAAAAAAGAAATCGTACGTAATTATTGGAAGCTTTATCGGGATCCATAAGAAAAATATTGGCTTTCAAAGATAACTATAACTATACTGAAAATTTCACACAGATGGTTGCCATTAGATAAGAAAAAATATTTTGGGATAGTAGGTACTAAATATATCAAAATTGGCAACACCCTCAACATAACCCTGGATCACTTAAGAACATCTGTCATATGCGTTTGTCATTGCTGTCAACAATTCATTAAAAAAAATACAGGCGAAATTCACAAAAACGAATAGTTAACAAGTTCACAACCAGTAACAAATGCATCTTGTTGTTTTTTTTTGTCAATATTTAAATATAATATAAACATGTAACATTTCCACAAAATCTAGTTTGCGCAAAACAATGAAAGGTGACATATAAGTCAAATAATGTCCGCCATATTAAAATATCTGTTAGAAAATCGGTATCAAAAGAGAGCACTTCCTTTTTCATATCGAATCCGTACGAAAAGGCAACCCGTATGGAAACTACATAACAGACGCATATCATTGGCTCCACAGCTTTGATGGTCCGTGCAATTTGGTTGTAGTTCGATCGCAGTAGGCACGCTGCCACGTCATATCTCCTTCTGTTTTTTATTATCAGATCTATGTTTCCAACCGCTATCAAATCGTGTATAAGTGTAATAATATATACCTAGTGATCATTTTTTTAGGTGACGATAATGACTTATTTAGGAAATTTTTTTTTCATTTTCTAAATACTTAAAATATGCTAAAAAATATCTGCCATACGGAGAAAAATGAGTATTGCTGATGTATTAAAATCCTGTTAAAACATGAGAGCATTCCATTTCCTAACAAACTATTTGTTCGAGGATCGAACAAGGGTTGGGATAGCCGTGTTTTGAAGGGCTATTCCACACAGATAAAGCATGGATAAAGCCTATGGCTTATGACAGGCGAATGCGATAACACAATTTGTAAGGTTAATTCACAGTCAGCTTACCGGGTGGCGAACGAAATCTGCATCTCGAGAATCATCTGTCAGCACTGGAACGGTGATCGCTGTACGGTAGCACTCGTTATGTTGAATTGGATTGCGATAATACGTTTAAGGGATTATTCCGACAAATAACCGGCGAGAGTACACACATTGGTTTTGACAAGACGAACGTTTCGATACGATTGAACGGCTCACGGCACTCCGTGATTATAGTTGACGTGTGTGAATTCAAACGGTACAGTTCAAATTCTGTCCATACTATTTGTCAGCACACGGCCTGTCAAAAGCAAATCGGCGTGACGGAACACTATTAGTTCTTTCATGTTGACGACCGGTCGGTGGCTGAGTGGGCATCGCTTTTGGGTCCCACCCAGGCGTAGTGTGTTCAATTTCTAAGCTGGCTAAGTCCTCCATCACAACACAGGCAACATTTCCCACTTACTGTGGTGGTAGTAGGAGATTTTCAAATATTGTCAGGTTATTCGTAACCCGGGAATGTTTGTATTTCGTTTAAAAAAAAAAATAATTCGGACAGAAAGTCACAGGAGCACGTGTTCATGCAGCTGTGTTTATCCTGTTATTATATAATGACGAAATGCGAAAATATTAGTATTTTTATAAACACGTGTTCTGACATCGCCATAACACATTCGTGTTTTATTGATAGTTTATTAGGAAATCTGTCAATTCATTCGTTAAAGGCCTGCTTTCCCGTTTTGAACAGGAATACGAATAATTTGAAGGGATTTTTAATAAATTAGCAATAATTTATGTCAGTAATTATCTATAAATGAAACTGAATGCCGACAAAATGATTCGTGTTGAACAAGGATTTCATCCAGAGATAAAGTTACCTATATAGGTATTCGAAATACTAGGTAGCCACTTAAATAGGTAGATACCCAATACTCCAGTTAGTCAATGATTCCTGGATAAGTACTGCCATCTTCTATCTTCCCACAAAACGGTTCTATGAGCCATAAATTCGGAACTCGACAAAATTCACCTGAAATCCGGACGAGAATGCTTTGTGATCAAACCCCTTCATTCTCAGGTGATGTCAACTTAATGTCCAATTTATGTTTTTTAACACTATTTTCCATGGAGTGGTGAATCATTTAAATTTACGGTATTTAAACTTAATCTTCTTTAAAGAAATATAATAATGGCGCCATGCGAAATGCTTCTAACCGTCTGGAGCCAGTGAGACTATGCCATCCCCAATCGGGGTATTTTATAAGGCTGAAGAAAGTAAAGAGGGCAATGATTTGGTAAAGATGATGGCAGGTAAGTACTTGGCTATTCAAATCAGGTTACCAAACATGACCAAAGTCATTCTAAGCAACTTTTCATTTCCGAACGGTGGCCTTACACTTTATCTTGAGAGTATATTCCACTCGTTACCTGCCTGTTATAAACTTAGAAGTCTTTTGTTTTTGGGTAGGGAAAAAAAGCAAAAATCTCTACAAAAATGCATGTTTTCCTAATACAGCCATCCACATGCAAGTTATATTTGGCGTCTAGTTTATATTTGGCACCAAAATTATATTTATCTACCTACACGGAGAAAACTTACTGATATGAAATAATTTTAATTTATTGAAAATCTGGTGAAATGATTCGTTTTCCTGTTAAAAATGGGACTGCAGGCTTATAACGAATAATTTGAAAGAGTTATTAATAATGTATCAGTCAAAATTAAATGATTTTTATGAGGACGGTGGAACAATTGTTTATACTTATACTGATATTGATACTGACACACTTTTATTGTAGCATTCCATCATGATATATATTAGGAAAAAAACACTTCTTCTCGAAATATATTCTGAATGACTAATATTTTATCAGAAAGTTCGCATGCTCTCACTTTTTAACAGGATCATTTACACAATAAGATGAGAAGCTTTGCATAAATAATACTTTGAGAGCGCGAATGTTTCCTGCAATATTTTCCAAAGCTAAAAAATTGTTTTTTTTTTGTAAAAATGAAAATTTAGGTAGGTTTATATTCATGTGTTCTGGTAAAAATATATTAAGGGAGTTTCAAATTATAAGGGTGGTTTTTAATTATATATTTAAAAGTAAACATCTAGGTACTGTAATATTGAAGTCGTAACTACTCCCGACTATCTGGATTCAGTGAGACGACGGTATCCCCAATCGGGGTATGTTGTGTGTCTAAAGACAGCGGGTGAAGGGAGAAGATGGGGAGGAGGAAGATTGAAAATATCTGACTATTCAAATATGGTTACCAAACATGGATAAAGTCATTTTTGATTCTGAATGGTTATCTTTCACCTGGGCAATATTGATAGTATCTACCCTACCACATAGGCATAAAATCAAACCCCAAAAACATTCAGGCAGCAAAATACCAACATGCTGGATTAGCAAATAATGCTATATTACTGTATACCGATGGTATTTTTTATAAGTCTGCTAAATTCTGATTAGAATTGGCAATCTGATCTGTATTTTCGATCGTGTTTACTCCGAACGATGAAATAACTATAAAGGTAGCGATGTTTATTTGTTAAGAGCATTACTAAAAACGGGGTGAAAATTTTAATCAAATAATAAACGACGGAGTATGTGAAAACATTGCCTATTAGTATCTGACATAAAATAGTTCATGTAAAGATATATATTTTTTTTATTAATTAAACTGTTGAATATAATATTACAATGCAGGTTTTAAATAGCTTCTGTTTTCTATTTATACTACTCTTCCATTAAAAGCATTTGCTTGTGGATAGAAGAGGAGTGTACATTTGCGAAAAAATAATTGTATAGTAATTTAATGCATTATTTGAGATATAATATATCTATATATTGTTTACACAGCCAAAGAGGGTTATTTATCTGTTGTAAAAACTTGAAATATCTCACCGAATTTTGGAATATTTTAAAGTTTTTTTTATTTTTATTTTTTATATGTTCTTTATTCAGTAAAGTTTATACATTACAGTAAACGGGTAAATTTTTGGCCACCACACTAGGCACATGCCCGTGTTGTAGTGGTCAATTTTATGTTAAGTATAATAATACAAATTAAAAATAAGTTGAATGAAAACAAAATAATATAAAAATAAAATAAAATAATTTATATATCTAAAATAAGTATGAAGTATAAAGGAATTAAAAATAATGCAAAATATCTACATAAGTTTAAGATATATGAATATAAAAAATAGGTGTGGAAAACAGTTATTTTAAATGTTTCGTAATTTTACTCATTTCGAAGACGACGAAAAAAAAACAAACCGTTTTAAGAAACTAGAAAAAATTACCTTTTAGATTTTTATATTTGCAATATACGTGTACTGATATTTATAAATTCGAATTTTTCAATTTCAAATATGAAAAATGTGGAAAAAGTAGAATAAATACAACCACATTTTGTTTCTTTCGGAGCCCAGAAAAAGTTTTTTTTGAATTTTTAGTACCAACTTGAATCGAAACTTTTAGTCTTTATACAATGTATAACGAAAATACCGTTTGACGGTTGTGAAGTGATTTTGATTGAATATGTTTAAAGATAAGAGACAGACACAATTTATAAAATTAGGTAGCTATAAAGAATTAACAACAGAGGAGGCAACTTATTGATGATGAAAGTAACGCAGACCCGTTTAAATTTACGGGTTATTATAGTTGTGCGATTTGTGAAGCTGTAAGTTTGTAATGAACACATCAGAAGAAGGAAAATGAGGTATTTTCACAGTGAAAATATTGAAATTACACCATTTTAGTACAATTATAAAAAATAAAAATAAACTTTAAACATTTTAACGGTATTAATAGTCTGTGAAAATACCAAATTTTCGTTCTTCTAATGTGTTCTATACGTAAACATTGAACTTAACAAACTTTGCGCTTCTTTAAAAATAAAATCATAGTACAGGGTTTTCCAATAAGAGGTGTTATTTTGAATAGCCCGCTATTTCGGTAGATGTTACTTTTGAAGCTGTTGACAAGTAGAAACTACGCCATTAATAAAAATGAAACGATACACAATAATACGGTTGGTGCGGTTTATAGTCCGGCGGAGTCATTGGACCTTACTTTTTCGAAAATAAGGCTGGAGCAATAGTTACGGTGAATGGATTGCGCTATCGAGAGATGATTAATGATTTTTTATGGCCGGAATTGGATGGTATTGATCTGGACAACGTTTACTTTCAACAAGACGGCGCTACGTGCCACACAAGCAACGAAACCATTGATATTTTACGATTGAATATCAAAATAACACCTCTTATTGGAAAACCCTGTAGTTAGCATCATCGATAAGCTGCCTCCTCTGTTGTTAAAAAGTCTAAAGTTGACTCCTCGGTTGGCAATAGGAAGTAGCAAGTAGGAAGTAGGTAAAGGCAATAGGAAGCGGATATAGCGCCAATTGGCGATGGCCGCCCGCGCCTCCCCCACCGCACCACCCATCTGATTGGCCCGCGCTCGTTAGGGTAATCAAATTTCCAACTACGGTCCAGTTTAAGTTAATTTATCGTATCGATTTAAAAGATCTCTGTGCGGTTTGGCGGAAATTTCCAGAGTGGTTAGCTGCTCACAAAAATGTGGAGATTACAGCTGAAAGATGAATAGGTAAGACAAAACTTAATATATATTCCATCCGAACTATATAATTTCGATATATTGATATATGTTTAAATGCATATTATTATGTTCAAATGTATATTACTTAATATATGGTGAAATGTTTGATATTTTTTAGCTGGTCTACGACTACTTTAATGTATAAGTGTAAAAACTAGTGACCGGATAATTCAACAAAATAACAATTCAAAGCACCTATAAAAAGGTGATTTGAATTGTTATTTTTAATGATCATGCTTGTGTGTACGTAATTAAGCAGTATAAGTTTGAAAAAAATATTAAATTATATTAAATAATGTCAAATTACTTAATATAATGTCATAACAAATCAAAGCACCTTTAACTGTCATTTTAAGATATTTTAATGATTATGCTTCTATGTACCTAATTAAGTTAATAATATAATGTCATGAAAAGTAATATATTGTCACTACTTTTCATGACATTATATTACTTTTTATATATAATTTCATGACATTATGTATAAATAATGATATAATGTCATGAAAAGTGATAAAACAAAAGTTTTAGTTTTTGGTTCATAATATCTCCTTTTAAAGGTGTGTTGAATTGTCACTGTGTTGAGTTATCGTGGAACCGGAATAACTATACTCAGGAGATTGGTTTTAAAATATTTTTAATGATCATGCTTGTATGTAACTAATATTTAAAAAAAAAACAAATATTATTTACATAATTTTAATATGTTTTTCGTTTCTGTATAGGTAAATACTTATCCACCCTTCCTTAGTTGATGCTTTTTTTTCAGACTAAAGCTTTTTCCATATTAAGAAGCACTTCTTTTTCTAAGCACAAGTACCAGCTTATATTATAAAAGAAATATATTACACAAAATTGTACATTGTAAACTGTTATTCATCTGAAATATGTAATTTTTTTTATTTTTTTTTTATTTTAACTCCACACAGGAGACCCTGAAGAAAATAATTTCCCTCAGGGCCTATGTCATCTTTGGGGATGCTGTGTGGAGGGTCTTTTTGTGGAGAGAAAGGAGTGAACATGGGTCTTGAAGAGTCCCATGTTGTAGGAGGGAGGAAACACAGAGGCCGGCAGTTCGTTCCACAGCCGAGCTGTTGAACTTAAGAACGAATCCTAGAAGCGACCCGTTCTCATGTGACAAATGTCAACTGTGTACAAATGTTGGGCGCGCGTTTGGCGTGTATCCCGACTACGCACCGGTGCCTAAGGGATCAATGACGCTAGTTCCTCAGAGCATCTTCCATTGTAATACCGATAGAACAAGACAGCATACCTACCTGACGCCTGTGCTCTAAAGATTGCAGTCCGTTTGTTAAGATTGGGGAATCTATCAAACGGACCGCCCGTTTTTGCACAGAGTCAAGGGTTTTTTTCAGGTATTTAGGGGCTCCGGACCAGAGATGGCTGCCAAATTCGACAGTAGGGCGCACTTGCGATTTGTACAGGGTCAGCAGTTGTGTATTATTAAAGTATCTGCGGGCCCTGTACAGTACGCCCAGCTTCTGAGAGGCCAACTTTACTCTGGCTTCGATGGAGCCCCCGTACCTGAGCTGGTCACTTATAGTTATACCAAGCATATCAATGGAAGGCCTGTTCGGAAGATTGCTTCCGTTGAAGGAGACTAGATTATTATTTGGATCCCTTTTAGACGTAATCAGACAGGATTGGGTCTTTGAAACATTAAATTCGACGAGATTATTTTTACCCCAGGAGGAAATACTCTCGAGATAACCGTCCATTCTCTGCTTCAAAGCCCTCCGAGCCGTTGGAGTTTGTGTGTCCTTTGGGGGCTTGTCAAACAAAAAGCTATCATGAACTGTTCTGTCATCCGCGTAACAATGAATCGGTGCACATGTCAAAAGGTCATTGATGTGCAACAAAAACAAAGTCGGAGACAGAACTGATCCCTGTAGGACGCCAGCATTTATGGAGTGCGAGGAAGAGGTGAAACCATCAGCAACCGCCTGAATCGACCTATCCCTTAAAAAGTCAGCAATCCACGTACACAGGGATGCGGGAAGTCCGTTAGAAGGCAATTTGTTGACAAGTCCTCGGTGCCAGACCCGGTCAAAGGCCTTGGATATGTCAAGTGCGACCGTTTGGGTCTCACTGTGACGTTCCAGGCACCGCCCCCAAACATGCGTCACATACGCGAGAAGATCACCTCACGAGCGGTTCCGCCGGAATCCGTATTGACGGTCGTTGATAATTTTGTTCTTCTCGAGGTAAGTGAGCAGTTTGTCGTTGATCACACGTTCCATCACTTTGGACAGAACTGATGTGATCGCTATGGGGCGGTAGTTGGCCGGGTTGGAGCGGTCACCTTTCTTGGGAATAGGGTGAATGACCGCTTTTTTCCAACCAGAGGGCACAGTGCCACACTTCAGGGACATTTTGAAGAGCTTTGTCAAAACTGGAACTATTTCCGCAGCACACCTCTGCAATACCAGGGCAGGTATTCCATCAGGTCCACTAGCTTTGTTAACATCGAGCCCCCGTATGACGTGGAGTACATCCCGATGCCGGATCCTCAGCTTTTTCATATAGAAGCCGCAGTGAGGAACCGACGGCGGAACAGCACCTCCGTCGTCGAGGGTCGAGTTTTCCGCAAACATTTTCCCTAATAGGTTAGCCTTTTCGGTGGCGGTGTTTGCTAGTGAGCCGTCAGGTCTGGTAAGAGGTGGCAAACTGGGTTTGCAAAAATTTCGACCTATTGAGCCCGCAAGCGACCAGAATGCTCTGCTGCCATGCGGGCAGGCAGTCAGCTTTTTGCTGATCTGCAGGTCGTGTTCGAATTTTGACCTATTAATGATTCTCTTGCATTCCTTTGCCGTTTGTTGTATGCTGATCTGCTTTCGGGCGTTCGAGATGTGTTGTAAAGATGAAAATACTATCTCAACTGCTCACAACCATCTGGAGCCAGTGAGACTATGGCATCCCCAATTGGGGAATGTTGTGAGGCTAAAGGTAGTGGGGTGGGAAATGAGTTGGGGAAGAGGAAGGTGGGGAAGTACCTGGTTTTTCAGATCAGGTCACCAAACACGGCTAAAGCCATATCAAGCAACGTTTTATTTCTGGGATGTCTTACACCTGAGACTGAGAACATGTTCCACTCTGGAACGTGCCGCGAACACACTATATATTATGTAAAATGAGTACCTAAATTGTAAAAAAAACAAAGACGAATCAGATCAAATTTACTTGTACATGCCGGGATTTGAACCCGCGAACTCTGGTGAACCTTACCCTCGACCACGGAGGCCGTCATCACTAAAGTGATTAAAAAGAGATAACGATCTTAAATTTTCTGTCTACAAAATATCACGAGAAAGCTTAAAAAAATTAATTTACAACGAAAATTATTCGTTAAAATCTCTCTGCATTTAATTGCAAAGAAAAAAATGAAATCATTTTTGATTCTCGATTGTCAACGAAGTCATTCCAGTGGGTCAAACCACTCGTTGTTCGTGTGGAATGACTTTTGACGTTTGGCGATGTAATTATGTACCTTCGACGAGACTTAAGAATAAGATTGTCGACCAATGTCGACGGCGATTGCGGATGGCGAATGTGAATAGCGAATGGATTGGAGAATCGATACCCAGAGCTGATTCCTTCTTCGTTTTCTGTTTAATCAGTTGGTATTCATTTACCTTGTTCATGGTCAATACCGTGTGAGCACGATGAGCTGCTAAAATTCTGGTATAAGAGTCATAAGAGCGGAGCGCAGGGCCTAGCACACCAGCTGGTTGGAATATTTTTGATCGGAATATTTTACAGACATCATGGAAACATCGATGGATTCGTTTCTATGAAATCGTATACGTATTTCCTAACACCGGGTACATTACTCGATGGGTTTTTAACCCATTTTAGAGTTGGTGATTGGTAGATTTTTGTGTGGTTTTTCACTTGTCGGGAAATGTTTGGAAACCATAAGTAGCTTCTTACTTGAGATGACTGTGTTTTTGCTCCAAGTAAAATGCCACGTTTTATGGTTCTACGACTGTGAAGATTGGAGAGAAGAAATAATAATCTGAATTGAAGACTTGGAGTCTCCTTAAAAGCTATTTCACCTCAAACCCAGCATCAACATCCACAAAAAATAATACGTATTTCCTTATATACAAATAAATAATAAACTCATACATTCAAATACAGAATTCATTAAAACGTTCCAAGTACACACACACACTTTACACGGCAACATACATTTAAAATCATACATAATCACCATGGCAAGCAATCCATTGGTTACGAGGGGGGCAACATATATAATTGCCTTCCAGACAAAATTAGAATAAAAAAGTGTTCAATTTTATGCTCAATCAGCAAAACACTGAAAGTGAATAATATTGCTAAGTTATTTATTTATTTATTACCGCCCTTTTTCTGGGCTTTTACATGAGAATATTAAGAAATATACATTATTTATTGTACGGTGACCGGATAAATCATCAAAATGATAATTTATCACATCTTTAAAAAATTATATAAAGTCACGGAAAGTGATGAAGCAAAAAAAAATATTAACTGGGTTATGTAGGTTAGGTTAGGTTAGATTTAAAAAAAAAATTCATCGTTTCTAATGACTTTATATCACTTTTTAAAGGTGTGTTGAATTGTCACTGCGTTGAGTTATCATGGAACCATTAGTATTCTGGGCAAATAGGAATACATATGGTAGTTAGTTCCAGAATTTCGGCACTGAAATAAATCCTGACTTCTAGTATTACGTTGTGGAATCCGAAAGCTTATCAATTCTAGCAATACCGGAATATCAACTAAATCATTTAGAATTTTATATAGAAATACCAAGTCAGTGAAAATTCTTCTGTCTGACAATTTGAGAATATTCATATAATTTAACAGAGTGTTATAGTTCAACATAATTGCTGGAATACCCATTTTAAAATTTATAAAACGTAAGAATTTGTTTTGTTTTCTTTCAACAGCTTGTACATGTATATTATAATGCGGCTTCCAGACAGGAGAATTGTACTCAAGTTGACTTCTTCCATAGGCAAATATAACAATTTAATAAAGTTTATATTAAATTATGTACGAGTAGATATTTATATGTAATGTACTTAAAAATGTATTTATTTCTAGTTCAATAAGTGAAAATGTCATCAAATAACATGTTTATATGGAATAAAAAAAGTTACAATAATAACTGGATTATTTGTCCATCGCAATTATTGTAAAAATCACCTCAAAGGCGCCTTAGAAATTGGACGCCCGAGGAAGTCGTGGCACGATCAAATAAAGCAAATACTTATTTGTGACAAAATGTGGCATATGTGATGAAGATGATTGAAGAAAGGTTTGTTCACGTCAGCTAATATTATTATAAAAACAAGCTCTAAGCTGAATGTTTGCATTACGCATAGAGAAACCAACGCACAGGAAGAGATGCCTACTTAAAAACAACCGTGCAACAAAAGCGCATTTAACTCTACTTAATACAAATCTCATTCATACTACTTCGCTGCATTAGAATCAAACGAAGTAAAGGTCCTCTGTGCAACCACTCAATTTATTAATGAAGTATTCTCGAAAGAACTGAATTGTTCAGATCATTAATTAGAATAATTGAAGGATCGTGGTAGAAAAATTGTTGCTTGATGAAGCCACATTTGTCCTTTAATTAAATCACGGAAATTGCAATTATTTTCATAATCATCGTTGATTGACGTGGTTGGAGGGCGGCGTGGAAGTGATTAACGATAATAATGCTTGTTTAATTCAATTCAATAGAACGGTGAGTGCAATACTCTAAAGGCGCTTTATTGCAGCAAAACCATGCACTCTTCCCTCGGCAAGGCGCTGCATCGCCAACGGAGGCCAAACGGCGCCCCGTATGCGTGGTTATACTGCACTCGTAGTATTTTCATGACGCCTTTTGCGTACCTTGTCCACAATTCACTAGTGTAAAAGTTTTATTAATAAAATGTACATGCTTGACTTTTTATGACCTTACAGTCTTATATTGGATGCAGAATCCTGCAGGACTGATATTTGGTTTTCCGTATTTAAAAATGTGGCATTTTCTCTAATATCGATAATAAAGAATTTCTCTAAAAATGGAGAAGTCGGTAGGTAGGTACCTGCTACTGAAACTATGTTATCTACATTTGGGGTACGTTGTAAGACTGAAGGAAGTGTGAAGGGCAATGATATGAGAAAATGGAAGATTTTGAGGCACTATTCAGATCTAGTCAATAAACACCGATAAATCATGGAGAAAATGATTATTGCTAATTTATTGGGAAAACTTTCAATTATTGGTAATCCAGTTAAAACTGGATTTCAGGCCTCTAACGCATGAGTTAAGAGGTTTCCTGATAAACTTTTAGTAAATTTCGAAATATCGTCATAATATATTACAATTTTCTTTTTAGGAAATCAATTAATTCATTTGTTAAATGCCTGCAATTTCGGTTTTAATGGATTACCAAAAAAGTGAAGAGATTCTTATTAAAATATTGAAGACAATATTAGTGATTTCTAAACGAAAATCTGAAACAGAAAAATCAGAAAAGGAAACGGTCACATCTGGGACTCGAACCCAGGAAATCACTAATATTGTCTTCAATATTTAAATATTACAATTTGAGGTTTTACTCAATAAAGTTATTCCGAAAAATAAATATTCATTCTAGACTTGTAGAAAAGTCAACAGATGTCGCACATTAAAAAAAAAAAAAATAAGACAGGATTTCCTGGGTTCGAGTCCCAGATGTGACCGTTTCCTTTTCTGATTTTTCTGTTTCAGATTTTCGTTTAGAAATCACTAATATTGTCTTCAATATTTAAATATTACAATTTGAGGTTTTACTCAATAAAGTTATTCCGAAGAATAAATATTCATTCTAGACTTGTAGAAAAGTCAACAGATGTCGCACATTAAAAATAAAAAAATAAGATAGGTTTATCTAAAAGACGCTGTCTGGATTGCATTTAGTTCGGGTTGAATCTTGCGATCATACATAAAGATAGTTGCCAATAAAAATGTGCGGTGAAAAAATGAAGACAATGTTAGTAGTTCTTATTCGAAGTATGATACAGTTAAAAGTGACCGAGGGGAATAGGGTCCCATTAGCGCAGTTGGTAGAGCACTGTCCCGGAAAGACAAGGGTCCTGGGTTCGAGTCCCAGATGAGACCGTTTCCTTTTCTGATTTTTCTGTTTCAGATTTTCGTTTAGAAATCACTAATATTGTCTTCAATATTTAAATATTACAATTTGAGGTTTTACTCAATAAAGTTATTCCGAAAAATAAAGATTCTTATTAAATTAGCAATGCTAATTTTTCTCCGTGCGCTACTTCAAGCAACGTATCGATTCAAAATGATGATTTTTCACCGGAGCGATACTGAGAGAATCTTCCGATATAGAACGCATGTAAATATACTACTGCTATACTATTTTATTAAAATTTACTTCAATTTCTTCAAATTACTTGATATATAAAATGTTTTAAAATTTTACATTCTTTAAAACCTACTCCAAAAGTAACTTATTATTAAAATATGTAATATTAAAATAATTTTGCTAACATAATATTTAAAGATTTAGTAATTGACACCCCCTCACGTGGTATTGACTAAAAATGTCGTATTTTTCTGTACAAACTTGGTAAAAACGTGATAAGTAGGTACCTTCAGATGACGAAAAAAGGTCAAATAATAAGCAAACATACGCATATACTCGTAATTCCATCTCATTAATAATAAGTAGAATCTCCCTCTTTGTCGTGAAATAAATTAAATTTAATTAACCCTCTCAGTGAGCATTTAATACAAGTCACCCCATTGGGATTAATTGAGAGGATTCGCGCTCTATTCTTTTTGGCGGGACATTGCTGAAGTATTCCATATTCAAATGATGTAAAGACACCACTGTGCGACGCAGACTGCATTGTCCTCGCCGGAAGTGGCTACCATGCTGCATTTAACCGGAAACTCCAAATACTAGAAAGGCTAATTGAATATGGCTTCGTTTTCCCTTTCAAACCTTCTCTTTGATTCGCTTTTGAGGCTTTTTTTCGTGTAAATATTTATGGTTTTCTTTGGCGATCTCTTTCATAGCGTGATTTTTTTTCTTTTTTGTGGCGTTTATTACCACGATTTGATTCGGAGGTCTGCAAGATATCTTGATTAGCTGAAAAAAATGGGTTTGAGGGTTCGGAAGGCTGTTGAAACGTGTTTAAATTATTTAAATAGTTATCTCGGTGACATTGAAATTGGAAAAGCAAGACGAGTCCTGTAGCCCGGTTTGGCTTAGTGAATGCGCATTTGGAATAGTCGCGTTTGCTACGGCACTGTGTTGATAATTAAACATACAAACCATTTGTCCTGCCTTCTCAAAAAAATACGTAGATATATATTGCACTATACTTATTACGTCCGTGCAAATATTGCGCTACATTTTGCTTACAATAATAGTCAAAACACATGTATTTCATCATCTCTAATCTCTAAATAGTAAAAAATCATCACCCGCGTCCGTCTGTTTGTGCGCTTAGTTCTTCCAAAATATTTTCACTATCAAGTAGAGAATTTATTTCAAAACGTTTATATATGTAAAACATACATATTATATTTATAGAAAGTAGAGAAAAGTCGATGTTTTGTAATCAAGTTTAAAAAAAAATATTTTAAGCGCTTACATTGCTAACACTGGCTAAACCTTATGAGATACATCAAAATAATGTTTTACGAAATTGTATATTACTAAAAAATCTACAGAAAAATTTTACCATGGTAAATGTCTATCTCTCAAGGATAACTCCCAGCAACGCCGGGTACACGTCAGCTAGTTGATAATAATGCAATATTTCATGTTTATTATTCTTTCTTACACTTATTGCGTCACGCTCATATTTTTTGTATAGTTTCGGTTCATTTTAATATAAGTTTGACATCCCCTCACTCTAATTTAATTTTTAAGTATTCCGTATATTGCTGAATCTTCTAATAAAGCTTTCACGTCCATACTGAATAATTTATTTTGGCGTCCGAGTGTATGTTCCTTGCATGTTACATGTTACGTTCCGATGTTAACGAAGGTTTCAAGTTCTTTCAATCTAATTTAATTTTTACATCTGCTGTATATTGTTAATTCTTCTAATAAATGTTTGCCGGTAGGGAAAAAATACATTAAATAACGGAATACCCTACGATACTATAATGGTTGGCTCTAGTCCTTGACTTAATTCACAATTAACATAATACATAAGAACCGTTGATGTATTAATCAATGATAAGAAACCTTATTTTATTCTGATCATTGAAATAGTGTGACTGAAGAATTTGATTTACTTACTTGATCGTGTCGTATCTTTCTGATAATTCTACTGATACTTCCTTAACTGTCCATCTGCTCAACATGTCCAAACCATTTAAGTGTTTCTTTCGTATTATAATCTATTGTTCATTGCGTTTATATCGGCGTAACATTCTTTTCAGATCTTAAATTGATGTAACGCCTTAGGGATCTTATTTTTACAGCAATCAGTACATATTCGTCCTTCCTTTGTCAGTTTCATGACTTACTGACATACATATCATATATACGGCCTCCGTGGTTGAGAGGTAAGGCTCTCGCCTAGAAATCCGAAGGTAGAGGGTCCAAATCACGTTACAAAGTGGAATATATTCTCAGTATCGCCCTGGTGTAAGACCACCATTCAGAAATGAAACGTTGCTTGAAATGGCTTTAGGCGTATTTAAGAGTCAGGTAAGAATCAGGATTGGCTTCAGAACACCTTTGTGGACTGTTAATCTCGCTTCTAACTACTTTCTGTAACGACTTTTAATTTAGAGCGGATAAACTCAAATGTCACACACGAAGAAAAATGAGTATTGCCAATTTATTAAGAATCTCTTCAAATTCAAAAACGGGATTGCAGGCCCTTAACGAATGAATTAACATGTTTCCAAATAAACTTTTAGTAGAATACGAATATATTTATTATCACGATGTCGAAACACATGTTCATAAAAATCATAATATTTTAGAAATTCGTCATTATATATTATCAAGACAAACAAGTGGATGAACACGTGTTCCGATATATAAGGAATTACTAAAATTTTATCAGGAAACGGCCTGCAATCTCGCTTTTAACCAGATTGCGAATAATTTTTAGAGATTCTTAATAAATTAGCAGTACTCATTTTTCTCCGTGTGTAGCTTTTTTCCCAATTCCACTCCAAAATACTGAAATAAAAAATGAAAAATTGTGATATGTGTAAGGTATTTTTGGTACCAGAAAACACAGTCTTGTGTATTCTATTTAGATGCTCTCGAAGAAATAAAGATCTTGAATCAAGTGAAAAGATCTTTGAGAAAACCATGAACTAATTTAATTAGATTTATCGTTAATCTGTTTTGAGTCTTGTTAATTGGATTGACGAGGTTAAATCATAATGGCTTCTGGCTGGATTGTGAAAAAAAATCTTTTCAAATATGAATTGCCGTATTATTTTCTTAAAATCGTCTTGAAAATTCAAGGTACAAAAGAAAACAAGTTTTCATAATAACGTTTCGATTCCCGATGTCAGTATTTTATACGTAACATTTTAAAAATTCATAACATCTAGACAGAAATTAATGTAAATAATGCAAATGGCATTACTCTATTTTCAGTTTTGGAAATGGCTTCCCTCAAATTTTTACAGTTATGTAAATGCTTCGAAATTATGCGAGTGCAGTTCCGCTGATGTGTTCCAGGGTTGCAGGCTGCAGAGTAAAGAAAAATATTCTTTATTTAGTACCGCACATATGTCCCAACTTCTCTCAATCGTCTGGAGACAGTGAGACTATGGAATCCCTAATTAGGGTATATTGTGAGGCTGAAGGTAGTGGGTAGGAGAATGAGATGGAGAAAAGGAAGGTGGGTTAGTACTTGGCTGTTCATATCTAGTCACCAAACACGGGAAAAGCCAATTCTAGCAACGTTTCCAAAGATATTAGAAGAACGAGATATGCTATGTTGGCCGCCGGACCGTAGCCGGAGTACTACCTAATTAGGGTACTTTGAACGGTATCGGGACGTGTACGCACAGAAATCTGTTCTATGTATTAGTGCGGATACCTTAGCGATGCCTTAGCGTAAGCGAAGGTGTGCAGTAGTATTGGTGAACAAAACCGGCGACACTCGGCAAAACAATTCCACTCAGTACGAACTGCGCATAGCACATCTCGTTCTTCTAATATCTTTGAACGTTTCAATTCTGAGACAGTATATTATTTTTAATAAGTAATTTGTGAAATAACACAAATTCATCAAAAAAATTTACTTGCGCACTCCGGGATTTGAACGGAGGCCGTATTTTCAAATTATTCCCATCAGAATTTGAAATTTCAAACCAATCGAACACAAATAATCTAAGCATTCTATTTTCAAACACAATCCACGACAGATTATCCAATCAGCCGCCTTTCCTAATTTATGTACATTTCAAAATTCGAGTTACGAACGCCGAACCACTTTTAAATTTCGCGCGCTATGGACCACCGTCCGAGGCGTTCGTGAGCCAACAATTTTCGAAAACCACGCGAAAAAGAGACGGAAAAAACCTTTTGACAATACGAAATACAGTGTGCGGGAAAGAGACGGGGCATTTGATATCATGCAGATGAGACCGAGTTATGTGGATGTCTTTGAGTGGGATAAGGATGGTGCTCTATAAAACATGGGTGGTCTGCCTTCACTCGTTGAATGAAGGCATTGGATTATCGAGTCCCGTCTCTCCTTCTTCCCCTCCCCCTTTCCCTGTTGGTGGTCAGTCCAAAAGCGCGCTGGGAGATTCGAAAATTGAAACATCAAAACAATAACTAATCATCTTACTCAACTAGAACCCAATTATGGTTGTGCTTTGGATAACAGGGTGTTCGTAAATTATTAAAAAAAAAACATTCTAATTGTATGAAAGTTGCGTATTCTCAGTATGTGTGTGACGACCTCCATGATCGATAGGTAAGGCTCTTGACTAGAAATCCGGAAGTGGCGGGTTCGAATCCCGGCGTGCGCAAGTAACTTTTATTTGATTATATTGTGTCATTTCACAATTTATTCTTTGAAAACATTGAAATGTATATTTTCGGTCGGAAGATACTCCCAGAATTGCTCCAGATCGTTGGTTTAAATTAGGACTTTTGTGCGTTCTTCACATTTAAAAAATGAAAAAATAAAAATGGTAAAAGCGAAAAATATTTAAAATGTTGTAATATAAACTTTCTGATCTAATTCCGTCATGAAATCAGAAAGTTGTTTATGAGATTTTCATATAAGAATATTGATTATTTATAATTCATAGAGATTCGGAAAAGAAAAAGTGTTTTATGTAATGCCATAAACCTAAGAAAATTTATTTTTTTTATTTATTTTTTTTTTAAAGAAAGACAAACATTCCCGGGTTACGAATAACCTGTCAATATTTGAAAATCTCCTATTACCACCACGGTAAGCTGAAAATGTTGCTTGTGTTGTGATGGAGGACTTAGCCAGCCGAGGAATTGAAAACACTACGCCTGGGTGGGACCCAAACGCGATGTCAACTCGGCCACCGACCGGTCAACATTAAAACAACGACCGATTAAAACATCAATAAGGAGTATGAAGGTAAATAACATAAATGTTAATTCTATTCCTAATTAATGCTTCGCTGTATTATTTTCATGGTTTAAGTTTCAATTTAATGTCATTGTGAAATTTGTTCTAAAGCAAAAAAAGTTTTATGAAAGTAAATACTTATGTTATACTAGCCCCAGCAAGAGTTCGTAAGGACGTCATCCTTATTCTTCTCATGGGTCTTGTTTGAAAAAGAAAAAGACAGAAGATGTCAGAGCGATTACGTCACATGCATCTCTTGCTGGAACTAGAATATATTTGTACTTAAACTTACGCGGTTTTTTTTACATTAGTTCTACACAAGAGGCCCTCAAGAAAATAATTTCCCTCAAGGGCTATGTCATCTTTAAGGATGCTGTGTGTTGGAGTATTTAAGGAAAGAAAGGAGAGGAAGATCTGGAAAAAAGGCTCGAGGGGTGGGTAGGAATCTGGGAGTCAGTGTGTCCAGGAGTGACGGACGTTTGAAATCATTCCTCCCACTTTGGAGATGTGTCGAGAGAGTCCTGCTGGAGAGGTAAACAGATCTCCCTCAACCAGTCTCTCCAAATCCGGCCCGCCACACAGTAGGTGGGTAGACGCATCCGCCGTCAAGACCTATACAATCCTCATCCCATGAACCCGGGTAACCCTTATAAGTAACCAAACGTAGCGAACCACTTGGGGTGACCTATGACAGAGGTATCCGCCGCCAATACCTAGACAATCCTCACCCTATGAACTCGGGTATCCCTTATAAGTCACCAAACGTAGCCAACCACTTAGGGTGACCTATGGCAGAGGTGTTCGTTATCCAATGAATTGGTTCCAGGGGCGGCGGTACATTGGTACCGCCTCCGCCTCCACCTATTGATGTTTGTATTTTACTGATGTATTTTAGACAAGCATTATATTTTTAAAATATATTATTTTGATATTATTTTTTTGGTAAACTAATGTTTAAGACAAGATTTTTTATGCATAGCACAAAGGGTAACAATTATTTTACAAGCAATAATTATTCGCCTGAAACACTCATCCACATTGAAAAATCTCCTGATAAAAGATACATGACGCCAACGGGACTCGAACCCGTGTCCCTTCGATTTCCGGTCGACAGCTCTGACCATACTATTATATTATATTATTATTATTATATTTTGTTTGATAGCCAAGGATTCCGTAGGAATAAAAATTAAAATAGTTACATATAATTAATTTTAAAATACGCACGGGCATTTAAAATGTACTAAATTACGTTACAGAAATCCAAAAAATACCTTCACCTCTCATTGACTGATAAGTCAGTCTCGATTGTATCATAATTTCCAGCGGATGAAGCCATTTTCGTAATATTTCCGTTGATATGTTATTACACACTGAAAAAATTGCTATAAATCTTCGGACCACCCGTTACCCCAAGCAGGGCTCCTAAATTTGGGCGGGTGATGATTGTTAGTTCAATATAATAATTTTCAGACTGCGACCCCCCGTGTATTGGTTGCAGGGCTTTTCAAATAAAACTAAACATTGGTATGATTGTTGGAAGACTGTTGACTTAAAATTTCACTTGTTTTGCTGACAAATACATTACTTGGTTGAAAAATACATCATTTGTTCATATGAAGCAGATACTTTGTGAAGCAGCATTTATTTATTTATTTTATTTGTTACAATATTTTTTACATTTTAAGTTTTCCAGTAATGTAGGCCTCACTGGGTGGCTTGCCCGTGCTGAGGCCTTCATTTTATAATATGAAAATATAATCTACATAATACATTTAAAGAGAAAATAATACATTTAAAATTAAAAATACATAATAATATATTTAAAATAAAAAAAATAATACATTGAAAATAATCTTGTGTGTTTGTGAGTGACGTGTTTTTATATTGGTTTCGTGTGTTACGTGTAGGTTTTGTTTTTATTTTATGCTATGACATTTTGGTAATATTGTCTTTTTTGTTCTTTAATCCATTTTGTAATTTTGTGTGTGAATTTATTTTTATTTTACTCAATTTTAATTTAAAATTTTACACTGTTGAAAGCTTTTATAGCATGGTATTGGTAGTGTCTTTGTCCAAAGCTTGAATTTACTGTCGGAGTTTTTATGTTTTCTTTGTACGCTTGTCTAACTGGTCTGTTAGTGTTGTTTCGTGTATGTTGAATTTTTTTTTTGTCAAAAATGTAGTTTAGTAGTGTTTTAACGTATAATTGTCGTATATCTAGTACGTCACAGCTGTTGAATATTTGTCTGTATCAGTCAGTCTATGTTTTATTAGTATTACCCTTAAGATCGTTTTCTGTGCGGTTTCTATGTAATTGATAGCCGAGTTTGTTGCTCCTCCCCAAGCAATAATTCCATATTCTATTATTGATTGGCAAAGTGCAAATTATATTGTTTTCAATTGTTTTATTTTATATATGTTTCTTATGTTTAGGAAAATGTGTATTGTTTTGAGAAGTTTATTTGTGATTTGTTTGATGTGAGGTATAATTATAATTATAAAAAAACGATAAATTAGCTAAACATCACTTTTATAGATTTATTTTAATTAATTATTTAAATAATTTCGGTCAAGGTGTTCAGTGGAAAACGGGGAATACTTGACTGTGTACGTTATACTTTAATTATTACGAATAGATGTTTAGATAGTTACCAGGATGTTATGTTTTAATCGTTTTCCCTTAGGTTGCGAATTACAGATTCCTCGTAAGAATCTTACTGGACAGATTGAGTTTATTATTTAAAGTAACTCCAACATATTTTTAAAAGTAGATATTTTGGTTGTTATTTATTTATGTAGGTACTAGATTTATCCGTCGGCTTAGTATTTGTTTTAATGTCACAAAATACTTTTACACTATTCTATCTTATCGAACCATTGAAGATTTGGACAAAGAATACGGGGGTGGGGATATTATCTTGATAGTGGATAATTCAATTAATTTTTGCAAACCCAGTTTGCCACCTCTTACCAGACCTGACGGCTCACTAGCAAACACCGCCACCGAAAAGGCTAACTTATTAGGGAAAATGTTTGCGGAAAACTCGACCCTCGATGACGGAAGTGCTGTTCCGCCGTCGGTTCCCCACTGCGGCTTCTTTATGAAAAAGCTGAGGATCCGGCATCGGGATGTACTCCACGTTATACGGGGGCTCGATGTTAACAAAGCTAGTGGACCTGATGGAATACCTGCCCTGGTATTGCAGAGGTGTGCTGCGGAAATAGTTCCAGTTTTGACAAAGCTCTTCAAAATGTCCCTGAAGTGCGGTACTGTGCCCTCTGGTTGGAAAAAAGCGGTAATTCACCCTATTCCCAAGAAAGGTGACCGCTCCAACCCGGCCAACTACCGCCCCATAGCGATCACATCAGTTCTGTCCAAAGTGATGGAACGTGTGATCAACGACAAACTGCTCACATACCTCGAGAAGAACAAAATTATCAACGACCGTCAATACGGATTCCGGCGGAACCGCTCGTGCGGTGATCTTCTCGCGTATGTGACGCATGTTTGGGGGCGGTGCCTGGAACGTCACAGTGAGACCCAAACGGTCGCACTAGACATATCCAAGGCATTTGAGACCGGGTCTGGCACCGAGGACTTGTCAACAAATTGCCTTCTTACGGACTTCCCGCATCCCTGTGTACGTGGATTGCTGACTTTTTAAGGGATAGGTCGATTCAGGCGGTTGCTGACGGTTTCACCTCTTCCTTACACTCCATAAATGCTGGCGTCCCACAGGGATCGGTTCTGTCTCCGACTTTGTTTTTGTTGCACATCAATGACCTTTTGACATGTGCACCAATTCATTGTTACGCGGATGACAGTACAGTTCATGATAGCTTTTTGTTTGACAAGCCCCCAAAGGGCACACAAACTCCAACGGCTCGGAGGGCTTTGAAGCAGAGAATGGACGGTTATCTCGAGAGTATTTCCTCCTGGGGTAAAAATAATCTCGTCGAATTTAATGTTTCAAAGACCCAATCCTGTCTGATTACGTCTAAAAGGGATCGAAATGACAATCTAGTCTCCTTCAACGGAAGCAATCTTCCGAACAGGCCTTCCATTGATATGCTTGGTGTAACTATAAGTGACCAGCTCAGGTACGGGGGCTCCATTGAAGCCAGAGTAAAGTTGGCCTCTCAGAAGCTGGGCGTACTGTACAGGGCCCGCAGATACTTTAATAGTACACAACTGCTGACCCTGTACAAATCGCAAGTGCGCCCTACTCTCGAATTTGGTAGCCATCTCTGGTCCGGAGCCCCTAAATACCTGAAAAAAACCCTTGACTCTGTGGAAAAACGGGCGGTCCGTTTGATAGATTCCCCAATCTTAACAAGCGGACTGCAATCTTTAGAGCACAGGCGTCAGGTAGGTATGCTGTCCTTGTTCTATCGGTATTACAATGGAAGATGCTCTGAGGAACTAGCGTCATTGATCCCTTCGGCACCGGTGCATAGTCGGGATACACGCCAAACGCGCGCCCAACATTTGTACACGGTTGACATTTGTCACATGAGAACGGGTCGCTTCTACGATTCGTTCTTAAGTTCAACAGCTCGGCTGTGGAACGAACTGCCGGCCTCTGTGTTTCCTCCCTCCTACAACATGGAACTCTTCAAGACCCATGTTCACTCCTTCCTCTCCACACAGCATCCCCAAAGATGACATAGGCCCTGAGAGAAATTATTTTCTTCAGGGCCTCCTGTGTGGAGTTAATATAAAAAAAAAAAAATTCAAATCCTAATAGCTTACGATGTACCTTATGTGCTTGCTGAAAACAGTTAAATTTAAACAAATAATGGGTTTATTGATAATTGAACTAAAAATGTGTAATTTTAATATTTTCATTCGTAATTATTGATTTAAAAAAACTCCCCGAAAATGCAAATTCAGAAATGGTTCCATTTGGCAACAACCTCATTATTTTTTATTTATTTATTTTTTTAATGTATATTTTATTTAGTTATAAAATTTTACATCTTATACCTAATACATTATTTTCTATGACTACTACAATATTATTTACTACTTACATACTAAAATTTAGATTTCACAACATTGAGACATAATCCACGAAAAACTGCAAGACTTTTAGCTTCCTTAACAATTACCGGGAGTTCATTGAACATTTTAAAACCTTTATAATAAATATTGTTTTGTGTTCCCGATAAATGTGACATAGAAACGCCAATGTCTGGTAAGATGGCTATCATCAACGTTTCCCGGCATTACGTCAACACCGCACGAATAAAAACGAACATGTAATTTTGGCGGAAAATCGGAAATGACACATTGTAAATCGTTATAGAAAATTTATTCGTCAAAATAAAAATATTTTCACCGTCCACATTTTTTTCAAGAATAAAAATAGTGAAAATAGACCATTCGCAAGACGTTAGATCAACGATAGATAACTCATAAATGTAAAATCTAAAAAAGTCAGAAAATAGAAGAGTTGGTATGTATGAATGTGAATAAGGCAAGAAGTGTGTGCCAAGACCAAGTTGTTTGGCGGTCCGTCCTCTCTGCTTACTCCTGCGGGGAAACGGCGTGATGGTCAATTGGTTACTTAGTTAAAAGGTTTCTACTTGCATATTTGTATTTAGCCGAACTTATTGATAGTGTAAAGTTATCTTTAACTAGCTATGAAAGTACTTACCTTCCTCGCAAAATTTATTTATGTAAGTATCATGATTTACTAATAAATTTGCGACCCGCTTGTTTGACTTCCCTGCTACTGGGCGGTCCATAAAATAAGTAATCATGCAGGAAGTGTTTAATGAGCGGCCATCCAAGTAGTGCTACGTTACTTTCGGGGAGGCGCGCCCGGGGCACCCTGCACCTACCATTATTATTATTATTGTTGCCTATTACCTATGGCCGTATTTCATCATCTTGTTTAGGCGCTCGTTTCTTTACAGATTGGTTGGCCCGATGATGATACTTGGAGTTTTTTTTTTACTGACAGAAGGAAAAAGAAAAAAAAGGTGCGCGTCGATATTTTATTTTTCAGATTATTGCGTTTTTATGACGTATAAAGGGTTATTTCACCAACTCTCGATAACTATCCATTATAATAAAAAAACTCGGCTAACGTATCCGATATATCTACAGACAGTTCGCAATAGGTAGAAAACTCGGCAAACGTATCCGATATATCTATAGACCGTTCGAAATAGGTAGGAAACTCGGCTAACGTATCCGATATATCTATAGACAGTTCGCAATAGGTAAAAAAAACTCGGCTAACGTATCCGATATGCCTATAGACAGTTCGCAATAAGTAGAAAACTCGGCTAACTTATCCGATATAAACAGTTATTATTCGTAGGTTCGAGTCCCGAATAGTAAATTCGGAGTTTATAAATAGATAAATTGTAGGTACTCGTATATCTACACGGAGATAAATAACTAACTGATATAAAATATTTCAAATTTATTTTTCTGATATTTTGTTCGTACTTCTTAAAAACGGGACTGCAGGCCTTAACCGGATAAATTGACAAATTTCCTGACAAACTATCAGTAAAACACGGAACACGTGTTCATAAAAATTCTAATATTGTCGAATTTCGTCATTACATTTCTCAGGAAAAGCTCGCCTGCATGAACACGTATTCCGATATATCCTTAACAGACTAATATTTTATCAGAAAATGGCTTGCCATCACGTTTTTAACAGGAGTTTAATAAATCAGCCATACTCATTTTTTTCGTGTAAAATCGAAAATAATACGTTACCCTATGTATTTTTAGGTGGTGCTTTTCATAGCTTATCGGCAGAATGGTGAAATCTCCCCATTTCAATACCCTTGATATTAGTATCAGAGCCCACCCATATATGGCGATATATATCAGTCTATCAGGTTACCTATAGATGGCGTTTAGCTATCGGGTATTGTAGAGACCGAGGGTATACTGAATAAGGTGGAAATCTCAAGGTCGGAGTCCACATGATTCCAACAGTTTGCTAATTAAGATATCGGAGCCATTTGTATCACATAAATGTTCAAGTATATTGTTGAGTCGGAGTTTTATTTAAAATAAGAGTTTGTGAGAAAACCCTTAAAGCACTCTTAATATGCAAAATTCCGATTCTTATTAGTTTTCGCTGTAAAGTTGGACAGCAAACAAAATACCGTTCCCTAGCGTAGTCTGGAAGAAAGCGCGGTGCGGGAGGCGAGTGTGGCGTGGCAACCCACTAACAAACGTTAGCAAACTAATACAAGTACAGAGAATGGAGGGTATTTTTTTTGCTTTTAAAAATATTAATTCATAAAATATATATCGAATTATTTAATCAATTCCACTCGTTGGTCATTACTTGATTCACAGGGTTAATACCCACATTGCCGCGTATATAGACATGACAAGCTTAGTAATAATATGATTATTTCTCTCACCGCGAGAGGCGTCCCGTGCCGTGACGATGAAATCGTGGTCACCCTCGCCCGCCGTGTGTCCCAAATTACAATCATTAGCGGGCAATTTATCTGCCCGGGGTGACCATTCCCAACCAACCTACATGCGGGCTGGGACTCACCAAGTTAACTAGGCACTAGGTACCAACTCAGTACCTACTCGAACGTAATAAGGAGGTTCGAGCTTCGTGATGTGGGTACCTACCTATTTGATATCAGAAAACGAAATTGTGAGGTCTTACCACAAAGACGTCCGTTTGAATGCATTTTTGTGTAACTTATTTTTTTGTATTAGCGAATCACCTGATCAAAATTGAATGCCTCCTACTTGCATTAATATAAGTGGAAACAGCAGAAATTGTGCACTGATGGAGGTCATAGCCAACAGACGATTGAACTAAGTGGGAATCTGTCGCATTTTCCACTCGACTACTAACTAGTGTAATGTATTGTCATGTCATGCATCGTTTATGAGAGAGTGTTTCGGGCTGCAATGGAGCTATTAGAAGCGAATGTTACGATGGTTTCATATTAAAATAGGTTTTAATTTTTTCATTACTGTTTGCTGTATTATATAAAATAATGTTAATTTATTAAAAATATGTTCAAATTTCTCGTTTTCCTGTTAAAAACGGGATTGGAGGCACATGACAAATGATTTGACAAATTTCATAACAAATTATCAGTAAAGCACTACTATGTTATGAGGAAGTGGGAACAAATGTTCTTAAAAATAATATTATTTTCGCATCGTCCATTATATTTATTCGAACAAGACCACGTGTGTGAACAATTGTTTAGATTTATTCTGAATGACAAAATTTTGATTAGGAAATGCAGTCACATTTTTAACAGTATCTTGATAATTATGTATTATGATGTACCTACTAGGATCAAATTATAGATCCAAGTATTTTGCGATCAAAGACTACTAATTAGATTTCGCAACCATAGTTGTAACGCTATTTATCCTAATTTAGTTCTTCATCATGGGGGAAAGAAGGTTTCTCCCTTTTCTATACACTACGCAATTTGCATCTGTTTTTCTTACCCGAAAGTCACTCTTAAATGTATTTGAACCACCTGCTTTTGTTAATTAGGAGAATCTTAAGCTCTTTTGTAGTCCTAAAATGGCTTCAACAGTTTTAATCTTGTTGAAATTTTAATAATTGCTTCATAGCAGTCACAAGAGACAAGGATAAAACTTTAAGGACCTAATCAAATTAAGCCATTAACCCAATTTAAATGTTTATAATATTAAAAAAATGGCTGAATGATGATAAGACAATAACAGGATTATCTTTCCAGAGGCTTCAATAAATAGGGTCCCAAAGTCTTCGGTTAAATTAGTTTATACAGGACTACATAAATATTTAAATTGCTCAATTGGGCTTCAATTAATTTAAGAACCGCATCATATAATAATGCAGTCACGCTTCTTTTCAATGCTAGCTCCTACCGTTTAATTTTCATAAATGAAATTATAAAAACTAAGGGTGGCTTAACTCATTTTAAAAACACAATGTGAATTTATTAATTTTATTACAGAATTAATTACTGTTGAGAAAATTATATTCAAATTTATTTATGGTTCTTTGTTGTAATATGGAGAAAAATGAGTTGGGTTTTTTATTTATCAAAATACTGTTAAAAATGGGAATAGATGATCAATTCTCAATAAAATATTAGTCATTCAGAATATATCTGAACACCTGAAGGTGGCTTTGTCCGAATAAATCTGAAGGACGAAATGCGAAAATATTATTATATTTAAGAACATGTGTTCCGACTTCCTCATAAATAATTACTATATTTTCTTATAGTTATTTGTTTATTCCGTGTTTCACCACCTCCTCCTTACACCACCTCCATCATCAGGGCAGATGTGTAATCTAAGGTTATTTTTTTAATTTATTTTATGGATTCTAGGCTTATAGCAATACCCTTTCATGTTTCTAGCTGACTAGAACTGCAGCTCATTTGGCCTTATTACTATTACCATCTGATGGTTGTATTTACTTGACTGATTTTACGTTACATTAATGAGTTTTATGAGGAAAAATTCTTAACTGGATAAAAAACCTCATTATCTAAGATTATGGTGAAATGTGTGCTTATGTATGAAGATGCGATATCGTGTTGCCAGCTCCAACTCTCTAAGAGCTGACATTGACGTTTATTTTTATGTGGTTTTCTGCGTTGAGTTCTGGTGTGGCCGTCAATCATCGGATACCAAGAACTACTAAGCTTAGCTCCATCGTCTCTATTAAACATTGAAACACGGCGTAATACCCCAAAAAATAAATCACTATAATGCTTTTGGCCGTGAAAATCTCAAATCATACTATATTTTCTGTAAATTATGTAACATTATTTTTTCTCTGGCGGAATTTCATGACAAGACAGTAAAATTCAGTAAGTTTATTCAGCTCGAACAATCACGAAACTTTATCGGTATTAAAAAAAGTGTGACCGTGTTTTTGAGAGGATTGCAGTACGTAGAATTGCGAAACTGGTCAGCATTTTCCCTGATTTTTATACAATTAACAGATAACACATAATATTCATGACCTTTTTGTCAGCTGTTGTTGTCTGTTTTTCTCGCTATTTGAACAAACATTTAAATAAATAAAATATTCGTGGTTAACTGATTTGTTTGTTATAGAATTTGTTATTTCATTCGTTATAGGCCTCCAGTCCCATTTTTAACAGTATAATGAATAATTTGACCAGATTTTTAATTAATTAATATTAGTGGGTTTTATCCGTGAACAAAGTACTGAATTTGTGGAAAAAAAATAAAAACAATAAAATGATGATGGACACTGCAATGCTGTCCAAAACGTTGGCTAAAGAAGGAGTTAGCGCAACACGGCATAACACCCCAAAAACAAATAACAAAAATAAAATGTTTATTTATAAATTTATTTGAGTTTAAAATTTCATAGCCAAATACTTTCGAACAAAACCCGGTGACATGTTTAAGGTATATTCTACCAGACAAGGTGTCCGGGGGTAAAGTGCACTAACTTTGTGGTGGGGGGGGGGTTGATTTTACACGACAGTAGGTGCAAGTAAAAAAGATCAATATTTTTTCGAAATTCCAACGTGGACAAAAAAAAATCTTTTATGAAAAACATTTTTTGCATGGGAAATGCAAAAAAATTGGAATATATTTTTTATTCCCATCATCATGTAGAATCGCGTTCCAAAGTTAGTGCACTTTACCTCCGGACACTCTTTATAATGAGGGGGTTCGATGTTAATAGTGCATTCATCTTTCAGAAGCAGCCCCAGGGGACTGGTAGAAGTCCTCAAAATCGAGAAAGACTAGTTATAAACAGCCTGGTACACACCCAGAAACCGGCATATTCAAGAGTCAACATGGAGTAAGACTAGTTAGAAACAGCCAGGTACTAACACACCCAGAAACAGGCATATTCAAGAGTCAAAATGGAGAAAGACTAGTTAGAAACAGCCAGGTACTAACACAAACAGAAACAGGCATATTCAAGAGTCAAAATGGAGAAAGACTAGTTAGAAACAGCCAGGTACTAACACAAACAGAAACAGGCATATTCAAGAGTCAAAATGGAGAAAGACTAGTTAGAAACAGCCAGGCACTAACATACACAGAAACAGGCATATTCAAAAGTCAAAATGGAGAAAGACTAGTTAGAAACAGCCAGGCACTAACATACACAGAAACAGGCATATTCAAAAGTCAAAATGGAGAAAGACTATTTAGAAACAGCCAAGTACTAACTCACCCAGAAACTGGCATATTCAAGAGTAAACATTGAGAAAGACTAGTTATAAACAGCCAGGTACTAACACACCCAGAAACTGGGATATTCAAGAGTCAAAAACAGAAATTCTGAAATATTCATGGCACTTTAACGACCGGATATTTGTCAGATGTCAGAAATAGCGTGGATGTGGGAAAATAGTAATTTCACAAGTTCAATAATGACAAACCATAATCGTCGTCTCTTTTGAAACTTTTCAAAACAAAACCTAATCGTTCTCTTCCTTTTTTAAACAAATTTCAAACCATCCAGCGCGATCAATAATAAAAAAATTCTAAATAATTTGTTTTAACAATAAGAACGGTCGTCAATTGTTCCGGATCCTTTGTTTGAGGTTATGTTGGCGTGTTGTGTGTGTGTTGTGTGGTACAGGAGCTGCCATCTGTCGGATGTTGCAGGAAGTAATTTGGGAGCTTTCAATGGCCGAGCTTTAGGCGCTAAATGCCCCGTGACACGCAAATCGGTCCCTTTCTTGGTCTATCGTCATCTGTTCTCAGAATTTCGAAGCCTAATTTGCTTGTTTTTTTAACTTATTTGTGTTTCGTACCTAAGTACAACAAGAGAGTTATTACAAAAATATATATATATGTTAATGGTGATTCAATCACTATTTACGAAGCAAACAAAAACTGATAATATTCAAAGAAAATATTTTCAACTCTCAAATAAAAAAACTTGAAATCTTCAATGATTAAATATTACAATTTGCGGATTTACTCAGTAAGTTATTTCACTACAAAAAATATTGCAAAAATGATAATTTTAGCTGAGACCTCTTTCTACATCTTTTCATTAGGTTTTTTTTTTTAATTTCACACATGTTGTTGAATTTGAAGGTTTACGGAAAAATTGGAAGGATTTTGTAAATTATTTTTCCAAAAAAATATGTACATTAGAAGTAAAAAAGGAGAAACGTATTGTAAAATGTTAATGCATTAAATAATGTAACCTATTGGATGGGATTTGTAGATTCTTCAAAGGCATTTTTTTATTATGGCGACTATTTAAACATTGTACATACAAAATATGATATTAAATATATGTTTAGTAAATTATATTTCTTAGTCCTCCTCACCAAGGTGACCTGCGCCAAGGCGAACTAAAGTTATTCATTTCTGTTTTATTAATTTGCTATATCGTTTTTAATGTTTTTTTCAGAGTTTTTTCATTAATCTCTTTTAGCCAGATTTTTATTCTTGATTTGTAATCATTCAAATTTTATATTAGCTTTATATCAGGGGGAATGATACTGTGGAGTTTCATTGTAGGTACCTGGTACCTGTATTCCTATTGCGAGTTTATAAGATAATATTGATGTAAGATTACCCATCGTAGTCGATTCAAGAATTCATGTCAAAAAGAAAAAAAAAACACAATATCGATTTTCTCACAAGCAACAACGCCCTGTCGTTCAGCGATTCAAAGCGTATTTCACAGAACACTTACCATACATGTTATTATTTGTCTGTATTATATTTTTCTATACGAATATATTTATTTATTTATTGGTAAAGGTAAGAGACAAACAGCTTATACATAAAAAATAAATATAAATATATACATGTTAAATACAGTCAAGCCAAAAAAGTCTCCTATATTAAAATTAGTTGGAGATGGAGTTTTATTGTATAAAAAAAAAATATATATATTTTAGGTGAGGAGGGGAGGAATAGGAATTTAGGATGAGGATAGGAGATGCTCTGGATACATTCCATACTATTGTATTAATTTTCGATCGTACGAGTTACTTCTAATCGATATTTGTGAAGTGTATTGCTAAAAATGTCTATGTTTTGAAATTTAGTATTATATTGGGCACATATACGTGGAATTGGTGAATTTTTTCTAAAGTTAGTTCTACATGTAGGTAAATGAAACAAATGGGATTGCCGTGTTGATCTTGTTGGAATATGAATATTTATTAAATTCATTAGCTCTGGTGAGTCGAGGCCATTGTTAAGAATTTTAAATAATAAGATTTGGTCAAAAATCAAACGTCGCGTATGAAGTGAGTTGAAGTTGTGGTAATTAATAGAATCGGCGTAATTTGAGAAATGTAAGTTTTTTTTATAATTAATGTGTTTAAAAATTTTTTTTTGAATTCTTTCGATTCTTTCAATGTGAGCTTGGTAAAAAGGAGTCCAGATCGGTGTGCAGTGTTCTAGGTGGGGACGGATGAACGCTGTGTAAAGGGAATATAGAGTCTTAAGGTTGCGGAAAGGTTTCGTTAAACGTATTATAAATACGTTTAACGAAACCTTTCCGTTTCCATATATGTAGGTACTCTATTAGGTATGCTTATTTTGAACTTGGTATTTACCTACCTGTGTTTGCAACTTAATATTTAAAAGTAAAGACAGACGTCACCCGAAGCGGAGCTAAAAAAGATTAAATTCAGTTATGTGGAGAATTCAAAGACTGGGCAATGAACTAATAAATGTCACTGATATTTTCGATTTATATTTTGACACATTCAAAGCCACATTAGTTCAGCACTTTTTTTATCTTTTATCACTCGTTTATAAATTTCAAGGGTTCTTTAAATAAAGTGTGATAATAACTTAAAAGAATATTATATTTTACGCTTCATTTACTGAACGTTTAATTTTTTTATTAATATTGTACTGTTGTTTTTAATTTAATTTATTATCATTATGTAAAATTGCGATAATTAATGAAAAAAATATAAAAAAACAAAGATATCAATAAAAAAATTACCGGTTCCTACCAAAAAACTCTTAAATTGTAATTTTTAGCTAAATAACTTTTTTGGAGCTGACGTCTTCAATTTAGAGCTAGATCTAGCTCTAAAGAAGCTGAGTTGTCAACACCTGTACCTACTGCTTAGCAAGATTTAGAGCTAGATCTAGCTCCAAAGAAGTTGAGTTGTCAACACTGGTACCTACTGCTTACCATGGTTAAGAGCTAGATATAGCTCTAAAGAAGTTGAGTTGTCAACACTGGTACCAGGGTTTAATACAACTTTGATTAATAAAGTGTAGAATCTTTTATCATTTCAACAGCCAGGGGGCGAAATGGACAGACAGATCTTTTGCCATGTTCACAACAATTTAAAAGTGAGTCTTTTATTTTCACCTAGCAAAAAATCAATAGATCCTTTCCGCAAGGTTACGCAGAGAGATTATTTACCTACGATTTCGCATTGGGCAGATGAAGATAGATGCAGTATATATTTCACTGCTATTCTATTGTGAAAATTTATCCCATTTTGGCGACTTATCCCATTTTGTAGATTTGTCATATTGAAAAAGTGGCAGAAGGATGCAATGGGAACCTTTAGACGGGAGCTTTTCGAATGGACCAAATACATTTAGATGCATAATGGGTGGGAATTGCATTAGGAACGTTTACTTCGCACGATTGCGTAAATGCACCCAGAAATTTTTGAGATCGTAGTAAAAATAGTATAACTTAGAAAATAGTAAAAGTTTTTTTTCAAAGTTACACGAAATGCGAATATAAAACGACAAAGGAGATTTATAATATCCTTTGTTTTTACAATATAATTTGATAAATTTAATTGATAGTATATACTTCTGTATTGCACTTAATTAATATTGATCCCAACTTCCTTTTATGTCTTAAAATAAGCTACATAAAATAAATGTTTTTCTAACTTGCATGAGCGATTTTTTGTGTTGTCTAATTATTTTATGAGGAAAAAAATCTCTCAGGGCCTATGTCATATTTGGGAATGCTATGTGGAGTTTTTAGGGAAAGGAAGGAGAGGTAGTTCTGTGAAGGAAAAATGTATGACGGGTGGGTAGGAATGTGGGGGTCTATGTGTCCGGGGGTAACGGACGTATGAATCCATCCCTCCCACTGTGGTGCAAGGCGATGGGTCGATATAGTCAGGCTGAAGAGGTCCGAAGGTTGCCTTCCAGGTCTCTCCCGATCCAACCCGCCTCGCAGCAGGTAGGCAAACGCATCCATCGCCAGGACCTAGACAAACCTCACTCTATGAACCTAACTCTATGAAGCATCCCTGCTAATATGTTTGTTTATTGAGTTGTCTTATTAGGAGGGAAGTCACTAGGAGGAAATCCACTAGCTTTATATTTGTTTTATACTGAATATGTACCAGTAAACTGATAAAATGTCAACTGACGATTTACCGAAAATTAATAAATAAGGCAATTTGACATTTTGCTCCTCCCTTATGAATAAAGAACTTCAACAAAAAATGTTATTGCTTTAAAATAAATTTTGGGTTGGGAGCAGTTGAGATTCTTGTGCGACTATTTTACATAAAAAAATCAATACGGGCAGTATTTCCACCAACACATTTTACATAATAATCTTTGGTAGTAGTTAGGCGACAATCGGCACGCTTCCGTGCCGTATTTCTGTCTACGTTCGAAACTCTATTTTCAATTCAAATTTTCATAACCGAGTTATGATGCTGCTCCTCGTGAAGCAGTAAAATTGAACAAAAGCGGCAGAAAATGAAGTCTGAACCGGGACACTAATCGTCGCTTGAGGGTCTGAATTGTTGCGTGGACACAGGGTCCCTATGCGTATAGACACTAATGAACTTAAAGGTACTCTAAAATTTAGTAAGCGTTTGACGAAAGTTGTTCCGCAAGAAATTGGAAAAATTAAATTTATTAATCACGAAAATAACAACTGCTTTTTTGCAAAAAAATAGTACAATATGATTGTTTTTTTTAAAGATAGACAAACCTTCCCGTGTTACAAATAACCCGACATTATTTGAAACCGGGTAGTAAGGTTGGTTTAATAAGAGTTTTTAAACAAAAAATACCTACTGTCAATATCATACATTGTCTGTTAAGAAACCGCGAAACTTTCCATATTCCTTTTCAAGGAACAAACTTAACTTTCTCCCAACCTCTTGAGCGAATTTGTTGACTATATACTCGTAACATCCACTGTAGTGGCAAAGTACTGGGTATATTTAGCGATAGCCTCCAGAAAATTACTAAATCTCTCAAATCTCTTCTTTTCACTAGACTTTACTTGATCCAAACATTATTGTCTTTTATTTTTTGTTGCTGTTTAATATTTGTTATTTTTTTAATTTCTCTGTTATTTTTTATGTTGACCCTCTGTCTGAGGTGTACCTACATCTCGTTTGTTCAAAATCTTAAATCTCCGAAAGTTCTTCACCGATCGCTTTGAAATTTTGAAACAACATTGCATTCAAAAACGCGTGTATTTTTATATACCTACATTATATGGATTATTGTTTCTTTATCTGCACAGACAGACTGATCCACAGCAACGCGTGACGTGATACGGGTAGTTAAAAATAAAATAAAAGTACCTAATGTCATGAATAAATGTGGTGGCATTACTTTCGTGACATCCTTAGCAACATTTGGAGACATTATATTAACATCGCAAAGAAGGCGGTGAGCTTTGGTTTATCAGCCGTAAAATTAGGGCAATGGATTGAAAAAAGGAATATCTGCGCAATTACCTGCCAACTTATCTCAAGTCCCTTTTCTGAACAGGGTAATGAAAGGTTTTGCGAAAAACGTATTAAAGGTAATGACATACTTACAGTTGGTAAGTTTGTTTTAATACCACAATAATTTAAATATTTTAGATTTTCAGGTTTCGCTTGTATACAGTTTCAATAAAGCTGCACAATACGAGTGGCTGAAAATTTCAGCCACAGTCGTCACTATCACTTGTTCAAGATACCACACGGCAGAACAGATGTTCTAGCACAACAACAAGAGGAATGGTGCTATTGCATGACGTTTTAAATAGAGTAGATATATTTAATCACGCTTTAAACCCCCGCATACCGAATTAACTTGTTTCTCGTTAACTTTTTCATTTTTTAAGTTCCAAAAAAAAAGTTATTTTTTAAGATAATATCTGTACATTTGACAGAAAAAAATCGCAAAGTAAGCTCCGAAAATTATTAAAAATCTGTTATTTAATATGTTATAGGCATGAACAAAATTCACAGTGTATCAAATGCAACTAAAGCATTTGTCGAAATATGTTTGCTGTATTTCAAACTAGTGGTGTTTTATAAAATATTTTCACCATTTTCGCTTAATTATTATAGTTTTTTTTAATATTAGAGAGCTCTCTCTAACATTCATATTAACGTATCTTTCTTTCAAATCATCTTATCAACCTTAAAACTTTTTTGATATTTTTTATTTTTATTTTTTATTTATTTATTCGAGACACAAACAGGATATTTATAAAAACATTAATTATGGATTACAAAATAAAAAAAAATACAAATATAAATATCCCTAGACTAATGTGTCTGCAGGAATCACATTTGCACATTCACATAAGCAAACATGTAAAACAATGACAGTATTTATATACAAAACTTAAAACTTAATTACAAAGATTGAAGCACATAATAAGTAGAAAAATTTAAAGAGGATATATTAAAAAAATTCACAACCACTAAACAATTTTTTTTATTTATTTATTTTTCTTTTTATTTTATTTTATTTATTTTTTTAATATAAGTACAGAAATCGTGGAGATATTTCTTGAAACAAGTTATATTATTTGCAAAAATATCTATGAAAGTGTGTGTTTTAGCAAGATCATTGTATGATCGAGACATTCTAGACATAGGATTAAGATAACCAGTGTTATTGGCAAAAATTTCGGTCCAAAATATGTTCATATTTCTGGTATATTTGGGCCTGGCGTAAAAATTGATTTGATTGACTAAGTTACTATTTACACGATTATTCACAATTTTGTAAAGCATTAAGAGGTCATTTATATTTCGTCTTTTAACTAAACTCTCTAGTTTGAAATATGTAAGTCTTTGTTCATACCCATTTAGAAGATGGTAGACATGTAGGTACTATCTTCCCAAATGTTAAGAGTCGTAAAGTAAGAAATTTTGTATTTTAAATAGATAATTAATCTGTATATCTGAGTACAATAATTTAATTAAATTAAGATAAATAATAATTATAGTGGAGCGAGATGGTCCTACGAAGTTAGGCGATTCGAGTATGAATTTTTCTATACTTGGCATATTCAATTTATTAATTGAATGAGGAAATGGACGAATAGGTAAAATTCTAGATAAAGAGAAATAATAGAAGGTTTTTAAAGTATGTCTTGAGTATCAAGGATTTGATCACTCAAATAACAAGTTACGGGTAACGTTTCATTCAGAATGTTAGTCTTTCCGCACGGCAATACTGAGAGTACCTCTTTGGAAGGTGGTGCAGATATGCCACATTGCATCAAACACATTTTAAATTATCAATATTGTTTATTAATATTTCGGGCTTGTTAATATAATGATACTCTGTTTACTGTTTAACCAAATACAGAGATTACTGAGGTGCTATCTAGTTGCGAGATGGGATGTGAGAGAGAGTTGAAGCTGATGCATGGGCTTTTATACTACTGTAATATGTCTGTCTCGCTCTACACTAACAAACCTGAATTTTTGTTCTAAAAATATTATTCAATGTTTATGAGAGTACATAATATCACTTATTCGTCATACTGTTACAAAAGTACAGACCTGGACGTACCACAGCAACATTACGTCAGTGCTGTCTCTAAGTACTTCTTAATATAGTGTAATCACTCTGTTCAAAACAAAACACAAATTAGCAATAACAACGAGTATCAACAACAATCGCTGCCATTTGCAAAACTGTCGTTGCTCGATGGCACTGACTTGATTACGTGACATCCGTCACGAGGAAAAATATCTACGACATGTACCTACTGTAGCCAATCTTGCCAATAAAGAAGGCACGACTATTTCTAAAAAACTTTAATAATGTAGAAATTACAGAATTTTTTTTGTAAAACGCCAAATAAAATTAACAATGTATGAAATCACACTCAATGAACACATTGAAACAAAAAAAAACAGCTTACAAAAAAACTGACAGATAAGGTGTAAAAAATAAAGACTTGAGGAAGGATAATTGTACATAAAAATAAGAAAAAACGTCTTCTTCATCTATACAGCTTAAATACCTACATGATATTATGATTCGCAATTCAAATAAAGAAAGACCACTTGAAAACGCAGAACGATCAAATGGTATGAAATATCTACCATTTGAAAGGGGGGCTTACCATTAAAGAGCTCCCTGAACAAATATAAATACCCCGAACAAATAAATACACCCCTGAGGAGCATAATACAATAATATTTTGTCCCTGGATTATCCCTCTCGGTAAGTGGTACTTAGTAACCGAACCACCCTGCACCCCTTTGCGAAATCACAACAAAGGGTGTTTTCTGATAATCTGTTTTGGGGTATAGAAGATTTGTTGGCGAAACGGGGTCTGTAGTGATCTTATGATCATAGCAGTAGTACCTACTTACCTGTGTATTGATCATTTATTATGTGGTTTACGATTCCACTAGCGCAGACCCATGAAAAATCACGGGATATAAAATAAAAATAAACGTACAGCTCAGCATAAAATTAGCTTTTCTTTTCTTATTAAAGAACTGTGGGTGCAAACGGTATCCAAAATTCTCTAATAAACAATAAACAGTGTTGATCTCAAGTGACCTACCGGGTAAGTATGGTACTGAACGTTATCTGCCTGTACAAAATGTAAATAAATAGGAATAATAACATATTTATTCTTATTTTTTATGTTTCAAAGTATCTGTCAAATTAAAATTATACTACCAACCATTTAAAAGCCCTCTGGGTGTTAAATAAATAAATAAAATATGTACATTCTAGTACATATATGTAGCTTTGTATGCTTTGTATGAAATGCTTTGTACATATATGTAGCTTTGTATGCTTTGTATGAAATGCTTTGTACATATATGTAGCTTTGTATGCTTTGTATGAAATGCTTTGTACATATATGAAGCTTTGTATTCGTGATCGACGAGCCGGTGGATGTAATTGTTATACATAAATTAATAGTAGTTAGTAATAAAATAGATAATTGTAGAAATGTATTATATATTTTACGATGCCGTTGAGGTGATTTTACACTAAAACGGCGCTATACAAATCATTCATTAATAAGATTATTATTTTTATTGATATTATTGACTCCATTCCCCAGGGAGGCAGAATGAATCCTTAGTAAATCCATTTTTTTTTTAAAGATGTTACAAGTTCAATAGGAGCCAGTCCCCGGGGAGGAAGTTTCAATCCTCAGTCAAATCAAAAAAAGAAAATTGTATAATTTTAAATGCCTACAATTTTTATGGTTAAAAAAACTTTGTTTTGTGAGAGTTGATTTTTTGGACAGTTTTCTGATACATATCTATAGGCTTCTTATTTGGAATTTCTGAAAAGTGACCAATTTGAGTCAGGTCATATTAAGATAATCAGAATATCTGAAGATCATGAGACGATGCATGAATGTGAATGAGGCAAGAGACGTGTGCCAAGACCGATTTTTAAAGCGGTACGTCTAAACAAAGCTCAGCGACGTGTTAGTAGTTAGGTTAGTAGGCTAAATACAATTTACATGTTTTTACAAGTAAGCCGGCGATTTTCGAATCGAATCCAGGTTAAACCAGAATACAGGACAAAACTTTTTTTATTTTTATTTATTTATTTATTGGCTCGCCAACAGAATACATCACATAATTTTAACAGTAATTTACATTTATACATGGTTATAATGATGTTTCTAATTATAGGTGAGCACAACATTCATCTCAATATTATTTGTGTAATAATAATTGGTTAGTTACAGTAATAATAAATTTAATTAAAAGAGTGTATATAAAAACAATGAGGATCGAAATCAATTATTAGGAAGAAACTTACATACTTATTAATATATTATACATATATATGTATACGCATACATGCATACATCTAAATACACATATAAATACACATACATACATATATACACACATACATAGATGCGTACATACACATTTAAATACAAACACACTCATAAGTGTGTACACTGTACGCATATTGTATGCAAACATATATACACATATGCACGCACGAATCATATATAGTGGAGCTAATGCATAAGTAGGTGATTGGTAAAGAAAATGAAATCATCAGGTATAAGTATGTGTAAGTTCTTTCTGAAGGTATTAATTGAGTTTGAAAATATATCTAAATCTAGAAGATTGCAGTATCTATTATACAATCGAGTCATTCTCGATGTTGGTTTGAAAAAACTTGTATTACTACGACAAGTATCTATCCAAAAGGTTTCAGGGTTTCTTGTGGATTTCGGTCTTATATTAAGGTTAATTTGATTAATTAAAGATGAATCATATACATTGTTAATGATTTTAAACAGAGAGATTATATCTGATACGTTTCTTCTTTTGGCGAGTGAGATTTCTTTAAAGTGAGTAAGTCTTTCAGCATAGTTACTGAGATTCCGATGTACTCCAGATTTGTAAGCTAGTATTCTTAAGTATTTTTTTTGAACGGACTCCACTTTCCTGCTATGAATTGCATAATGTGGTGACCAAATCACAGAGCCGTACTCTAAGATGCTTCTTACATATGAGTAGTACAAGATTCTGAAGCTACTGGTGTTCTTAAATGATTTAGTGACTCTGGTGATGAAACCGAGCATTTTATTAGCCTGATTGACAATGTTTTGGTAATGGTTTCTGAAGGTTAGCTTCGAGTCAAGTAAGATTCCCAGATCTCTAATGGAGTCTACTCGTTTTAGGATTTCATCACAGATCGTGTAAGCGAAATCAATTTTACGGACATTTCTCGTGAACGAGATGACATTACATTTGCCAATATTTAATTCCATGTTATTATCTATACACCATTGAGACAATGTGAGGAGGTCTTTTTGCAAAGTTTTGCAGTCTTCTTGTGAATTCACGGGTTGAAAAATTTTTAAGTCATCCGCATATAGTAAACATTTACAAAAAAGTTTTGCCGTTAGATCATTTATGAATATAATAAAGAGTAGTGGTCCTAAATGGGATCCTTGAGGGACACCAGATGTGACAAGTTTGGGAGAGGACTCATAACTATTAACTTGTACATATTGACTCCTGTTAGAGATATAAGATATGATCCATCTCAGGAGGTTGCCATGGAAACCTGTTCTTTTTAGTTTTTGGATCAGAAGAGGATGACTGACTTTATCGAAAGCCTTTCGGAAATCAGTATAGACTGCATCTACTTGTGTTCTTTTGTCAAAATTGGTACATAAAAAATCTACATATTCGATTAAATTTGTGGTAGTGGATCTTTTGCATACGAATCCATGCTGAACAGAACTTAAAATATGTTTAAAATGTGTAAAAATGCTTTTATAGATTAAGGATTCGAAAATTTTCCCAAAACATGAGAGTATACTTATTGGGCGATAATTAGAGATGTCACTTTTATTCCCAGATTTGAAGATAGGAGTGATACGTGCTGTTTTCCAAAGATCAGGAAAAACACCTTCTTTAAGAGATTTACGAAATATAACATGAAGAGGATAAACAAGAGATTTAGCACAGTTTGATATAAATAATGGTGGAATGGCATCTGGACCTGGACCTTTGTTTGAGTTTAGTGATTTCATAGCGTTGAATATTTCAGTCTTTGAAATTTCGACATGACTGAGCTCATAGGTACTTTCTTGAGAATCATAATTTACATGTTGATTTGATACATCATTTGTATTAAAAACAGAGCAGAAGTAATTTGAGAAAAGTTCACTAATTTCATGACCATTGTTTGCTACAGTTTCATTGAAGTGCATTATTTTAGGAATTAAGTGAGTCATACCTTTTGATTTTGCATAAGTCCATAGTGGTTTTGTACTATGATGTAAAGTGTCTTCGATAGAATTAATATAAGATTGGAAGCATTTGTGAATTCCAGTTTTGACCCTTGATCGTAGGATTGTGAAACTATCATAGTCTCTAGGATTCCCAAACTTTTTGAATTTTTTTCTAAGTTTGTCTTTTTCTTTGATTTGATGGATAACAACACTGGAATACCAGATAGGATATTTGTTTTTATTCACTTTTTTTGGTGTGTGTTTCTCTATAATTGGCCAGATGCTATTATATAGGAATTGAAGAGACTCATTGCAATTTAGTGTTACCATTGGGGTCCAGTCGATTAGGGATAATTCATTGGTACAATTAAGATAATCAGTTTTCTTGAAATTGAATAAAGGACGTTCAAGGTTATCATTAAGATTGTGCATTGTATTAATAGTTAGATCCATTTCAATTGGTGGATGGTGCACGTCAATTTTAGAAAGAGCGAGGGCAGGTTGAACATTAAGCGTAAAATCAGAGAGAGCTAGATCAAGTATTCTACCGTTAACATTTTTTGTATAGTTATACTGATGTAAGTTAGAGAAATGTAGAAATTCTAATAACAATGAAGATTTTTGATTAGCAAATGATTCAACATAATTACTATCATTGTTGGCGTTAACTGACCATTCAATGGAAGGGATATTAAAGTCTCCCAGTATTAATGTATGAGAATTGATGTGTGATTTAATACAGATATCTTGGCACTTGTTGATGAAATTAGTAAATGCGTCAGTTGCAATATCTGGTGGAAGATAAGCTATACAAATATTTATAAATTTTTTATTTGATCCGTTTGATTTAATTCTTACCCAAATATGTTCAATATTAGAGGGTTCATCATATATTTGATAGGCTACAATGTTTTTCTTGATAGCTATTAAAACTCCCCCTCCGTCTTTCTTTCTGGATGTTAGTTTTTCTCGGTCTTGTCTGAAAATAGTGTATCGTTTATCCAGTATCTCTGCATCTTGAATTGAGGAATTTAGCCATGTCTCTGTTAAACATATAACATCATAGTTTGAGGAGAGAGTGTTTAAAGAGATTTGATCTAATTTGCTTCTCATCCCTCTTATATTCTGATAATATAAAGACACTTCCATTTTGATTATCAGAGGGATGTAGAAATGTGTATATGTATGCAGAAATTAGATTTTCTCTAACACGTCTTTGCTACTTGCCCATATTGCCGGGGAATTCTCATTTTTTCGAATAAATATTTTCCCATTCCGTACCCAAATGAATTTAATGTTTTTTTCCTTGGCTGCGTGACGTACTGCGGCGTGAAGTTCTTTATTGTTGGGAGTAAGTTGTTCCGATACATATACAGGGGTTTTTCCAGTAATCTCCAGATGTTCACTGTTGAGTTTGCAATTTGGGTATTTTTTATTGTAGTTTTTTACTGCAGACAGTAAAGCATCTCGGGTATAGCTGCTAGGTAGTTCCACTACAATATTTTTAGGTCGAATGGAGCTTTTGTTTGATTGAGGGACACGATGACAAGCTAATATCTCTTCTGTCCGAATTGGGAATGAAACTGCTGAACAAAGTTTTTTAAACAGGTTCACTGGATTTTCATTAGATTTCTCAGGAACCATTTGTATTTCTATATTATTTTTCCGATTAAATTGTTCAAGAGAATCAATTTTCTTCGTAAGAATATCATTGTTTGTTTGGAGACGTTGGTTATCGACACATAATTTATTTATTGTTGAGGAATTTTCTTTGGCTTCTTTGCATAAGCGATCATATTCTGTAGATAGGAAATCCAGTGAGGTCTTTATTTCGTCGAGCATGACAAATTTTTCTTTTATTGAGTTCAATTCCATTGTCACTTTACTTGTAATTATATCACTAAATTTTTGAATTAGGTTATGTTCCAGAGCTGCCGTCAGTTTTTCGAGTTTATCATCGATGTACTTGGTGTATTGCTGAAAGTCATCTTTATTGAGTGGTTCGACATTGATATTCTGATCGGTTTTTGTAGAGCACGCATCTGAACTTTGCTTCGCCCTTGTGTTTTTCATGTTGATGTTTTTAAAAGTCGTCAAAAGTGACAACACTATTGACCAATCACGAGGCAGATGACAACACTATTAACCAATCACGAGGCAGATTACAACAGTATTGACCAATCACGAGTTAATGTCAAAAACTATCTGTGTTTCTTACGGTGTTGGACTTTGTTATATTTTAAATCACGATATTTAACAGCAAGCACTCCAATGTAGAAAACAAATTGAATGAATTATGAATTCATAAACTGATTTCAACTTTTACGCACTTGAAGATGCGAGGATTAGCAAATTCTTCTTGTTTCGTTAGATATATTGGGGAGCGAAATTCACTGTTGCAGATTTGACAGATGAAAACGTAATAAAATAAATATTATGTAACTGAGAGAATCTTGGTGAAGAAGATAGTAACACCAGGGCCTCGATTCTTGTCAAAGTCATTCCAGTCGAACAACGAGTGGTTCGACCCACTCGTTGTTCGACTGGAATGACTTTTAACGTTTGGCGTATATAAGTATGTACCTACCTTTGACGAGACTCAAGAATAAGAACGCCGACCAATGTATGTATTTTCGACGGCGATTGCGAGCGGCCTGGATTGGAAAATCGATACCCTGTTGACAGGACAGCTGCTTATCTACAATACTTTCAAAACTCTAAAGAAGGACTGCGACTTGACATGATAAGATTTAGTTGACATTTTGGTCCTTTGAATTATTTAATCGTAACTTTTCCGCCCATCTTTGGACCAATCATAACCTGTTTATCCTCGCGTGACACTTTTTTATGACCTCAATAATATCGAAATACGAACTCCAAACTGTGAGGAAATATTAAATAGATGTATAAAAAAAACATGAGGCAACCAACGATACCTATTTGACGTATGTATACGTAAATATTATTATCACTAATCTCGCTATTACACCGTATTAACTCTACATGGGAGACCCTGAAAGTATATGTGTTCATGTGGGACGCGGTGCAGGGGTCTTCTGGGTCATGAAGAATTCCATGTTGGAGAGATAAAATACAAAAGCCAGCCACTTGTTTTCTCGACACGCTCTCTTGCGGTAAGTCAGCATCAATAGAGTACGAAATTTAGGCAAGCGTTTGGCGTGTCTCCCGGCTATGCACCGATACCAAGAGATCAATGTTGCAACTTAAGAACAAACACAGCATCCTCAAGTTCTAGTGTCAGCACTTCCATTAAGATAAAGAGAACAAAATGAATAGTGCTAAATTATTAAGAATCTCTTCAAATTATTGGTAAACCGGTTAAAAACGGGATTAAAGGCCTTTTCCTGATAAAATTTTTGTAGATTCCTAATGGAGAAGATCACATGTTCATGTACCTCCATTTGCTTTGATTATATATAATGAACATGCGAACATTTTTATGAACACGTGTTCTGACGTCGTGATAATACATTCGTATTTTTGTAAAATTTTATCAGGAAACCCATCAATTCTTTTGTTAAGGACCTGTAATCCCGTTTTTAACCGGATTACGAATAATTTGAAGAGATTCTTAATAAATTAGCAAAACGTGAAGTGTCTTTTCTCATTGGTGCCCGGAGCTTATGATTTCGTTTTTAATGTATTTATTGCATAACCTCACAGTTTGAGAGCCGCCACCCAGCATCCAGCATTCCTCAAATATTTCCATCGGCGACACCGCGTCATCACAAAGGTGACACTACACACGTATACATTATCATCTGCATAATAATAAATATTAAATTATGAAGGTACCCACACACGGCAAGACGACAAGCCTGAGGCGCTGTCACAGATCCGATACACAGATAGCCTACCTCTGGTACCTAAATACCGATCCAAGATCAAAGAGTCCCATCTCTAGCATTCTACGTCACATTTCTCACGACCAATGGGCATGTTTCATATTTTGTAGGTTCCCAAGTTCTCCATTCACTTAATAGATGTCACCAGGGTAATGTAGTTAAACGGGTAAACGCTGGTTTTTATGATAAGTGTGATTTCTTCCAGTAAAACTTGTAATGTAAAAAATTGCACTTCCACTAGGGCCACCACCTGGTCTTGATTTTGGATGTTCTGTTATCTTGCATTTTTTTAAATGGCAATCTTTACAGTGTACAGAACAATCTACCCAATGTTAGTTTTTGTTGGGTTCGCGGGTTAAATCCCGTAGAATTTAGTTGATTTATTTGTAGTACTTCACAATTTACTATAGTGAAATAATATATAGTATATTTTCGGAAAATTCTGGAGTGGCAGATATACTCAGAATCACCCTAGTGTAAGACAATCATTCAGAATTGAAAATTTGCTTGAATGGCTTTGGCCGTGTTTGGTGACAAGATATGAAAATCCAAGTACTTCCCTACCTTCCTCTTCCCTGTCTCCTTACCCTCCCCGCTACATTCAGTCTCATAACATACCCCAATTGGTGATGTCATAGTCTCCCTGGCTCCAGACGGTTGGGAGTTGGGACTCTTGTGCGGTTTTAAAGTACGTTCAATAAGGTTTTAGGTATCTAAAATCTAAAAGCAGAGAATTTTTATAAATTTTTAAATGTCAACCGGAGTTGTAAAGCACAAGTGAATTGGTCCCGAAAGATGTCAAACACACTGTTTGACACGTCTTTTAAACGAATCTCAGCTTATATCTGATGACATGAGTTAGTTCACATCAATTGGCGCCGTCTAGTCAGAAGCAACCAATAAAAACAACAAAAAACCACAAACAAACATAACCACCTCACCAAAAACTCCAACGAGGACTAGCAACAATTTGAAGTCGATGTATAAAAAATAATACTTTTTTGCGTGTTGCCTGAATAATTTATAGGAATTTCTGTATCTTAGATGGGTCTCATTTCACAATTGGACGGAAAATTCTACGCAAAATAAAAAACATTATCAAAAGGTGGCGATTAAAATACATGTTTAATCAAAAATTTGTGTGGTTTGATCGTGATTTTTTTGTGTTAGGGTCGTTTGCTGCCTGAATTTGTTGGATTTGTGTGGATGAGATTTAAAGGTTACTCACAAATTGGCTCCTTATACGATTCAGATTCAGGTTTTCTGATTTTTTTATCAAAGCAGATGGAAGATAGCTTCGGATGAGATGAAAGAACAAAAAACTCGGAGCAGATTGAGACAAAGGTATATTTTAATGTGGACCATTTAGTCCCGTGTCGGGCAAACGAGCCTTACCATAAACACATAAAGCTAACCGTTAAATAAATGATTTAAAACTGCTTTATAAGGATGTTTGTTGAGGGTTGAACCTTAAATTTTACGACTCACACGGTGATGCGGATTAATTTGATCGTTTTTCTAAAGAACGAAAATTAGAAGTTTTGAAATTGGATGATTGTTTTGTCCTTTCTCGAAGCATGGTGATACTAAAGGTATTTTGGCATTGAAATACATAATTTTATACATGTTTTGGTCATTAAATACAACAAATTAACAACAGAACGCGGTTATACGCAGAAAGGTACTCATTTCTCTGAAATTGTATTACATTATATATAAAAAAATATAGAGCAGTTAATATAGGAACTAGTCATGAACATTTTTTGTCATTGGAATAAATAATTGTGGGAATGATAATTTTTATCATTGGAATACACAATTTTGGTCATGATAATTTTTGTCATCGGTTTCCTAAATAATATTTAACTATGGGATATGGTTATATAATAATACTAAACAATACTAATTGTCTTGAAAATGTATTGATATGAAAAAGTTCTAGCACTTTTAATAGATTATGCACAGATATCGATTTGTCTAAGACAAACCTCATTAAATTCAAAACATTCTTAAAAATATATCATTCGAACGAACATGACAGATTTTTTTTTTCACATTCCCTTCTTTTTTCTTGTTTTGATTTCCGTTTGAATTGAATAAACTTTTTTGAATAAATAATAACAGTACAATTGAATAAAAGCAATTTGAATTGAAAATCTAAATTTGAATAACAGCATAATTGAATAATAGCAGTTTGAATTTAATAAACTGTGTTTGAATTAAGAATAACAGCAGTTTGAATTGAATAACATCACTTTCTCTGATTGTTATTATTGATTCCATTTTTAAATTTAAACTTAGAACCTTTATTTTGAAAACACTTTTTGTACCCTTAAGTAGTTGCACTTTATCAGTACCTACTGCTTTTATCATATGAATGTCTAGAAACTGTTTATAACGCAAATAAAAAAAAAACTTTATGATGATTGAAAACTCTAAAATATCATTCACAACCAAATAGCTTTCAGATACACTACGCTTTGTACTATTTAAATTGATAAGATAAGGTAAGGTGGAGTTAATGTTATTCTCTGATGCAATTTAACATAATTAATAGAAAAAAAAAGTGAATACTAAAATTTAATTATTAGTTGCATAAGACAAATATTTGGGCGTCAAATCAAACCAATGTGAATTCGACCATTGTTTTATTCCCATATTCTCTTCTAAGGCAGGCAATCTAATTAAATATGACATCAACAAATAATCACCTCACCCATAAACTGCCCTACCTTAGTAATATTTAATACCAGTCTAACCCCCTGCGGTTTTTAAAATTTTGAAAAAGGTGCAAAATAATCACACCAAAACCCACAAACCCCAAAAAACAATAACACACAGTAAAATTTCCGTTTCTGGCTCTTTTGGAATCGTGATTAAAAATTGTTGAAGTTATTCAAAAAGGAACCAGTCCACTGTGAATTGTTATATACTTAATAAACTTGGTGCCATTTTTGCCACGAAAGATCACCATTTTGAGTCACTCTGTGCCATATCTGTCACCAAGTGACACGTCCACATGAAACACTCTCTTCTTCTCCTCTTCAATTAAATACCATCATCTTGTCAATTATGGTCAGACGTTAGAAACAGTTTCAGAGAGAGAGAGAGATCGCCAAGCATTTTCTTTGCATTAGATTTGAAGTACCTACACCTTAATATAGGTAGCTACCTACCAGTTGAAAATTTTGAAATTTTTGTTTCTTATTTTAGTTAATATCTCCATTTGTATATGATCATATATATTATAGGAATCTTATTATATTATTAGGGTTTTCCAATAAGAGGTGTTATTTTGAATAGCCCGCTATTTCGGTAGATGTTACTTTTGAAGCTGTCATTTTTTGACATTTGACAAGTAGAAACTACGCCATTAATAAAGATGGAACGATACACGCTTCAAAAATGCATTGAAATTATTAAAATTCACTTGAGTGAATCAAATGCAAATCATCTTGAGTGATGAGGCCCATTTCCACCTCGGTGGCTTCGTCAACAAGCAAAATTGTCGCATCTGGGGCTCAGAAAACCCAAGAGTTATTGTTGAAAAGCCTCTCTATCCTCAACGTGTGACTGTCCGGCGGGGTCATTGGACCTTACTTTTTAGAAAATGAGGCTGGAGCAACAGTTACGGTGAATGGATTGCGCTATCGAGAGATGATTAATGATTTTTTATGGCCGGAATTGGATGGCATTGATCTGGACAACGTTTACTTTCAACAAGACGGCGCTACGTGCCACACAAGCAACGAAACCATTGATCTTTTACGATTGAATATCAAAATAACACCTCTTATTGGAAAACCCTGTACAATTAACTAAAATTTGATTGAAGCTCTTGAAAGTCTGAATAATTCTTATAATTAATAATTTTTATGTCATCAGCAAAGCGTATAAATTGATCATTTTTGAAGCAGAATATCGTTAATGAAGAGAAGGAAGAATATAGGACCTAAATGTTAACCTTGCAGTAAGCCGCTAGAGTCGTGGAGTTCCTTAGATTTGGTCGTTTTATCTTTTACTCAGATAGTTAGAAATTATTTTAAATAATATTTAAAGTCTGGGATTGAATACTTATTTTTCTATTTTTTATACCTAATTGTAAACAGTCATTATATTTAATAAAAGTATTTAAAATGATTGGTTGATTTGATTGGCTGAATATAAATGAAGTGGGGCTTTTTAAATTAGAATATTGCAATGATTAAAATTGATCTAATAACCATCTCGCCATATCGCCGACAGGGTAAGCAGAGAGTTTGATCAGATACAAGAATCCATTTTGCAACACACTCCTTGCTTCATGAAGTTCAAACATATTCACAAATTTTCTGTACCCAACGTCCAGAAAATTTAATTTCAGTTGATCACATCAAGTCTCTGACTTCTTCCTCGCATGCGCGTGACACGTCCCCTGGCGCTTCTTTCTCCGTTAAAATGTTTTAAATATCCAAAAACACTTGAAAATGTCCTAGTATATGTTAATAATGGTTCCATGATAAATCAACAAAATGACAATTCAACACACTTTTAAAAAGTGATATAAAGTCATTAGAAATGATGAATAAAAAATTAAACCTAACCTAACCTAACCTACTTAACCCAGTTAATAAAGTTTTTGTTTTATCACATTCCATGACTTTATATAACTTTTTAAAGATGTGATGAATTATCATTTGGATGATAATTCATCACATGTTAATAATAATTATAATTATTTTTTTTACGATTAGGTATGTGGACTGGATCTTATGTACATAACTAAAACAGTCAACTAATGTGCGTGGGTGGGCAAGCCTTTTGTATATTGAGTTTATTATTTTTGAAAATGATTCCTACATTGTAAATTTTCTGTTTATTGTATTAAAAATGATAGCTAGCAATTTTGTATGGCGTTATTGGAATTTTAATAGAATTATACTGCGGCGTAGGTTATGATATACGAATTTTGGGCTGTATTGGTCAATGCAATAATTAAGGAGATTTTAAAGCCTTCAAAATGGTTTTATGGACCTCGTGCGTCACTAGTTACTAGTTGTAACGATTTCAATGCCGGTTACCGATTTTAAAAGTTTTGTTAATTTTTCCACCTCACGAAGGGACTGTCAAAATGTCCCTTGGAAAACTGTCCTACTAGGTTTATTAACTGCCTTGCTGGAAATGTGGATATTTTCCAAGTGTCCTTCAACAAGTTTGAGCACAAAGTTTATTTAGTTATTTACTGCATGTACCTACGTGTCACTTTTACGATAACCATATAATTTTCTTTATCGCCCTCGCAAAGCATTAATTTTTATACGGTTTTTGCAAAATAAATATATAAGAAATACTATTCATTATTTTACTCATTAATTTTCGGGAAATCGACAGTTTACATTTATTTCAATTTGTACATAAGTATTATATGGCCAAAATAAAACCAATTACAGATTTCCTCCTAGTGACTTTACCTCTACTGAGACAGCATAATAAGGAATAAGTAAATTAAATTTGTAAGAAAGGAATATGAATTCAAAAATTTATACAAAACTAAACATTATATAAAACGAAAAATTTACAAAACAATACATTTATCAATACATTTATAGCCATAGAGAGAGGTTGTAGAAATAAAATCATAATAGAAATATTCACAAACCGTCAGAAAAATATACTTTTGTGGACTTCTTGAATTTGGTAAGTTCGCAACTGAAAATATCCACCTTGGATAATACACTATTGTAATTATTATAAGGAAATTAATTAATGTTATATGGAAACGTCGTGGCTCGTAGCTTCCCTTTTGAAAATAAGAATTAAAAATATTTTTTTTGCCTTTAAAAACATATTAGCTACAGGCAGGCCAAATAGTAAGGCCGAACACTAAATGTGTTTTTCTTTATCAATCCTGCTTTGGAAACATCTAATTAAAGTAACAAAGAACAAATTATTAATAATAATCGAATTCATTCGATGATTCACTCTCATCTCATCGTCTCTCCCAGTCATCTTGCGGGTGATCTCACAAGATGCCGCGGGTCCGGGCCGAGATAAAACATGGGTCCATGGCGCCCCAGACGAAATATTACGATTGCGAGATTCCGCACATTCCTCTGAGGAATCTCACTAGCATTTCGGACTGAGTTAGGGCTGTGAAAAATACTAAAATATGATATTTCTTTCGTTGTTCGATACAATAATCTCTTCTTCAGAAGGCTGTAGGTACATAGAATAAAGAAGAAAACTAGAAGTGCCTTCCATACAAATTTGAACGTATACAAATGTCGCTACTAATTTAATTCCTTTTCGTTCTAGACCGTTTAACACGAACTATATTTTATTTATTTATACTAGCTTGACATCGTAGCATTCCATCCCATTTGAATTTTGTAATCATGGTGAAATAAAGTTTTGTATAGCAAAATTAAGGCGTTACTTTTGGTATACTAGAGTGCTAATTTTATTGATTTTTTAAAGTTTTTTTTTTATTCTGTTTATAGTTGATTCGTTTTTTTCAACCAGTGCAGAAATTTCTTTTAATTTTTCGACTAAATCAGTGTTTAAATATTTAAAAAATGATATAACTGATGTTGTAGCTAAAACGGATTTTTAATTAATGTACACTGAAATACCAGCCCAAAGAAGATTAAAGCGTGCAACCCAGTTTCATCACTACATGGATAAACATAAGTGTTTTAAAGATATTGAAAAGCACAACTTTATTTGCAGCAAATAAAATGCTTTGATAATGATAACCCTACCCATACAAGTCCCACCCGTGATCTTAAAATTCCTACACCAGCGAGTTGTGTTATTTTTTGATAAATTTCGTTCCGTTTCAGCTGAAAGATCTCACAAGCAGATATTTTTTGGGTGATCAATATTAATTTGTTTGGTTTTCAGTTAAAGTCACGATATTTAATTGATTTCATCATAGACGCGACTGCTTAGTTTTTTTTTTAAATAAATGTTTATTGGCTGCGTGAACCGGTTGTTTGGAAAAATTAGACCTACTAGAATTAATCAAAATGTTATTATTACATAAAAGAAACTTTATTTATTTATTAATACTTAATAATATATCTTTGGTCAGTGATCTCAGCCATTTGTTTGCTGGTGAAGTTATCCAACAATACACAAGCTTATAATGATTGTATTAGCAGTTTTTTTCAAAATATTGTCAGCTTATTTGTAACCCAGAAATGTTTGACTTTCTTTTGAAAAAAATACTTTATATATGCACATAAATATATTGGCGCAGTAGATATTTGAAGAAAGTTTGAAGGTGAAAATAATATGATAGAAGGGAGGGAAGCTTAGGTTAGGTTAGGTTATTTAGGATTAATGATAAATTTGTCTAGAGCGGTGTCAAGATGAAATTCTGATTTGATCTGCCTCAAAATGAATGCAAATTATGCAACATCGTTATATTAAACTCAATAACTTTATAATATATATAGACGCGCTGTAGAAATCTCAAAGTTGCAAGCCAAAAGTTAGACAATTGCATTGCTTTCGATTTCCTTGTTTTAGTACTAAACTGCCACGCGTAACGTAAAGTCGTATGCTACGTTATTGTCTCATACAGTATTTCGTGTGTCCGTTAGTGTAAGCGAGTAAGCGTATCGTGTTATCTCAGCCACACCCGTGGTATAGAATGTAGTATTCGACGCAAATACGTCCATACGCAATGTCTATCGTAGTCTTATATGAACAACGTATGAATTAAGAATATATTGGAAACATAAGAGTGTTTCTTACTTGCCACATTTTATCTTGAGTTTGTGAGACAATAACGAGTCTAACCTCATTGATTTAATTAATATTTTTAACATTGTTATTTACGTAAAAAAGCAAGCAATTTTCCGTACATTAATCACCTGTGAAATTCTGTGGATGAGCAAACAAATCTATTATTTCGACCAAAAAATATTGAATTGACCTTTTAACTCAATCCCTTTGATGCCCCGACATAATTAAGTACCTAACCTTTATAAATGGCACTGACTTGATGTAGTTATTTATTGTGTGATTCAATTCGTTAAAAATTATTCGGGGTATGTACCTACCTACATATAAATTATTTCATCACAAAATATTTTCAGAACGTCGCGAAGTTTAAAAAAAACAAAAAAATTATTTATCCTTGGGTACTCTCCATAACTTTACGAGCATAATGAACCACAACAAAAACAAACAGAATTTTACGTATCACTATAATAAACCTGATGAATTAAAAAATGTCGGAATATAATTTTAAATTATATACTGATACTTATTTAGTTTAGCAACTAGACCTAAATAGCTAGGTAGGTACTTCCTTATATTTCTATAACCATTCTTCATTAAGTACCTATCTAAGAGATTTTGTTGGTAAATATTTACCTTATAGTCGCACTTGACTGGGCACAGATTATGGAAATTACACTTTGTTTAAACTTAATCACTAAGAAACAACTACTATTTATATGGACAAAATTTACAGAAGATAACAAATAATATATAGTTTTTAACATTAAATTATTTAAATAGGTTATCAGGTTCTTAGTTTGGGTTATTTTATGAGTTTTAGAATGATTTCAAACTTTCACAAACGTCAATCCATATTTAAAAATCCAAAATAGCCGCACAATTTTTTTTTACAAGGGAAAATTGAACTTTAGTGCATCTTTTACCATTTCTCCCGATGTAAATGGTTTCTTGTAGTAATTAAGTTGAAACGAAATGAAATTTTCATAATCTGTGCCATTTCCATAGTTAAAAGTGCGACGGTTAGGTCAATTTTTATCAATTTTTCGGTTACATTTTTGGCTGTTAAGTTTTATAAATAAATATTTTGAATGGCAAAATTTTCCTTGCCCTTTAACCTAATGCCCTTTGTGTCGTCGTTACATTTAAATCTGCCCTTCTCGAGTCCAGAGCTATTCAACTTTAAGGGTATATTAGCCACTTCACCTCCAAGTATAGCGGCCAAGATGCTAACGTCCACCCTAAGCGACAAGTTGGGGTGGCATTTGAACATCCCTTATGATACCGATATTAATAATATGTTTGAATGTACTAAGCTTCACAAGAAGATTTGGGAAGAAGGCGATTGCTTATATCTATTAGGGGTGCTATTGATTTCGATCCCCATTGATGGAAGGCAAAGCAAAATTTTATAAAGTCTTTATTAATAACTTTCCCGTTTTTTCGTTCATCGATTTTAAGTTTTACGAAATACTCTTATTAATGACGGGAATATGGGAGTGCTATCTGCAACCCCCACTACTTAAAATATTCTAATACTCATAAATCTTTACAACAAGAATCCTAAGACCATTATCATTCAAACTTCGACTTAAGGTCTTACTCCAATCGTAAGGGGAACAACTTCAATATATTAACAGTAAAAATAAGAAAATAAATAGATTGGTCCTCTCATACCTAATTCCAAAAGCGCAATACCTTTGCACAATCGTGTCGTCTTTCACCCTGCATGTTGCTTGAAGTCCCGAAAACCCCTCTGGATGGAAGGACAGAGGCTCACAGGAAACTTGAGTGGCAATCGGCCAAAATGTAATGCTCATCTCGTACCCGACCCCACTGAGAGACAGCTTGGATTTTAACTGCCTCGCAAACTCTGGTCCACCATCAATAGGATAAGGTCCACTTACAGGCGCTGTACCCATATGATGCACAGGTGGGGCTTTAAAGAGTCGGTGATGTATAAATGCGGAGCGGTGCATACCACCAAACATGTGTTCAAAGAATGCCCGCTGCATTCATTGAATTTATGAGATCCACAGGGCGACGCCTGAAGCCCTAGACTGGCTCACTGACTTAGAAGTTCCCCTCTGACCCCCACACCATACGAAAGAAGAAGAATCTAATTCGAAACTAAAAATAATACCACCTAAGAGTTAATTCACAGTACAACTCCCCATCGAATTCCAATGACTCACTTCAAAGCCTAGATTTAAATGCAAGTTCCTTAAAATATAAAACACATCACAAAGTTATTGCTTTAATTTGTTAAGTTTATCGAAAGACATCGCGCCACAAGTCATGGAGATGAACTTAACAACCCGATTTGATGTAAACTTGATGTACAAACTTCTAAAAACGTCTTCATTTTGTGACAAAAGTGTTGATGTTATTTGTTGCATGACGTAGTTGTTTTTCTATAAAGAAACTACGCACTTGACTTGCGAATTTGAATTGAATTTTTATTTTTAAAACATCCCAGACTATAATTTCATTTCCATTTTTACACCAAACAATATCAGGAATCACTGGTTAATGTAAGTTCAGTAAGTCGCTTGTGGTTAAATGTAAATTATCAGCACACATTTTCCCTTACTTAATTAAATCAGAGTAATTTAATTAGGTTTCTGATTGCAGCTAGAAAAATCAAAAAATAAATATAAAAAATTTAAATCGAAATTTTATAAAATATTGACAAATAAACAAAGCACATCATCATCAAATACAAATTCAAAAATTCTTTTATCACAAATAAACAATTCTCTAAATAATATGTTTATTATTGTAATGAAAATAATTAACTATGACTACTATGAGTAAATTGAATTGCTGAAAATATGAGATTATTTTGAGTAGGATGCGCAAACAAGTATAAATTCATCCTTACATATCAGACGACAAATAATAATGAATTATAATGTTCTATATTTTCCACTGGATCAGTGTTTCTCAACCTTATTTGCGCCATGCCCTACTTTAACGCATTAAATATCTCTTCGCCTACCCCCTCCCCGACTACAACGAAAAAACATGTAAGCACCAATGGGAAAAGCGCCGCAGGTGAAAACATATTTCATGTTTCAGAGTAGTCAGAAAAGTTGCATGTTTGCGAGGGGAGGCTCACCACGCGTTGATTAATTATGAATAATATATTTTTATGAAAATAGTTTGAACTGATTTCTGGGATAAAAATGAATAATATTAGACATACCCATATTATTAACAAGACTACATATACACGGATTAACTAACTACAACCTCGACACGTGTTGTCGCCATATTTTTATTTCTCAAAATATCAGGGTTGCCATATAAAAAAATCATCAAATTATAATTTAAACAAAAATTGATATTTATCGATTTTAGTATTTTTCAAATTCATAATATAATAACAAATCATTTTTATAATTATGTTGGTGCCTAATCATATTTTTAATTTAAAGATGTACCCCAATATATAGCTTTGCTGGTGGGTATGTCAGGAGAAGGGGTGTTACTTATAAAGTTATTATGAAGTATTTATTTCTGTTGTTTTTTTTTGGTTTTCTTTTTCAATAATTTTTTTTAGATTATGGTTATTTATTTAATTTTTTCTGCAGTAATTGCAAATCCACTTGTATCGTCATCATAATTTGATATAAATCAATAACTTAAACACCACTATTTAATTAAAATAATCGAGACGTTTCAAAATCAAGATAATAAAAATGAAATAATATTAGACTAGACAAATGAGTACCAATATACAAAAATATCACAATGAGTGGTGATTAATTATTTGTTATTATAAATTATATTGACGTAAAATAATTACGATATAGTTACTTATTGCAAGTATTTATACATTTAAAACTTTTATAAATTAACACAACAGTAGAAGAAGTCGGGCTTCAAAGAGTTACTATATGTACAGCAAAATAAATTATTGTCAATATAGGTTAGATTAGGTTATTAATGTAAACATAAATTTAAGAGATGAAGGATCTAGACTATCGCTTAGGCATTATTACAGACCAGTACTCAGTACAGTACCAGTAACCTTGGCACCGATACCGAGATAATTGCCTACGTTATGCGCGTGAAAATATATCTCGAACTTCCCTTTGTAAAACGTTCTGCATGTGTTTCTACGTTTATTTTGGATGCATTATAATAAACCGCTCCAACCAAATTGAGTCGTAATTTATTATTATTTAAGAACACGAACTATAACGACATTTTATCCCTTTATGTACGTAAAAAAAAAGATTTGTTTCCCAAATGTAGTTGGCAAATATTTTTTTCGAAAATTTTTGGGTTAATTTTCATTATCCTGACAAATAAGGCATTGGCATTGAAACATGTAAATTAATATTAATTAAAAGTGGTGCATACAAAGAGTTTCATTTTCATATAATTGAAATGACGCCACACAAGTAATTTTGCATCTATGAAGAAAAAACATTTTTTTATTTAAGTTTATTATTGCCCTCAGACCATTTAAATTGCCTTCCGATGGAGAAACACTGCTCTAGATATTTTAGAATAATAATTGGGGAGAAATTTCTCAAGCGAGCTTTTGTCATAAGTTCCTTCTGGTGCGAATTTACTCGGAGCTTTCACTCTTTGGGTGGATTAATTATTCTAATTAACTGATTTAAATTCCTGGAAAGGCGATCAAACGCTTTAGAAATTTTCAATTTACAGAGCTAAAGGGCGGGCTCCAGCGATATTGTTCACAATCTGTTTATTGCCTCGCTGTTTACAGATTCGCTGTTTACAGATTTGCTGTTTGCAAGTTCGCTGTTTACATGGACGCCTTTTGTGCCAAGTAAATAAGAACGATTTTCTGGAAGGTTTTATTATTCGAAGACAGTTATTACATTTGAATTTTGATTATTGTCATAGAGATCTGAAGGACTTTGATCAAATGGTTTTCCCGACTGTTATATTATATTGTTAGACGGTAAGGTATTATTGTCACTTCTGAGAAACATTTGTATAGGATTGTGGTTATGTTTGGAATATTTTCAAACTAAAGGCACACCGCTGAAAGCTCCTTTATATCCTCCACTTTTGTAACAACAAGTAGTTTTGTGAAGAGTAGATATCGCATCCAAAAAGCATTTTTCTTATTTAATAAATTGATGAAACAAAATTTCCTTAAAAAGTACTTAAATAACTAATTACTTAATAATAACCAATATCATATTATTTACACCATAAAAAAATTCACTATCTTAATGACAATTATTTTTTCAAACTTTCTTCAGATATTGAGGCACACGGGAAAAATGAAAATCGCTAATTTAGTAAGAATCTCGTCAAATTATTATCAATCCGGTTAAAAACAGGATTGAAGGCCTTTAACGAATAAAATAACAGGTTTTGTGATAAGCTTTTAGTAAACTGCGAATATGTTATCACGATGTCAGAACACGTGTTCGAACACTCATTTTTATCCGTGTAGGAGCCATAATATTGAAAAAATGCGAAAAAGAAAATCCAGATGAACTCGACGATTTGACAACTGTTTTTTTTTACTGAATCATTAAAACAGCTATCATTTACAAACAAATTATAGTGGAAGATACTTTGAGTATCGCCGTGGTGAAAGACCACCATTCAGAATTGAAATGACTTCAGCGGTGTTGGGTCCGATTAAAAAATTGTATTTTAATACCTTTCAAAAATGGTTTTTAGTTTTCAGATACGTTCAGAAATATTCCATTCAGTTGGATTTTATTGCAGAGCGGAAACAAAGTAATCATATGCCAGAGGCCTGGCGAAGAAATCATTGGTTTTGAAACATCTCGATCCTTTTTTTATTAAATAGTGGTGCTTAACAAAATATTAAAATTAAAATGTTGAATAATGATTGATTTTATTTTAAATTAAAATAACGCCACCAAGTGATCTTGTAATTATGGAATTAAGATATAAATAAGCATTCATCCGCGTTATTAAATTAAATTAAAACATTTATAATTAAATTTGGTCGAAATAATTATATTATACATTCTCAATGATCGAATATCGCGTAAACACACAGACACCAGCAACAATGTGGAGTTGGTTCTCTGTTTCATTCTGTTTTCACATTATTAATGGTTAAGTAAGGCCCTTATAATATTTTAATCTCCTGTAAAATGTGTTTGCTATTAACACGGAAATTCATAGCGAGACAGAAACAGTACGCCATTCAATGTACTATTGTAATTTATAAACTTGATAAATAAAAATGTATAGAACGTAAACGGTTACAATAAACACAGAAAACATTTGAATTGTTAGGAATATAATCAATTTGTTTAAACATTAAAAAAACGTTTAAAAAATAATATCAACAATAATCCAGAAGAAGTTGTATCATCTAAATATTTTATTACTTTCCTGTAAAATATGTTCTTTGTTACTTATTCAAGATTGTTTTTTGTATATTGAACACAATACATACATTATATATTATGATGTATGCTTTTCGTATAATTTTATCAAATCCAAAGATCAATGTACAGCAATAATGTGTAAGCAAAACGTAATACCCATTCAGTGTGTCATAAACGTGACATCACTTAGCAACCGTAAGCTCCTTTCAGGTGCTCTTGCTTTGAAAATAAGGAAAGGGTGAAAAGTGTATTAATTCCCATAAAGTCTACAGAATTATACCATTATAGCCAAAACCCTTGGTTGGGAAAGTATTCAAATGATAAGTACATACGCATTATATGAGTTTGTATGTTGTCTAATCCTGAGTTATGAATTTGTCACCTTCTCTGTGAAGAGACTTATTCTGTTTATTTGTGATTTTCCCAAACATTAACTTGAGCGCGCTATTTTATATACCTACCTTTAAAATATTATTATTCCACAATTTTGAATTAAGAGGAAGCTACAAGCCAAAAATGTGTACATTCTTGGTAAGCCTTATATTGTCACGAATGTAGGTAATAGGCATTAAAATCGCATGACAAACGGAGTCTAGAAACGTTCGGTTTCAAGCACAAAAGTGGTGTTTATTTATTTTTTAAATAATTTTATAAGAAAGCAAAAAAATCAATCAAGCTAAACTGTCACAAATAATCTTTGCTATAATACCGTATTTTTAAAAAGTTGTTTCCTTTATGGGTTCATACATTTCTATTGAAAGAAAAAAAAATAGTGGTTTACATTTATATTTTTTATTTAGTAATTTATTTTTTTATTTGTATTCTACTCAAGGGAAACGATAGGATTTTTTATTTATTTATAATATACACCAATTCGTTATAAAGATTAATCAAAATAGCTTCGCCTTATGCGTAATTGCGTATGTACTAACGGTATCATCTTAGTGGAATACCAGTAACAATCAGAATGCACGTAGTTGATTGAAAGGGATTTAGCTATGTTTAGTAGTGGCGAGAAGTCCATAGGAGCCGTGAAGCTGTATATAATGTGTACGCCCCCGAACAACAACTAGGTATGAAATACAGATACTAGGCGCGCTCCCTTCATACATTATTTTTGATGTTGCGCTACCTTTTTGAGTGGGCTTCGCCTCAATCTAATGAATTATTATTTATTTATTCAGAATTGAAAAAAGCTTTGCACTTGTTTTTTTCAGCACTCTTTAATATAAATAAATTACATCGTAACATCCTCAGGACCTTACAACAGCAATACGACCGACGCACGAAGTGGGTTGAAACACAAAATATTATTATTTCTCAATGCTCTAATGTTGCGTAAACACACAGACACCAGCAACAATGTGGAGCAGGTTCTTTGTTTCATTCTGTACATACATTTAGTCCCGCCTACCTAGTTGTGCCTAGGCTGAACACGTATTCTAAGGCACAAAAAATGACTTTAATGCTTATAGGCACAGTGCACAGAATAGCATACCCGAAGCAAGTGGATTGTTTTAGCACGATTATAAATTTATTCGCGTGAGCACCATTTTTGAAAGTTCGTGTCAAATAACTGAAATCAATTGAAACATTGAATTCATTTAGATCACCTATTTAATCAAATTAATTTTGATAGGTAATCAATAATGTTGCAGAGAATGAAGGATTTATAGAGATAATATTTATGAAAAACTATTTTTGTCATTAATCGCATCTTGTTCGCGGACTAGTCCATAGATTTGTATATTTGGTAGTAGGTTTATACTTCATCATCCCCCATACGAAAATTCACCGACCGCAACTAGCAGGTAAATATATAGATACATAACTTATTTTCCTTAATATTTTCTTAGGGCATTCATAGCATTGCATTGATTATTTAGTGACAAGATCTGAATAGCTAGACGTTTTCCAACCTTTCTCTTCGTTGTCTTCTTCATCTCCTCATCTTTTATCAGTATAACTGGGACTCTATAGTAGATCTATCACATAAAAAAATGTTAAAACCATTTCAAATTACAACAAGAATTCCAATGAACTTTGTTGTATTTGTGTCATTTACGACAAAGTACTAGGTTACAAAATATCTATTAGCGGTATCCCTTTATTAATGGAATGTGTTTATGATTAAAATCAAGATTGCCTTTTTTCTGTCATCAACTTATCAGCATAGTAAAATGAAAAAATAACACTAAAAATCACAAAAAAATCTCCATCCTCTGTCTTCTTTAAAACAATATGACCAACCTAGTAAGCAGTTATTAATGCCTTATCGGTCCCTTTATCCATAATACTGTTGATATAGTATTGTTTTATGACGATCTCCTACGAGCTATGGGATATTATACTACCCAGGCAGCGTATTTACAAAACATATAACGTTTCAGTCGCGGTGGAGACTGAAGTGGAGGAGATTTCATTTTTTGCAAAATAATTTCAAAGCCTATAACATTTAGAGTACGCATTTTTCACTTGTCCAAAATCATTCAAACATCTAGTCTGAGTACAAAAATGAGCTCTAATCGCATACTTTATTTGATAGTTAATGATACATTTAAATAAGTAAAGTATAACCGAATGCAATCTACACAGAGTAAAACGAGTATTACAAATGTATTAAGAATCTCTTCAAATTATTCGCAATCCGATTAAAAACGGGATTACAGGCCTTTGGTTTACTGATAAACTTTTAGTAAATGATGAATCCATTATCACGATGTCGAAATTCGTGTTCACGACAATCCTAATATTTTATCATTTCTTCATCCGGGCAAATTCACGAACATGAACACGTGTTCCGATATATTATTAATGGACTAAAATTTTATCAGTAAATGGCCAGCAATCCCGTTTTTAACAGGATTACCAACAATTTGAAGAAATTCGCAATAAACAATTTTCACCGTTTAGTTACTAGTTTCCATTACCACCTAATTAACCTAACCTAACCATCAGGTTGTTTACTCGCTGAATAGGCAAATAGGATGGACTGCCGCGCGCTGTCGGTTAGGTGGAAATACAAACTAGTTACTAGACTGCATTAGACTAGACTTTGCCATCATACATAATGTATCTTTCAATCTCATTCATGAAGTTTATACAAGTTCAATAAATTTCTGTACTCCATAGTCTAGTTGTTTTCATGATTTTGCATAAACGAAAGCCACTCCATTAAATATTATAGTCGTCTGTGACTGAAAAGGTATAGGTTTATATAGCAGCATGGCTCGTAACCGGGGTTTATAAATATTCTCACATTTCAGAACACCCTCGTAACTGTCTCTGGCTCAAGTGCCCTGAAAGAATCCAGTACAAATTGTCCTGGATAGTGTTTAAATCTATCAATGAAATGGCTTCACCCTACATCTCTGAACTACGCGTCCCACAAAATACAGGTCTGAGGCAGTCAACTTTTAGATCAGCAACATCATCAGCTGCAGGCAGACTGATAGAACCTAAGTGCAAGCCAAATACTATGTTTGGTGATCACGATTTTGGCGCATCTGGGACGAAGGCTTGGAATGAACTCCCTTCGGAACTAAGATCCATATCAAGTCCAACAGAATTCAGGTCTAAACTAAAAACTTACCTTTATTAAATATATCATTCTAGAGAGGAAGTCCAATTATATACAATTTTCCAATTATGTCCTAAATCCTTTATCTAAATTTCGATAATAAACAATTAGTTTATGTTAATAAAGTGTTAATCTTAAGTGACCTACCAGGTGACCTAAAGAGATCACGTAGGAATGTATTATATATTTGTACAGCGCCCTTGAGGTGATTTTTATGGATTATTATTATTATCAATCACACTTTAAACGTCCCTCAATTCAACAAAAACTCAAAACAAAATACCTCCATTCACCGCGCTTCATACATTTTTAAAACTTCATGCAGTGAATTCGACTTATTTAAAATTAATAAATAACATTATTACAATATATATTCATAAAAAAAAGACTAAATTTACCCTCCCTTCCACCATCCCACACAGAGAAATATGAGTATTGCTAATTTATTAAAAGTTTCTTCAAATTATTGTAAATCCGGCTAAAAACGGGATTGCATACTATTTTCTGATAAACTTCCTAATACATATATAGGAACACGTATGCACCTGCATTTCACTTGATAATATATAATGTCGAAATACGATAATATTCGGATTTTTATGAACACGTGTCCCTAGATCGTGATAAAACATTTGTATTTTACTAAAAGCTTATCGGGAAACCTATTAATTCATTAACCTATTAAAGGCCTGCAATATCAAATAATTTGAAAAGATTCTTTATACATTACCAAATATTCATCTTTCTCAGTGCATCCTCGTAGGCTAGTGTAACTATTTTATATTTTAAATTAACTAAATTAAAATACAACAGCCAAAACCTTTTATTGGTTTAATTATTATATATATTCAACTAAACGTGGTAAAAAATCAAAACTGTTGTTTAAAAAAAAAATAGAAATCATTATTTTCCACAACGAAACCTAATCTATTTTAGTGGCCACAACGTCATAGGCTTTGTAAATACACATCTTGGCACGGGTAGGGGCAGCCTACTCACCGCTATGTAGATGTCTACCGCCGGTCCACGCAGCGCAGACACATGTCGGCGGGGGGTGCCCCTAGCTCGCTTTATTTGTTTTCTTGTCGGGTGTATTATTTTTTTTGCCCCCCCGAATATCTGGAGGCAATTATGCAGACGGCCGTGTCCGCGGAGCGCCGGCCGATTTGGGCCACACGGTCAAATTGTTTCTGGGATTCTTAGACTCTGCTTTACCACAGGAATGGATCGGGTTTAAAAAAATATGTGTCTCAAAAAAAACACTCATTTACTAAAGAGATTATATTGAAAAGATCAAGGTACAAAATTGAGGTGAAAGATCCAACAAAATGTAAAAAAATTCTATTCTAAATACATATAAAATAAAATAACTATGCATAACAATACAAGGTACACGGAGTAAAATGACTAAATATATCAAGACGGAATGCAAACATATTTCGATTATCATGAACACGTGTTCCGATATCATAAAATGGTACATTACAATAGAATCCTCCCGCCGCTCATCTCACTATGGAATTCTTGTGTCGAGATGAGCAGTGTTCCAATTATATTTAATCAAATAAGGAAAGTACATAATACACACATAGATGGATTATATCGAATATGGGGTTTCTACGCTGATTTATGACAAAAACCAAGGTATGGGTAATGCAAAATCACCACTCTCAGCTAGTAAGGAATTTTTGACCATTTACTTCTTTTTTTTTTATATTTTCACTAAGCATATCATAAAGCAACGGAGCTTTATCAGAAAACTCTTTTGTCTAAAGGATGTTTTGGTATTCACCGACTGATACATTAAAGAAGAACCCAATCTAGTATTGCGCACTTGTTGTGTTCTTTAGGCAGTATCAATGTTGTTGAACAATTTACAGAGCCTGTATTATGTAGAACTGCCTTATTGATATAATTTTACTTTCACCATATAATAACTGTAACGAACACAAAATACTTTTCTTATACATTTTTTTAAAAATTCATTTTTGTGTAACATTTAAAGGCTCTAGGGTAATCTTGTGACAAGAACCCCAACATACAACATTATATGAAGGTATTGATTGAACAAGCGCATAATATACAGTTTATAATATTCGTAATGAAATAAAAGTTTATCAGGAAACCTGTTAATTCATTCGTACGGCCTGCAATACCGTTTTTGACCGAAATTACCAATAATTTGAAGAGATTCTTAGTAAATTAGCAACACTAATTTTTTCCGTGCATAATAATGTCGTTAAGTTAAGTGTGTGAAGAATTGAATATTAAAGTAACTCTAAAATTAAAGTTTTCAAATGTGTATTGAATAAATTTTTAAATTCACTCCTTATCTGAAAAGTGTAGATATCAAAGGATCGACTACTAACTAACCTTTGTAATTCACCTCTAAATCTAAAAGTTTAGTTTGTGATGGAATACATAGGCATTTATTGTATTAAAATAACTTTATAATTCACTAAACAAACGAACTTACTGACTAACCATCATGTCGTTTCTCCACAGGGATAGGCAGGGAGGACGGACCACCAAACAACTCGGTCTTGGCATACCTTCTTGCCTCATTTACATTCACACATCGTCTCATACATACTCTTCTATTATTCTGACTCTTTATTTACTTGACATGGCCCAAGTATCTGATTCACTTGATAGTGCCATTTCTTCTTGTTCAAACCATCTAAGCGTCCCTTTCTTAATCTTACTCTCGACATTTCTCACACGATCAAACATGGTTTTACTACTTTACTTTGCCTATAATACACTCCTTAACTGTTTAGTCCACTTTATGCAGTGTCAGGTGCAGAATATGAAATTGCTATCTGAAAAGTTTTTGAAAGGTCACTCCTAACTATATATCTTTATGATTATCTTCATGATATGAAGGACCAAGTAGGAAATACGAGTACATAAATAAATTTCACTCCTTTACTGAAAAGTGACCTTTTCGAAGGAACAGGTATTAAATTATGTTTAAAGTTCACCATCGGGCATCACATTTTTTATGTGTATACCGCACAAGACTCCCAAGCATCTGGAGCTAGTGTGACCATGGCATCGCCAGTTGGGGTAAGTTGTGTCACCAAAGGTAGTGAGGAGGGGAACGAGATGGGGAGGATGGAGGTGGGGAAATACCTGACTATTCATATATGGTTACCAAACACGGTTAAAGTAATCTCAAGCAACGTTTCAACTCTAAATATTGGTTTTACACCAGGGTGATATTGAGAGTATCTTCCACTTTGTAACATTCCACAAATATACTATATATTATTTGTAATTAATAAATAGTGAAATAACACAAATCAATCAATCAAAATTATTTACGCATGCCGGGATTTGAACCCCTAATCTCCGGATTTCTAGTCAAGAGGCCGTCAACAAATTTATAATCTTTAAAACTCACTAATCTGAAAAGTCACAGTTTGCTCAAGTGGGATGAATTCTGTTCCGACACTCAAACGTAGAAACGTTTTGATGATTACAGCACCATGTAAAGTTGTGAGCATGGGAGATATACAATCAGCTATTTCCATCGCAGCATCTACTGATATAACCCTGTGGAATTTTCCTTCAAGCCCGCCCCTGCGTCTTGTATAATGTTTATGATGATGGTCAAGCATTGTGTTGATATAAAACCACCCAGTCCCGCCTTGATAAATTAACGTGAGACGGCCCATTGTCTTTCTGAACGAACCTTTCGAACTGCTAAATGTATTACAATAGGAACCCGTGGTACCTAAAGAGAAAGACTAAAGACTACAGACTACAGACATGCCTACGTTAGTCGAGATATTAAACATTATGCTACGGATCCTGAATTTACATAATCTAGTCCAAACCTAAACAACAGCCGACATAATTATGTCAAAAGGATACGCCGATTTATTTATGATCACATTGGGTTTTTAGGACAGGCATGGGCGAATAGCTGGTAAGAGAAAAAGGAGGTATGATGTCAAATGTTTGGAATAGGAGAGAAAGGAATTTTTATGTGAAGTAAATTAAATGACATGTTCTTTTAACTCGTCGACTCGGGCGGGTCAAAACAAAACACAAACATTGGTGATGGACCATGTGATCTTGGCATGGTCCTCTCTAATCTTTCTCCATGTCTTTAATAATAACACTGTGAAATTCCTTATTTATCCTGTATGTTTCCTGTGATGAATTGTTCAGTTTTTAAAAAGAAATATTCTGATTGTGTTAAAGCGAGTGAGACACTGTTTCGAGTTTAAACGGCTGTTCAAATTCAACTGCCAATGGTTCGTTTAGTGCGTTTTTCAACAATTATACTAATAACTCACTTGAAACTTGCCCAATCATATGTATTTTTACCTTAAATTGTGAGTAAATGTTCCATAAAGGAGTAGACTCAAGTAAATCAGCTACAAATAAATATCTATAGCCTAATAATTATTTTTGCAAAGGCTGCGTCATTCCTGACCCACCACCGAAGTTGACGTGTTGTTTTGGGCTCCAATATAGGCTAATTTGCAGTCGACTCATAGCCTTTTATCCACTCGAGTGTTTTTAGGCATTACTATTTTAAAATATTTTGAACGAAAGCTTGCCATAATGTGTCAAATTTATAGAAGCTAAAAATATGCGATAAACGGTGAAATCTAGTTGGATTCATTGGCTTTAAACCACAGTAACAAGTTTTATATGTTTCAATATTAATATTTTGAGGAATGGTATTAATTAAATATTATGGTAAATGTATACACGTGACACCAATCGCTTAAGTGGTTATGAACAAAATATGAATGAAAAAAAAAGTGAAATAATATTATTTGTGACAAAAGAAAAACAATAGTGAAAATGGTCGTTGTCCTGACTGTGTAATAGTCCAAATCGCAGGGTTTTCGAAACAAATCAAACAACCATTATTAGAAATAAATACGTAGGTATAGTATTTTAAGAAAAAGTAAGAATAATTAGAGGGCTTAAAGTCAAACTACATTATCCACAAAAAAAAACAAATAAGTAATTCTAGGTCTTAAAGTCAAAAAAACTTTATTTACAACAACAGCAAAAAACATACCCAAACTATTTATTTGTGTGTCTTTTTGTAAATAACGTTGTTTGACTGCCCTCCAATTGATAGTCGAAATATGCAGAAAAAATGTAAATATGAAAACGATTTCCCTTTAACTAGTTTATGTTTATTTTTCGTCTGAAATCCATTTTGTCCTACGAAGACAATATCACATAGGATATATAGAGGAAAAAAATCTTACTATAGGTAGAAAATACAATTAAGTTCTTTATTAAATTTTACAAATAATAAATCCTACAATCAATTGAAAAGCCGCAAGCACTATTTATATTTAACATAGAAAAAACAAGGATATTTCTGATAGACTTTCAGGATTTGGGCGATGAATTTATTTTTCACAAAAATAAATTCTAACGGCAACTAACGTTGAATTAAGTTTTATTTTATTTGGTTTTACGCCCAGCCTGGATTTAAATGGATTTTAAGAACAGAATGTAATAATAATAATAATAATAATTTGTGTTATTTTTGTTGTTGTAATAAATAGACAAAATGATATCCTCGGTGTGATCTCCCGTGCAGAGGATTTCATTTACATTTGATTAAAATTTAGTAGTATGGATAATATGAATTAATTATAAATATATTTTATGTTTTTTTTTCTGAAATAATTATAAATCTATTAGAAGGCGTTTTTTGATCAGTTGAGTGGTTTTGGTTTCAGTATGTATTTGGTGTCAGTATATAATCTATTTCTGATCTTCCTATGTTTTATATCTAGCTTTTTATTTTAGATTTAAATATTAAAATATTATTGCTATTTTGAATTAGAGTGTGATTTAGTATATACTACAAAATTAAATTATGTAGGTATACTTAATTTATACTTCAGTTATACTTCAGTTATACTTCAGTTATACTTCAGTTATACTTCAGTTACACTTCAGTTGTACTTCAGTTACACTTCAGCTATACTTCGGTTACACTTCGGTTACACTTCGGTTATACTTCGGTTACATTTCGGTTACACTTCGGTTACACTTCGGTTCTACTTCAGTTACACTTCAGTTACACTTCAGTTACACTTCAGTTACACTTCAGTTACACTTCAGTTACACTTCAGTTACACTTCAGTTACACTTCAGTTACACTTCAGTTACACTTCAGTTACACTTCAGTTACACTTCAGTTACACTTCAGTTTACTTCAGTTATACTTTAGTTTTACCTAGTACCTACGTTTGTTCATATTTTTCAAAATCATCAAAGCTATACATTTTCTTTCCCAAAGAATCACTCAAATAAATACCTGCATTGATCAAGGCAGGTTGCTAAAATATATTTTTTAAATTTTTGAATTTCAAATTGGCGTTAAAAATTGCACAAATCAACAAGATTTATAAAGATAAATAGCCTTCTTTCAGCACTTCTTTGTGTAAAAAGGTTCTATATTTTTTTTTTAATTTCTTAAGCTACCAACAGTCCTGTGTCATAATGACGTTTCAATTTAAGTTTGTTTACTCTGCCAAATCGTCGACACACCTCCTTTTAAATTATAATATGCTTTTCCACACGCTCTCAAACTGTGAGACAAATGATAATATGTTAAATTCGATTCAACGAATGTAAAAGTACGTCTTGAAGCTTTTTATTTCTCCGATGTAGTTATTACTTTGCTTTTCCTGGTATTTTTAGTTCGAACAACATTTAACTATGGGTTAAGTATAGGTAATTGAATAATTTTAACAAGCGAAAGAATTGGCATTAAAATTTATGGCAACTTTTCAGGTACACAGGAACGATACAATCATAGTTTTATAAGTATTACTCAACATAAAGTGAACCGTTTAGTGCAACAAAATCCTAACTGGAAAAATTTCGAATAGTGATTTATTTATGCCTCGAAAGTTAAATAAAATTTTATTTCAAATGAAGAAATAGTAACAGTGCTAATGTTATAATTGAAATAGTAACAGTGCTAAGTGCTAATGTTATAATTGAATTAGTAACAGTGCTAAGTGCTAATGTTATAATTTTTTTTATTTTTTTTTATTATACATTTATAGTGACGTATTGCCCATCTCACTAGGTGTGAAACGCCTGTGTTGAGATGGCAATTTATATAGTGGTTGTTAATAAAATAAAATCAGTATTTTTTTGTTCTTTTTTTTAAATTATACAATTCAAGAATGAATGTAGACAGTGGAGGCGAAGCAATAATAATTTTAAGTAATTAATTAATAAAGTTTCAGTTTGACCAAAAGGCATATTATACATATATACACAGTAGGCACAATTTTTAGTATGTTTTGAAATAGTTCAATCTATATTTTTATTGGAGGTAATCAATGATTTTATTTTTAAATAAAGTTTTGATTTGTGTATTTCTAATGTCAATAGGTAGAGAATTGAATAGCTTAATAGCATTGTATTTAAAGCTTTTTTTTCCATAAGAGGTTTGACAAACTGGGATATTAAAAGATTTTACATGTGAATATCTCAAGGCTCTAGTGCTTGTTCGTTCTTCATACATATGGGTATTTTTAAATTGATGAAGCAGGATATTTTTTGAATATAAGTTTTTCAGGATTGGAACATTTAGGACGGGTTGTTTCGGAGAATTTGAACAATTCATCAAATTTCAACGTTCATTTTCGGGTTCTGTGAAAGTCCTATTCAAGTTCTGTTATTATATCATTGTAGGCTAGTTGCTTGACAAAACTGAAATAAAAACAGAACTTGAAAAATCTTTCACAGAACTTGGAAATGAACGTTGAAATTTGATGAATTGTTCAAATTCTCCGAAACAACCCGTCTGTATCGAACGCATTGCGCAATGCTACCCAAAGGCCGCAAAGCAGCTTTCTGACCATGGAGGGATAAGAAAGCTAGTATTTACCCGGCCAGCGAGTACTGAGCTCAACGCACGCCCGGACACAGTATTTACGTGGTATCCCCTCCCCGGCTGGAGAGCACTGGGCACAACGCAAGCCGTGGACCCAGTATTTACGTCGCATCCCCTCTCCTTTGCCCAGGCGAAGCAACGCCAAACACTGAACAGCGATGGTCAGCCAATCAGCGCAAAGCACGATAAACCTAGAAATATTTCTCTTTTCATATAAAATTGCGCAAATTAATGTTAGATTTGCGTGAGTCTCGCCGCCATAATGCTAAATAAAAATATACAGGTTGAAAGGCTGGACTCGCGTCAATGTTGTAAAGTAAGATTGAAATATGTAAACATTAATATTAAGTAGTTATAAGGATTTCCTCACACCAATGTTGGTCTGAGGACCCACTGATTCATATTGTACAATTTATTATAAAAACATTAAAAATGCTAGGGAAAAACAGTTTTCATGAGATGAAGCGGCGTAAAGAGTACTATTGAATAAATAATTTTAATATTGACTATTAAAGCCATATGAAAACACACGAAGCTCGTTTACGCGGGGCGGTTCAGAGACGCGCGCTCACCGATGTGTGCACGCCCCCGCTAGTCCTATATATACCGCGCGTAAAGCGATCTCAAGTCTCTCTCTTCCGACATCTACTCTCGACCGCTTCACTCTGGACTGCTTCTCCCGCTGGAACCACTACAACCGCCTTTGACTTCTGACCTCTCGCTTCCTTGGACTACCTACCGCTCTCTCCTTGGATACACGACATCACAGCAACCGGAAAAGGCCCTGAACATAAAGCAGCTCACCGACTAGAAGATTCAGCACCCCCTTATTTACAGTCAATGTAAAGGACTTGCGTCTGATACACCGTCCTTAGTGTCTTAAAAATAAAATCAGTATTTGTTCTTAATGGGACTTTTAGAATAACCTTCAGAATTATTTTTTGAATCTTTGCTAATGGCTCCAGATAAGTATGTGTGGCACTACCCAAACTGAAAATACCATATTCAAGAGACGATTAAACAAGAGCACAGTAAACTTGTTTCAGTTGTTTTTTTATTTAAAATATCCCTAACATTTTAAAAGAAATAGATGAGTTTCCTCAGTTTTGTCGTTAGGTTTGCAACATGTACATTCCATTTAAGAAGATCGTCTATTTGAATACCAAGATATTTAATAGTATCAACTCTACTTATAGAAGGACAAGTAAATGCGGTTATTACGGGGTTGCAGCTGTGCAGTTTGAGGCTTTGTTGCGACGGTATGAGCTTATTTGATATTTGAAATGTTAAAAATTTTGTTTTGTCTGTATTCAAGGTTAATATGTGAGCATCAAGCCAATTTTTAACAATACGAAGGCCATTTTCTGCCGTTTTACAGACTTCATCCCAAGATTTAGCGTAAAATAGCAAAACAGTATCATCGGCAAAAGTTGTGATTTGTCCACAAATTTGTAGGTTGCATAGATCATTAATATATATTAAGAATAATAGGGGTCCTAAAATGCTACCTTGTGGGACGCCATAGACCGTTTTTTGAGGACGACTATAGGTACTGTTTATTTTAACGCATTGCGTTCGATCTGTTAGATAACTACAGAATAATTGCAGGACTGAGTCTGATAATCCTAACCTCTTAAGTTTATCTAAAAGTATTTTATGATTCACAGTGTCAAACGCCTTTGCAAGATCTATGAAAATTGCTAAACATTTATTTCCTTTGTCTACATTACTTATTATGAAGTCTGTAACGTTGGCGATGGCATCGGAGGTTGATAAGTTTTTGCGAAAACCAAACTGGTTTGCTGATAATATTTTACTAGAGTCAAGGTAAGTAGTCAGTTGTTTTAGTAGTCCTTCAACAATTTTTGAGAGTGCACTTAGAACACAAATTGGTCTATAATTAGTTATTTCAGTTTTTTTCCACCTTTAAAAATTGGAGTGATAATACCTTGCTTTAATACATTAGGGAAACAACCTTGAGAGAAGCTCTTATTGATTAGATTAGATAAATTTAAGGGGAAAGGCTATATGAGATTTCAGCGATTTTAATAGTTGGCTTGGAATTTTGTCATGTCCAGGTGATGTCCTGTCTTTCAGTGAGTCTATTTCTTTGATTATATCCTCGATTAATACCTCTTTTAAAGAGAATTTTTTTGAAGTTTCTTTTGGGAGATCATCTGATGATGGCATTTTAAAGCTGAATTTGATGTTTTCTTTTATTTTACCGGCTAGTTTCGATCCAACGTGTCTAAAAAAGGTATTTGCATGATCGGCAATTGTCTTCGGGAACGAGTCAAAAGTCACACTATGAGTATCAATTGTCAGTTCCTCAATTTGACTTTTAAATTGTTTTGCATAAGTTATCTCATTAAGAATTTGCCAAATATTTCTGGAGTCATTATTACATTCCATAATTTTTCTTGAGTAGTATTTATTATTTGCATGTTTAATTAGTTTGGTACATATATTTCTATATTTCTTGTAGAATGTAGTAAGTAAGTAATTATTTGGATCATTTCTGACTTCTTTGTGTATGGTGTCTCTTTTCCTAATACATTTTAATAGTCCAGGTGTAATCCATGGTTTTGTGATTGTATTTTTTTTTCGGTAGCTCTATGAGATTGGCGTGTAGATTTATTTGGTTTTGAATGAAATTGGTAAAATAATTCCATGCCGTATCACTATCGGTAATTGTGTACAAATGTTCCCATTTTTCTCTTTTTATGTTGAGTACAATTGTATTCCAGTCGATTCTTTTTTTATGATTGGTACATTCACGGTTTCACCTTTTCTTTTATTTTCATTTCCGACTTCCAATATTGTAGAGTAGTGGTCTGTTACTGTGGATTTATATAATATAGTATTTATGGGTAGTTTAGTTCTACCTATTATATGGTCGATGCAAGAAAGAGTTTCTTCAGTGACTCTAGTAGGTTTGTTGATGTAACTAACAATACCGTAGTAGCTTATTGTATTGAGGTAATCATCTCTTTGAGGATGACCATTTTCTAGAATATTTATGTTTGTGTCTCCAATTACAAACAGCGTACTACAGTGTTCTAGTTTAAATAACAAAGTTTCAAGTGCATTAAGGAAGTTAGTAATATTGGGTGAGGATGGGGATCTATAAATAGCTAATATATTAATCCCTGAAGTAGTTTGTAAGTGTAGACAATTGGATTCATTGATTTTAATTTCTTTGGTAGTAGTTTTCCGATTGTTTTTAACGTAAACTATTATTCCATCATTTTGCTTAATATTATATGAAGTATTGATGCGATAGTAGCCTTCTATATTTTTTGGCGTGTAAGAATTTTTAATCCAACATTCTGTTAGGATTATAATATCAAATGCAATGTTTAATTGTTTTATGTTTATAAGAAATCCTTTGAAGTTTTTATTGATGCTTCTTATATTTTGGTGTATTATTTTCAAGTTATTTTTTAGACATAGTTTTATGTTGCTCGTGTTTGTAGTGACAGTTTCATTTTCAAGTAGATGGTTTGTGAATTTATCCAGATCGGTATCCATTTTGAGTAAATTATGTATCTCGATGATAAAGTTAGGTTTTAAATTGTTAATAAATCTCTTTCGTGTTTTATGTTTATTATTATAGATTCGGTTGTCTTCCTTGTAAAAACTTTCCCATTTTTGAACCAGGTATATTGGTGGTTTAATTCCTGGGCTCGCTTTTTGGTCTTCCATAACAAGTCCTCGTTGTATGCAGACAACACTTCACCGATGTACAAGGCTGAGCTTAGTTTCTTAGTTTTTTTTTTGCTGCAAGGAAGTTAAGTCGAGTTTGAATGTTGGGATTGTTAAATTTAATAATGATTTTTCTCGGAAAACCTTGACGATGGTCAGGAACGCGATAAATGTCTGAAAAGTCATCATTATTGATTTCAATGTCTAGCTTATTGGCAATGTCCTTTACCGTTTCAACCAGGTTTTCGTTTTTATTTTCGTCTACTCTAGGGATTTCGATTTGGTTCGACAAGTTATTTTGCTCTAATTCAGCAAGCCGAATATCCATATTGTTTATTCTAGAGAGGTCTTTTTTAATTTTTTCAACTTCTGTTTTTATACCTGCCAGTTCAATTAATTTGGATAGTATTTCATCGTATTTGTGTGCAATTAAATCTGTAGCTTTTTTGTTTCAGCCGTTTCTTGTTCAATTTTTTTGAACATTTCTTTTTTGAGGTCAGAAAATTTACTGTCTATATAATCAAAAAGAGTCTGATTAATCTCCATTGGCAAGGGACTCGGAGATGTAATGATATTATTTTTTGATTTCGAGCGAGTGTTTTCTAGTGGCATTGTTTTTGTGTGTTCAATAATACCCCACACCAAATTTTAATAGTCGTAGTATAAGTATTATTGTTTATGGTACGCAGAACTGCTTTAACACTGTATGTTATGTATGTATGTATGTTCACAATGGACTTGTTTCTTTATGTTCACAATGAAGACAATGTACGGACAGTTGGATTATCGATTGTACCATGTGGTAATTATTTATTGAACACTAACAAAACTTCACTTGTTCACATGTATTTTTATGTAAAAACAATACTTTTAATTTTTTAAACGGGAGCTGTCAAAATAAGCTGTTAGCAACCATAGATAACCATAGAAAAAAAAGGTAATTGAATTAGTAACAGTGCTAAGTGCTAATGTTATAATTAAAATAGTAACTGTGCTGTGTGATAATGTTATAATTGAGCATAATTTCTAAAGATGCTTGAAAAAATCTATAAATAAAAGAAAAAAGTAGGATACGCTTTTTGTTTTAGAGTAAATTGACGCAATTCATACTGGCGAGCAACAACAGCCCAATTGTCCGTAGGCTGGTTTTCCAATATCAATGACACAAAAAAACATGCAAACACAAATTTGACGGTGTGAAAACTGTGAAATAATTATGAATATTAGTGCCGGGTTGGATATTTGTAGCATTGTAGCGTTTATACGCGGAGGAAAATGAGTATTGTTGATTTATTAAAATACTGTTAAAAACGGGATAGCATACCATTTCCTAAGTGTATTCATAATAAATCCGAACACGCGTTCAAGCACCTGGGTTAGTCCTGACACAGTGACAAAATGCGATTAAATTACAAATTTTATGAACAATTGTTCCGACATCGCCATAAACGTTCGTGTTTTACCGATTTTTTAGGAAACTTGTAAATTAATTCGTTAAAGGCCTGTAGTCCCGTTCTTAACCGGAATTAATATAATATTGTACATCCGTATGTTTTCTTCGTTAGTTAAAGAAAAACTGTTTATGAATACGTATGTGCCTAAGTCAATTACGATTGAATTGTGGATTGAGATTTTGTTACATTAAACAGTTCAAATGGTAGTTAATCCTAAAACTTTAAAATTTCCGATTTCAATAATTGAGAATCGCTGCCACATGTGAGTATCGGTGAAAACCCTGCAAATTGCAATGATACGGTCTCGAGTCTGCAGCAAAATTATATTTGCCTCGGTTGTGGGTCCGAGACCTTATGATTAATGTTCATTGGCTCCCTTTCAGCCCCGAGGAGGCAGAATGGTCGACTTTTACGCCGTGACATGATAATAAATGGTTTCATAACATTTTTGAGAATAAAAAATTGGCTCGTGTCTTCTATTGGGTTGGTCGGTTATCAAAGGACTTTACCTTTTTGGCAAATTTAAAAACTTTTTAAAAATATTGATAAAGTTATGAGTTTTTTATGTTTTCAAAAATCAGCTAATATTGTACATATACCATATGCATTAATGTGAATACCTTACTAGAATTCCAACTGCCCGGAGTCTGCCTCTACCACTCCGGAACACGCCGAATAAAAATAAATTTCATTTCGTTATGATTAAATGTGAAATAGTTATGTACCTAAAAAGCCCCGGACAGCACATTAGTGCGATTTTGTATGAATGGCATTGAAGCCAAATGTAGGGTGAGGGGAAATTGCATGAAAATGCCTGGCAGTCATCTTGTATGACAAACTTTTGTAATGATTTGTATTCAAAGTGGCAAATAATTTATTTATTTATTTAAATACAAACGGCACTACATGTGCCATTAACATAAATATAAAAAATATAGTTAAAAAGTACGAGATATAAAGTATACAGCAAAAAGCTTAAAGTGTAATATACAGTATAAGGAGTAAAGGTTAAATATAAAGTTAAGTGTAAAGTATAAAGTACAATTTACGGTGTAAAGTGTAAGGTTAAATATAAAGTTAGGTTAATTATAAAGAATAAATTATAAAAGAACAAGTAAAAAAGGTAAAAATAGAACTATTATTTATTGATTTATTTTATTTCAAAGAAAATTTACATTGGATGAAACATTTTGAATGTTATTTCAACCGCCATGCTAGGGCCTCTGTGTTATGGCGGGTGAAGTTTACAGATGGAAGAATTTAATAATATTCATAATAGTTAGTAAATTATACAATTCCGATTCAGTTAATATTTTATGTAATAAATAATTAATTAAACATTGACAAGTGCCATTTTTTATATGAATTAAGTCAATTGAGGAATGTGAGAGATATGTGGAGGGAGATTAGGGGGATAAAGTATAGAATGTATGGGTGTTGTAATTGAAATGTATTGCCGATGTTAAGATCCATAGAGTTATTTGGTTTTTGAAAGTATGGAGTGCAGTTTCTTTTTCTAGAATATCAGGGAGAAGGCTGAAGGTTTTGGGAGCTAGGTAGGTGAATTGTCTTTGTGCTGATGCAGTATGAGGTTTAGGTACATTGTAGTGTCTTTTGGTTATATTTCTGGTGTATTGTGTTTTAAAAGTGTTTTTTTTTATTGAGTTTGCACAAGAAATGTGTTAGCATACATTATTAAATTGAGTTGACATATAGATCTTAGTTTTATTAGGTACGTTTTGGCATTTTTCATACATCTTCCATCTCACCCCGTGGCTTCAAATTATTCTCCAATTGCTCTTCGTACAGGAATTTTTAGGTTATGGAAATAGTAGATACATTTTCGTATTAAACATCCTTACCCTCTTTTGACCACCACCTGTTAAGATTTACAATCTGTGTAGGTGGTGGCTAAAAGCGGAAAAAACACAGTATTTTATATTTCATATAATTTTCAGTTAATTAAAACATGTTATTTTGTTTAGACAATGCATAAATTACACAATCAATTAAAAATGTTTTGCTAATGACACTCTAATTTCATCCATTTATCAGGATTCCAACATTCCAATTAAATTACTTAATGATTAACGTTGACGTTGGTGAACTTATATATACAACTATTTGACGTTGCCACCAACGATGCTAAGCAATAAGTGACAGTTTTTAAATAATGTTCCAAAGAAAAGTGACAGATTGAAATAACGGTACGTTGAAAACTGGCAGTTATGAAAATGTCTTAGCTAAAGGTCATCTTTGTTTTGGTGTAACAGATTTATTTGGACGTTTTGTTGAACAATATCTCAACCTGGACCGAATTGAAATGAAATTTTTTTATGAAAATAATTACGGCAATTCGCGCCTACAATTTTTTTGCTTCAACGGGATATCACTTAAGGCTTTAGTTTCGTAAGACTTATAAAATACAACGTTAAGCCACTTTTTCAAAATGATTTTTTGAAAAGCAAGATTCAGAATAATAGAAGAGTGTGTATGAATACGAATGAAGCCAAAAGTGTGTCCCTTCCCTTGCGGGGAAACGGTGTGATGGTTAGTTAGTTAGTTAGTTCAATGTTTTTGGTGTAATGTCGAATTACAACCTATTCGAAAGCTCTGATTGGGGAATACTTAGGACCTTACTTACAAAGGTAATTAAAATTTGATACAATTGATAAACACCATTGGTTGATTGTTTATTAGATGCGTTAAATATAAAACAGGTTTATTAGTAATAGGGTTCAATTGTAAAAATAACTGGCTGTATTTTTTTTAGATAAATCAAGAACGAACTGTGATTCTGGAATACTTATTTAGTTGTTAGGCATTTTTTTAGATTAACATTTTTTACATGTTGTGTGGAGTGTATTTTTTAGGACTTGAAGGATATGAAATCCTGGGAAGGAAAAATGCATGAGGGGTTGGTAAGACTCTGTGACAGTGTATCCAGGAAAGACATTGCTTCCACTGCGGTGTAAAGCGATGGGTCGAGAGGTGGCTGAGTTGACATCGCGTTTGGGTCCCACCCAGGCGTAGTGTGCTCGATTGCTGGCTAAGTCCTCCATCACAACACAAGCAACATTTTCCGCATACTGTGGTGGTAGTATGAGACTATATCCGAAGAAATAACTTCTGTTGTTTTCAAAATGCTAGGAAAAAAAATAATACCAAAAATTACATTCGACAACTAGTTTAATGATGTCTAAAGTCTCATCTAACCTAACCATAAATTAATACGACAAAGTGGCATTTAATAAAATATGAATTTAATTAAACTTCCTTCAGTTTAACATCCGAGTCCCGCAGACCTTAGCGCATGGCGCCTACATTCCGCACATTCTTTGGTTTTTTTTTCAGCAATTATCATAATACGCTACAGAAGTAACTAACTGTATTCTCAGATCTGAAGAAGAGACTCGGACGGCCGAGGAAACGAGCCATGAATCCCATGTACATAATATGTTGTCTGAAACATTTCTTTGATCCGCCGCCCGCCGCATTCACAAAGGATAAGCCGACGCTATGGGGTGACCAGATAACGGTTATTACCCGGTTTAGATGGATTATCGGCGCTTGTTACGCGGATTTAGACGCGCTAAGCGAATTCAATTGCATTGAATTGCACGGATCATATGGATGGAATTATTTGAATCTAGGAATATATGTTGTTATAATTGAAACGTTTGTTATTAGTGCATAGGTTGTTAGGCACAAGCATTTTGCGCAACATAGATGTCTAAATTTCGGAAGCTATTCTAACAAAGCTTTTAAGCCTTCATAACTAGTTTTCCATTTGTTTATTTTTGAATAGACCGGTTTCACCTTACAAAAGAAATCTTCATTTTATTTTTAATTTTTTTAATAAATTATTGTATTTGTGTTTAACTGGTCTTGTAAGGTGAAACTCGTTCGATCAAATCGAATTTCATGACGAATTAACTGTTTAAACATTCAAATGCTCTTCATATCATAATACACTATTTTACCTGTAGGTGCCCGGCCGTTGCCAAGGGACTTAAAAATGGTATTTAGTCACAGACATAGGAATTAATAGACGAGAAGATATGGGCGAGGGGTAAAATCAACTGTTGAAGAACGAAGGGACTGAAGCTGACTGTGATTCGTCAATAAATCAATCTGACAGTAAATAGGCATCTCGCATTATAATATCACCATTTACTTCTTAAAAGTAAAATCTGCTTTGAATGAATAGACATTTTTACATGGGAGCGCAAATTACTCGCCACGTTATGAACAAATTTGCGAAGTCCAAATTCGGCAAAGTAAGGCAGCTTCTATTTTCAGAGTCGTAGTTAGTTTCAGAGTATTTAGTTAAGACACTTTTATAAATGTTCATAATTTACTTCCCAGCAACCAACCAGCTTTGTGTTTCGCGTCCAGACGTTTCTCGATGTGATAGTAACAACTGATTCATATTATACGATGTGAATATGCTTAAAATAAAGTAAAATAATGCTTATATATGGAATGTAATACGACAATTTGGGTTTATTCTCTTTTTTCACATCTATTTTTACCAGTTTTCATAGTACAAGTCAAAATTTTGCCGTGTTATTTAGTAAAATGAACCGATGATGCCTCGACCATAGTTCGCACAAGAATGATGACGTCACGTTTTCAAATTTCATTTGAGGCCATACGCGAGCCCAGCCGGCTCAATGGAACCGGTATGGGGAGTGGGGATAATACGCTTTTAATCACTTAGGGCAGGTCTACTAATATTCATATGTCTATGTATTTAGTATAGTTTTGAGGTTGTAAATTCTAGATTATCTGTCAACTGGGTGAATTTTTAAAGTGGAAGTATTTATGTTATTTGATCATGCCATGTATTCCTCTGTCCTTGACTTCTTCAACCATTCCCTTCCAGGTCATACATTCTCCTTGCCCATCTTCCTTTCACGTCTCATTTTACCACAAATAAATATTTGATTGATGTATTTCTCGAGCGTCCCCGACTTCTACCATTCAAACCACTTTCTAAACACTCCTGCCACTAATAAGAACAATCTTTTAAATTTTCAGACAAATCGGTTTGTGGCGTACGGAAAAACAAATAATCATTCGTTTAATAGATATATTTATGGCCTTTCATCATGTTAATAATGAAAAAAAAAATCTTCACGTATTTTTTTTTAAAATTTGCATAGTTATAAAAGAGCTATTTGGTTTAAGGCGTCCTGTTTCCTCCGGGTATCATAGTGTTTATTTATATGTATTTTTCATTTTATCTATTACACGCCCTAGTGGGCTTTTTCATGATAATGTACAAGCTATTTGTAGCAATGTAAATACTTAAATATAAAATAGTAAAAAGTAAAATTTCAATAATTTTTTACTACATTGCTATTTTTGAATTATCATATTTGAATATTCTTTTAGTCTATTCTCTACGTTTATATTATTTAAAATATATAGTTAGCAACTTCTTATATCAACCAAGAAAAGTTTTCAAATTATTTATGAAGTGCAATAACTAAGTAAAAGTCAATACACTAGACAAAACAAGAATCGCGTTTAATAAATCTGCCTATTTCTGACTGTCCTAAAACAGGCAATCTTCTAGTTGGACAGCCAAAGATCACTGTAATATGTAATATGTCATGTTTTAAAAAAATAAAAAAATAAAAAATAAAATATATATATATATAATATAAAGATAATGAAAAAAATGTAGAACAACAACATAAAACAAAATACAAAAGTAGTAATTTAAACCGATAATAAGAATGCTCACGTAGATAATTGAATTTAAAAGATCTAAAACAAAAAGAGTAGAAGATATTTCATATATAGGTTTATTTGTTTCTAGAAAAATTTGAGTGAGGGAATAAACAACATTTATGATAAAATATATCTCCCAGATCAGAATATTTATTTCCGAGACGGTGAAGACTCGGAATCGGGGAATTTTGATAAGCCACTGTCCTGGTGTTGTTTAAATAAAAGGGTAATACATTCCGGCAAGATTTTTTTGGGAACATGGATATTGTTTAACTGAAGCAATTCAGGACATTACATTTTTAAATGCAGTATTTTATGTAATTTTATTAAATCTGATCTAATTGTTCTCTTTGAAAGTTTCAATAGACATTTTATCCATGATTTAATTGTAATCAATATTTTGTACAGGAATATACAATTTATAGTTTATATACCTTAGGAACTTGTGTTGAATCTTTTAAATGTTGTTTGAATGAATATTAAAAAAGGGAGACCATAACGTAGAGTTATTGAGTAATAATGGAAGTTTCGATATCTTTTATTTCAGTTTATTCGTAACCTGAGTATTCTTGCCCTTAGGTCGTCCATGTAGGTACCTAGGTTCCTACCCACCTACTAATTTTATCCTACTAATATTAAAGATAATTATCATTAAAACGGTTTTCTAATTAGATTTTGTAATCGCGTGGTCACCCCACCGTCTTGACACGGGCCACGATCTCCTGTCCTATGCATCAGGCGGGACAGTGGGGTGCATACCTTTCATGCGAGAGTGGCGGGATGGAAGTCACCGGGCGGCAGGCCAAGCAGGCTGGCTCGAACCCCGGCGAGGAGAACACGCAATAGACGCAAGGTTAAATTTTGTGAGATCAACTGATTTATACGATAATTAGATTTGATTTGATATGAGAAAATAAAATTAAAGCAGGTAGGGTAAACTAGACTATGATTGCCCGTAACGAAAATAAATATTTTAACAGATGACTTCTCTGTTAGTTTAATGTAAATAGAAACACTGAGGTATAGGCAAAAAGGGCCAGGTTGGTGATAAGTGAAATCAGATGTTGTGAAGCTCGTCGAAGTTTTTTTTTGTAATTTTTATAGTTCCCATTTCTTATATTATCTTAATGTTTACCAATTATTATCGATACATTTAAAAGTGAATGTTTCTTTGTCTGTTCCGCACGCGCTCCTATACAATTCATCTAATTGTGATTAAAAAATTTCAATGTTTGTTCTTATTAGTGCTAGGAGTATTTAAATGGTGGTCTAAATAGTAGAAGACTTAACGCATTATCTATGCACTGGAATTAGCTAAAAAGTCGAATAAATGTAGTTTTTTAACAGTAACAATATGGATTTTATGATACTACATGAAGTACATGGTAGAAAAAGTCTAGCGTACTCTATAAAGATATGAATCAAATAATTATTCGTGATAAAATGAAACGCAAGTGATGAACAATGAAAGTGGTGTAAGTTTATATCTTGAAAGTGAATGGTTGATGTTACGATCAGGTGAAACAAATAATTATAACAATACAATAATGTTGGAAATAAGCCGACATAGCTCAGTGGTTCAGAGCACCTGACCGGACATCAGAAGGTACGGGTTCAATTTCCGTTGGCGGCATTTATTTTTACTCGGGAGATATTTTCAATTTGTATTGATATTTCAAGCGACTAATTATTGCTTATAATTATTTGTTATTATTTATGGTATGCATAAAACCTTGTCTTATAAGGTGTCATATAACAGATTTTAGGCGCGAAGATCCTACAGTTGCTAGCCTGAGTAGCGGGAACTATCAGGTTGGTTGCTGGGCCAAACGGAGTTGAAAACGCACAAAAGATCCGCTAGAGTTCCCCCACCCCCCGGCGACCCAGCGCCTCGTCCCCACTTACGCCCGACCTCTGACCTAGCTGGACGTGTGCGCGTTCCGGTGTCCGCGTTCCCAATTTCGCACCGCACGGTCGAAAAGCATAATGTACGAGAATGGCGCGCTTTTGAACATCGACAGGCTGGCACCGCTTGTTTGAAACACGGCGCTCAGCCCTACAATCAACAGGATGCCCCGAGGACTCCCATGTCCCGACCATGCCACGCTGTGAGTTTCTTACGCTTTCTATTACCCCTTGAATGTGTCCGCTAATAACCTAAATTCGTCCACGCTGCCTGTCGGTCTAGAGAGAGAGAGCTGTTAATTACTTCCCAGAGAGAGATTAGGGAACCCTTTGATGATAATTCCAGTTAGGATGTAACAACCTGTATTCTATTGTTATTCACCCATGTAATGTCCATTTTGCCGCTCAAATACAATGTTGATTCATAAAAAACCTAACCTCTTTCATTTGGGGATAGCAGTCGTATGGGAGTGTTTTGTGTAGACGGTGGGATATGGATTCTTGAGCCTCGCGCTGACCCCGAACCCTGACTATGAGAGAGACGTCTCATGCCCCGCTCTGAGCTGGCCGAGGGAAAGTCAGGGCACCCCAGGTCCTACGCGCGACAAAACATTAGTTTATCATTGAAAAAAATAATATTTGCAAGTCAAAATATTTCAACAACAAATGTATGATATAATATGTCTCGACGCCATCTAGTGGGAAATTTAGCACTAACAAAGCCTTTCCTACAAAAATAAAGTTGGTTGTTTACAGTTGAAAATATATAATAAGCAGTAATTTATGCCATGCATAAAACCTTGTCTTATAAACGTTAGTTTATTATTGAAAAAAATAATAATACAGTAATATTATTTTCACCTTAAAATACATCCAGTAGTCAGCTACTCTAGAATTCGTAACCTCAAAACTTTACCCCAAACCAAACCCTGATAAACGCAAACTATTTATTGTTTTTTTTTTTTAATATGGTGAGTAGAACCAAACGTACACCCATTAAAAGGCATAATTTCTTTAAGTGGGCAATCATTATATATCTTACGCCTAATATTATGTTACAACAATTGTCACACTATCATGTCCATATCAGGCTGTCGAATTTCATGATTTGTAATCTAAATTCGCTTAATATCCGACAATAAACCTCTCACCCGACAGTAATTTGTAAAAAAAGAAATTGATTTTCAATAGAAAAAGGTAGATAAAATAAAGAATATGTTTGTGTTAGTGTAGCAAAATTGCTTTTTTTCGACAAGCACACATTAAAGCAAAACAAAATATATCACTCAAATCGTATTAGAAATATTCCTTTTCATACAAATTGTAAACACAGATGAGGAATGGAAGTAATGTAAAAAAAATATTGTAATATTTTGCTCTTCCTATACGATACTCATTTCTGTACCGATCCCCGTGTGAATACCATATCGAAAACTCACATGGAAAATCTTTGTTCCACACGATCATCATTTTCATTATCACAATTTACTTCATATTTGCAGACATAGTTGCCATGATAGATGTATTAATATTTTGAGACGGTACTTAATGGTTAAATAATGGCAACATTACGGTTAACGGTTACCGCCGCTCCGGGAACCATTTATTATATAACTAACACCTCTGCCATTGGTCAAAAAAAGTATTCAGCATGGGTGACTGTGTTCATTGGGTGAGGAGTGTTCAGGACCCGCCTGCCCACCAGCTGCGTGGAGAGGCTGGTTTGCGGAGACCATTTAACTTCTCTAACTAGTATCTCGACCCATCGCCTTGCACCGCAGCGGAAGGGATAGATTCATTCGCCCGCCACTCCTGGAAGCACCGATCCCTAAATTCCTAACCACCCCTAATATCTCTGTTATTTTCCAGAACTTACTTCATTTCTTAAAAATAACCTTCACACAACATTCCCAAAAATGACAGGGGTCCTTACGGAAATTATTTCCATCAGGGCCTCCTGTGTGATGTTAATTTAAAAAAAAAATCATAACATCAGATCTTAATGTGTCTAAAATCCATCTGTAACAAAATGTAAAAAAAACCGTAAGAAAATATACGTGAAATTTAGAATACCAAACAATCACAAATAATATGTATAATTACTATGGTTTAGTCTATATATAATGTTTAAAAAATATATTTTTAATATATTCGGAAATAAAAGAATAATTACGCAAAACAATGACAGCTGTCAAATAGTACGCGCTAAACTGGACAACAATCGGTATCAAAAATAGAACAAATCTTATTTTCCATGCCGAATATACATGGAAAGACGACTTGTATGGAAGGTGTATGAAAAAGTAGGTATAATGTAAAGTGATCATTAGTGATCGGATCTGAATAGTCTTTTTTTATATGAATACCACACAAAAGTCCCAACTGCTCCTAAAGGTATGAAACCAGTGATGCTATGACATCCCCAATTGAGGAATGTTGTGATGAAGAAGGTTATAAGGAAAAGAAGGAGATGAGAAGAGAAAGGTGGAGAAATACCTGGCTATTCAGATCTGGTCACCAAACACGGCTAAAGCCATTTCAAGCAACGTTTTAATTCTGAAAAAAAAAATTACTTGTTCACGCCGGGATTTAAATCCGTGACCTTCGACTTGCTAGTTGAGAGCTTTACAGCCGTCAAATAGGGCTGCCATAATTGACTCCCAGCAGATATAAGCTCTACTACGACATTAAAATTACAAAAAAAAAATCATCGTTCGTCAGTCAAATTTCATCACCACCATCGAACAGAATCCAATAGGCCAACCCGTTTCCGTCAAGCGGCTCCACCGGTAAGCGGGCTAGCAAAGCGGGCAGCGCATGGCGCCGGCGCTCGCCATCTCCGGAGTTATTTGAAGTCGGGGTGACTAGTGACCAGAGAGCCGCGCTGTCCCGTCGCTGGCTGCCGCATGCCGACTTCTCCTGGCGGCCTAATTAATGAACCGGCGCGACGGACTCGGGTGTTCCGAGGGATTATTCTTGTGGACTGGATAGGATGTTTTACTCTCTGGTACTGATGGCAAAGTCATTCCAGCAATCACATTTTCCAAAATAACGGCTTTTCTTCAGGGTCCTCAACTTATCCTTCGTTTTCATGATCAAATTGCTTGAAGGAACACATCTGCCATGTTTCAAAACCATCGCACTTAATTTCATCTTACACGGAAAAATATGAGTATTGTTAATTTATTAAAAATCTCATCAAATTATTCGTAATCCGCTTACAAATGATTGATTGGTTTCCTGATAAACTTTTAGTAAAATACGAATGTATTATCGGAATGTCGGAACACGTGTTCATAAAAATCATAATATTTTCGCATTTCGTCATTTATATATTATCAAGGCAAATGCAGGTGCATGAACACGTGCTCCGATATACTTGAAGAGAATCTTAATAAATCAAAGCAATACTCATTTTTCTCCGTCTAGCACATGCTAACTAACTAACTAACCATCGCGCCTTTTCCTGCAGGGGTAGGCAAAGAGGACGGACTACCAAACAACTAGGTCTTGACAGTAGGTCACAGCTATACTCTTCTATTATTCTGACTCTAGACATGGCCCGATTCAAGTATCTGATTCACTTGATCGTGCCATGTCTTCCTCGGGCGTCCCCGACTTCTCCTCATTCTGACTTCGCTCATTCGCTCTACATGCCCAAACTATCTAAACGTACTTTTTTTTAATCTTACTAATTACGCTTACATCAGTCTTGCCTTCTTTGCGGATCTCAACATCTCTCACACGATCAAACATGGTTTTACCACACATATGTCTCAGGGATCTCATTTATACAACATTCAGTCTACTTTCATCCTTCCTCTGCCAGTTTCATGCAGATTTTTGTTTTTTAAATTATTTGATTTTCTATCCACAGCATTCGATACTAGAGAATCCCATAAAAACGTAGCTCTTCTGTTAAGAGTATGTGTACCGTGTAATGATTGGATTACGAATCTGAGAACTTAGATTGATTGGAATTCTTTCCTTGGAACTTTACCGAATATAAATAGATTATTGTTGAAGTGATCATTTAATACTAAATCATATTTTTTATCTATCGCGGTGGTCTTCGATGATAAATGTAGCACCTTATAATTTTTGATAAGTAATACGAAAACCGATACACAATAATCATTCATTAATTCGTACATATAATCGTAATTAATATACCAACCATGAACTGAAATTGTAAGTAGGATAGATTGAATGTCACAATGAAAATACTAAACGTTCAGGCACGTGAAAATGGCACAGATTGTTTATTTATAAGAAAAACTTACCTTCAATAAGTAACTCCAGTCCTTTTCTTTTATCAATAATGACCTTATGACTTAAATACCATTATTGTTATTATTATAGTAAGTTATAACTTATAACAGTTAAAATAATTTTTGAAGCTTAAATTTTAATAGGTCTCCCTAAATCACATCAAATCTATGGAAGTGACCAGTGACGTCATCAGTTGCCAGTCCCAAAAAGCCTACTTTTTTCTTCAACCGGCGCTGTATGGGAGTCTCGTTTTTTATTTTTCAGATTAACCGCTTTTAACATTGAATAACACTAGGTAAAATGTTAGCATCTCGTCACTAGTGTTATTATATTGAACCAAAGTGCAAAAATACATCGATGACTGCACCTGATAAACATTTTACTGGTCCGTAAAAACAAATTTTTCATCGGTTATCACCCCAGTTATTTTTGTTACGTGGTTTTGAATGATAAAAACTTATTTATAAATGACAAATATTTATTGTACAAAACAAAAAAGAGAATGTAAATAAATAAATTAGATATCCTTACTGGTCTTTGCCTTTTTCGCTACATTTTTCTCGCTTTCACCTGTAGGCCGTTTAGAAAAAAACATGTCCAAGGAGGTTTGTTTCTTCCTCCCTCTCAGAAGGTTCCGGAAATGAGTTAGGCAAGTGTCATTAAAAAGATCAATCCGAAAACCAGGTTTACCCACTCCATAAAGAACTTCCTGGTGACCCATGCCTTCGGGTTCGACCTCCACATAACTTGAATTTTTTTTTCAAAATCTTATGTGACTTAAATGCTTTGGGGTTTTCCGAATGGTATACGAGCAGAGGCTTGATCTTGCAGTCGCCACTCGCATTGGCGCACAGTGCTAGAGTCAATCCGCCCTTCATAGGTTTGTGGCCAGACATCATCTTCTCCTCTGCCATTATATATGTTCTATTCGGCATCTTTTTCCAGAACAGTCCTGTCTCATCACAGTTGAAGACTTGCTGCAAGATATATCTTTGGGCTTTTATTAGATCGGAAAACGTTTTAAACCGAACTCGTATCTCGAATTTCGCTCGTAACTCAAAGCAAAAAATCACTCGCTCGCCGGCTCGTATCTCGAAAAACTCGTATGTTGGGGCACTCGTATGTCGAGGTATCACTGTAATTGACATTTGAAACTTGTTATAAATCGGTAGAAATTGGGTATGCTGAGGCTGTACTATATATAAATATCAGCCCTATTACTTATACACGCGTTAAGCTCGGAATAGCGGACTTTTGGCGACTTAACTGTACCAACGCTGAACCGGCGCGAAAGAATTTAATAAATAAGACGAAAAGCAGCTCAAATTAAATTAAGTTAATGATTATGTAATGTTTTTCCCATGCATCGAATCATGTGTCTTATTCCTCCTACCTATTATGTAGTACATTACAAATTATTATTTACTTTGTTCATTTATAAAACTTTACAGGCTGGACGCCCGTAAAATACGCCCTTACATCCGGTTTATCAAGTTCCGTACGAGAGTTATGCGGAAGCCTTTAATGAAACCAATCATAATAAGTACCTACCCGTATATATTAATTATTATGTTCTTAATATAAGATGTGTAAAAGACTGGAATAGACCATCTAAATTATACACGGAGAAAAATGATCCTGATGATAGCATTCCAATTTCCTGATAAAATATTAGTCTTTCAAAATGTATCGGGAACACGTGCTATTTTTCTAATAAATGTCATTTTTTTTATTTTTTTTTTATAGTGAATACCTCACAAGAGTCCCAACTGCTCCCGTCTGGAGCCAGTGAGACTATGGCATCCCCAATTGGAGGATGTTGTGAGGCTGAAGGTAAGTGGGGAAGGGAAAGAGGAAGGTGGGGAAGTACCTGGCTATTCAGATCTAGTCACTAAACACGGCTAAAGCCATTTGGAGCAACGTTTCAATTCTGAATGGTGGTCTTACACCAGGGCGATACTGGTAGTATCTTCCACTCTGGAACGTGCCGCAAATATACTATATATTATTTTAATTAATTAATTGTGAAATAACACAAATTAATCAAATAAAATTTATTTGCGCACGCCGGGTTCGAACCCGCGACCTTCGGAATGGCAGTCCAATGCGTTACCACTGGACTATGCCGGCCGTCAATGATGGAATGCGACAATATCAGTTTGTTAATATCAATATTTGAATGAACACGTGTTCCTTTTCGACTGATACTTTGTTAGGAACTCTGTCAATTCTTTCGTTGAAGGCCTGCAGTCCCGTTTTTAACAGGAAAACGAAATTCCTCCTTGTATAATAATAATTTATACTTACCTAACATCCCTTTTGCGATTCATAAGTTTCAAATCTGAATGTCAATTACGTCTTTCTCAATTTCTACCTCTCAGAGATAAGGTATAAATACATAGCTATATATCTACTGGACCTCTTTTAATTTATTTAAATTCCACTTGTGATAAAAACTCAATAATAAGAGTCAATTTTTTATTATTGGCAAAATGAAATCAAAATGTATCTTACCAAAGTTAAACGGAATAACATCCAAAGATAGTGCAAACAATACCGTAATAATGTCCAAAAATATTGTTCGTACATTTGTATTATTAAAAAAATCTTACCATATTTCAGTCCCAGATCACTGTAAATTTCACGCTTGCTAGATCTCAGACAAGATGGAGCGCGGATGGATTTTTTCTCTCATATTCGGTTGTCATCTTGTTACCCCGACAGCCGAAAAACACCCCCGGGTTTCGAACCTAGCCTTTGTTGGCATCTCCTCCATTAGACCGTGTAATTGTAACGAATTGGCCGTCGATCTATTGTAGCAAAAGCTAGAAAAAATATCGTGAAATCTCACGAATTCGTCTTTTTGTGTTGGAGTTTGGATGAAAATATCTTGTCTTTTTGTGTGATGTTTTTATGATTGGACATTGATAGTGGTGCATTTTTTTCTTTTTGAAGTTTTGAAGAAGGATTTATGAAACATATATTAATGGCTTAGTTTCGCTGTTTGTGCAGACTTTTTATTTTGTGTTATTCATAATGTAAACAACAGACAGAAGGTTAATAAAAAATAATACAAGTAATAAATACAAACCACCCAATAACGCAATAGTGTGTAAGAATAAATATGTTAATAAGTATATATATCAACAAAAACAACAACAACCACAACAACGAAACAAAAACAGTGACCGCAAAAACATCAACAACAACAGCAACAACATCATCAATAACAACAACGACAACAACAGTGACAGCAACAACATCAACAACAACAGCAACATCATCATCATCAACAACAACAACAATAATAACAACAACAACAGCAACAAGATCATCAAAAACAACGACAAAAACAAGAAGCAATAAATTAAGAGATTCGAGAATTTTGATAAAGTTCTCTGGCTAAATACGTCCGGGAACTTGACACTACAGTGTTTTATAGTGGACACATTCGCACAAGAGGTTGGGAGAAGTTTATGTAAGTTGTTTTGTTCTATAGTATGTCACCCGAGCTGTTTTAAACCGATTCAATCAACTGATTAAAAACTACTGCAAAAATTCACATTTTTAGGTCATTACGATAAAGCAGCGGTTTCCATTTTTTCAGCTATGGAACCATAAATGAAGGATCTTATTTGGGTGGAATCTGAACTCCTAAAAATAAAATTAATCTGCATTTGTGGACATGCAGAAAGTTATTTAATTTACACCTTATTGTTTGCTTACGTTTCGTGTTTAACTGTAGAAACACTACGGTTATTTTGAGAATATTTACTGTAAAAAATATAACTTTTTCTTTTTTTTTGTGCCGCGGTTCGGTAGGTAAATAAGCGCCGGCAATCGGCGTCGACTGCCTGGTTTCTGCAACATGCCTACGCCCTAACTCTCGGACCCCTGTGACCCTTCCACGGAATCCTAGGGTTCCGCGAAACACCTTTTAGGAACCGCCGCAATAGAGCAAGAGCTCAAGCTATTGAAATGAGTAACTATTCCACTCAGGAAATTCTTGGCATTAAAACCCAGCTACTTACCTTTCTTGAAAATAATTTATCTCAAGAACAATGTTATCTTTGGTGATGCTGTGTGGAGGGTATTTTGTGGAAAGGAAGGAGTGAACCTGGATCTTCAAGAGATCATATTGTAGGAGGGAGGAAACACAAAGGCCAATGAAAACGCGAAGAAGTTGATGAATTATTTAGCCTATGAACAATCGTTCTTTGGAAATATTAATGATTTAGCATTCTGTCAAACTCTATCAAAAGATCTGTTTTCAATTCAATGATTAAATTTAATTACGTTGTGGATGTTTAGTTTTACGAGAGAGTTGTTATCGGTACATTATGTTGAGATCTATAAACTATGGATTGGTCCATGATGGAAATCTATGAGATCTTTTTTACTCTACTTAAAACAGTAACTTTAGGGTAGTTCAATCAACCAAAAATACCTTTATTTGATTTTGACCGCCTAAGGGTTGCTCATTTTCCTTTAAAATTGGATGTACGTTGGTCAACCAAAATAGAACAATAAATGTTACCTCAGTTTAAATTAAACCATCCTTCCATTATTATTTGTGGTCTAGTAATTCGGATGTATTGCGAATAGTTTTACCGGCTAACAGATAGATAAATACGCCGAATCTGTATTTGAATCCTTGAGGTAAACCCAAATCTCTTTCAAATTGAATTGAAAAGTAATGATTCATGTTTGTACAGTTGTTAAGTACATGGACAGTTTCCACTGCGCTTTTTGATGTGAAACATCTTTTGGGGGGTAAAACGACTGTTGCGTAGCAAACATGGCAAGACGAGAAGACGTTTTTGCACGGACACTTTATTTGGCAAGTATCGTGCTTTCCGCACGGCCGCCAAAACTCTGTGCGGTATATTTGCCTCGATTATCATTAATTTTTTTAAATGGAACTATTCTATATTGTGATGATTTTTTGAATATATTTCTGTGTGTGCATTTAAATAATAATAAAATAATTAATTATTTAAGACAATATTAGCGATTTCTAAACGAAAATCTGAAACAGATAAATCAGAAAAGGATACGGTCACATCTAGGACACGAACCCAGGACCCTTGCCCTGCCGTGCCCCGTTTAGAAATCGCTAATATTGTCTTCAATAATTAAATATTACAATTTGAGGTTTTACTCAATAAAGTTATTCCAAAAAATTAAAAAATTAAATAATTTGTTTTATTATCAAAATTTAAAGACTTATTCATTTTTTGTTTTAACTTTTTTCAATAAAAGTCAATTTCGATGTTTCACATCTGTCAGGCATCTCGTGACAGCTATTTTTTTTTAAATCACTCACTGTTCCAATCGACAAACATCCCTCAATGCAACACCAACTCGAAACAAAACACATTCATTCACCGCGCTTCATACATTTTTAACACTTCATACAGTGAATTCGACTTTTTTAACCTATCACCTCACATTTTAAAACCTAAAACCAATAAATAACATACATTCCTTCCCCCTCCCCCTCACCAACCCATTCCCACAGGCTAATACAACTATTTTCTTCTTAAATATTTATTAAATTAAAATACATCATTGAAAATCTATTATTAGTTGACCTACTATTGCACTTGCAATAACTATATTAAAATCATATAAAATAAACAACACAGGGTGGTAAAGTATTATAAGTATCTAATAATGTTTTTCTATTTAAAAAAAATTAAATAATGTTGTCTTAAATAATAAGCAAATTTAATGAAAACTTACTTCATTACATTTCTCTCTTGTATTATTTTTTATATTTTTATTTTATATTTGTAGCACGAGAAATGCCTTCCACATGGATTTAAATGGAAACCAATGTCGTAACCACCATTTTAGTATATTTTAATTCTAGCCATTTAGCACGCGCTCTGTCTCTCTAACATTTTTATCAGACATCGTTTTGAATTTCATAATGATGGTTAAACGCAGTTCTGCGCGTGAAATTTAAGCAAATAAATGTCAGATTTTTGTATCACGAAAAACACAAAAGGCATTTACTTTATTCTACGTTCATGGCAGACCTCCGTGATGGCGGCCGTAATCCGTCAATCCGTCAAGGTCGCGGGTTCAAATCGCGGCGTGCGCAAGTAAATTTTATTTTATGAATTTGAGTATTTTCACAATTTATTCATTTACAAAAATATATATCATACTTGCGGTAAGCCCTGGTGTAAGACCACAATTCAGAATTGGAACATTGCTTGAAATTGCATTGGACATGTTTAGTGAGATCCGAATAACCAGGTACTCCCATACCTTCCTCTTCTCAATCTCCTTCCCCTCCTCAATACCTTCAGCCTCACAATGTACCCCAATTGGGGATGCCATCGTCTCACTGGCTCCAGTTGGTACTCTTGTGCGGTATTGCACCCATCACTCAGTTCTGATGAAGTGTACAGCAATTTAGAGCATTTTTGTACTTGTGGGCGTTATTTTTATGAGTGTTTAATGAAACACTAACTATTGGCAGGTTATTCGTAACCAGGGAATGAATGTCTTTCTAAAAAAAAAAGAAAAACAACTTTTTTCGAAATTCCGTTGTTTTTTTCCATAGGTACAAAAATATTTTTCCTTAGAAGAATATTATTTTTTCCGTGCAAAAAATTCAACTTTTGTACCCGAAAAATACCATCAAAACGTAGAAATTTCTAAACAAGTTAGTTACTTGTGAAATGTCTGGTCAAATTATTCTTTTTCTTGTCAAAAACGGGACAAGAGGCCTATAACGAATGAATTGAAAAATTTCATAACAAACTACCAGTAAAGCACAAATATGTTATGAGGAAGTCGTAACACGGTTTCTAAAACTAAATAATATGTTCGCATCTCGTCCATTATAAATATTCGGACTAGGACACCTGCGGTCAGATATATACTGAATGACTAATATTTTATCAGGAAATGGTCATACAGTCTCATTTTAACAGTATCTTGACAAAGAAACTGTACTCATTTTACTCAGTTATAGTGTTTATATTGATATGAATGTAGGTTATTCTCGTAATACAGCGAAAAATGATTGTTTGTCCGTTGCAACAATCTAGTGAAATTTCGCATTAAATTACAACATAAATTACCTTCATGTGTGTATTATGCGTTTCTTAATACACTTCCAGACACAATATGAAATGAATGTATATCATCTTAACCGTTGCAAAGTGTTTTTGCTAGAAATATACATTGATTGAGGATTCACAAGATGAGCCCTATACCAGTTAGCAATATTCTTTGATTTAGGATTTACAAGGTGAGCCCTATACCAGATAGCAATATTCTTTGATTTAGGATTTGCAAGATGAGCCCTATACCAGTTAGCAATGTTCATTAATTTAGGATTTGCAAGATGAGCCCTATACCAGTTAACAATATTCATTGATTTAGTATTCACAAGATGAGACATATACCAGTTAGCAATATTCTTTGATTTAGGATTTACAAAATAAGCCCTATACCAGTTAAAAATATTCATTGATTTAGTATTCACAAGATGATTTCTATACCAGTTAGCAATATTCATTAATTTAGGATTAACAAGATGAGCCCTATACCAGTTAACAATCAAATCCATTTTAGATCACCGGGGCATAGATAGGCATAGGCACCATCGTATATATCCATACAGATTCGCCTTAACACGAAATCTGGATATCATTTCGATAAGCTGGTGGCAACCACGTGACCACATTTTGGCACCGAGAGGATGTGAGAATGCTTTGAATATTTTTTCATGACATGAGTCGTACATTGACCACCAAAGACCGCACATTTAAATAAACAGACCACGGGCAGAAAAGTAATGTTCATTAAAGTAAGGCAAATGTTTGCAGCGCTGTTCATTATGGGACTTTTTTCCGCAGAACCTGAATGTTCGTTCTTAAACGAATAGCCTGACGTAGCGACGCTAAACTTGAGTGAGGTGGGTAAATTATAACACATTTTCAAAGGTGTCTAAATAAATAACCAACTGACTAACCATTACGCCGTTTAATCTTTAACCTTAAGTTCAGTGTGTGAAGGATTGGGTATTAAAGTAACTTTAAAATGAACGTCTTAACTAAATTAGAAAAACAATTGTGTATTGAATAAATTTTATATTCACTCCTTATCTTAAAAGTTTAGTTTTCAAAGGATCGGACATTAAATAATCTTTATAATTCACCTCTAAATCTAAAAGTTCAGTGTGTGAAGGAATACATAGGTATTTATTGTATTAAAATAACATACTAATTAACTAAACTAACTAACTAACCACCACGTCGTTTCCCCGCAGGGGTAGGCAGAAAGGACGGACCGCCCAAACAAATCGGTCTTGGCACACAATCCTTGCCTCATTCACATTCATACATCGTCTCATACATACTCTTCTATTATTCTTAGTTAAAAATGCCCAAACCATCTAACCATGCCCAACTAACTAAATAGAGTGACAAAATATAAAATGTTGAAAACTTGGATATGTAGTTAAGTTGTTAACACAGCTAAAAATTTGCTCGCAATTGTAAAAAGGATTGGTAATTTTTATAGTATTCGTATGTTAAGATGTGAGTTGCCTGTATACCGTCAGATTCATTTATTGAAAATCACTGAAAGTGGGACGCTCGTAAGTTGGTTTTTCCCCCTTTCTTTGATTGACTCGTCTAGTAATTAGAATGTTCGTAGGATCAATTGACGGGGATGAATTTTCGGGGGATTAATTGCCAAAAAAACCATACCGCAGGGCTTGAATTTTTTTGTTCCAAAACCATTCAATCAATTGTTCGAAATGTTGTCATTAATCGTTCTCTATAAACCATCCTAGTTTAGTCGATACCAAACCTTTGCAATAACATTATTTTCTCTTCGATAAGTAGCCAGTAAAATACACAAATGGCCAATTGGTCACGCTCCGATCTGCATCAGATTGGTATCAAAAACTGTCGGTCATTTCGAAAAAGTAAAAAAAAAAACAGGTATAATTGCCCAAATGGCAGACGAATACAGATTCCAGGATTTAGCAACCATTTTCCGAGTATTTGAACATTTTTTGAGCCATTTTAAGCTCTTTGTTGTCGAAGTTGAGTCATTTATGAAACGGACGGAACCTCCATTTTTTTCTACTGTAACTACTGGTTATAGTTTTTTGGTCAAACTGTTACACAGCTGAATACTTTTTTAATAATGTGTATAATAAAAAATGTTTTGTCGAAGGTTTATTTTATGCTATGTAAGCTAAGGAATTTACAGTAGGTATAAAACTCGTCACATCTCGATTAATAGCAAGAATACACGGTAATCCGGTTAAAAACGGGACTGCAGGCCATTTTTTAAATAAAACTTTAGTAAATTTCTAATATATCGAAACTCGTGTTCATACACGTGCATTTGTCATGATTTTTTTATTTATTTATTTAATTAGTATTAGTACAGGATATACACATTTATACATTAGGAAAATGTTTTATCTGGAAACCTATTAATTCAATTTATTTTTTTAATACCAACCCAACATATGAAGCCTTGAAGAAAACAATTTCCCTCAGAACCTATGTGATCTTTGGGGATGCTGTGTGGAGGGTCTTTTAAAGGAAAGATATACATAAGTGCGGAGAAGAGCGGACGTGTTTTAACCGCTCCGGTTTGTTTAATCGCATTATTTGTACTGCGGCGCTATTGCAGCGCTTCGAAAATATTTACCGAAAGGGGCACCTATGACTTCGCTACCCTCAAAGAAGTTGCTCATATATTTAAAGAAATATACAGTCTGAAATTTTCAATTAAAAAACGAGGAAAGCTAAGAACTTTTGTCTCTTAGGCACTCGTCAGACTAATGGCATTGTTTAATTGCTAAAGAAAGAAAATAATAAAAAATTTAAATCGATTTCTTTAGAAGTAAGGAAAAATGAAGCTTACTTTAAATAAAGAAATAGCTACCCATTGAAATGTGTTTCGTGATCCACAATTTTGACTATTCTTTGCTTAAATTTCATATACAGAACTGTGTTTTACCATCATTATGAAATTCAATTGGGATTGCGATATACAATGTCAGGTAAGTGTGAGAGAGACAGAGAGTGTGCTAAGTGGGCTAGAATCAAAATGTAAAGACAGTAGCGACATTGGTAACTGTTAAAAAGTGTATGGCATATCTAGAGTTTTCCTTTATTCTATGGTACATACCAACCATAGAATCTAGTTAAGAATTTCGATGGCGCCAAACAAACCTATGATAGGTATCCTGTCTACTTGGGACGTCTCAATAATACGTGCAATTAAATCTTAGACGGCCCTTTGAAGCAAGGTTCACGCATGCGCGCTCGGCGGAGAGGCAAAAGGACCGCCAGATCTGTGCACCCGGGCGCGAGGACTTGAAGGGCGCGCCGACAGCTGATTTGTCAAGTGACGTCAAGTTACCGGTTCAGGATGAGATACGCCTTTTCTATGACATGATGTTTTGAAAAATAATAATACAGCAATCTAAAAATTACATTTATTCGATTCCATCGCACCTACTTACTTCCAACAAACCATAATTCCAATCAAGATGAAATTCCACGTTGATTTTTGTTAAATGTTATTCATCAGCTTCTTAGTATACGGTAGTCTCGATATTTTTTTTATGTGAAACCGCAAGAGTCCCAACGGCTCCCAACCGTCTGGAGCCAGTGAGACTATGGCATTCACAATTAGGTTATGTTGTGGGGCTGAAGGTAATATGGAAGAGGAGGAAATGGGGAAGAGAAAGGTGTGGAAGTTACTAGCGATTCATATCTGGTCAGTAATCACGAAAAATCCATTTCATGCAACGTTTAAATTCTGAATGGTGGACTTACACCAAGGCGATACTGAGAATGTCTTCCACACTGGAACGTGCCGAAAATATAGTATAAATTATTAATTTTGTGAAATAACCCAAATTAATCACATGATATTTAATTGACGAGAACATTTCCCACCGACCACGGAGGCCACTTCGTTCTAGAGATATTTTAGATCACGAACTGCCAAATAATAAAAATAAAACTATATTTGGTATTCGAGAGGCTCGATATTCGGTATTCGGTAGGCTCGATATTCGGTATTCGGTAGGCTCGATATTCGGTAATCAGTAGGCTCTATATTCGGTATTTGGTAGGCTCGATATTCGGTAATCGGTAGGCTCTATATTCGGTATTCGGTAGGTTCGATGTTCAGACTAAAGATTTTCTCGGAAATTGTGTTGCCTTGAAGCGTATTTAACCGTGTAACCGTTGGTCCGCGTAGCTTTTGATAATATTGTGATTGATTCAACGACCATAATACAAATAATGATAAAATAAATAGTCGGTTGACAAAAACGTCGCAAGGGTCGCGAATATCGCATAACGAAATTACACAGGCGCGTTTATCAATATTAATTACCTTACCAGAATTACACACTAACGAAATTACACAGGCGCGTTTATCAATATTAATTACCTTACCAGAATTACACAGGCGCGTCTACCAATACTAATTACCTTACCAGAATTACACACTAACGAAATTACACAGGCGCGTCTACCAATATTAATTACCTTACCAGAATTACACACTAACGAAATTACACAGGCGCGTCTACCAATATTAATTACCTTACCAGAATTACACACTAACGAAATTACGCGAGAATGCGTAATAATGAGTATTGTTAATTTCTTCAAATTATAAGTAATCCAGTTAAAAATGGGGTTGCAGGCTTTAACGAATGAATAAACAAGTGCACGTGCACTTACCTTTATAATAAATCATTCGGATTTTCATGAATTGTTCCGACACCGAATATCGTAAGTTTTTTGAAACACCACGTTTTTTTATTGTTTCAAGTGAAATTGATAGGGATTTAAACGCATTACATCTCAAAAAAGTTGAATCAGTTTTCCACCAATTTCATTTCCCAGTGGCGTAGCGCGCAGTAAACTCACACTGAGAGGGTAAAATATAAAATATACAAACACATCTAATCCAACCCCCCCAGATCCTGCGGGGTGATACGGGAGATTTGACCCACACCCCTCCCCCCGAATGTATTTCTGTACCGGAGTCCGGCATTTATTTCTTTGGCCTCGGGGGGTGGATTTTGTCCGGGGGGAGGGATTTTAGGGTGGTAAAAGGGGGAGTTTGATGGGTGGGGGTGGGTGAGGGGGCAAGACATACGCGTCTGCCTATTTTCCACGCAATTTCACCCGTCGGCCAGTTATGGGACGCGCAATAAAGTGAGATCTCCATTGTGCTCGGTGGTAGGCAGTGGCGTAACGGTTTTTCAGAAGAGCGCACGAATGGGTTTTATTGTAAATGTATGGCCATCCTCTATGTACATTTGGGAATGTGTGGACGGTGGTATCGTAGGCTTACTGACATACTTAAATATTGATCATCTGTAAAGTCCGCATACATACTACAGATTATGAAATAAAAAATATATTATTTTTTCCCACCCCTCTCTCTCGAAATATATCAAATTAAAATTTACAGTTAAAAGTTAAAATGCCATTTTTTTCGTTTCTTATGAAGTGTTATGATATTTTTTTTATCTGAGTTTATGCCAAATGAGTTAAATTTCTTTTTTTATATGTCACAAGAATCCCAGTGCATACAATCAGAGGGATTAGTGCATTTACAATAGAAACATCTTGTCAGTGTTTTAGTACGTCGACCAATACTATACTAGGAGACAGTAAATACAGCGTTGTCCAAGCTCATACAGAGAAATTATTGGTGGGTTAGTATTCGTGATAATTTAAGAAAAAAATATTTTATAAAGTTTTTTTAAACAAAATAATAATTACAAAAAATGTAATAAAAGTTATTTACTTTACTTTTGCGAGTAATGCAAGTGTTCGAATAACAAAATGGACACCGTCACCTTTCAAATCTTAAATAGAACAGCTGACCGAGTGCGAAGATATAATAACTATAAATGTGTGTTTATACGCACGTTTTATAAAACACACAAAAATAAGAACTTTAACATAGCACTCTTTTTAGGGTAAATTGCCTAATACAAAAAAAAACTTTTTTTTGGGGCTAGTGAAAAAAAAACTTTAAATATTCTCTCTATTTTTCTGGTTACTTTAAATATTCTTATACTTTTAAATGTTCTTGTTTGAATTTTATTTTAAATATTTATTAAAAAAAGAGAGTTATAATTATATAAATATAAAACATTTACGTATAGATTTTAAAAGTTTATTTGTGCACAGGCAGAGGCGTGCGCGAGTTTTTAATCTGGGTGGGCAGAATTGAAAATGTGAATTATTTTATATATATTATACACCTACGTGACAAGTTGTGTTTTTTTATTGACTAAGCTAAACACATTTCCTTCACTGTCATAAGTTTCGCCGATTAAATCATTTTTTCCGATAAAAACGTTTTTGACCTGACAAGTGGCCATTGGAACAAACGTTACAAATGAAAAAAAGTCCTAATTAATAAAGGTAGGTACCAACAGATGTCACTGATTGCCAAAAATCTAGCAAAATTATCAACACAAACGAAGGCATACACTGTTCAAAACACATGTGCATAATTTTCTGCGTAGTATGTAAACATTTAATAATCTACTCTGACGTTGGCGACACTTAGTTAATGCTTCTGCCACACGGAGAAAAATGTGTATTGCTTATTTATTAAGATCCTCTTTAAATTATTGGTGATCCGGTCAAAAACGGGATTGAATGAATAACAGGTTTCCTGATAAACTTTCAGTAAATTATGAATTTATTATCAAGATGTCAGAACACGTGTTCATAAAATCCATATTTTCGCATTTCGTCATGATATATTAATTATCAAGGCAAATGCTTGTGCATGAAAAGATTATCAAGAAACCTGCTGATTCATTCATTAAGGCCTGCAATTCCGTTTTAAACCAGATTCCCAATAATTTTAAGAGATTCTTAACAAATTAGCAATACTCATTTTTCTCCGTGCACGTTTTGGCAGCGCGGTTGGTGGGGTAGCTGCAATTCACTGCAGAATTTCGCGCGTATTTAAAAAAATAGAGATTTAGTTTTTGCTATGATTTAATGAATTTGAATATTATTTATATTTTTATGCTAAGCGAATATGGTACGGTAGGCAGTACTTACGTGTCTATATTGAATGCACGCCCCTGTATGTAAGTACATTATGTATGTATACTTACACCACATTATAGCCCTAATAGGTTTCCAAGGCACACAATAACTATAAATTATAATCCTGAAACACACTACAGATGTACCTGTTACCTGCCAGATACTAGTCCAAGTGGTTTTATACAAAGTATACTTGCATGGTGTAATTATATGAATGAGGCTCGTGAATAATGCATCGTAAACACTTCAAAGTAATGCGTGTCCATTTTGTGCGGTAAAAATGCGTCAACTGCCTCCAAACATTAACATTAACTCGTAATTGATGTTAATGGTGTATTTTCGTAATTCATTCTACCTGCTGTACTGCTGCTAAATGATGAAAGATTTATTTGGGATATTTTATTTGTAGATATGCGATATGTTTTGATAATAGAGATAAACTGTTTGGTAAAACTCTTCAAACCAAAAAATTTAAATTCATTTAACATTTACAAATTTGAAAAATCTTTGTAAAAATCATACAAATAAGTTTATATGAATGAGCTTACCGTGTGATAAATGTGGAGATCTGCAAAGAATGCTAGATTGATGATGTAAGGGTAATGAGTTAGATTAAGAAAGGGACGCTTAGATGGTTCGGGCATGTAGAGCAAATGAGCGAAGAAAGGAGTGTAAGGAGGAATATATGACGCAAATGTGAATGATAGCAGAAGTCGGGGACGCCGAAAGAAGACATGGCACGATCAATTGAATCAGATAATTTAGTCAGTTTGTTGTACTGCGAAGACATCGAAGAACATTCCCAAAAATGTGGCTTTAAGGATTTTACCAAAACACTGTCTATATGTAGGTATATAAGATATGTTTGAAAGGCAAAAAATACTGTGTGTCATAATTAATTATATTTTTTTCCATTAAGTAGTAACTATCATGAACATCCTATGTTCTTTAAACTTTCATTAAAAACACGCCATAATATTCACTCAGTTAAGAAAATATGCAACTGAAGAGTTGTTTTGGGAAATGTACCTATATAATGTGATAATTCAAACGTTTACACAAAAAAATATATAGGTAGGCAAATTCATTTATATTTGACAGTCAAATAAATGCCGACAAAGAGAGAGGATTAACAGACAGTAGATACCATAATACGGACATGTGTCTAGTGTGGTAGTCGAAAAGCATGTAAAAAACTGTAGTCAAATATATTTTATGAATAAAGAAAAAAAAAAAAAAACTTCAGGAAATTGCTTTTTTGTATGAATCCCGCTCACTACGAGTTCGAAGTGTCCGAAGCCAGTGGTTTCCAGCAATTATTGTCGTAGATAGGAAGCTTGAATCCTCAATCAAACAAATATTTTAAAAGATGTATTATTTACTAACAAACTTTAAAATACCACACAGAACAACTAGGTTTAACGACTTTTTCCACATTAGCCGGTTGCGCACATATGCTGGTGTCAGGATCCAATCAGAAGAATGTGTGAATTATTTGATCAAAATCAAAACCTGAAGGATTTCGACATATTTTTTGACTCATGCAGTACCTTTAGTAGAAAATTGAAATCTGTTTTCCTATAAAAACAACAACCTTGAAATACTCATTTCATACTTAATGTACACTCTCACTTTTCTGTATAATAACATTTTCAGATTAATTGACTTTACCCTGTATTCTCTACAACTATTTGAAAACATTTGTTAATGGATATTGTGCACTTTCTTCTAATTTCTTATTAACAATTGTTAATATAACTTACTTTGTAATATTATGTTTGTAAAGGCTTTTTACATTTAAAGGCTGCCATGTTAATCTGTGAGAAATAGTTATGATTCAGGAAATTTTCGAATTAATGTTTATTTACTGTATCTATTTTTCAATAAAAAAAAAGTAAAAAAGTTTTTAACTTGTTGATTTGTTAACACATTGCCATTTTTTGGAATGATTGCAAAATTCTTACCAGAATACCTATACCTATTTGTAACTTATTTCTTGGTTATATATTATTTAACATGTTACTTTCTATTTTCAGTATCTCATTCTATTTTCATATTTTCATTGAGGGTTGTTAACTTTATTTTCCATGATTAAAAAGCAATGGAGTTTTCATTATGATAATGTACACACATTTATGAACAATAAGAAACGTTTAATAAATGAATTTCATCACAAGACTGCCTTCCATATATTTTACGCTATAAAGCATTTTAACAATCCTAAACACATACTTACTCTTTCTCACAGCTAAACGTACCAGAACTTTAAGGTCCGTGTTGATGGTGGTTAATTAAATATATAATTACCCCAATTTTTGTGCTCCTGTATATAGTTACTTAGAAATATCCTGACGTAATTATGTGTACAGTGTACAGTGTACACGAGGCTTTAATTTATGCGTTCTGTTTTGATTTCTTATCACTTTCCGACCAATTTGAGCTAGGTAAAGTGAATAAAAAGCATTATGGGCAATTATTTATAATTAGTCGAACCACGTAGAGCTACTATCAATGTCGAACGACTATAAAAAAGGCTGTTTGCTCGGTAGTAAATAAAATAAGCTATGTAATCGCAATTAAGACACACGTGTAAAGAATATTTCACGAACGGTGTTGCCTCGTGGATTTATAAAACATATTAAGTTATTTTGAAACTTTGTTTCCGTAAAAGTATTTATTTAATTTTATGTGAATACAGGACAAGAGTCCCAACTGCTCTAAAGTGTCGGGGGTCAACGAGATTATGACTTTCCCGATCGGTGTATGATGGATGATTAACGGGAGTGGGGAGAGAAAAGAAATGAAGAAGACAAAGGTCTCGAAGTACCTGGCTTTTTTGGTGACCAAACACGATTAAAGCCTTGTCAAGCAACATTTCTATAATGAATAGAACAAGCCACCAATAAACTTGGTATAATAATACATAATATAGTACCATTTTAGATTGTGAAATAAAACATTGTGTTAAAATTGAATTGAACACGCGATCTCCGAATTCGTAGTCGAAGATCTTAACCACTATTCCACGGAGAAAACAAATATTAATTATGAAACTTACTGGACAGTCCTGCATTATTACTATTGGTTTCATTTCATGTTCCTAATATAGTCACACGAACTAAAAAATATCTTTCACAGCAACAATAATGTCGCATAACAGCTTATGTTACAAATATGCAGAAGTAACAGATATTTTTTATAAGAAATAACTTACTAAAAATCATTTAACATATTTTTTATAATTTAGTTATTATTTAACATTTTGTTTTCTGTAGCCTGATTGTAAATTTTAAATATATATTTTAGTTATCATATTAGTATTAAATTTACACTCTATAATTTTTTCGTTATGAAAAAATTATACAGTGTAAATTTAATAATTTTTTCATAACGAAAAAATTATACAGTGTACACTATATAATTTTTTCGTTATGCTTTTTTTGTTAAAAAGTGTGTTAATTATTATTGTAACGAAAATAAATATAAAATCTATATCATAAATGTATTCATATCCCAAATGAACCAAACTACATAAAATGTAGTGGTGTATTTTGTAATGACATATTTTATATGTAATAAGTGTTAATTATTATAAATATACTGTTGAATTGTTAAATGCATAATTTATTTATTTATAATAATAATAATAATAATATTTTATTCCAGGATGTATTTATATATTGTACCCACTCCCATATGGATTTTTATAAACATATGTACATAATAATTCAGTAGAACAGTAATCAAAGTAAAAATAACATTTAAAATTATATAGAACCCATGTAGAAGAATAGTATAATGCTAACGTCAATTGTTATTATGACTAAGGTATGTTTTTATAGCCTTCCTGTAACTATACTCCATGCAGTTGAACACATCTACAATTTCTGCCATAGTGTTGCCAACTGCATGCAATCTAGGTACAAGCGAGTATATAAATGACTCAGTCCCGATATTATTGTTGCAATTAAAAATAATTTTTGATCTAGTAGTTCTAGTTGGTATGTTGAAGGTGATAAGACTAAATATAGTAAATCAGGGCTGTATATAATTCGAATAATGTATTAGTATGATAGAAAAGCTGTAATCGGTTTCTCAGTTATTGCATTGAAAAAAAATACTAAGAAACCACAGATCACAGTTGCGTAGGAGTTAAATTTTCCCACAGCATGTTCAAAGAAGGTTTAATACATAGTCATATGTAGAACTTCTCTATGTATGTTACACAATGGCCTGTGGTAGATAAATTCATAGCTAGCACCGGCTGTGGCTACAAGTAGTGTGGCTAGTAGGTAGAGGTACGACATGGTTATATACACGGTACCTACATAAAGTCAGGCGTGTACACGTGTGAGTAAGCGGTGCGTGTGTGTGTGTAAAGCAGGACGTGTATAAAATGGCGCCCGAACCATCGCCTACTCTTCTTAATGTTGGGTACAGTCAATGAAATAGGGAGCAGTCATTCTTTATTCTTTGGGAGCAATTTATGCATCAACCATTATTACTAAAACAGTTCAACACTACTACAAACTCGCAAACGCAGATGAAAATATGTGCAACTGAAAATGAAGCACTCATTTACTGACTGTACTCAAGAACTGTGAAACTACCGGCCCATGATGAAATGATAACAGAACTTGAATAAAACTTTCACAGATCTTGAATTTAAACATTTAATCTCGAATTGTTCAAAATATGTGGAACAACCCCTTCTAAGATCTAAGACCCAATTTTTTTGCAGAAATTCGTCATCAAATGGCCACTCAGCGCCATTTTGTCTATAAAATTGTAATAAGCTGACAAGCTTAACGAAATGATAGTTGTCCTCTTATGCTGATTAAAATAAGATGAAACGGACTTAAAATCGTCATTTAATAATATATTTAAATGAATTTGCTCTTTGATAGATGGCGTTAATCTCATTATTTTACTAAAAAAACATTTTTTGCAAGTTATGCTCTAATATATTATTATTAATTATTCGTGCGGGTGCATACGCAATATGAATATGACCAAATAGTTTTGTCTGCACACAAACTCAAATTTTTCAAGAAAGGCAAACAGATACAATACTGTACCGGTGACTTGATCCTCAATCCAATTTGGATGGATTCAGTCACCGATACCATATTGTATTGGATTGAGGATGGATTCAGTCACCTCACCGATACAATATTGTATTGGATTGAGGTTACTGAATCCAATTGAATTCCGAAATAAATAAATAATCATTAATATTACTTGTGAAAGAGGAGATAATGAATTATTTTAAGTATATGTAACCTTAATGGGGTCTTTTTAACTGTAAAACAAAACAAAATGGCGCTTAGTGGCCATTTGATGTAACATTTGAATTTCTGTGAAACAACCCATCCTAAGAGATGGCGCGTGATGAGAGAAGAGAATAAGAGATGACTAGGTGGTTCTCAAATGATATTACCATATTTTCTTTAAAATTTAAACTAGCATAATTATAAAAAATGTCATTTTAAAATCGCTTTCCCACCACTCGGGCCACGAAGTGCTATATCTGTCACCAAATGACATGTCCGTATAAAATTTGTAATATCTCCCTTTCTACTATAATCAGACATATAATATAAAGAGATTTACAAAGAGAGAGTACGAAGCTTTCTCTTTTCATTTTAAGGTTTACCATCGACACTCCAACATAATAAAAAACTGAAAAACAGAAAACCGCCAAACAGAAAACCCTTGGTTGAGGTGTGATTTTTTTTTTTTAAAACAAAAAAAAAGTGTTTTATTCCTGTAGAAAATAGTAAAAAAAGCATTCTATATAACACCAGTAAGTAATTTTAAAAACTTTTGCTGAGTTTGCCTCCAAAATTTTAATATTTTTAACTTCATTAGTACCTATGTTTTTTTCAGTCGTAAAATTACTTTGCGGTGTCATTTTGATTACTATAAATGCAAACTTTGTTTACAGCACTTTTTAATCAATCAATTGACCTTTCTTTTGTATTATATAAGAACCAAGAGATTCTTGCTAAAGATGAGACCAATGTTTGTGAAAGTAAAATTATTACGTTATCGAAGAAATTATTATCTTTGTGGCTTGTCAGAATTACAAGTTAAACATACAAATTTGTTTGAAATCACTTAAAGAATGGACCTTATTTCTTCAGGAGAATATTAAAACTGAAAGAAGCTGTAATCTCTAAATAGTATAAAACATCCGCTATCCGCATCTGTCTGTTTGAGCGCTTAGTTCTTCTAAACTACCCCATGAATTAGGATAGGGTTTTCACTATCTTCAAGAAAATTTCTTTTGAAAGGTTTATATATATATATATATATATATATATATATATATATATATATATAAAAAACATGTATATTATATTTACAGAAAGTAGAGAAAAGAAAATGTTTTGTAATCAAGTACTTAAAAATATTTTCAAGTAATATTTAGTTTTCCAGCAATTTCTTTTCCCAAAACACCCCCGAAGTATAACCGAAAACGTTTATCGTCAGTCATTTGGTCCGTGGCCTCGGTCCGCTCCATCCGGGGTCGTTTGTCAGTGACAGTTCTCCCGTGGGGGAGTTGGGGTGAAGGGCGGGTGGGGTGTGATAGGGGATGATGGGGAGGCGTCGTGGGTGATACTAGCGCCGCCAGAAACACCGGCAGAGCGAGAAAACTTCTTCACTTGGCACAGGGTTGGAGAAAAAAAAGTACTTAAAATATTTGGTACTAGGAAGCTATTTGTTTATGTTATACCGAATAACGGTTTCAATTAGTGTCCGAATTTCGAGGAAATGTGATATGTCTTATAATAATAATAGTAATATTTTCTATTCCAGGATGTAAGAATAAACAACAATTACGTAATTAATAAAGGTTACATATGTAACTATTTAACCTAGTTTTCGCCACTTTTCATAACTTTACAGCACTTTTTATAATTGTGTTGAATTGTCATTTTGTTATCATGAGTTATAATGGAACCAGCCCTTCTGCAGCCAGTAGGACTATGGCATCCCCAATCGGGGTATGTTGTGGGGCTGAAGGTAATGGGGAGGGGCATGAAATAGGAAAGAGGATGATGGGGAAGTACCTGGCTATTCAGATCTGGTCACCAAACACGGCTAAAGCTATTTCAAGCAACGTTTCAATTCTGACTGATGGTCTTAGACGAGGGTGGTATTGAGAGCATCTTTCGCTCTGTAACATGCTGCAAATATACCATATATTATTTTTGATGAGTAATTTGTGAAATAACACAAATCAATCAAATAAAATTTACTGGCGCACGCCGGGATTTAGAACCCGCGACTTCCAGCTTGCTAGTCGAGATGCTTACCCCTCGACCACGGAGGCCGCCAAAAAAAAGAAATATCTCTTCTATTATTCTGACTCTTAACAGTTTGATGTTTATTATTTTTTTGATAAACTAATGTTTAACGTCATGACGTCAAGTCCCGTTGGCGTCATGTATCTTTTATCCGGAGATTTTTCAATGTGGATGAGTGTTTCAGGCTAATAATTATTGCTTATAAAATAATTGTTACCCTTAGTTTTTTGTTTGTTTACATAATTTTTTTCATAATTCATTTTATATATAATTAAATTGTAAGCTTTAAATTACCTGCCAGGTCTAACCTGTTCTAAAGTAAGTGACAGGAATATAACATAAAAATATTTCATTGACAGAATAGGTTGTGTTAAATTTAAGTAAGCGAAGGTGAAGAATTAATACTCGTAATCATAAAGAATGGAGTATGCAATAGTACAATAATTGCAAAGAATGCAGAATCCAATAATACAAGAAACATAAATAATGCAGTATGCAATAGTATAATAATCATAAATAATGCAGTATACAATAATACAATAAGCATAAATAATGCAGTATGCAATAATAAAATAATCATAAATAATGCAGTATGCGATAGTACCATAATCATAAAGAAAGCAATAGTACAATAATAATAAAAAATGCAGTATGCAATCGTAAAATAATCATAAATAATACAATACGCAATAATACAATAATAATAATGAATGTAGTATGCAATAGTACAATAATAATAAATAATGCTGTATGCAACAGTACAATAATCGTTAAGAATGCAGTATACAATAATACAATAAGCATAAATAATGCAGTATGCAATAGTAAAATAATCATAAAGAATGCAATAGTACAATAATAATAAATAATGCAATACGCAATAATACAATAATATTATAATAATGAATGTAGTATACAATAGTACATTAATAATAAAGAATGCAGTATGCAAAAGTACAATAAGCATAAAGTATGTAATGTGTAAAAGAATAAGAAAACTAGTACATTTTCAGAAAAGTAAAAAGACGACGGTTAGATAGTGTATAAAGAAGTGAAATAATATAAACTGAAAATGCGGGACCGTACTTACTATTAGCAATGCCTAATGAATAACTAGTTCTATTTCATAAGGTAATTTCCTTGCGAACTTTTCTCCGAGCTATTCAGTGATATTTTTTATTTACTTGATCATGCCAGGTCTTCTTCGGGGGTCCCCGACTTATTCTACCATTAATACCTTACACTCCTTTCTTCAAACAGTAAATACCTGTAAAAAACAATATTTTGATGAACAATTTTAATTAAAAATATATGATCCTGTAATTCGCATCCCTTATTGAGAAACAGCCTCCCCCCTTTCTTTGTCCGATCCTTGGGCGGCTTATTCTTCTTCCTGTGGGGCAATGGGCGGTGGGCGCTGGGCGGGGGCGGGGGCAGATAAAGGACCCATGGGCGGCAGCGGGGGCAGCGAGGGTGGAGAAGGGTAAGGGGAAGGAATGCCACTGACATTCCTATCTTTCTCTGCGAGATCTCTTCCTTTGTACATCCTTTGGATACTCTCCGGTACCGGGTTGATATGACAGTTTTTTTGCATACCGAAGTATTTATACATGTTTTTGTTAAGTTTCTACTTTTAGAATACTGAAATAAAAAAATAAAAAAACTAATGCGCCACGGAGACAATCAATACTTAAGTCAACATATGTTTACTGGCGCAATTGAAGGGATTGACCAATGAGACTTTCAAATGATAAGGCAAATTATGTATAGCAAATAAACCATGGACATGCAACATTGACGTAAAAAAATGATATTTTTGCAATGCAATTGACGTTCATTTGCTTTCTTTGTAGAGCCCTTTCAAATTCAGTTTCATCGCAGAACGAGATTTTTTTTACTTATAATTGCATTGAATTTAAGGTTATTTCCGCAGACCTCCACAAAGAGTCGATTTTCATCGCACTTCAATGCAAATTGTCAATGACGTAAACACTTTGACAATTGATATTGATCGTCACCGGTGTACTTAAAAATACAAGCTCGTCAATTCCAATTTAGATGCATTTATTTGTTTAACTGAGTGTTTTCGATTTTTTAAAGACAAATCTTTATTTAGATCTCTGACAAACCATCATTTTTTACAGATAGTCAGAGGTACGAGTATGTTTTTTTAAGATGGAGAGGATTTTTTTTTAATGTGAATACAGGTAAAAGTGTCCCAATTCAAAGCCAGTGGGACCATGTTATTCCCGATTTGGAACAGTTGTGTTATTGAAAAAAGTGGAGAGAGGAAGGAGATGGAGAAAATGATGGTCAAATAGTAATATACTTAGTGCATTCTACAGAAGGAGGAAGCGCAACACGGCACAAATTAAAAAAAAAACTTAAACTTGATTCGTATTATTGATAAGTAAAAAAAATAAAATAAAAAAACTGTTCTCCATAATGGTATTCTGTATTATTTGTAAAACATTTATGTACTACAGATATAATAACTATTTTATTTATATATGTACGTAAACTTTTAAATGTCACATAGTTAATGTAATAACACTAATAACAATGTATGTAAAAGCCCAATGGGCGTTTAAATAAATAAATAAATAAATAAATAATGACCTAAACTACGAAAATCTTGACCAGAAACAATTGGCCAGCCTCGTGATATCGTGACTCGTCGGCCTTTTCCGCCCGGCAGCCAAAACTCTGTGCTGTATATTTTCTTCAAAAATTTTTTCTCACAAAAATTGGCAATGAATTTTTAATCTGTAATATAAACATATATTTTAAAAATACAAAAAAAATATTTTACCATCGAAAATATAAAGACTTGTTTAATTTATTTTTTAAATCTTTGAATAAAAATCATTTCCACATCTGCCAGACGTCCTGTGACAGCTATTTTTTATAAAACCTTTATTTTGGATATGAAATTTTTTTTAAATACGTATAACTTTCAAGTCACCCTATCTCTTCTTGAGACTCACACATAAGAGCATCCATAACGGGTGTCCTTTCTGGACCTCAAGCCCAAGATTCCCATACGGGGTGGGAGGCAGCAAGCACCCACATTCGTCCTACGCTACCTACAACCTACACTTCCTACATCCTTATTCATCCCACTTCTCTAGCCATGATATCTCCGTATTTATGTGGGTGCAGGTACGTACGATCTTGCTGCTAGAAAGATACGACGTAGATATGAAAAACGTGGAAGATTCGCAGGGGAAGAAGCGAGACTTTGTTAACGGAGAAAACGTTAAGAAAGCCGAATATTACTTAATATTGCTAATATTGTTGAAAATTACTTAATATTGGTAATATTGCTGAATATTACTTAATATTGCTAATATTGTTGAAAATTACTTAATATTGGTAATATTACTTAATATTGTTTATATTGCTGAATATTACTTAATATTGGTAATATTACATAAAATTGCTAATATTGCTGAATATTACTTAATATTGGTAATATTACTTAATATTGGTAATATTGCCGAATATTACTTCATATTTCTAATATTGCTGAATATTACTTAATATTGCTAATATTGTTGAATACTACTTAATATTGGTAATATTACGTAATATTGCTAATATTGTTGAATATTATTTATTATTGGTAATATTACTTAATATTACTAATATTGCTGAATATTACTTAATATTGGTAATATTACTTTATGTTACTAATATTGCTGAATATTACTTAATATTGGTAATATTACTTAATATTGCTAATTTAATCAAAATATGGTCAAATTATTCGTATTAATGTTAAAAACGGGACTGCCGGTCTTTAACGAATATGTTGACAGATTTTCCAATAAACTATCTTTCTAATTCTAATATTTTCGTTTTTCGTCATTATATTTATTAGAATTGCACGTAATAATACATATAACACGTGTTCCGATATATTCTGAATATACTGATATTTCACTAGAAAATATTACGTTTTTAACAAATTTTATAAATCAGAAATACTCATTTTACTCCGTGTTTGATTACAATACAATGCAATAGTTTCTTTCAGCTATTTGAACAATTGCACACAAATATATGTACTACCTGTAGGTGATGCAGGATGGTTTTGCAGCCAAAAAAGGTAAAGGGAAAAAAAACTTATGTTAAATAAAGTTCAAATCAGTAGTAAAAGCATCCTTCAACGCGACTAAACGCCATTATGGTATTTTTTCCGTCTTACTTATAAAGATTCCCTAATACGCTGCTGCAGCGCTGGTATAGATATATGGTGGCTGTATACTATTCAGGTTAAAATATTTACTCATAATAATATTCATGCAAGATTTTTTTAGACTGGCACCAATTTGTTCCAATCCTCAAAAACACAGTCATTTTTTACATTTCCGTTAGTTGCAAACTTCACGTTTCTGCAGATGACATTTGCTTCGTCATTGACACGGTCTGCTTTGAATTGCTTCTAAATTTGGCCAACTTGACAATGCGTTCCGTATTTGCTTTGGTAAATCGATTGAAAATATTCCTCTGATAGTGCGGCAAATGGGTATGACTGCTTTTTTAACATTTTCATTGCGCGACCGATCGCTATTTGTCAAATCAAACAAAATCCGCAATCTCCGTCTTAATACCACAGTAATACGTCCCTAATCCTGGGGGTCGGGCGGTTTAAAATTTTTTCAGCCACTAATACTGCGGTATTACAGCCAGTATACGCAGTACGCAATCGCGTGATTATGTGATACGTTTTCTACTATCCTGTTCTTATCCCTCCGTATTATCTATTATGAGTAAGACGGTTATTAATGTATTAACCCCTGCTGAGACAGAAAAAATAATTTCAGCATCAAATGTGTCATAATGAGTAAAAAAATTACAAAAACCAATTGCTGCCGGCAGAATTTTTGTTTTAAAGATACATTACAATATATGGAAAGAAGCTGTTGACTGTCCAACTAGGAAGGTTTCCCGTTTTACGACAGTCAAATTAACAGGTTTCAAATTATCTTACATGTACACAATGACAATTACATAACAGTAACATTACAACATACATAATAGTAACATAATTACATAATAGTAGCACTATTTTGTTGAATAATATGACAAGGAAAATATAAGAAAAATAAAAAATTGGGTAAAAAAATAAAATTTGAGAGAAAATAAGTATGTGAAAGCAAAGATACAAGTAGGCGTTCTTGATAAATAATTATATTATCAGATTACATTTTTCAGTAATGTTTCGGAATCAGAACTGCCTAAATCTAATAACCATTTTGTTATTTTTGTACCGAACGATGACAATTCACACAGTTTCAGCTGTGAAGACATTTTGTTATATATTTTAAGACCGAGATATGAGAATAGTTTTTGATAAGCCTCTCTGTTGCTTGTTGGAACGGACTGTAACTATGACGGATTGTAACTACTATTCATTTCATACTGGCTTATATCCCTTTTCACATATTTTTTCAGGCTTGTTTATATCTACATCGTCGATTCCTTCATTAACTCGCCTCACAAATTTACCCAATCGGAAGGTCATTTCAGTACCCATAGTTACACCGTACTCTGTACAGGCAGGAGTGCTACGTTTTTCCGATTTATCTCGATTAACCAATTTTTAATCAAGTCAAAAAAATTACGTAATGGAACTAAATAATTATTCGCCATACTAATATTGTATTCGTTTTCGAACAATTTTGAGTGGCTTAAGTTAAAAAAATATAATAATTTTAATACATACTGTAGATCTTTTTAAAATTATTCCTTAACAAATTAATAAATAAGGATAATAGATAATTAATAATGTTTTTCAGAGCCCTCATCATTAGAGATTCCTGTGCTGAGGCGGACTAGCGTTTATTTAAATAAAATTCGTTTCAGATTCCCTAATGAAATTTTCAAAATTTTATAATCCCTCTTCTTTTATTTCTAATCCAAATTTTTATTTAGTTTTTTTTAAATCATTTGCATAATTGATGAATCAATTGCATCTAATAACCCTGAATTATTTCAGACCTGGTTGTGTTACACAGAGTCATTAACAACTTAATTGATAGTCCTGCCATCCTTGCCACTATTAAACTACATGTGCCGACTAGGAATACAAGGCAAAATATAACATTCTTCTGTAATACATACTCGACCAACTATCAGACACACTCACTGACCAATAGGATGCATGATCTGGGCAACAAGTATGGGGGTGTTATTGATTTATTTATTGACTCCATATATAGAATTAAGCATAATCTACATCAACACTTTGTTGAATCCTACAAATTAGAGTAGCTTTGGTAAATTAGTTTTAATGATTTGTTTTATATGTAATGTTGTTGTAATTTCTTTTTTACTTTATGTTATTTTTTTTCCTTCTTTAAAATGGATTACATCTATTTACTGTCAATATCTCCTGTATAATACATATTCTCTTATTGTACTGCATCATGTATCACTTCTATGTAAAAGCCTTTTTAGGCGTATATATATATAAATAAATAAATAAATAATCCGTTTTCTCTATTGTTGTTGGAAGTGTATTACAGAGCTTAGTGGAGATGTATTTGTAGTTCATTTGTGCGAAATAGTAGTTTTAAATTTAGAAATATTCATAATGTCATTCTGATTAGCACTTGTGTTGTTGAAGAGTATTTTATTTATGTTATTTTTATAAATGTTTGATGAAAACATTCTTAGCAAAGATATTTTGACTGTTTGGGACTGCAAAAGATATGAAGATTTATTTCTTAGACAAATTATTATTAAGACAAATCAAATAAAATAATGTAATATTACTTATTATAAAATAAAAAAAAAATATTAGTATTCGTCAAAATGATTGAAACACGCGACAACTCATGCTGCCATGTATGGAGAATATTCATGTCGACTAGAGTATACTTCGCCGTTTAAAATAGACTAATCGCTCTGTTTTAATATGCTTGCAAGAAAACAACACACAAATCAGCAGTAACAACGAGTATCAACAACAATTGCCGCCGCCATTTGCAAATTGTCGTTGCTCGATGGCACTGACTTGATCACGTGCCACAACACTGTAGTTATCCTTGGTCGAAGATACATAGTACCAGCCAGGGTCACATATTCCTCCACATTATTCCATCTTTCTACACAGCTTACATTCGACCTACCTGATTCGATGCTACCCAACGATCCTACCGCACAATCGGACATAATATCCGAGCCGTTTTTCCCATTTGAAATTATTCCCGGAGAAATAAAGAAATAAAACGAAAGCGACTTCAGGCGGAGGAAGCGGGATGTGTTCGGACTGATCATTTTGCAGATAGAAACGGCAAAAAGTTTTGATGAAAAAACTTCATTTAAATGGTCACATGAGTATTACCTACAACGGCGATTTTTGTGAAATGTTTGTATTTGAGTGTTATGCTTGATGGGAAGAAGTTTATTTATTTTAATTGTGAATAACATTTGATTCTACATATAGCCCGGTATATCAGTAATCATTAGATTACTCAGTATATCTTGTCAAGTTTCTGGCACAGAGAAACTTAACGACAAACTTAAAGAGCAACTGAAATACAGGCCCTTTGTCCATACAAACTTTGTTTATTTACGTTAACTCCACACAGAAGGCTCTACGGAAAATATTTTCCCTCAGGGCCAATGTCATCTTTTGAGATGCTGAGTGATAAGTATTTTTTTAAGAAAGGATAGAGATAAAGTTCTGGGAAGGTAAAAGGTATGAGGGTCGGTTAGGAATCTAGGGATCAGCGTGTCAAAGGGTCCCCTCAAACCAGCCTCTCTCGATCTGGCACGTCACGCAGCTGGCGGCCAGGCGCATCCTGAACACACCTCAACCGATGAACCCGGGCACCCCTGCTATATAACGAAACGTGGCGAACTACTTGGGGTGACCTAGACAGAGGTGTTGGTTATTCAATAAATAGTTACTAAATAGTTAATTTGTGCATATCTTTAAATTTTTGTTTTTGTTTTGGTAGAGTTATAGGTATATTGTAGAGTGCTTCTTACGAGTTAACCTGCGTTCTTTAAAATTCAATTATTGTCGAAATGTCACCTACATAATATTTGAAATACCTACTCAGTCAAAATTATGTAAATGTGTATTCCAACATCTTGCCTTTGCATTTTTTTTTGTTTATTCTTATGATTTATTTTGGGCAAACAAATGCAAAAAAAAAAATAAATTTAAATTAAAAATTGCACATGTCGATTGCGAACACTTGACATATCCGAATGCCAACTTACAAACATGCGGAATATTTCACTGTAAAAAATATCACGTGAGAGTTAATACGTATAAGCTTCAAATTAATTTTTATGTGAAGGGGTAAGTGTACGCACCCACATAATCACATATGCTTACCTCCGCATACTTACCCCACCACACAAACAATAAAATAAAATAAGAAAATGAGCACAGGTGAAGCATGCACGAATTTATCGCAAAGTTCGACGCGTACACTTATCCACCGCGTACGTTCACCCCCACGTGACTAGCACTTGGATAGTTTTAGTCGAACATAGTTTTTCTGCCACTGGCCATCAGATGGCACTATTCTACATCTACAAGTAAAACTATTCATCTGTCGCCAAAATACCATTCCCCTACTTCCTTAGTCAAAAAGACAGTAACTACCTACCCATGTACAATACTATCTACTTTTCTAATATCTTTCAATTTGCTCCGACCATCGAAAACCACACAAAAAGGATGTAACAAATACATTGTTCTTTAAATAGTCGTTTTGCGAAATCACACCCCTTTGACAATGGCCACTATTTTCACATATAAAATAGACAATTTTGATACATAACCGAAACATGATCACGAAAATTTCGTAGTAAATTGATATATTGTAAAAATGTTTACTAATGTGCAAAGTGAATTTTTGATTTCAAATAAATTATGTATATCTTTTTATTATAAGCCGTTGATTAAATATCAGCTTCTTAATTTAGTTGTTTATTGTATTTGTGACTTAAGGGAGTGAACACGGATGCGTTTGGCGGGAAAGCGATTTTTCACCCCTCTTTTCCACCTTCTTTTTTCTTCATTCCTCTTTTTCTTGTTCCTTCTTTCTTATTTCTCTCTTGGCGAAGCGACAGAGGCATGTGACAGTTTCCTGGGGAGAAAAATCACGTGTGGTGACTGTGAACCCTATTGGTACATTCTTGTACGTCCAGTTAAAGTGAAATAAAAGGAGCTCAATTTCAGCAAAATAATATTTATATTCAATTTTTATTGGAATAATTTTAATAATAACTTTTAAGTGGATACCCAACAATGTAATTTATCATATAATACTAATAGATCAAAACGAAACATGAAACAGAAAAATTAAAACGTGACGGTCTCAACTAGAGAAGTCAAACCCAGGATTTCTCTGTTTTACCGGGACAACGATTCTAACTGATCCTTCTAATCCTGGGTTTGATTCCCAGTTGAGAACTTTTTATTTTTTGTTCTATAATCCATCTTTTAATTTTGTATCAAATATGTTTTTTTGTTTCCCTTTTTATATCGAGCGAAAGATTGTTGAATGCTTTTAATGCCTGGTATTTGTGGTGTCTTTGTCCAAAGGTTGTATTTAAGGAGATGCACTACGTAGTAATTTAAAATCGTGTGTTTTTGGTTTGAAAATTTGGTCGCCTAGCAATGTTTCAGATGCTTTGATTAAATACTGCGAGTAGAATACATCCTGGCCTTTGAAATAATCGAGTATTTTTTAGATAAGTCTTTTTATAAGCCCAGAAAATAATAATGTATAGGCCTATAAAAACTGCTTTAAAGTTCAAAATCTCGTACTTGCTAACCCATTTTCGGTTATGGTTTTATTGTATAATGTGGCAAATTAAGTTATTTATAAAATGATCGAAAAACATTTAAATATTTATGCCTGAACATCCACAAAATAAAATAAAAGGCTCCTTTTGGCCATGTTCATTTCTTGCATAAATCAAAACAGGTGGATGGTCTGAAGCGAGAATTTAAGCCTTATCGCCATCTACGTAAGGTGTGTTATTGATAGCGGCTCGATTCAAAATAATATTCGAATATTGGATCAAAAAGGTATTTTAAGTAAGTTTACATAGTTTGGTTTTATGTATAATTGTCGTATATCGAGTAGCGCAGACCCGTACAAAATCAAGGGATGGTCTGAATTCCTGTTTCTTGTGTAAATAGTAAAATATTTCATTATAATACTAATATATTATATAATACTTTATTACTATCAAATTTTGAGAATAATACTTAAATACAAAGCATTTTTTAACTTGATTTCACCCAGAATTAACCGATTAATGCACAGACAATTGAAATTAGTTTATTTATACATTAAATGAAATCGTTCAATTGGTAGGTTAAACAAAGAAACGTATATTTTTTTAATAAAAGTTGTATTACGAGATTTGATTACCTTCCATTCTTTTTTGGCAAATATTTTAATATGGCAAATTATTTTCATCATAAGCTATGGGACTTCAACATCACCATGAAAATGCCGAAAATAAGTCAAGACGCGATATTTTTAAGGTTTTTAATAAGGCCCCGTAGTAAGAGTTCAAAGATGGTTTGAAAGGGAAATATATAAATACGAATGTTCGAGGGAGCGCGCTAATATTAAAAAAACGATAATAATTAATTAAAAATAATGATAATATTTAATATAAACCGACTAGTTTGAAATAGAGCAAAAACTATGTAACTATGTAAATTCATTCGAGCTGTAAAATGTTTAGGTACTTACTCGTTTATAATTATTCTTCAACATTGGTTATATTCATCAATTCAACACCCTGTTACTGAGAATTAGGTAGTTGCATGAGTGTAAATATGGTGCAGAATAACTAGGAACCAGTAAAGCACCCTAGCGCCTCGGTGTGGGCGGTGGGCCATTTAGCCGCCCGACGACGCCTGGCTGCTTCCCCCGCGTTGTGGGCGACAGGCCCCCGTCCCCGCCCCCGCCCTAGCGCGACCTTAAGGCCTCATGGGCGGCTAACGCTATCGCCAACACTATTACACTACACGTGAAACTGGTTGTTATAAACAGGTAAATCATTTTAAAGAGACCCTTGCTTGTGTATTGGTGTATTGCAAGGATCAAAAAATAATTATGTTTTTGCTAGGAAGCGATGAAACAATTAAAAAAATACATAATAAAATTGTAAGGGCCACATGGAGAAAATTTAATGTTATAAAATACTGTTAATGTATTAAAAATCTGGTAAAAATTATCAGTTTTCAAAAGTATCTGTCAAAACCAAAGATATTAGAAGAACGAGATGTGCTATGAGCAGTTCATACTGTGTGGAATTGTTTTGCCCAGTGTCGCCGGTTTTATTCACCAATACTACTGCACACCTTCGCTCACGCTAAGGACGTATCGTTTCAGTTGGCACTAATACATAGAACAGATTTCTGTGCGTACACGTCCCGATACCGTTCAAAGTACCCTAATTAGGTAGTACTCCGCCTACGGTCCGGCGGCCAACATAGCATATCTCGTTCTTCTAATATCTTTGGTCAAAACAAATGTTTTGTGAGGACGGCGGTACACGTGTTCATAAAAATACTAACATTATTCGTAATCCGATGAAAAACGAGATTACGGACCTTAACGAAAGAATTATCAGGTTTCCTGATAAACTTTTAGTAAATTACGAATTCATGAAAAGCTTTTTGCATTTCGTCATGAAATATTACTAATCCAAATGCACGTGCTTTGATGATGAAGAATTTCGATCCCTTTTTTAACCGGATTACCAATAATTTGAAGAGATACTTAATAAATTGGTAGTACTTTCAAAATCGCCCTGGTAAAACTCCATAATAGAAACGTTGCTTGAAAATGCTTTAATCGTGTTCACCAGATCTGAAAAGCCAGGTACTTTAACACCTTCCTCTTTTTCATCTCTTTTCCTCCAAGATAGATATATTATCAAGGCAACGCACGCCTTTATACACTTGCCTTGATGAACATATCATGACGAAATGCGTAAATATTCGAATTACCATGAACAAGTAATCCGACATCGTGATATTATCACGATGTCGGATTACTTGTTCATGGTAATTCGAATATTTACGCATTTCGTCATGATATGTTTATCAAGGCGTAATTTACTAAAAGTTTATCAGAAAACCTGTAAATTCATTCGTTAAGAACTACAATCGCGTTTTTAACCAGATTACCAATAATTTGAAAAGATAAATTATCTTAATAAATTAGCAATACTCATTTTTCTCCGTGTATTTCACATCGATTTGCAGCAAATTGCTTTAAAAACTAAACACCAGGTCTATTCATTAGAGGTATTGAGAGGTATTTATTTTTTTATAGTTCTCCCTTCCGCTTGCATGAAAGTTACATCACCAACCGACACATTTTTTTACAATCCTTCCGAACAAATGACCCATCACTTCAAATTTACTCCTAACATTTTAATTAATCCACCGAACATATCCCATTCTAGCCTAACCTAACTAAATCAAAATTCTCAAAAGAATTATCTAGGTATCAATGATTCTTCGTTCATAAAAAAATAAGGCAGATTGGCCCTGGCCATGAGAAAAGTGACACAATTAATTTTTGTTCGGTAAGTTTAAATAAAAAGCTTAATTTATTTTTTATTCTGAATTATAAAATAGAAATTATAACCAAGTAAAAAAATCACTTTTGCAATTTGTAGTTTCACCCGGTAAAAGTCGTTTCCATCATGAGCTATGAAGCTTTTAAATTTACTGCATAATACTTGCATGTTTGTCTTTGAATTTAACAAACTATCAAAAAATTGTTTATCGAAAAAAATGAACAGAAATAGGGTTTTTTTAAGCAACCCTTCAGTTGAGTTGAAATCTTCAAAGCTTTATCAGCCTGGAAATAATACGAGGAGAACGCCATTTTTTAGTATAATTTAATGTAATTTCGATCATGAATTATGGAGCTTTTAAAGTTTATAAAAAAATGACTAGACGCCAACATGTTTGGCTCGTGATTTTCAATTATGCAAAAATCAAAATTTCCTACAAAAATATGATGAGAGACGGAATAAACTGTTTGAATGCTTTGTTAGGTGTTTAAAGAACACATCGAGAAAACATACTTGAACGTGCCGACACTCACTTATTAAGTCAAAAGTAGAAATATTTGTTATTTACCTATTACAGTTTACACAATATTTGTGAATCTAAATCCCTGGCGAAGCCGGGTTATAAAACTAATAACACAAGCACCCAAAACACGCGTAATAAAAACCCGTCAAACCTTAAAATTGACGAAGACGCGAAGCGACACCCGGCGAACACGTATGGTAGGTGGATCGGTGTAATAATTCCATGTCGCCATATCAGATTTCCTTAGCCGACCATGTCAAACGTTAATCGTATCTCCTCTTGTTAATTCGTATCGGAACATGGCTTCCTGAGTGACGGCTGGACTGAAGTCAAATTGAATTTAACATGGCGGTGATTCTTTTACAAACTTTGATTATTGAAAGCACATTTTTAATTAATTGGTTTAAAACAGTTTATAAGTAAAATACATTTTTTCTTCAATAATATATTTCCAATTTGAAAATTTTCAATTATCACGTTATTTTAACTCTGAGAACATGGATTTAAAGAAGAAAACTAGAACTGGCTTCCTTAAAGCTTCGAATGAAAACAACGGCGCTACTGTATACAGCACGCGCTCTGTCTCTCTTATGTAAAAATGAGTATTGCTAATTTATTAAAAATCTCTTCAAATTATTAGTAATTCTGTTTACTGACCGTTTCTTGATAAACTTTTAGTAAATTCCTAACATATCGGAAGACGTGTTTATTCACCTTCATTTGCCTTGATAACATACAATGACTAAATGCGGATTTATTACGATTTTTATAAACATGTGTACCGACATCGTGATAATACGTTCGTATTACGCTAAGTGTTTATTAGAAAATCAAACAATTAATTCATTAAGAGCTTGCAATCCCATTTTTACTGGATTAGGTACAAATAATTTTAAGAGATTCTTAATAAATTAGCAATATTCAAAATTAGTTATTATTCCCTGTGTAATGACGGTGAAACACAGTACTGCACAATATAAAATTTAAACAAAGAATGGTCAGACTTTTGGATCACAAAACACACACACATGGCATTTCATGTGTTTTAGAGGTTATTTTCTTAAATGGGTGGTACACTTGCGTGCACTTCTATGCTCCGAAAGCGAGTACTTCTGCTTATCGAGCGACCGATTATGCATTGACCATCGAAATTTTCATCGTCACTTACAGACATTTTAGCAACTATCTTTTGACGAATCTCACAAAATAGTAAAACTGCCCCATGACCTTTTATACTTGTACCTACCTCAAATTTGTGATCTTCTCTGTAATGTATTCGTGCATAACCGTTTAATGGAAAAAAGTCAATAAGTTTATAAAGCTGCTACGAATCAAATTTGATTGCTTAATTTAATTTCTGAAATTATTAGTTGACTTAAAACCTTCAGACGAATCCAGTCCGTTGAGCGGCATGCCCAAAAATGTAGGAAGCACAACAGAATTAGTTTTAATGCCTGTTTAACATGTGTAGATCTTCGGCAGCGCCGTGAAGATAAGACACAAAACACAAGACGACAGAGGAAACAAGGAAGAAGGGGGAATGAATGGCCAGGAGGAGAGGGGAAGCGAAAGAAACGAGAGAAAAAAGCGGATGGGAAGACCAGAGACTAACAGAGAGACCGCTACGGTAGTTTGTTCCCAGTTCCCATGTGATGTTATCTGGCATAGGCGCCGGGCTGGTACTGAATGGATGTGGATCTGGCAATATTCTCGTGAACTGACTGAAATCATTTACCTAACGCCCATATTATGCTTATAAATATATATGGTAAGTAGGTTTAAAATGGTTTTGATTTCGTGACATTTTAAGCATGAATTATTTTAAAAGAAAATCAAATTTTAAAAGCAAAATACCATTTTTAACACATTGCCAATCTCATCTCTCGATAACAAGTTACAGTCTATTTTTAAAAACATTTATCAAAACGGCCATTCGTACGAAAATACCACCTTAGACAAAGTTATGAATGAGGGATTCTGAACGGAATGTAGGCTGCTATTATGGGGGCTCAGATTAGTTGTGAATAAGTTAATTAGATATAAACTTAGATGACGTTGACACATAAATCAATGTTCTTGGATTTTAGACGTGCTTTTGAAACGATAAACAGATAAAGACTAATAATGAAATTGAAGGACATAGGAATTCATGAATTGCAGTGGTTTATTTATTAACTAAATAACAGAAAACACACAACCAAAATTGGAGATGATATCTCTGAAGAACAAGAAGTAAGCCTCAGAGATCCTCAAGGATCTATTTTGAGACCACTCCTTTTTATTTATTTTTTCTTCCCCTTCCAAGGGTGTTCTAGGTCATCATTTCAAATTATGGAGAGAGAGAAGGTGAACTTATATAATAATTGTGTTTAAATCGGCAAATTTAAAAAGTATATCGATGATTGGAGTAATATTCAGACATCGAAGAGATGAGATGTTGTGAATGGGGGGGAGGCAATGCAAGACAATATAGAGAGGGATAGCCAAAAAAATATTTGATCTAAGTTCCCACATCTAGACAACAGAAGATACAATCTGGGGAGTCAAAAGCGAGAATTTTAAAAAGGTGAGATGGAACGGAACAATGCCCAATCATCTTTCGAATACAGTAATGATGTGACAAGTGCCTAAAGTACTATTCAATAAAACTTTCCGTAGATGACACACTTCTATGCATTATAGCAAATAATAATATGAAGAAGTAATGTCAAAAATACAAAGCGAACTTCATGAAATATCCAAATGGTTAAACGTAAATAAACAGAAAATAAATGTAACTAAAAGTATATTCACGGTGTTAAGTAAAAAAAATAAACCAAGTAATTACTCTAAACGTAGACAGTCAACATATCGAAGAAGTAGAAGAAATTAATATCTTGTGAATTATAATGGAAAAAAAATTAAAACTTTGAAATTTTAACTGAAAAAAGACAACAAACTAACTAAAGGTAAAATTAGACATTAAAACAAGGACATTGGTCTAAAACATCACTGTAGCATCTCAGCTGAATTACTGTATATCTAAGTATAATTTTTCTGAGCAAAAAATTATAATCTTAAAATAATGGAAATAATTCGGAAAAATGGCATAAGGTCAATATCAAAAAACAATGCAACGCCAACTCAATGTCCTTACTCAATTATATGATTCACTTGGTCGTGCCATGTCTTCCTCGGGCGTCTCCGACTTCTGCTACCATTCACATTTGCATCGTATATTCTCCTTACACTCCTTTCTTCGTTCATTCTCTCTACATGCCCAAACCATCTAAGCGTTCCTTTCATGATCTTGCACTCTTTGTATATAAAAGTTAAAAAATAAAATGTTACCAGATTACACGTTAAATAGTGTTAGTATTAATAGTAAAGTCCTTGTCCTACGAGAAGCGGCAACGATTTTACGCTTCCTCAGTCAAATTACTCTGCAACACAAAACAATATTTGTTATAAAGGTTTTAAAATGTTCAACTTTTCGTGTGTTTTGTCTCAATGTTGTGGAGTCCTAATATTAGTTCGATGGTAATAGAATATTATATACTAGATATAAAATGTAAAGTTTTATAGCTAAATAAAATATACTATAAAAAATACATCGAAAAGCGGATGGATAAAGACTAGCCTTCGATAAGGATATGATATAATACACGGTAGTAAATTTGATGAAGGAGGTGGAGATGTCCCTGGAAGACATGGAATTCCCAAGTGAATCATATACCTGCCTATAAATAAGAGTATGATCATGACAAGAATCGTACCATGACGTATCGTAAGGGTTAGTTTTATTTAAAATAAATAAAAAACCATAAACACAACTAATTGACCACCCGCAACGAGATGCTAACAACTTGTTCCTCATTCAATTTAAAATGCAAAAATGATAAAAAGGAATAAAAAAAACTGTTTACTTTCTCCCCTCAAACAGATTACTTTGAACAGTTAGTTATTTACCTCAAGTGCCGTGGAATTAAATTAGTTTTACTTATTGTCCTTGTAAAAAAAAGCTTCTTTGTCGCTTACCGACTGTGTCCGCAGACAACAAAATACCGTAACAAGCAAACAAGACACTACGCAAAAAGCGCTTACATCGAAATAAAACCTATATATCAACCCTTAACGGGTCTTCTCAAGCGCAAGAAATCTATGTTTTAATTATTGAATTATTATGTTCTTTTATCCTGATGATAATCCAAGCATATTTTCATTTACCCTACTCTATTTAATCTACTTTAGGCTGTAAACGTTGCATCGTCTTAAGATGCTCAATATAAACCACAGAAATGTTTGAATTGTCAGAAATGTGAAAATTGCATCTGAAATTTCATAAAAAAAATTTCAATCTCGAAGTATTATGTTAGGGCCGTTAAAAGATAACTTGTTACTTTTTACTCGAGATGAGATATTGTTGTTCAATTTTCACTTTTTAAAGATCCCTTTTACATATTTTCGTCTGTGAGTCAACTAACTACCTGTGACCAGATTTTCAGTCACCTTTTGTTTTATATTTCGTTTGTTCTTTTGTTTTTTGTTAATGTTTTGTTGGAAAGATTTTAGGCGTACGCCCTTCTATGGCTAGGAATGTGGGTAGTTACTTGGTACTATTAACCTGTTCTAAATATCTGGTGGCGCCTGCGTGTTTTGAACCGCTAATTATATAGCTATTAAGAGTATTGCCGGTTTATCTATTATCTTCCTGTTTTGAATTATCTTGTTCCTGTTGGTTATTATCTTCTGTTATCTGTTATCCTTATTTTTTGATCTTAGTAGGTATGTGGTGGGCAGTATGTTGGTTTTATGAAGGCTTTAAACGATAATATTGAAATTATACGTTGTTAGTTGGTGCACATGTATATTGTTTGATCCTCCTAATTGTTACTTAAGATGATTATAGCGGGTTCAATTCCCGTTAAATTACAAATACCAACAGAAAACTGAAATAATTTACGTGTTAATATCGCGTTACAATTTCGCTCTAAGATACGCAGTATTCTTCTTCTTTCGAATGGTGGGGGGTCAGAGGGAGACATCTGCATCTGTGGGCTGGTCAAGGGTCTCAGGCGTCTCCCTGTGGAGTTGTGGACCTCATCAATCCCGCTAGGAGCTTTGGAGCGGGCATACGTTGACCACACGACGAAGTGAAGTTGTAATGGATTAAGGATGGAAGAAAATCGATCACCAGGAAGTTTTTTTTATTTATTGACCTGTAGGATATAGGAGTGTTGAGAAACCTAAGTTTAGGCGACTGAACTGTGTGGAGGCGAAAGTCATGTAATCCAATCATTACAAAACTGGAGTAATACCTTTTGAAGTGAATGTAATTCCTAAGGGAGCAGGACTCTTCAAGGGTTGTTCGCCCATGATGATAATGATAATTTTGTACGCATTTACTTTAATTTTTTGTTAATGCAAAAAAAGCATTGGTTTAAAACAGCTTTTCTCCATCAGTGAACAAACAACGATTGATGATCAGAATAAAAATAAAGACCCCTACCTACCTGAGAACCACATTAAAATTAATAATATCATTTTACGCCACATTTTACAAAAATATCAATAATAAATAACCATGATGATTTCCTATTAAATACGTCAAATTTTGTTTAGTTTACTAATGCGGCCCCATGAAAAGTAACAATTTTTTAAATAAAAAAAATTAAATTTAAATATTATATTTTTAATAATTGCCACGGCTGATAGGTAATTGAACCATGATCAACTGCTTGGAAGGCAACTACGCTGACTATTACACCACCAACCACTGTAAGAACGGCGGCATAAATTCATTATAAATGTGTAAATACTGAAATAATAAGAACGATGAATTTTTTTAATTTATTTAAAACTTTTACTTTCCATCACGTCATTATCACAACCGAAATTATATCGTTTAATTAATTAACTAATTCTTTTTTATTAAATTTGTATATTTTAGGTAATTGGTTGCATCAACCAGTGAAATTTTCGCTAAAAACATGTTTTTTACAAAAACGTGCAAAATGAGATAATAAAAAAAATGATAAACAATATTAATATATAATATCGTGTGTTTGTTGTTCCATGTGAGATTCCCACGAATGTGTCTATGAATAGATAAAAATTAAATTGCGCAAAAGACGATTAGTCCATTTTTGGTCACCTGTATGGAGAAATTTTTAAAACATTATGTTAGTTAATTTGCAAGTGCCAACAATAAGAGATGCTTTTTAGGCGAAGCTTAATGCTAAATCAATATTTTCGATAAATCTTTATAACGAATTGGGTTACATTATGAATACCAAAAAATATGCTTTAGATAAATTGAAGGTTTTCCTATCATTTTCCTTGAGTAGAAAACAAATAAAAAATTTAACTACTCCATAAAAAATATAAATGTAAGCTACTAAAAAATTTTTTTTTCAATATAAATGTATGAATGCATAAAGGAAACAACTTTAAAAAAATACAATGTTATAGCCAAGATTATCTATGGCAGCATCCTTTTTTTTTAACTTTTTTGCTTTCTTTAAAATTATTTACGAAATAAATAAAAACCGCTTTTGTGCTTGAAATCGAGCGTTTCTAGATTCCGTTTGTCAAGCAATTTTAATGCCTATTACCTTTATTCGAGACGATATAAGGCATTCCAAGAATACACACATTTTTGGCTTGTAGGTTCCTCTTAATATTTCTAATTTATTTAGAAAATTATTTCATCTCTGTAAAAAGAATATTTTTTTATTTATTAATCAATTAAAAAATAATTGGTCCCATTGAAAAATAAATCCCTTTTGTGAATTGTCATTTTATAAAAAACCCATTATCTTATCACATAATAATATTATATTTTCTTTTTAAATTCATAAGCATCCCGTCTTAACTGTGTTCTTTATTCGTTTTTGAATTCCGAACGTTTTGGTTGTTTTTGTTCTGGTTAGATGGCGCCAACGTTCCGGAGAAAAGAAGAAGAAGACGAATGAGAATTATGATAGAGAGGAAAGGATGTGACGAAAATAGTATCGTTTGGACCAAGAGAACAGAAACTGGAAGGTAAAACGTAGCACGGATATGAACAAGTAATAGGGCGTAACTAATGTGGCAAATAGAGTGAGATTGAAGTGTATAGAAAGATGTCTTGTAGTGATAATATTTCCAGCATCTTCTGGAGGACCTTAGCTGACTGATTTAAGAAGATTTTTTTTTTACTGTTGAAACAAACAGTACATTATAGAAAAAAAATTGTGGTAAAATTTACAAGGCTTAGAAATTACTCCAAGGATCGGAACCAATAACATATATCAAAACATATAGAGACGATATATAGAGGCAATATCTCTATGAAATATTTATCTATTGCGTCTCATTATACATAAATCATGTTTTTTCTCATAAAAATCAAACTCACTAGGACTAAGCCTGTAACTGTATATCTGGTGTGTGATTATATACTTTTTACCGGGCGGGGTTAGTTCATGATTTTTTTTAAATGTGAATACCTCCCAAGAGTCTTAACTGGTTCTAACAGTCTGGAGCCAGTGAAACTATGGTATCCCCGATTGGGAGGTTGATGGCAGTGGGGAGGAAAAGGAGATCTGTAGAGGAAGGTTGGGTAGTACCTGGCTATTCAGATCTGCTCAACAAAGATGGTTGTAGCCATTTCAAGCAACGTTAAAAACCAGGTTTTAAACCAGGGCAAAATTTTTGTGAAAAATTTTATTTTTATTTTGGGCTTTCGTTTTTTTGTGTCTTAATATTGCTCGTGTCCATAATAAACCACAATGATATAAAATAGATCGTTGCCTTTTAAAAACAAAATAAGAAATTTACCTTCCAGACGATACTAAAAACGAAAAAAGTCAAGGCATAATGATATTGTGCATTTATATTATTTTATTTATTTATTGGGCAATTTGTAAAGCGCCGCTTTTGTGAGATATCACCTCAGGGGCGCTTTACAGTTGACAAAAAATATAAATATTACAAAAATAAAGTGAAGTTAAGTTAAGTAAAATGAAGTACAGGAACAGGTGATACGAAGAAGAAGATGGAGACTCTGCAGCAAGAATCCTAGGTGGTGAATAAACTGGAAAAGCTGCTGCAGCGAAAGAGTCCACCGCGACCAGAACAGTGCCAGCACGAGGTTCATCATCCGTCCAGGTATGTGTCTGCTGCTAATAAAGGGCTGACACAATATCCTCTCACAGATACCATACCTTGGCAGCTCCGCTGTGACGTTCGACGAAGATTGAAAATGGAGACTCTGCAGCAAGAATCCCAGGTGGTGATGAAACTGGACCAGCTGCTGCAGCGAGAGTCCACCGCGTGCACCAACAGTGCCAGCACGAGGTTCGCATATATTATATTGTGCTGTAGCAGATATACTAGGATAAAAACAATGCAACGCCAACTCAATATTCTAAATGTTTGACAACATTTGGTCTATAACACCCCAGTATTTATGTATATATTAGTTAAAACAAAGTGTTACCAGATTATATGTTAAAAAGTGTTAGTATTAATAGTACATTTCATGGCCATCTTATACGTGAAGCTATAATGATTTTAGGCTTCCTTAGACAAATTTCGTAAACACAAAACAATATTTATTATATTTCAAAATGTTCAATGAACTCTCTTTAAATGTTAAAGAAGCAAAAAGCCTTGCAGTTTTTCATGGGTTATTTCTCAATGTTGTGAAGTCCAAATATTAGTACGTAGGTAATAGAATACTAATAAGTAAAATATGTGAAATGTTAAATTTTATAACGAAATGAAATTAACTTAAAAAAATAAAATATTTACTATTTTTGAAATTAAATTAACAAAATTTGATTTTGTAATGTAATTGTTTAGGTAACCATTATATTTAAATAAGTGAATATCACATATTCTTTTTCTGGAATTAAATATACAGAAATATCATATGGACACCAATAAATAGGTATTTGATAAATTAACAATTTTACAGAAAGAAAACTAAATATAGGACTACATTGACCATTGCTTTGATAGATTCGGTACATTTACCCTGCACGAAAACAATATTTACCAGACTATATTATTTTTAAATTTTAAGCGTCGCCCACCTTCAACGCTTGGTCAGCCAACCCCGACTTCTTATCCCCCCTTTTTCTCTTCCCACCAATCAAAAATATTATTTTATGGCGAATCTGATTGGGCCGAAATGTGAGCCTAATTAAAACGCAGTTACGGCTCGACTGTAATGTGAAATAATAATTATTAAATTATCGTTGAAAGTACCAATCAGACTGACTGTAATCTTGTTTAATTTAATGGTGTGGTGAATAATTGAAAGTGTGATTCGTACAGTTAGTGCTGTTGACACATTGATGGTAATGATCGCTTATTTAGTACCGCGATGCACGACGTCGTGTAACATTTGGAATCAGGCCGCTAACAATGACACTTCTTTTGTAGGTAGCGATAAGGTTTAAATTCCCAGTTAGCTGCCTGTTTTGATTTATGCAAAAAGAAAATATCGCCAAAATGATTTTATTTTATTTGTGAATTTCAGGCAAAGATATTTCAATATTTTACAATCATTTTATAAATAACTTAATTTGCTTCATTATACAATAATACTTTAACTGTTAGAATAATATGATAAGGAGATAGGGTCCCATTAGCTCAGTTGGTAGAGCGGTGCCCCGGCAAGGCAAGCGTCCTAGATGTGACCGTATCTTTTCTGATTTTCTGTTCCAAATTGAATATTACAGATTTTATAGGCCTGATACTTTTTCTAGTTATATAGAAATAGTCCGAGATGTGTTCTACTCTCATTATTTAATTAAAATATCTAAAATATGTCGAAGCGATCAAATTATCAAACCAAAAACACATGATTTTGATTACTTCGTAGTGCTTTGCCAGCATAATTTTAGTGCCATTTATATGAAACATACGTTTTTAATGTAGCTAATACCTGAATACCGCACAAGAGTCCCAATAGCTCTCAACTGTCTGGAGCCAGTGAGACTATGGCATCCCCAATTGGGGAATGTTGTGAGACTGAAGGTAGTGTGGAGGAGAAGGAGATGGGGAAAGGAAGGTGGGGAAGTAATTGGATATTCAGATCTGGTCACCAAACACGGCCAAAGCCATTTCAAGCAACTTTATAATTCTGAATGGTGGTCTTACACCAGGGCGATACTGAGAGTATCTTTCACTCCGGAAAGTACCGCAAACAGGGGTTAAACATATTATTTCAAATGAATAAATCACGAACAACTTTATCAAATAAAAGTTATTTGCGTACGCCGGATCTGAACCCGCCACTTACGGATTGGTAGTGGAAAGCCTTACCCTCGACCACGGAGTATTTAAAAATGATTGAATTAATTGTACCTGCCTAATTTTATTTCTTATTAATTATTTTTATTTTACTTGAGCGGCAACATTCTCTCATCTCTTTCCTCCCATATACCGCCCCAAAGCCAAAAGCTGTTTCCCACTCTATTCTATAAATAAAATAATATAAAACTAATGTTTATAAGTTTTCATGCAAAGCACAAAAGATAATAAATTATTATAAGCAATAATTAGCCTCCTGTAATATCAATACAAATTGAAAGTATCCTGGAAAAAATATAATAAGCAGTAATTTTGATTGAAGCACTAGTACATATTGAATTATTTGACGGGTTGGAAATAAGCCGACGTGGCTCAGTGGTCCAGAGCGTCTGACTGGACATCAGAAGGCAATTCCCGTTGGCGGCATTTATTTTTACTCGGGAGATACTTTCAATTTGTATTGACATATATTGTTGTATAATTAATTATATAGGTTTATTACATTTGTTCTACTTCCATTTTTATATATTTTTAATTTTTGTTACTTAGGTAGTTCTGCTTTTTATATTTTATTCTATATTCAGTTGTATATCACCAAATTAACCATCTGTAACATTTATAATTGATCTGTTTCTTATCCATCCTCCTGTGTATTTTATATTAATATCAGGAGTGTTTATGTTCCTTAAAATAAATAAAAAATCTAAAAAAAACAGAAAAACTTTTTGGTTTCCTTCTTGTGTTAAATATAAAAAACCCAAAACTTTTTCGAGGGACAATCGGAAGAAACGATTAGATATTGTGTTCCAGTCCAAATTACATATTTGGATTCCATTCAAAGCTTTTTGATCATCTCTACTGTTGATAACGAGATTTTAACCAATAAACAAACAATATTTATTATATTACAAGGAATACGTAGCCAATTGAGGTTAAAATTATACGGTAACAGGTATCAGGGAAAACCCCAGAATTTAATGGGGGGTTAGGTTTCTGGGAGGGTGAAGGAATAGTAAAAATAAACGTATAGTTAGTTATCAAGAAGTTAAACCACTTTAGAACAATAACCCAAGAGCAAATTGTAAAATAGTGGTACAAATGCACTTAAATTGCCTAGTTTATTATTTTAAAACGTCATATTTTATATGCACGTGCCTTGATAATGCATTGTTTCGTTTCGTCCATTTCGTCATGATGACTAAATGCGAAAATATTTGGATTTTCATGAACTCGTGATAATGTATTCAAAATTTACCAAAAGATATCAGGAAACCTTTTAATTCATTCGTTAAGGCCTGCAATCCCGTTTTCAACCGAATTATCAATAATTTGAAAAGAATACTTTTTTATATTAGCTCCATCTCTAATCTTTTATCTTTGGGGATGTTGTGTGGATGGTCTTTTTAAGGAAATAAAGGAGAGGAATATTGTAGTTGTAATAGTTTCTCAATATCAGAACCTTTTTTAATGCTATTGACACTATAGTAACTCTTAACTTAATACAGTGTGAATCATAAGAAAATGGCTGGGTGGGAAGAGAGACATGAAAAGAAAGCACCAGACAAGGTATTTAGATCTGGTTACATCGGCAAAATGGTAATATCCTCGGTTGTGGCTTCAGAGACCATGTATCTATCACCTAACCTAACCAACCAAAGTGGTTTCCTACGTTTAAATTAGTTTAGTTGCCCTGGTTCGTGGGGGGTGAGGTTTATCCAGGTCTTTGTGGAGACTGCAACTGGCCACCAGCTACGTGGTAGCCTGATCGGGAGAAGTCGAGACCTTTGACAAGCCAAATTCTCTCGACCCAACTTCTTGCACTGATCACTACGTCACTCCTGGATACACTGACCTCCAGATTCCTACCAACTCCTCATAACATCTCTTCGTTTAACTTCTTCTCCTTTTATTCGTTAAAATATGCTCTCGCCATCATTATAAAGGCCCTGAAGGAAATTATTTTTCTTAGGTCTTACTGTGCAGAAAATCTAACAAAATGGTGTGATTTGATGGAAAACAGCTACGTAACCCATTCTCAGACTTGATATTTTTTGTCTCCACATACTGGACTATTGTTTTTTTTACATCCTATTTTTTATTAATTAATGTAGGCATTTTGATAAAATAATTTCAATAAAATGTCTAAATAAGATGACACTTCACCAACATCCTCGTTCCTCTGGTTTAATTTCTCCTCATACCAGTTCTAAATCAAGATGTCACTCTTGCATGCACCTATTCGCATTCAAAATATGTACAAACTAGAATTTTGTTTAGTAAATAAAAATCTTTAGTCGTCATTTTTATTTTGATGGGCTTTCAGGTTTTGTACAGTCCCCACAGTGCCTCTGGTTCCGCAGAGTGACCACGTAGGACGGATGGATGGGTTATTTGGTTGTTTGGTTGGTTGGTCGGTTAGGTAGTTATGTAGGTGGTTAGCTGGTTAGTTGCAACAAATTAAATGACACGGTATTTACGTGCACTATTTTGTAAAGAATAACTGGAACAAATGTCACTTCCGCTCCGAAATAACTGTTATTAACCAATTATTGCTACACCGTATTTTACCTTTTTTTCTATTTCCAGCTACCTGGAATTGTAATAACTTTAAACCTTAATCAGTCATGTAAAATAACTAGTTGAGCGTTCTATCGTAGGTACGACTACTAAGCTCATTGCTTGTGCAAAATAAACTGATATTTATTTAAAAAAAAAATACATTTTTTACTATTTTCTATGCATCAGTTTTAAGACTCTTTTGTTTCAATTCTAAAAAGTTTTTTTATGAATTCCGCACAAGAGTTCCAATAGCTCTCAACCGTCTGGAGCCAGTGGGACTATGGCATCCTTAATTGAGGTATGTTGTGAGGCGGAAGTTAGAGGGGAGGGGAAAGAGATGGAAAGAGGAATTTGGGGGAAGTAGGCGCATGGCAACTCAGATCTGTTAATCAAACACGGCCAAAGCCATTTCAAGCAACTTTCAATTGTGGTCTTTTCCCAGGGTGATACTGAGAGCATCTTCTACTCTGAAACGTGCCGAAAATATACTTCATTTTATTTTAAAATAATAAATTGGGAAATAATACAAATTAATAATATAAAATTACTTGCGCAAGCTGGGATTTTATCTCATGACCTCTGTATTCATAGTGGAGAACCCTACACCTTGACCACGGAGGTTGTCGACTAAAACAGTTCATAGAAAACCAATGGTTCGAATCTTTTTTTTTTTTTTTTTTTTATATTAACTTCACACAGGAGGCCCTGAAGAAAATAATTTCCCTCAGGGCCTATGTCATCTTTGGGGATGCTGTGTGGAGGGTCTTTTTGTGGAGAGGAAGGAGTGAACATGGGTCTTGAAGAGTCCCATGTTGTAGGAGGGAGGAAACACAGAGGCTGGCAATTCGTTCCACAGCCGAGCTGTTGAACTTAAGAACGAATCGTAGAAGCGACCCGTTCTCATGTGACAAATGTCAACTGTATACAAATGTTGGGCGCGCGTTTGGCGTGTATCCCGACTACGCACCTGTGCCGAAGGGATCAATGACGCTAGTTCCTCAGAGCATCTTCCATTGTAATACCGATAGAACAAGGACAGCATACCTACCTGACGCCTGTGCTCTAAAGATTGCAGTCCGTTTGTTAAGATTGGGGAATCTATCAAACGGAGCGCCCGTTTCTGCACAGAGTCAAGGGTTTTTTCAGGTATTTAGGGGCTCCGGACCAGAGATGGCTGCCAAATTCGACAGTAGGGCGCACTTGCGATTTGTACAGGGTCAGCAGTTGTGTACTATTAAAGTATCTGCGGGCCCTGTACAGTACGCCCAGCTTCTGAGAGGCCAACTTTGAGCCCCCCCGTACCTGAGCTGGTCACTTATAGTTACACCAAGCATATCAATGGAAGGCCTGTTCGGAAGATTGCTTCCGTTGAAGGAGACTAGATTATCATTTGGATCCCTTCAACGGAATCTGAGTGATGGTGTCCCACCACGGCTATACTGACAGAAGGAACTATAACTCATAACCACAAAGCGAAGAACTGTCAACTTGGAAACTAAAAACATAAATTATTTGATGTTTTTATTGATATCACTTATCCCTCAACGGTTGTTTTTTTAATTCATTAAATGTATTTTGTACCCCTGACCTACTTAAGGGATGCCATCTATTAATGCATTATAATAACTACCCCGATGAAAATAATTGCACGATAATTGCAGGCATCCTTACAAATTGATAGGAAGTGGTGAATTTGTGGTTTGCAAGGGAACAACAGATGTCGCAAGGGTCCAACGTCACCCTGGAGAAGAAGTTACTATTTTGTATAGTAATTCGATTGTTTTAGATAATAATACGATATGATTGCTAATTAACAGTAACCATAAAATGTGGTTAGCGGAAATAAATTACGCGTATATTGAATAAAATTGGATAACGGAATTGGGTAAGATTAGGTTAGGTTAGGTTTGTTATGTTTTTTTTAAATATTTTATTGAAGTGTAAGTAGGAACTATATAAAAGTAGCGATCGGAGTTTTAATTGGAAGTTGGATTTATTTTAAAAACATACACACACACATTGCTTAGGGAAATCGCGAGGTTGCTTTAGGATTTGAGGTTGGGTTAAAAACGTATTTTCACTGAAGTTTTTAATTTTCTAAAAAGTGAAGGTATTATAATTTTATTTTCATTTTTAGTAGAATTATCAGAATCAGAAAAATAAACTTTGACAAAAATTTTCCTCAAATTATTAACGGTATTCATAGTTTGTAAAAATAACCCACTGTGAAAAATGTGACGATTTTTAAATTTAATTTTTATGGACGCTTGAAAACTTGATGTTTTAAATGTGCCTCTTTGAAAAGTATAAAGCTGTACGATTATACATTTTAGCAGTGCTTATTAAAATGAAGTCACTGCACAACAGGTTTTTTGTTTATGTTTCATTTTATTTCTTTCAAAACAAAACATTTTAGCAGTGCATATTAAAATGAAGTCACTGCACTTTAAACTAATGCATTTTTTCTTTCTATTACTGTCAATAATTATCACGTAAATTGCATGTATGCCGTTAAGTTAAATAAATAAATTATGATTCCTAGGTTTCTATTAGGGTTACGGAGAACCTTGACACAATATAATTGCCATACTTATTCTTGTAAGTAAGCAGAGAAGAGATTCCATGGATTCTATGCAAAATTAGATTACATTACCATAAATTAATCCGTTATGGAAAAATTATGATTTATTAATGTTACTATGTCTTCTCCTCGAAGGCCCGTGGATGTTGCTGATTCGTTGCATGATGTCGATACTGTAACTAACTGGAGATGATATTATAATACAATGGGTTATAAATTGAAAATACATTTTTTATACGCCTGACTTCTGTTGTATTAAGTACCTACCTGCCCATATTCAATTAGGTATGTCGAAATACCCCTGATGTAATATTATAAGTCAGTAGGTAGATACACAATACACACGAGAAAAAAAGAAGACAGATATTATTTGATTTAACCCTTAGGTACCTAAAGGTTAAAAAAAACGCGTGTCATCTGAATGGGGGTCGCTAGGGTCCCCCTAAATTTTAAGTTAATTTTTTTTTGCCCTCTCCAATAATATTAGGATATTGGTTACTACCCACTGTTTTAACCGGACATCGCCCAGCTTTGACCCGCAGCCAATCATTAAGAATTGCAGAACGATTAAAGAAAGTCAAATGAGATGTCAAATGTCAAGATGTCAAATTATTGTGGCCATTTCTAGAAGGAATCAAATGATCTTTTATTATTATCCTGATTTTAAAATTCAGATCGATTACCGAATACCTTTTCTAGGATTATTTTGATTGAAGTAAGATGTCTTCTTTAAAACTAGGAGTTATCTTATTTTTGTGTTGTTTTAAAACTCTCACATATTTCATAATTTAGTTTTTTGTATTGCATCTGTACAGTAACTCTTAATAACTTAATTTTTTTTTTATATTGTATCTCCACTTAAACCATAGAAATAAGATAAAAAATACATATAATACACACATTCTGCCTTCGTCTTGGTGGTATTTTGTTATGTAAATTTATTACAATTATTTTTTTTCAGTTTTAAATATTTTATGTAACTATCCACGTACGTATCAAAAAATTTCAAATAAATAAAAATATAAGTGAAATGACACTAAACTGCGCTATATAAATGCCATGTTATAATTACTGTGATGTAATTACATGTGATGTAAAAAACAACTCACATGTCACACAAAACTTTCGTTTGGGGGAAGCATATTACCCCCTCCGGTGTAGAAAGGGTTCCTGCCGGATCTGGTGTTTGATTACTTTGTTTAAAATATGTAATAACCACATAAATCTCGTCTCAGTATTATTATCTACTTGTCATGAACTAAAAAAATACGAAAGGTGAATTGATCTACGTTTACGCTAAGCGCCCAGCCCAGGTTTCATTTCACGGGCGCATTGTTCATTCAAAAATTAATCCAAAAGGCTTTTGATCCGATACCTACCCAGTTACCCACAGCCACAATACATTGTTGTGTTCCCACTACTGCTTTTGATAGGTTAGAACTATTATTTGTGGTTAACACTGACTACAAAAGGAGGTAATTTAATATTTTTATTTCAGGGGCGCTGGCCATTGAAGAAAGACTGACGTTTTCGGATTTCCCTATTCAAAAGGACCAATTTTCGATCTGATTATTTGATCCATCTGGAGCAGATGCTATTGGAAATGTGGGGATTTGTGGGAATATTGCGTTTATTTCGTAAAACGAGTGAGATAAGCAAATGTTTAGTCGGGTTGTCCTTAAATAGTCTAAAAAAACACCTATATATCAACCCTACATTATTTGGTATGCGTAAAATCATCAATCTCCATCGAATTTTTGTTTTTTTGCATTAACTTCATGCTTTGAGGAAAATTAATTTCCTCAGGGACTATTACTACGAAGGAGGATGGACACACAGTTTATTTCACAGCCAAGCTGTTAATCTCACGAACGAATCGTAAAAACAACCCTTTCTCGACCCTTTACCTTGTTTACATAGTATATCTAAGCGTTGAGCGCGTGTTTGGCATGTTTCCCGACTATGCACCGGCGCGGCGTCGAAGGGATCAATGAAGCTAGTTCCTCGGAGCATCTTCCATCAAAATGCCGGTAGAACAAAGACAGAATTCCCATCTGACGCCTGTGCTCTAAAGATTACAATTAGTTTGTTAAGATAGGGGAATTTATCAAACAGACCGCACGTTTCTGCAGAATCAAGGGTTTTTTTTAGTTATTTTGGAACTCCCGACCAGAGGTGCTAAAATCAACAGTGGTGTACACTTGCAATGCGTAGAAGGTTAGCAGTTGTGTACTATCTGTTGTCCCTGTAGCTTCTCAGACTTGAATATGCTCTAGCTTCGATGGATCATCCCATCATTTACCGATGTATCGCTTCAAATTCTCGTTATGCGTGACGTACGTCGGCCTAACTTGAATGTCCTGTTGATTTAGGGATGGGCTTGAGCCTTCGAGGGCCCCAATCCTTGTTGATATAATTTGTCTATCAATTTCCACAGTTCTGTTCTGTCCAATGTAATATGCTTTTTGATCTACCTAGATTTAGGTTTACGTTATAGTTAAATTCCGTACTAATACCTCACAATGGCACAAAAAGTACATGTTTTATAATCTAAATTGTATACTTTAATTAACATAAAATCTATTTGTCTGAAAGCGTGTAGGTGTCGGCTAGCATTTCAGATAGCAACATTTCCCTAAGACCCCGCTTTCTGAATTTCTACCAACATAACAACATAACGGAAAATAAAATATATTACGTTATTCAGATGTCGAGTTGAAAAAGTAATTAAATGAAATTCCCTCGATAGAAAAAAATTCCCAAAATATGCTCTGAAAATTATAAAAAAACACAACTGGTTCTGTTATTTAACAGTTCATATTAAGTACGGAAGAGAAACTTCACAGCTTTTCTTTAAATGCTACTTAGATGAGATGGCGAGCCATTTTTGATCTCTTTTAAATAAGTTATGTTGCATTTAATATTTGATATAATAGTTTTTTTTTTAAATTAACGCGCTCCCTTTTTGATTCGTATTTACATATCTTCCTTTAAAACCATCTTCAGTCACCTTCTTCTTATTTTTGAACGCTCTTTATTTATGGCACTATGAAGAAAAAAAGTGAAAAACGAAACATCAACTTTTAATCGACTCTGTTACAGTTGGTAACCGGATAACACGCCTTTAAAACGTGATATGAAATCATGAAAATTGATGAAACAAAAACTAGGTTAAGCAGGTTACATTTACGAGTTGGTTTTTTCCATCCCTTAATCACTTTATACCACTTTTTAAATGTGTGTTGAATTTTCACTGTGTTGAGTTATCCGTGAAACCGCTACAGTTAAGGAGGTGTCAGATTACGCAATAAGTTCAAAGCGTTTTATATAACTCCATATTCATCGCCATACATTCTCATACAGACCTGTCACACCTAAAAAGATAATGTGCTATAAGTGTGGGTGTGGCAACGATATGCGCTGTGATCTGCTAGCCAGGCTATATTTGAAAATTATGCGACTGCTCTCCTACCTACGGCAGGAGAAGTAGTCAGAACAATTTGCGGAGCGCCGTAATTACGCGGCTATCATCTATCAAAGTGACAGATCCCGTACAAAGAAATGATGTTCCGCGGCAGTCCCCCAATTGATCTGACCCACTCTCCTGAAGAAGATTGTAGCGTAGTGTGTGAGCCAAATATATAATAAGCAAACAGTAATGTGTCTAAGGCCTTAAGTAGCACCTACAATAGCGTAACTACCCATAATATTAATAATTGGATAATTTGTACAGCGCCGTGAAAAATCACCTCAATGGCAATGTACAACCCATTTTTGAGTTCCTAGACTACATCTGATTTTATTATACGATTTACTTTGACCTGAAGGGTTGGATGTTCGATTTTTACTTAGATTTAGGTACCTGTATGCTACGGAAGTAAGCATACATGAGCGCTTTCTCTAGATTTATAACTTGATTCTTACATGGGTCAATTTGTTTGTCGCTACCTATCAATACGATAGAAGTATCTCTTCCTTCGTCTAGAAGGAATCATAGAGTAGTTACTTTTCACGCATAACAACAAACACCATAGAATCATCGCAAACCATCTATTAATGGATGAATGCGCCCGCTTAGTGCAAATTCAACATTTCAATCCAATAATTTAATGGTTTTAAGTTGCAGCGGGCATTACGCCACATTATACCGGCTTACATCACTATCGGTACCCATAGGGGTAGCCTGTGTATAAGAGTGTGTACCAATACAGTATGCACCGAGTCTGGAAACTAACCAAGCAAACCATGCGTTTTGTGCATCCTGCTGTAGGTTACAGGACAGCAAACTTATGTAGAAAAAATGCATTTCGATCATTCAATACAATGCGTATCTAGTTGCATGGAACATCTCAAACGTGACAGGGGTCGGCAATTAAATTGAAAACAATTTAAATTCTGATAAAAAAAATTGGGATTATTTTTTCTTGATTCGCGTTAAATATCATTTCACAATTGTTCAGAGCCAGTGCGTCTATGGCATGTTTACAGGCTTAGGGAAATTAATTTATGAAGTATGGGGAGTAGCTACACTATATTTTTAAGGCGATGCACTACGTCGTGTAATATTTTAAATTGAGCCGCTATCAATAACAACCATCACGAAGATGGCTATAAGGTTTAAATTCCCGCTTAACACCATCCGCCTGTTTTGATTTATGCAAGAAAAAAACATGGCCAAAAAGTGCCTTTTATTGTATTTTGTGGATGTTCAGGCATAAATATTTTTTTTTTGATCATTTTATAAATAACTTAATTTACCACATTATACAATAAAATCATAACCTAAAATGGGTTCGTGAGTATTAGATTTTGAACTTTAAAGCAGTTTTCATAGGCCTTATAAATTTTTTTTATGGGTTTATAAAAAGACTTATCTAAAAAATACTCGATTATTTTAAAGGCCAAGATGTATTCTACTTGCAGTATTTAATTAAAGCGTCTGAAACATTTCTAGGCGACCAAATTTTCAAACCAAAAACATATAATTTTGCATTACTACGTATGGCATCGCCTTAAACAAAAGTAGAACTAACCATTTATGATTATGAGAAACAAGTAGGTTCGGAAGAATCTCGCTATTCTGATTTGGTTGCCAAACATAGCTAAATCCATTTCTTAGTATTAATCTCATCCTTCCTTAGTATTTAAAATTAAAATAATTAATATTTCAACACTTCATAGCCCATGATGGACAAAAAAGTATTGACAATTTTAATGACAGAACTCAATATACTCAATTAGTTTCTTGAGACATCAAAAAACAAACAAATGTTATGTTTTATTTTAAAATATTGAATAATTTTTTGTTTAAAAATATTTAATTCATTACACAGTGGCAGTTCTCAATGTCTGCCTATTATCGGTAGTGAATAAAATCATCCCTTTAGGGGGATTTGCAGCCCCTGTGTACCCTCCCCCCCCCGCGCAAACCAAACACCCCCTAGCTATAAAAAAACCAACACGCCACTTCATTGTGGCGTCATAATAGACGAGATTTCAAATTTGAATATTCAACATGGCCGCCGCCTGCAAGGGGTGGGGATGTGAAATATACAATGAAAAAATCCCCACATTTTCAGCGCTTAATCTGTTATTTAAATTGCATTTGAAGAGATTATTTACCTGGGGTTGGTTTTTTTAAGGTTTTTTCTAGCGGGGTATCAAAGGCTGGATGCATTTTTGTATTGTGTAAGTTTGCTAGGAGCGTTTTGATTCACACATGTTGTGTGGTGTCGTAGGCGATAGGTTTCAGTGATTTGAAGGTTATGTGGGGAGTATTTGAATACATACCCTTGTACGTTGGCAAGGAGGCAGCTTGTTAATGTGAGCTTGCGTGTTTGGGTAGGTACTTCGTATGGTAGTGTGGGTTTTAATTGTTGTATCAGGGTGTAATGAAAGATTAGATTTGATATATATTTAATGTACATCTACCTACCCATGAACAAAGAGATAAATTATTTCGGATTGTTTTAACGAGTGATTTATTGTAGGCCTATTTTTTAATGTTCCCAACAACCAACTGGAGCCAGTACGTCTATGGCACCCAATTTGTGAAATAAAAAATAAATGAACTTGGTTTTACCTACTGGAGTACTGTCTTCAGGTAACGAAACAAAACCATATTGATTTGAGCTAACCTTTCGATTTCAAATGAGAATTTTTCACCTGGGTGCGAATATAAAGATGTGATATTTTCCAATCTGATGATAGATACAAACTACAAACAAAAATTGATTTGCTTGGTGTGACTTTAAGTAACCAGTTCAGATAAGAGGGTTCCATCCAAAGATATTAGAAGAACGAGATATGCTATGTTGGCCGCCGGACCGTAGCCGGAGTACTACCTAATTAGGGTACTTTGAACGGTATCGGGACGTGTACGCACAGAAATCTGTTCTATGTATTAGTGCGGATACCTTAGCGATGCCTTGGCGTAAGCGAAGGTGTGCAGTAGTATTGGTGAACAAAACCGGCGACACTCGGCAAAACAATTCCACTCAGTACGAACTGCGCATAGCACATCTCGTTCTTCTAATATCTTTGGTTCCATCGAAGATGAGAGTTAATTTAGCCTCTCAGAAGCTGGGATACTGTGGAATAATTTGCTAGCCTCTATATTTCATCCCTCCTACACGTTCAAGCCAAGATTCAACATGCAGCATTCCCCAAAGATGACATAGGCCTTGAGGTAAATTATTTTTACTTTTAAATATAGTTTAAAAAATGTAATAGCATCCAAACATTTCTATTTCATAGAACTAACGTACACCATTAGATTGATTATTGAATCTAGAACAAAGTGGAAAAGACACCAGGAGAACTCATTCTTACCCATAGATACCTACCGATGTCCGGATAAATCATCAAAATGATAATTCACCACATCAAAGTCATGGAAAGCGATGAAACAAAAACCTTATTAACTGGGTTAAGTAGGTTAGGTTAGGTTAAATTTTTTTTTCATCCTTTTTAATGACTTTATATCACTTTTTAAAGGTGCGTTGAGTTAGCATGGAGCCATACCCACCAACCCAATAAAACTATATTCGTTTTAGGTGGTCCAAAGGTCTCAATATAGTTCTCAATTTTGATTACTAATAATTTCATATTTACCTTCAGCATTTCAAACAGCTGCCAGAACCTAATAACATGATTTCGATATCTCTTTTTTTAATGATTCTTCGATCAAATTATTTAAGTAGGTAACTAATCACGAGAAAAAAAATAAACAAGTGAGTAGTGTTGTATCTCCGGGGATTTCTCACAAATTCTCTTAATCAATAAAACTCCGGCTTCAAGAAAACACTTGGACTTTTATGGTGATAGATTGACAATGGCTCTCAATTGTAATTTCAATTGTCAGGCGGTTGGAATAGTCTGGACCTCGACCTTGAGTTTCTTACCTTATTTATTCTCAACAGCTAACGCCATCTATGGGTAACATTATAGTCTTGAATAGTGCCATCTATGGAAGAGCCCATAAGTATATAGGTTCTTGCTTAGATGGATACCACCGAATAGAGGTGTGTTCTTATTAATTCTATAAAAGATAAAGATAAAGTCAATTTGAGTACAATTCTCCTGTCTGGAACCCACATTATAATATACGGTTCCATGATAACTCAACTCAATGAGAATTTAACATACGTTTAAAAAGTGATATAAAGTCATTAAAAAACGATAAAAAAAATTTAAACCTAACCTTACCTAACCTACTTAACCCAGTTAATAAAGTTTTTATTTCATCACTTTCCATGACTTTATATAACTTTTTAAAGATGTGATGAATTATCACTGTGATGATTTATCCGGACACCATAATATACATGTATAAGCTGTTGAAAGAATAAAAAACAAATTCTTACGTTTTATAAATTTTAAAATGGGTATTCCAGCAATTATGTTGAACTGCAACACTCTGTTAAATTATATGAATATGCTCAAATTGTCAGTCAGAAGATTTTTTACTGACTTGGTATTTCTATATAAAATTCTAAATGATTTAGTTGACAGTCAGAATTGATAAGCTTTCGGATTTATTTAGGTGTAGAAATTCTGGGACTAACCACCATATATATTCCTCTTTGCCCAGAATACTAATGTAGGGTAACAATTACACCAAGTCAGTGGACATCTTCAATTTACCTTTAAACAAAAATGAAATGTTCTTAATGAAGCAATTCAGTTATGTACAATAAATAATGTATATTTCTTAATATTCACATGTAAAAGCCCCGAAAAAGGGCGTTAATAAATAAATAAATAAATGTATCCTTCGTCAGATTGATTCGAATTTTGATGAAAAAAATTAATTGGAATTTTAAGCTGACATTTAAAAGTAATTTAACACAATTTTCCAGCAATTCGAAGAAAAATGTTGCATTTTGTAAAAACTTCGACGAATTGGTTAATAAAATCGATCGACCTTAACGATTCTGTTCGAGAAATTTAAAACTAAACATTATCCATCTGTAAACTGTACGACATAAGAAAAACCGCACCGTAGTGCTTGACAATGACAACAAGAAGAACATGAACTTAATATTGGAATAGAAATCAGAAGAAAGGAAAAAAAAACATGACACAGAACATCTTAGAACCGAATCATTTTTGTATGTGACGCAAGTGGCCCATTATTGCATAGATTCATTTATCAATGGTAACTATTTAAGTTTGAAAAAAGAACTAAATTATTTAATAGCTAGGTAAGTAGGTACCTACTGCAATAATCTTGGAGGGTCCCATTGGTCAGCCTTGTTTAGTGTTGTAATCGCCTCTCGATCGATATTTCGTAGTGTTTTTTTCCGCCGCCAGAGCGCCGGGCATGTCCCGTCAAATATCACGAATAATCGATTAGATCGAACGACATTCGATATTTTGCATGTTCAAAGACGGTTCGAGGGATGAGCCCGTCACGACGTGTCCTGATCGCCCTCTGATGGGAAAGAAAGACACGGAAAAACAAAACAAAATGACGATCACGTCAAAGCGATCCGTTTTTTACAGACATATAATTTGGAATTTCAACAATACCATTCCTCTATTGACTGCCATAAGCCTAAATTTTACACTATATAATAATAAATTTGATTCCTTGATAATAATACAATTTTGTTATTTATTTAATAATATTACTTTAGTCATTTTTATATCCGAATATTCGTACATTTGACGTCCTCCGTGGTTGAGGGGTAAGCACGCTGGTGGTTACGTATCCAGAGTGGAAGATCCTCTAAGTATCGCCCTGTTCATTCGACCACCATTCAGAATTGAAACGTTCCTTGAAATGGCTTTGGCCGTGTGTGTTGACGAGATCTGAATAGCCAGGTACTTATCCACCTTCCTCCTTTCCATCTCCTTCTCATTTCCACTACATTCAGCCTCTCAATATACCCCAATTGGGGATGTCATAATCTCACAGGCTTCGGAGACCATCTGGATGGTTGTGAGCAGTTGGGTGTCTTGTGCGGTTTCACATTAAAAAAACATCGAAGTTTACAAATGTATAATTAATTACATACATAGATTATTGCTTTTTAATTATTTATTGTATTTTATTTTGATTAATATGGCTACAAAAATTCAAGTTATATATATCAAAAATTGGTGCAGACTTTATAGTTTCCGGCAGCGAATTACGAGTAAAATATTGTTTCTTTTGAAGAGTTAACTATTTTATGCACCTATTTGTTTTGTCCTTTTTTTATGGCCCAATTTTATTGCCCGTTGTTGTATTATGTCTGTGAATGTCCTTGTTGTATACAATTTTCTTTGAAAAGTTTGTTAGTTATTTATTATTTTATGTATAAATATCATCGCTTTCACTGTTAGCCAATTTGGTTCCTTTAACATTTTAATTACTTTTGAAAATCTATCTCGCCTAAATATTTTTTTCATTTCTCTATTTTGAAGAATTTGCAAACTTATTTTGTTCTCTGTCATTACATAAGAAAATAGTCGTTGAGCAGTAGTCAAAATGTGGAGCAATAATGGAGTTGAATATGGTGATTTTAGTTTTTCTAAATTTTGTTTATTACAATGTCATTTCGCAAATTACTGCTTGTATGTAAATTTGAACACGACCTAGGGATTTTGAAATTTATTAAAAATATCTTTATGGGTAGGTAGTAGAATCAGTGGAATCATTTTCACAGATTCTTGCTTACGCAGTGGTTTATTGTATCATAGGACTACTTCGGAGTAAGGGGGACGGTGGGCGGGCATTCCACTAACTACTTTGAACAAATTTTAACCAGAAAAAGTGGTAATGCGCTCTTTGCCTGTACCTACAGTGATTACCTATGCATAAGTTGAGTGTTTATTTAGATTTACCAATTCATTGTAAGTAGATATATGAATGATCACGTTTTTAGGTTAAATAATTTTTTTAAATTTCGAAACAATTAATTTCTCTGTTATTATTTGACTATTATAGATAAAGTAGTTTTGTAATGAAATCACCGAGGGCGCTTTACATGGGTTTATAATATTGTAAATTGTAGTATTTCATGTTTTTTAAATGTATATTTAGACATTCAGTTCTTTACTGGATAAGAAATAGAGATTAATAGCTACTATGTAAAGTTGAGTAAAAGTTCCTTTTGGGTAAACTTGTTTTTACGCAGAAATCAGTCAACTATGATTGAGCTGAAAACTTGTTGCTGATATGTGATTCTGCAAAAACGCTTTATCTGTCCGAATTTTCTAATTTTGAAAAAAAAAATTTTTTAACCTTTTTATGAGCTTGCAACTTGCAACGTCAAAGCCAAATATTTGGGGCAAAAAAATCTTTTAATTTTGTGCCCTGTAAAATGCAAGCTTACATGGAGAAAAAAATTACTAAGAATCTCTTAAAATTATTGGTTATCCGGTTGAAAACGGGATTGCAGGTTTTCTGACAAATTTTTAGTAAAAAACATTTTATAATGATGTCGGAATACGTGTTCATGAAAATCCTAATATTTTCACATTTCGTCTAAATATAATATTATCAAGGCAAATGCAGTCGCATGAACTCGTGTTCCAATGGATTAGAACTTCATTAAAAGTTTTTAGGAAATGGCCTGCAATCCCGTTTTTAACCGGATAACCAATAATTTGACGAGATTCTTAATAAATAAGCAATACTCACTTTTATCCATGTAGGTACCTACTTTCCTACCTCTATAATAAAGACTTATTCCACACCCCGTTCGCCCTTCACCTTTCTCGCTCTCACTCCCCGCCCCTCGTGGGTTTACCATGGCGGGTGTCTTGTTACGGTAATTGGCCCTGCGATGGCCGGCGTGGTACAATCGGCCGGTGTGGGCTCCAAGAACCCATTGTGGGCCGCGGCAATCGGTAGAATGGGGTGTAGGGTTACCTTAGAGACGGTGGGACCGAGATGTCAAATTGAAATGATGTGGGAGAACGATTTAGAAATAGAAGTTTGAAGACTTTTAGCACACAACACAAGATCCAAAAGGACCATACAACGTTATAATAATTAATGATAATGTATAATCAAAGACAGCAATTCCTGTCATACTCAAATATTAATATTACACACATGATAAGATGGTTTTTTCACTTTCATTTTCATATGTGCTGGTAATTTTCTGATGGAGTTTAGAATCACAGGGGCCTATCTACAAAAACATAGTTTTGAGATAAACGCAAATAAATATTGGAATGCTCATATTCCCACCTGTATGCCCAACTGTGTTTTTAACCCTCCGGGCTAATTTGTTCGCTTTTGGGAACAGCTCATATGGTATTAAGGAAATAGTTGTGTCTTTCTTATTCTTTTAGTTAGAAATATGATCTAAGCGGTGCTAGAAAGAAAAAAACACCACGCTTTATATTCGAATCATAAAGACATTAACCACAAAGCAAATAAAATGTATACCTTTATGAAACCAAAGGTGCCGACCGCAATTTGAAAAAAAAACCATTCAGAACCCCGAGCAACGCCGGGACACTTCAGCTAGTTAAGCTACAAGTTCTTTTTTTTAAATAAGCATTAAAAAGTTGAGAATACCAATTTTATAACGAGATCTTTCGCTTTTATATCTAGATCTAGAACTTAGACCGGAACAGTCTTTCGGATTGACTTAGGTACTTATCTAAACACGTGGCTAAAAGAGGAACTAACGTAGTTCTTTTCGTTATAAAATTATTTGTATGTACACCTAAACAGAAAAGTACTACGAACAGTACACCTAAAACAGCATTGGCGACGCCCCCGAATGAACAAATTAGATTTTTTCACTAATTTCTGTTTAGGTGTGACTTTATATCGCTTACTCTTTCCATTACCAACACTTCGATCATCTTTCATTGAATTATCATTGGAGATGGACAATATACCTATTATTATTATTTCTATATAAATGTAATCGTGAACTGAAATGTTTTTAAATATTGAAGACAATATTAGTGATTTCTAAACGAAAATCTGAAACAGAAAAATCAGAAAAGGATACGGTCACATCTAGGACTCGAACCCAGGACCCTTGTCTTTCCGAGACACTGCTCTACCAACTGAGCTAATGGGACCCTATCCCCCTCGGTCACTTTTAACTGTATCATACTTCGAATAAGAACTACCAACATTGTCTTCATTTTTTCACGGCATATTTTTTACTGGCAACTATCTTTATGTATGATCGCAAGATTCAACCCGAACTAAATGCAATCTAGACAGCGTCTTTTTAGATAAACCTATCTTATTTTTTTATTTTTAATGTGCGACATCTATTGACTTTTCTGCAAGTCTAGAATGAATATTTATTTTTCGGAATAACTTTATTGAGTAAAACCTCAAATTGTAATATTTAAATATTGAAGACAATATTAGAGATTTCTAAACGAAAATCTGAAACAGATAAATCAGAAAAGGATACGAAAAGGATATGAAATGTTTTTTTTTACTTGACCTCACATGGGAGGCCCTGAGGAAAATATTTTCCTCATTATACCTGCAATTTTATAATATACTAACCCTCAACCTTCCATACTATTCAATTCGTCATCACTTAAGTGACTTTACGTCCTACATATGTCGATATATTATTAGTTGAACATGAAAAAGACCAAGACAAAATAACATTAAGACGTCTTTATGCAAAATCTTAACAGTAGGTAAATAAGGGAACCCACCTATATACTTATCATGTCAAAATATCTTCCCTTAATGAGAAAGCTTCTGCTCTTTTCAGTTAAATAATACCCGTAATTTGATGAACTGTTGTAATTTTGTTTACAAGCGAAACCACAATACAATTCAAGTTGTGGTAGAAAATGTTCCGGACCACTCAGGACAAGATTTATGTCTTAACAAAAGGACAACATACATCGTGAGGGAGTTTTTTGTAATTAAATCTATTTAAATAATATGCGAAAACATTTTAATGTCGGTAATTTTTTTTTAACCAGCTCTTACCCATATTTGGAGTCAACACTTATGTAAAAGCAAGTACCTACATAAAAACACAAATTTGATTCAATCATCTGCTAGTTGTACATGGTGTCCAGAAACTGGTGGTTCTACAGTCATTTCTGAGCAATGTGTAACTTTTCTGATTTAGGCTTTCGTTTTCGAGTTAATTGAGTCGGAAGTTGAAGCGTTAGTCGTTTCGAACAGTCGAAAAAAAAATCGAAATGCTCAGTTTGATTTTTTGGGTTCTCTTTGTGATGTAGCTTTATTATCGCGGGATCGGGTGGCAAAAATTAATAAAAATGATTTGTAAAATACGAATTCATATTCTCTAAAGGGTGGGGTTTTTGTAAAACAGAAACAAAGTGTTACGCATTTAAGATTAATATACCATAAAATCGCATCCTAAATTAAACTTTTTGGGCAAAAATTCTTAAATATTGATATAATACCGATTTAGAGCGTGGTTGAAGACAATTTGTGACAGCTACTCATCTCGGTTTGAATTGCAACAGATAATTTTCTTGTCCGTTCTAGAATCGTCTTGTCAAACTTGTCCCCAAGACAAAAACCCGTGAAAGTGCAGTGAATTTTCGGTTACTCATCGTCCAAGGACGAAGACTCCAGATATATAACATTAATGATGACGAAATCCAGCGGATCCATCGATCACCAACCAAAAAGGATGCCCACTGCTTTGGGCTGTTGAACAAGGAATGTATTCTGCTTCGATGTTAACTCTTCAGATTTTGTGAGTCTATCGCAGGTGTGGCAACCGATGTTTCCCGAAAACTTACAGGATAGGCAATCTAACCAAAGCACAATGGTTAATACGTAAATACTGGAGGTGCCACACACCGAAACAATAAATATAAAATAATTGACGTATATACCTACCATCAGTTCCTGGACACCGTGAATATGTCGTCTATCATTGCACCAGCAACAATTTTCGCTTTTAACTATTGCAGTATTAAATATTTTCGTTATTAGAAACCTGGAACTTTCTTATGTGGTACCTTAACGCATAAAATCCTTGAAAATTACGAGATACCCTGTTTCTATCGTGTCTTACATTTTAAAAAGGGTCAGTATAAACCGCCTACTTATGTATTTACCGATCACTTATTAGTCAAGGTATCATTTATTTAACAGAACTAATAACTAACCTTCATTCAAGAACTGTTGACGTGTTTCAATAACTTAACAATAAGTCAACAATACGTCAAGAATTCTCCGCACAATCAACACAATTATATTCAAATTATACAAGTACAGTCATGCGAGCATAAGTTGTGTTTCAAACATCTGTTGATGCGAAGACAGGTTAATACTTTATGGGTACCATTGATATATTTATTAAGGATGGCCACTGCTGCAGGTTATTTACATGTCATCAGTCTAATAATAAAAGACATAAAAAATCAATGAAAAATACATGTATTATATACCCCAATAAGAAGATTTTTTAAAACGTGATGATAAAATAATTTTCAGAAAAATGAAACCTTAGTGGCTTGACAATACTATGCTTACATATAATTTCTGTACCAACTAAGACAAACAGGTGATGCATACTTGAATGCCATATACAGATATAAATTTGCGAGTATTTTTTCTTTTCTAGTCTAACTTTATGTTTGTTCTTAAAATCCCTTATAAAATGTATGTTTGCTGTTTGAATTAGATAGCTATTTCCATTATTTTGATGATATTAGCTCATTGACAGAAGGTAACGTAGAAACAGATATGTTAGATATTTTTCAAAAATAATTACCGAAAAATCCCATCATTAATATAATATACAACGCATTCATGCATTGAAACTTCGACTCGACTGAGTTGGCATTGCGTCTGGGTATCACCCAGGCGTCGTAAGTTCAATTCCTCGGCTGGCTAAGTCCTCCATCACTACAGAAGCAACATTTTCCGCATACTGGTGGTAGCAGCAAATTTTCGAAAATTGTTTATCGTAACCCGGGAAGGATTGTCTTTCTTTAAAATAAAATAAAAATATGTTGTAAAACGATAAAATTTATTTCTTCAATAATTACATACTCATACAAGATACATACTCTGTGGCAGCATTTTTAAAATAATAATTACATATTCAACTTTTCTTTTAATAACTTTTAAAGTTAATACCAATTAATATAATATATCATTGAAGAATAATATAAAAATCATAAATCTGAAAGAAAAAGAACAAGACAAAGAAATATAAAAAGATAACGATCTCAACTGATAATCGAACCCATCATCTCTGTCTTAAAATTATTTAAAAGAAATCATTGTTAATTTTGAATTTGAAATACGAGATCGAAAAAATGACATAAAAAAATTTGGTCCCATGAGTGGTTAGAGGCGTTGTCTAGGTAAGACAGATATCCTGGGTTAGATTCCCAGTTGAGACATTTATATTTTTCTGTGTCTTGTTCTGCTTCATGTTTCGGTTAGATTTATTATCTTTTTCTTCAATATTAACTAGATACTTTACCTTGTTTTAACCATCAGTTTATATTTATACAAATCAACATGTTATGGTGATACAAAGTATAAGCACTGAAAAATAAAATATAAGTAGGTAGGTTCCTATAGATATAGGGATGTCATTTTAGTTTTATATATTTGTATCCTGATGAAGGAATAAAGAATCATTTGTGTATCTATTTTATTTAATGATTACTATCGCTAATAGATTAGAATGTCCCCCACACCGGCTTTTTTCAAAAACATTTCTCTTTTCTTAACAAATTAATACGCTTGGTTCATCTAATGCAGCATTAGTCAATGGCAGAAAAACCGAATATAAAGAAAGTATTAATTTATTTCGGATCGATTTTCATCACATATGGCGGATGTGGAAACAATAATTATTATTTGTGTAGCAGATAATATCCACGACAATAATTGGGTTGCCACAATTTTAAGAACAGTAATTCAATTTTATTTCGGTAGGCACAAAGAAATGTTGAAAATGCGATCCCATCAAAAATATATTACACACAATTTACACGGAGAAAAACGAGTATTGCTAATTTATTAAGAATTTCTCATCCTGTTTTTTTATCGTAATCCTGTTAAAAACAGGATTGCAGGCCGTTTCCTGTTAAATGTTTAGTACATTCCTTACATATACACGTGTTTATGCACCTGTTTTGCCTTAATAATATGTAGATATAGATGAAATACGATAATATTAGAAATTTTATGAATACGTGTTCATTTTACCAAATTAGGAAACCTATCAATTCATTCGTTAAAGGGTCTACAATTGCATTTATAACCGGATTACGAATAATTTGAAGAGTTTCTTAATAAATTAGCAATAATCATTTTTCTACATGTATCTTATATATAAATAAAAATGTAAAAGTTCTTCACCGATTGCTTTGAAATTTTGACACAACGCCAACGTTGCATTCGAATACGCGTGTGCTTTAATATATCTATATTATATAGATGTCACCTGAAATAGGTAATAACGTGCTTTTTTGAAAAATAGCGTCATCTGTTGTACCTACGTAAAAGCAACACGCCCTATTGTTTACGTATCTGCACAGACATACTGAGCCACAGTAACGCGTGGCGGGGTACAGATATGTTGACACTTTATCAACTTGTGAATTTAGTTCAAACCACTTGATACAAAAAAGAGCAGCGCATAATAATAATTTATTCACAAATGAACTCGTCCATCATTCAGAATCATAACGTTGTAACTAGAAATGACTTTAGCTGCATTTGGTCAGGTACTTTCCAACCTTCCTCCTCCCCACCTCCTTCCCTTACCAACTATCTGATCCCAATAGAGGATGTCATAGTCGCACTGACTCCGTACAACGGGGAGTAGTTGTGCGGTATCCCCACAAAAAAATAACAAAACAAAATTTAGCTTTCTGTCCTAGGAAGAATTATTTCTATAAATAAAAATGTTGAGTTTACGTCTAGTAAATGAACAAGCTTGCAAGACACTTAGGACGGGTTGTTTCGGAGAATCTGAACAATTCATCAAATTTCAACGTTCATTTTCAAGTTCTGTGAAAGATTTTTTCAAGTTCTGTTTTTATTTCAGTTTTGTCAAGCAACTAGCCTACAATGATATAAAAACAGAACTTGAATAAGTCTTTCACAGAACCCGAAATAGAACGTTGAAATTTGATGAATTGTTCAAATTCTCCGAAACAACCCGTCCTAAAGTATGCTAAGTAAGCTCTTCAGTATAATACTTTAATTGAAGAATAAGCTAATAATAATACATTTTAACGAGACACAGATAATAAAAAAAGGTAACAATCGCAACTGAAACCCAGGATTTGTGTCTTACAGGGGCAACACTCTTACCACTGAGCTATTTCGATCGTTGCCTTTTTATTTTTATTGAACTGTCTTAATTGTTCATAATACAGGGTTTTCTAATAAGAGGTGTTATTTTGAATAGCCCGTTATGTCGGTAGATGTTACTTTTGAAGCTGTCATTTTTTGACATTTGACAAGTAGAAACTACGCCATTAATAAAAATGGAACGATACACGCTTCAACAACGCATTGAAATTATTAAAATTCACTTGAGTGAATCAAATGCAAATCATCTTGAGTGATGAGGCCCATTGCCATCCCGGTGGCTTCGTCAACAAGCAAAATTGTCGCATCTGGGGCTCGGAAAACCCAAGAGTTATTGTTGAAAAGCCTCTCTATCTTCAACGTGTGACTGTATGGTGCGGTTTATGGTCTGGCGGAGTCATTGGACCTTACTTTTTCGAAAATGAGGCTGGAGCAACAGTTACGGTGAATGGATTGCGCTATCGAGAGATGATTAATGTTTTTTATAGCCGGAATTGGATGGTATTGATCTGGACAACGTTTACTTTCAACAAGACGACGCTACGTGCCACACAAGCAACGAAACCATTGATCTTTTACGATTGAATATCAAAATAACACCTCTTATTGGAAAACAGTTGCAACTGGGGATCGAATCCAGGACCTATACCTTACAAGGACAGTACTCCACTGAGCAATTGCGACCGTTGAATTTTTATTTTCTGTAATAGTACAATTTGAGGTTTTACTAATTAGATTATTCCAAAAAATAAAATATTCATCCTAGACTTACAGAAAAAGTCAATAGATGTCGCACATTAAAATAAAAAAATAAGATATATTTATCTAAAGACACTGTCTAGATTGAATTTTGTTCGGGTTGAATCTTGCGATCATACAAAAAGATAGCTGCCAATAAAAATGTAAGGTTACAAAAATGAAGGCAATGTCGGTAGTTCGTTTTCGAAGTATGATAAAGTTAAATATAACTGAAGGAGATAGGGTCACATTAGCTCAGTTGGTAGAGCGGTGCCCCGGCAAGAAAAGGGTCCTGGGTTCGAGTCCCAGATGTGACCGTATCAAATATTCATTTAGAAATCGCTAATATTGTCTTCAATATTAAATAAATAATATTAATTTTTTTTTTTTGGTAGACTAATGTTTAAGACAAGATTTTTTATGCATAGCACATTAATATTTGACATAATTAATTATTTATTATTATTTCATATAATTAATATTTGACAAGTTCTAGTATATTCACCAAAAAATGTAGACAATTTGTCTCGACGCCATCTAGTGAGAGAGTTAGCACTTACAATGCCTTTCTCATATAAAATAAAGTTGGTTGTTTTCACGTGAAAAAATGTAACAAGCAGTAATTGTTGAATGAAACACTAGTATATATTGAATTATTTCGCGGATAAGAGATAAGCCGCCATACCTCAGTAGTCAGAGCTGTCGACCGGAAATCAAAAGGACACGGGTTCATGTCCCGTTGGCGTCATGTATCTTTTATCAGGAGATTTTTCAATGTGGATGAGTGTTTCAGGCATTTACAAAATGCGTTTACCTCCTCCATTAAAGTAGGTAATATTACAAACAAGAGGCCACGAAACAAACAATGCATGACTATTGAAGATTCAAGAAACGATCACAGTATTGTAGTATAAAGGCGGAGAGGAAGAGGCGTGCCTGTCCGGTAGGTAAGTGGGTAGGTTTTGTACTACACATTGTGTGGTTCGCGGTTCGATGTCCGTAAACTGAAATTACGGTGATTAGCCGTGTGTTTTTATTATGCGGGAACGATATACCTAACTTATATACGTACCCAAGTTATCCACGAAACGTTATATCATATTATCGACTGAGCCTTTTTATGTGAGAAGGGATTGGGGTGGATGATAATAGTGGGGCACGTAAATTAGTTGACATGTTTTATTCATAATTTTGGATTAAGAATAAGCCCTGATAATGGGGATCTGTATGGGAGTGGTTGTCTCTAGTCGGTCAAACTCCGGAAGCAGTTTAACTATGGCATCCTCAATTCGAGTAGGTTTTAAATATTTATATTTATGATACTGAAAAATCGTGGTGGAATTCAATTATTTAAATTTTCCACTTCTTTTCTAAGTTTAAATGGAGAGATATTTTTCGATTGTAAAAAAATACATTTCAAACCTTGAAAAATCTTAGATAATGCGATTGTGTCTTCATTGGTGAAAGCATCTAATTGAAAAATTGGACTCATCACCCACATAAAAAAAATTAATTGCTTATTGAACTTGTTCCGTTATTATCCAAAACCATCGAAAGTAAAACAATGCAACATGCACGTAACAACATACCTCAGTTTTATATCGTGAAGTTACTTAAATAGGTATTATAATTTTCTGCCATATTGACCATTTACAAAAAGTAGGGTAATAAGCAAACGTGATTTAGAACCATGTAAAATTAAATTATATTTGGGGTTTATTTCCGATAATAATAAATGATTACTATTTTGTATAATTTACATAATTTGTTAATAAACAGTTGCGTGCAGAGAATATGATTTCAATTTTAACGTTTTATCCATAAACATTTTATCCGATTATTTAATACTGGGAAAGAAACCCACAAAAAAACACAGTTATAAAAATTTGTTTGGATAGAATATTTAACCCTTCAGCAACGTAAGCAGATATACACGATAAAATAACGATAGCAGTCAAGTACAATAAGCGTGTTTACACGTCAACGCGTGTGTTTCCACAAAAATCGTCATAACTCCGTTATTCTTCTAGTGACATCCCTAAAACAAAAAGTAGTATATTCGTATTGAATGAAGCTTCACATCTCTATTCAAAGTTATCCATAGAAACCCGTAAAAAGACCTACTCAGTGGAAGCAAATTTTACCCGCCAAATCGTAAAACCCGCCTCCCACATATCCCAGTTTTAATTATTTTTTTAAAAATATATTTTGTATGAAATGGTCAAAAAGTGAAGTGACAATTGTTTATTGTACATTTGTACGATGAAATAAGTGTTTTTTTTTACATTATCCGTGATTTTAGTATCGTTTTTACATAAAACATTACAGGTGAGTCATTTTTACAATTTTTTCATGTTTCCATTCTAAATTTAAATATTTACAAATGTTAATATTTATTTATGATACAACAATTTGAAATCCTATTTTGTAACCTTTCTAAAACAGTTTTTACTATTCGGCTCCGTTCAGTAATGTTTCATTTATAGAGCTTTGATTGTGAGGCGGTAATAACACAACGTTTTCGTGAAATTGACATTTCGGTAAAGACATTTTAGCTTCAAGTTCGCGAAAAGTCGGAGGGGTTAAATAAAAACGAAGAGAACGAGGATTTACGGTCAATTTTTATTATTTTGAATGTTCTCCTTCTAACTTAAATACCAGTTATTTTTCAAAGTGGATTTCACATTTAAAATGATTTTTAACGTTTGCATTTTTAAAAGTTCGCTAAAACCATCAAAATCTCAAGGCGTACGCGTGACGTCATACGTACCCCAGTTGACAGTAAGGCTAATCCTACTCACGTCGATATGAAGACAAAAAACCCAATTTAAATATTCAACAAGAATTGTTTCGAATTAATTTGAATACCACAGTAGTAACTCGTGTGCGAGTCTACGCAGCGTATCTTCGCGTAAAATTATCTGTCAGAACCCGCGGACCAATCACAGGGCGTTATGGTTTTAACCTTTTTTAAATGACGATTTATGAATTATACGCATAAATACAGATAATAAAACTCATTTATTCAGAATCAGCATTTGTTGATCTATTTAAATAAATATTTTTTAAGCATACCTTATATTTTTCCCCCAAGATTCTTATTGCTAAGGTGAATATCGACATTATTTTAAAATGAAGAAGGTGGCTTTTGTCATCACTTTTTTTTAAATTTGGAACACATTCCATTTTCTATTTGAAAGAGGGTGTGATGTTAATAATATCTACTTATAAGAATTTCACACACATATTTTTATCAATTTCACCGCCTTTATTTTCGAGGAGAATTTGCAATAAAGAGGAAAGGCGTTTGATGTGGAATTGTCAGTATGGTGGGAGGTGTGGGGAGTACATTGGTAATAATAACAAGAAAAATGAGGAAGAGGGAGAGAAAAGGGGACAGTTTATGAGAGTAGGTTGGAATTATCTTCTAAGAATTGTGTCATGAATATTGCTTGCGTGTGAATGACTAATATTGGTAAAAGATGTTCTCTATAATTTTCCTAGGTTCGCTTAGAAACAATAGTAGGTAGGTATTACCTACAATTAAGTAGGTAGATAACGATTTAAAAGATCGACCACAAACAGGCCAATGAAATAAAATAAAACTGACTTCGGGATAGGTAGGTAGGCGCCTACTTACCTACGGCTATGGCTACGTAAAGTTTTAAATTTAAAAAAATTTGTAGGTACCTACTACTGTTCATTCATATCACTCTACTGTTAAATACTGTTCACTCGATAATGCAGCTCAATGTGTAGATACTTTGTACGTAGTTACCTGACATTATTGGTGACATTATTTTCCGCTCTGAAGGAGGTGAAAATTTGTAGGAGACCAGAGCGTTCCAAACAGGCGTTTTAATTTTTGAGTAACGTTGAACAGCGAACAACATAATTTATTTTTATAAATGTTGATAGTATTATTTATATTGAAACCTACCTATATTAAAAAGTAGCGTAGAAACCAGTGGCGGTCCGTGACTTTTCAGTGAGCTAGAGCGGTAAGTTTGAAATTACGACATTGTTGATAGTTTTGTAGCTGAAAATATAAAGGTACGTAGGTAATTATTTTATTTTAAATTTAGATTATTTGCATAAAAATTTTCAAAATTCTTTCAGTTTGAGGAAGTACCTACAGCAAAGCTTTAGAAAAAAAATCTACAACAGGTATAGGTACAACAACATCAATATGTAATAATATTTCATCTTACCACTCTACCTCACTGATAAATCATGGACCGCCACTGGTAGAGACATGCATAGAGTATAAATTGATAGGTAGGTACCTACTCTTAAAAGCTTAGTATTTATAGAATGTCCTATTTATAATTTCTCTACCATTTGGGAAGAGGGTTTTTTAGAATATATTATACCTATCCATTTGATGTCAATGTAGGTAAGTAGGTACCTATGTAGTATCGTCAAGGAATACGCCCTGTTTTTGTGTCTCATATTCGGGGACGTCGCCACCACATTTTGTACCTACTGTCGAACGATTCCATTAAGATGCTATCATATTGATATATTGCTATCCTTCTTTAATTTTTATTTAAGCAATAGAAAACAAAGAGTTAAATTAAACAACTTTGTGTCTACTATTATTGAAGTAACGTCCGGCGTACCTCAAGGAGCACATCTAGCGCCGCTTCTTTTTAACTTGTTTATAAAAGACATTATTAGTATTTTCTCTCATACACGCTTTTGGCTTTTTGCGGACGACAATAAGATTCTAAAAATAATCAAAAATCACGATGACTGCCTTCTTTTCCAATCGGATATCGACTCTTTCAATGATTGGTGTAAAATTAATTATTTGAAACTAAATGTCGATAAATGCAAAATTATGTCCTATAGATCAAAAAAACCGATTGTCTTCGATTACAAACTTAATAATATTTGCTTAACAACTGTTACATCTATTAAAGACCTTGGTGTCTCTCTTGATAGCAAGCTTTCTTTTCGGGATCACATAACTGCAATCGTTAATAAATCCCTCAAACTACATGGTTTCATCAAATCTTGAATATGAATATAATGTAATCATATTCAATCTGACCCACGGCGTAGTCTTGACTTGATTCGACTTGTCACTTTATTTTCTTATATTATATCTTCCTTATGGCTTTGCTTTCATGTACCTTTGTCTACTCCTATATTTTTCATTTTACTGTATTCGTGTTATTATTTTGTAATTTGAACGATGTCAGTTAATAAATAAATAAATTAAAGGTTTTGTTTCATAAGGCCCAGCAACATTCAAAATAAATAAATAATCTATTTGTTGAGTTGGCCACAACAATTAGCAGATAGGGTAGGTAATCAGTGGAATAACATAGGTAGGTAGGTACCTTTAACCTTATAGTCACAAACTACACACAGCTCGCCTTTGATCATAGACCAATGCACGCCACTGTTACCTCCCTACGTCTATTTACTTACTTACAAAAAAATATATATATCCTTACAAAAATAATTGCTTTGTTGTAATTATTATCTCCTTTATCTCTCACCGCAATTCAACAAAAACAAAAATATATAAATAACAAAACTAACTTCATCAAACTACCAAATTACTTTATCCGTTCGATCTCCGATGCAGAATTAAAATAAAATCGATAAAATCGCCCATCGAGCGGCCGCTCCGCAACAAGAGGTTCGGCGGGAACATCCGAACACCGTCGGAAATTTCCGAAGTCGATTTACGAGCCGTTTATATGCGCGGGCGCATCCCAGATTCCCAAACCACGCCCCATTCGTCCAATAGCGATTAGGCTCCGCCTCGAACCGATTTTTTTTTTACCCTTTCGATCGAAGATCGTTCATTCTATCAGTTGGTTTCGTAGAATCGACAGCCGGCGTAACTTTTTGCTGGCTGCATAATCGCATTATCTGTATATGGGCCTATTCATTCCTTTTGCTTTATTTATTTGTTTTGTTTTGTGTTATTTGGTCGGATTTAAAACCTTTTGCATCGGAGGCGAGTGTGGTTTTTTTAAAACCTTTTTTGACAAATCGCATAGGGAATTTCGCGTTTCAGTAATTTTACTGTGTGTTTCTTTTGGGTAAAGTTTTTCGCTGAGGAAGATTTCATCCATTTTAGGATTTTCTAAGATTTTGTGATTTTTAATTTTTAATTGCGACCGAGACCATTTCTTCATTAATTTGATTCAGAAGGTTAAAATTTTAAATAAATAACTTAATTGTTAAAGTAATAGTATTATTGCTCCGTTTAATTCAATATGCGTAGGTACCTACCTACTAGTTTTGTATTTCTTTCCTTTACGTATTTGTTTCGGCAGAATTTTTGATATGTATATAATATAGTGCTTTAATCTATAAATTCAATTTCATAAAGATGTGCAAATTTCTTGGCGCCAAAGCTCATAGTTCGCTTCAAAAGATTTTAGTGTGACATCAATTATCGGAATTTTAGTTCGAATAGTTCCGGTGGCTACGTAAATACATTGCGAATATTTGATATAAAATAATTAGCGTTATTAAATATAGTTCTGCTGGTGAAAGTTACTATGGTACCTACCTACTGACACCGGTGGTAGATATTATTGGAGATACAATATTTTCATAAAATGTAGGTAGGTACCTAATCAAATTGTAAATGATCTTTTAATGATAAGAACTCATAAATATAAATAAAAATATAGTATCATTTATCCATTGCTGACAAACCTCATAGTGATATTTGATTGACCCAATTCTCTGGTAATTTATCTAACACTAAGTCGGTAGGTAGCTACCTGCCTACTTACGTACACCAATTAACGAGAAAAGGCAAGATTTTATTATTTTTAGACAGGTATTAGCTGATATTAAAATCTAATTAAAAATAAAACCACATTTAAAATCGCGGAAAAAATCTCGTACAGTAGAGGGCAATTTAATTGCTACTAGGAGCAGACATATATTTAAAGGTACCTATTTTACAAGACTTTTAAAACTTTGTTTAAAATTTTTGGCGATGAAAATATTTGGTAATGAGGATTGATAATAATAATATTTGGAGAATTTATATAGCGCTGTTTTCGTGAAAAATCACCTCAAGGCGCAAAGGTTGTGCTATTATGTTATAGTTTGCACAATAATAGATAAGTACGGAAATTTCCGCATAATTTCGTAGACATTTGGTTGAGACATTTTCGTAGACTGTTTTGTTGTAAGCAGATTTTAAATTTTGCTTTAGACCGGTCGATGGCTGAGTTGAAATTGCGTTTGGGTTCCACCCAGGCGTAGTGTGTTCAATTCCTCGGCTGGCTAAGTCCTCCATCACAGAATAAGCATCATTTTCCACATACTGTGGTGGTAGTAGGAGATTTTCAAATATTGTTATTCGTAACCCGGGAATGTTAGTCTTTCTTTTTAAATTAAAGAAGTTAAAGATTGTTTAAATTTCATATTTGTTTCGCAAAAATGCCTTTAAAAAATAGTAAGGAAAGGCTGACAGGCTTTTATATTTTACGTAGATAGGTATCTGTGAATACCTACCTACTTACCTATCAAAAAGAAATCAAAACGAATTGGACCAGCTTTGTATACCTAAACATAAAATATTAAAACACTAATATTAAGAAAAAGGACGGAATATTAGATGTAGGTACCTATTCTACTTTTGTAATTCTCTAAAATTTTTTTTTTTTTCATTTCTACTTAGGTACCTATATAAGTCATAAATTATCATTTGTCTACTACCTCGACTATCTAGATACGTCTTATAGTAGGTACCTAGTAAATACCCACCTAGAACATAAATTGTGTAGTTTTTTGTATTCAAACTAATAAATCCAAGAAACATTTCATGTTTTTTACAATGTCATCAGAATTACCTAAAAGATACCTCCCTTAAAACAGCAGCAAAAACAAAAGCTCTTATGTTCCTACAAATGCCAATCATTTTACCTCTGACATTCTTCCAGGAAACTTTTTGGTCTTGATTATTTACAAAATAGTAAGAAGACGTGATTTTGGTCTTGTCGGGTTTTGAAATTGGCTTGAAACCTCGATTTGGTATCTTTCGGAAAGTGGCATTTTCGCGAACCCGAATTTTGGTCTAATGGCAGCGTGTTGTCGAATCAGCGCCCTAATTACACAGGTGGCTGAACATGGAGGTGGGAATGAAGGTATATTCCTACCCACTTACCTTTATTTTACTGATAAAATAAGGTGAGTAGCTAAATTCTGCTTAGTTACCACTTCAATAAATCAAAATTTTAGATTTCATATTGTCTTCAACATTTGGGAAACATTAAATGTGGTAGGTAGTTATTTATAAATAAAGCTAGGTACCTACACACCACCTTTGCAGTAATCTGTAGTGGAGCAAATTAATCTTTAGGTTGGTATGTACCTACTTTGAGGTCAAATTTCGTGGGTTCAAAATAGGCGAAGTGCTAAAAATAAAGGTACTTTAAATCACACGGAATGCTTCACAAAATAAATAAAATACCTTCCTTTTTTTCAGAGTAGGAGAAAGCCTTAATTACGCCTCATATATCTATGGATCCTCCTATGCTTAGAAACCTTAACCTTAACTTAACCTTTCTGCACATTCTTTTATTTTTCTTTTCTACTTCTTCGCCCCAATTTTCAGTCTCAAACGATCCATTAATCGGTAGTGTTATGGTACGTATATATTTGCGAAAAAAACGCGAACCGAGCCACGAATTATGGGAAAGGAACGAAGCAACTGCAAGCGGCGTTTCGCGCCATTTGCGTTTGCTTTGTTCCTTTTCCATAAGTTGAGGTTCAGTTCAGCAGTTCGGCTCGCGTATGTATACGTAGCATAATATCCCACAGACTCCGGGCAGTGTGACTATTGAGTCATAACCTGTTCACATAAAAAAATGTGATTATTATAAACACGATTCAAGTTAGCAAGAAGAATTAAATAACTACGTGTTACAAGATTTTATACACTTTGCCACCGGATTAAAAACCTACATGTAACTAAATAGTTTGATAAGAAGGTAATTTCTTTAGTTTTCTGAAATTTACTACTAGTACTTACTACTTGCGGCAAGCCGGGCGCGCAATCCCAGCGGGAGTTAACATGAAAAAACAGCTTATATCCAGGTATCCCACAAGGCACCCATTTAGGTCTCGCACTATTACAGTATGGTATGATAGACCTATCTCTATCACTAGACCACACACCTGTCGTAGAATAAAACACATTTGCTTCCGAGAAAATGAAATACCTACACAGTTGGTGAAAGGAAACTACCATGTTAGGAATCTTGTTTCTTATGTGGACTTGCTTAGATAGGTAGAGTAGTGATCGAGGTGAAAATTCTTTCGCGAATTTCTTTTAACTTGAGTCTTTTAATTGTGCAAACGTTTATTAATGAACGCAACATTTTTTGCAAGTATAAGTGTCTATGTTTATGTACCTACGTTTTATGTTAAAGTAGGCCCAGAAATTGTCACCCTACACCGGACCTAGATCACGAATATACGTCCTAATGTTGAGTTTGGCAGCTAGTTCTTGTATGGAGCATTTAAATATTTTTATTAAATTACACCCAAAAAATGAGAAGGTATATCATCTTAAAGGATTTCCATATTTTAAAGAATGGTTGTTACTTTTAGAACAAACCTTAATATTAAGAGAGAATCTCGTGCATGTTCTACATGTATTTTAATGGAAGGTGCTTCGAAGAACTGGCGACCCCTTGGCACCATATAACAACTGCTGCACAGTGCAACGCGTAACAAACCCGTGTCCTGATTTAGAACGGGTAATTCTAGTAAGTAGGTACTGAAATATTTAACTCCGGCTTTGAGTTGTTTCCCTCCTACAATATGGGTTTCGTCAACAACCAAGTTAAATACTTTCTTTCCCTAAAAATCTCGAATAGGCTTACACCATTCCCAACGGTGACATTGGTATTGAAAGAAACCTCTGGACCTCCTCTCGATAGGTAAGTATATAGGTACTGAATATCTATATGTAGGTACCTACCAATTGTATTTGCGGGCGATGATTGCCCCGATGATAATCAATCTCTGATAGTAGACAGTACCAGAAGAGGTGTATTGAGCTGGTGTAATTCATAGGTATATTATAAAAATTGACTTTGATGCCATAAATGTTGGCTACTATGATAAAATTAAATCATAGCCGTCTTTTATGCCACCCAGTAGGTATCAAATTATAGTAATAATGTACCATCTTCCTTCGTTAATGGGTTCCTCCTCTTTTGGGAGCTATGAATTAATTATTTCATTTAAGCTGCGTGTTCAAAATAACAACGAAAAAAAATCACTCATCCAAATCCCGTATAGGTTTTTTTTAATGAACCCGAAAAAAAGGATAAACGCGTTTCAAGCAAGAATTTTTGTATCAGGAGAACTGAGTTAATTTTTTACTTGGTGTCTTCAACCGATGCTTCATATTTTCATCTGCTATCTGTTTACTGAATCGGTGGGTAAAAAATAAACTGAATGCTTAATGAATATATGAAATGCTGTTGCCTGATTTAATTCGACGTAATAATTAAGTTTTATGTGATAAGGGGCACTCTTTTATAATTAATTGACTGAATTATTTATTAATGTCTGGCACAAATATTTTGAAATATGATGGCGCGGATGGTGCCTATATATCTACTTGCTGATGTGTACATAAGCACAAGGCAGGTACATTCATGTAACATAATATGTGGGAAAGTATATATATAATCAAAAGGATAAAAAAAGTGAGAAAAGTTTTCTGTTTTCATTAATAACTAGCGCAGACCCGTGAAAATCATAGGATGGACTGAATTCTTGCTCCAATTTTGAAAACGAAACAGTTATGCCCTATAGGTTGGTGGTTAGAATAAACCTATATTTGCTTGTCTATGAAATTGTGTCCTGTAAGGATTTTAAACATTTTTTTAGTTAATATTATATTATTATGGATAGGTAGGTACTTAATCGCTATTCTGAATTCTTCGCATAATCAGTTCTAATTTTGAAAATGACACAACAAAGCAAATTTGAGTTTATTGAATCAAAGTTACGCAGGACGCATTATGTAAAGTTTTTATATTCTTAGGAAAGGGGGTTCATTCTATTTTAACTTTGATGTGCTCTAAAAATCTGCTTGGTAAGTAGGTACTTTGACCCTGCTTTTAACATTAGGTCAAAAATAAGGGTTCATATATCTAATGTAGATGGTATGGACGTACAGAAATTGACAAGAACCAAATCGTTAAGGTGTGTGCAAACTTTAAACTTAATAGGTACCATACAAGAGTCTCAATTGGGCTCATGTAGGATTGCATCCTCAATTGGAGTATGTTGACAATCTGAAGGGCTGTGGAGGGAAAATAAATGAGAGAGAGGAAAGTGAGGAAGTATCAAGCTATTCAGATCTGGTCACCAAACACGGTTAAAACCATTTCAAGCAACGATTCATGACTAAGAATGGTGCAGATTTACCAGGCCTATACTGTGAGTATTTACCTACATGTTCTGATAAAGTTCACTTGGACTACGAACACTAGGAAAGATTACATAAGGAGGGTCGCCGTAGGGCTTCGGTCCAGCGGACCATCGCCAAACGCGATTGTGGCCAGCTAAACGGTTTGCGGAGTCCATAGACGAAGCAAACAAGAGATTGGCATGTGCTGATACAAAATTTAATAAATTTTCCAACATTATTCTTTCCTGTTTTTCGAACAGCTGCCATACTTAGCTAGGATTTCAGATATCATTTGTGCTCTTCTATCTTGAAAATTGTTGAAAAAAATCCTTCTGTGGTTTTTTAATAGGTAAAGTAAACTTTTCCATAGGTAAAGGAAAGGTGAGGTAAAAAATACGTAAGATCCGAAGGGGGTCACTATTGTCCCCCTAAAATTGCAAAATGACTTTGTTCTGAATTTTGCTATTCGCTGCCTTAGTTCTTGTATGTTCAATAGACCATTTAGCAAATTTTACAGGAGACGTTTTTTTTTGTTTTTAAGGCAAATTCCAAAAAAATTTCGATTTTTGTCATTTCGTTTAATACATATGTGTAACAGGAAATTATTAAAGATAATTTTTCGAAGATTGAAGCTATAATATGCCCATATTATGACTTTAAAGGTGGACGTTGAACATGGCTTGAAAATGATGAATGATTATTTTGGATATTGAACATATCGTCTGGAGATTGAACAATTCGGCTCCCATAAGTTTGAGGTATTTTTTGTTCAATTAGCCAAATAGTGGTAAATTGTATATACAGGGTGATTTTCAGATTTCAAATGCTTTACTTTTATCTTAGTTAGTAGTTGACTTAAAGTATTACTTTAAAATATACAAACAGAGTCATTGAGTTGATTTTTCACAAAAACTGCTCTATATAAATCATCCAATATTTTGGAAGTTTGAAAACAATGCACAAGTACAAAGGTACCAACCGCTAATATACTACTATCGGTTGTCGGAGCATGCGTGATGTGAAATATTCTTACATCGTACGTATTACGGCCTCCGTGGTCTAAGGGTACTCTTGACTAGAAATCTGGAGGTCGCGGATTCAAATCCCGGCGTGCGCAAGTAAATTTTATTTGATTCATTTATGTTATTTCACAAATTATTCATTTAAAATAACATATAGTCTATTTGCGGCATGTTCCAGAGAGGAAGATATGGTGTAAAGACCACCATAAGAATTGAAATGGCTTTAGCCGTGTTTGGTGATCAGATCTGAATAGATACTCACATACCATCTCTCTTCTCCTTCATTCTCCTTCCTCTCTTTCTCCTCTCCATCTCCTTCCCCTCCACACTACCTTCAGCCTCACAATATACTAATATACCCCAATTGGGGATTCCAGGGTCTCACTGGCTCCAGATGGTTGGGAGCAGTTGAGACTGTGTGCGGTATTCCATAAAAAAAATCCCGAGTGATGCGTAAAATTATTGAAGTTCAATTTTCAGTTAAAAATTTGTTTTTTTATTGCTTCGTTACCTACATTTGATAAATGTAATTTTTAAAGTTTACTTACTTTAGAAAGATTTTTTTTTCTTTCGGAATGTCTTATTTGCCGTGAGCTTATTATTTATGCTGATTATCGTGACTAAAATATTATTTTTTTAATACTTTCAGCTCTTAAAATCCAAAAATTATAATATCCCGCGATTTGGGTTATGGGTGTGCGCTATTTATCATTACATTTATTATTGTTAGTCGTTTGCCTAGTTGGTTTTATTGTAGTTCCTACATAAGAATATGTTTATTGTTTTTTATGTGACTAAAAAAAACAAAAAATCAGAAACTTTTAATTGAATGAATTTAAAATTGAAATATTTGGACTTCGTTTTCATCAGCGATCTCAGCAGTGATAACGGACAAAATATGTGTCGTAGATGTCTTTCAATCAGACTATGAGGACAGTCGACTTTTTGCACATTTCCATTTCCTGGCTCTTTTGTTGTATTTCTTGAATAAAAATAAGTTTTAATGCACTAATATAATTTATTAGGGTAAGGTGGGGGAATGCCGGTCAGCGGGAAATGCCGGTCACTGTGGAATACCAAGTTCCTGAATTATTTAAAAAATTATACCTATACCACCATCTAGTCTTCACTGGGGACAACTAATTTACATGGCCGCGGCCATCTTGCATCGCACGTCAGTATGGCAGTGCGTCGTTCATGTTTCGGAGTGTTTTGTTGTTAAAAATTGGAATTTTCAATCAAAGGTAAGCTTAAGTATATTATTTACGGCTGGATTTGCTTTTATCACCAATTATAACAAATTTGTTATCACTTTTGATGTGCCGGTTTGATTTTTGATAGCTTATTTAGATTTTTAGTGAATGTCAAAGAAAACATTTCTTTTGTTTTGGGGTTATGCCAGTTACTCGAAGTGGGTAATGGCAGTCACCGACCGGCATTACCTCATATGAAAATATAGGGCTAATTTACATGATGTGGCTTCTATATTCAACAGAGCCTACTGTACAAACCTACCTACAAAGGAGTTTCTGGATTTAAGGCGAGTGGAATTATGCCTATCGATCCTGCCGTTTTTGGAGAAGAAGATTTCATGGCCTCACACTATCTATTAGATTTCCAAAACGACATTGTTACTGTGATGAATGATTCCACAGCCTAACCCTTTGGACCATGATCAAGGAACATATTTTACCTTTCCGCTTGAGGCCAATAATTTGCCAGGACTCAGTGCCCAAGTACAGATTACTCCTGAGGCCAATAACTTGCCAGAAACAAGCGCCCAATTACTGAATACTCCCGAGGACAATAATTTGCCAGGAACGAGCGCCAAAATACAGAACGCCGTATTGTCTCCGTTGCCACTTTTGACAACTCAAGCCATAAAACGTGCAAATACCAAACAACACTCTGCTATCTTAACAGCAACACCCCTGAAAGCAGACTTAGAAAACAAGGAAAGAAAAAGACAAGAGAAGTTGTCAAAAGATAGCAAGAAGATTGACAAGAAAACGGACAAGAAAACTGACAAGAAAACTGATAAGAAAAAGACAAACACCACCACCAAACGAAGACAGCTTAAGACTAGTAAGAAATCAAGGATCGATTCAGAATATTTTTCTTCAGATGAAGAAGTTTTGGCTTCTAAGAAGAAAAAGTCAATCCCAGACTCGTCAGATGAAGAGAACCTTGAAAGTATAGATGATGGTGAGCAAGAAATATGTTGCGTTTGCAAAGAATTTGGGAAAAATGAAATTTGGTTCAGATGTCGAGGTTGTGGAAAGTGGGCACACAAAGAATGCAGCGGAACCGATTCTCCTGACAAATACGAATGCGATTCTTGTGTGCGTAGAAATAAAGTTATAAATCGATTTAGGTATAGCTTTTAAAATAAGAACTTTGATAAATCTTTGTAATAAAAACATTGTGTTACAGTTAAAACATTGTTTTACTGATTTCCAGTCATTATTAGTTTTTTTTAATGCAAAGCTCTACTGATTTTGAGCGACTGTTATTACCCCTCATGGTGACTGCCATTTCCCGCAAAGTGCGGGCAATACCAGTCAATGAAAGGTTTAAAAAATGTATAAAAATAAGTAAACTACTTAAGCTGGGTTATTTACAACATAGTAAACATAAAGTGTACTATTTTAGCTATATGAAAGTTTAATTACTTTTACACAAAGTTCTTTAATAAAATAATTATGTCGTTTTTCGCTTAAGTGACCGCCATTCCCCCACCTTACCCTAATACTCAATTTAGGTAAAAGTCCTAAGTTTGTAAATAAATAATTGAATAAATAAATAATAAATAAAGCATCCTGTATATTTGCCTAGCAAATTCAAGAAGTACATGAAAAATATGGTGAAAAAGCCTATAAATGACATAATTTTAAGACTTACCTTTCTATTTGAGCTACTGTTCTAAGGTTTATTGATTCTAGAGTCGGTGAAGTCATTTTTTAGTTCAATAACAGTATATATTTGCAATTAAATGTATTTTTAGTGGAACAATTTCGTTGTTAGAAAACAACTAAAAATCAACATGGCCGCACATTTTAACTAGCCGGCTCCTGATTGGTTGACAGTTGAGATTGAACCTCAAAGACTTCAACCTTCTGCGGGATGTTGAACAAATATCTATGAACTTTTTTAAAAATATTATATTCATAACTTTGAGTGTTTGAATTTTCAATATCCAGGAGATTGAACAAAAAAGAACTGAAACATTATTCCGTGAGTGGATATTGGCACTCGAAAAATGCTTAAAATGTCACTTATAAACCAAAAAAAAGGTTTTTTTGAACTTCATTAATGTACATATTGGCATTCATAACTCACTTTTGCAAAAAAAAGGTCTATTGAACATACGAGAACTAGGACAGCGTATTGTCCTTTCTACTATCACTCTATATTATTTATCACGTCAGATATTAGTTACCACTTACCCTTTTTTACATCCCTTCTTTGCCGAGCAGTCTATCATTAAGTACCTATTGCAAAATGGCAAAAGGAATAGTAGGTATTAGTAGTGCATTTCCATTCTAATTCACCTTTTAGGAACGTACTCGCTGTGAGGAAACTTTTTCTTATGTAGTGGGGATCGATTTAATAGATTTCATTTAATATCTTAGTATAAAATAGTGACTATCTACCTAACAAGATTTTTTTTAAATGCAGATCTGTTACGGAATAGTTTTTCAAAGGGAACATAAATTTACTAAAGAGTATGACATAAATATGATGTAAGTAACAACTTAGATATTGCACAAAACTCTAGTTTTGGGGTAAGTGTATTACCCCCTTGGGAAAGAGAATGTTACTTATTTTCTATAAAACTAAAGTTCTAAGGTGTTATTTGTGGTTTTTCAGGCAGAATGGGATTCATTATCGCTGAAAAGATTAGACACGTTTCCGTAAATTCCGCTAATGGTCGATCTCCAGATTTCGCCTTGTGAATGACATTTACCTTTTACTGATGGTTAACTATTATTGATGAACTATAACACTATGACACTGTGACACTACGACACCGTGAGATTATGACACCATGTCACTGTGATACTATGACACTGTGACACTATGTGACTATGTTACTGTGATACTATGACACTGTGACACTATGAGACTATGACACTGTTACACTATGACACAGTTAAACTATGACACAATGACACTGTAACACAATTACACTGTGACACTATGATACTGTGTCATAATGACACTGTGACTCTATGACACTGTGACACTACGAGACTGTGACACTACGATACCGTGACACTGTGACACTATGACACTGCGACACTATGAAACTGTAACAAAATGAATCTGTGACACCGTGACACTACGACACTGTGACACTATGACACCATGTTTCTGTGACACTATGATACAGTGACACTACGACACTGTGACACTACGACACTGTGACACTATGAAACTGCGACACTATGGCACTGTAACACAATGAATCTTTGAAACCGTGACTCTACGACACTGTGACACTATGACACTGTAACACAATAAATCTTTGAAACCGTGACTCTACGACACTGTGACACTATGACACTGTAACACAATGAATCTGTGACACTATAACACTGTGACACTATGACACTGTGTCACTATGACACTGTGACTCTATTACACTGTCACACTACGACACTGTGACACTATGACATTGCGACACTATGACACTGTAACACAATAAATCAATGACACTATGACATTGTGACACTATGACACCATGTCACTGTGATACTATGACATTGTGACATTATGACACCATGTCACTGTGATACTATGACACTGTGAGACTATGAGACTATGACACTGTAACACAATGACACTGTGACACTATGACACTGTGACACTAAACACTGTGACACTATGACACTACGACACTGTGACACTAGGATACTGTGACACTACGACTCTGTGACACAATGACACTGTAACACAATAAATCTTTGAAACCGTGACTCTACGACACTGTGACACTATGACACTGTAACACAATGAATCTGTGACACTATAACACTGTGACACTATGACACTGTGTCACTACGACACTGTGACACTATGACAATCCGACACTATGACACTGTAACACAATAATACTGTGACACTATGACATTGTTACGCTATGACACCATGTCACCGTGATACTATGACACTGTGACACTATGAGACTATGACACTGTAACACAATGACAGTGTGACACTATGACACTGTGACACTACGACACTGTGACACTACGACACTGTGACACTACGACACTGTGACACTGTGACACTGTGACACTATGACACTGTGACACTACGATACTGTGACACTACGACACTGTGACACTACGACACTGCGACACTATAACACAATGACACTGTGACACTATAACACTGTGACTCTATTACACTGTGACACTAAAAACTGTAAGACTACGACACTGTGACACTACGACACTGCGACACTATAACACAATGACACTGTGACACTATGGCTCTGTGAGACTATGAGACTATGAGACTATGACACTATAACACAATAAATCTTTGAAACCGTGACTCTACGACACTGTGACACTATGACACTGTAACACAATGAATCTGTAACACTCTGACACTATGACTATTACACTGTGACACTATGACACCGCGACATTATAACACAATGAATCACTGTAACAGTGTGTCACTATGACACTGTGACGCTATTACACTGTGACACTGGGACACTATGACACTGTAACACAATGAATCTTTGTCACTGAGACTCTCTGACACTGTGACACTATGACACTGTGACACTATGACACTGTGAAACGATGACACTGTGACCTTATGACACTGTGACACTGTGACTCTATTAGATTGTGACACTATGACACTGTGACTCTATTACATTGTGACACTATGAGACTGTGACTCTATTACACTGTGAGACTGTGACACTATGACACTGTGACACTATGACACTACGACACTGTGACACTGTGACACTGGGACACTATGACACTGTTACACAATGAATCTTTGTCACTGAGACTCTCTGACACTGTGACACTATGACACTGTGACACTATGACACTGTGACACTTTGACTCTGTGATACTATGACACTGTGAGACTGTGACTCTATTACACTGTGTCACTATGAGACTGTGACACTATGACACTGCGACACTATAACACAATGAATCTGTGACAATATGACACTTTAACACTGTGTCACTATGACACTGTGACTCTATTACACTGTGACACTATGACACTGTGAAACTTAACACTGTGACACTATGACACTACATCACTGTGACACTACGACACTGTGACACTACGACACTGTGACAAGAAGTAAGAATACTTACTTCGTGATAAGAAGTAAGATCGGCACATTGAATAACGTACAGCATTCAAAATCGTTGAAAAACTTTCGATAATTTCCCAGTCGACTTTATCCAAGTAGAAGGCCACTCTTGTTAATTCTGAATCGATGAAGTACAAACACATTCTATTCTTTGCAAAGAAGGCAATTTTTATCAGAATCACACATTCGCTACGTAGTTGCCAAATGAAAGTGAACGTAACGATATATAGGAGCAGAGTTTGTTATTGCTTGTAAAGCTTCAGGCATACACAATTACAATTTCTGTAACAAGTTGAAACATTGTGTGGGATGATGTCAATTTAGGGATAAAGGAAATTTAAAATTTATGTTACAAAGTTGTGGCGTCGTGAAATTTGAACATATATTTGAGGTTTTATAGGGTAACACAATATTTTCAGCTACACTCGCTTTCATCGGTTTTGTGCTACGGAGCTTTGAAATCTACATTTGACAAAATAATCGACTTCAAAAGAAGTATTAAAATATTGATTATGGACACGGAAAGGAAAAATATATATAAAATGTTGCAACCTAACAAAGATTGATGTTATGTTTTTCTTACGTATGTTTTACCACTACATATTTTTCTTGTATAATGTTGTGTTTTTGTTCTGTATGTTTTAACACTTTATATAATATTTCTTGTATAATGTTATGTTTTTCTTCTATTATTTCGTTTTATAATTTACCTCTTATAAAATATATGTCATATTTTCACACGCTTACTTACTTAAAAATAAATTTACATAATAAAAAAAAAAACTTCAAATTGTCGTCATCAAATAATCGTCGTCATCAAATAATAATCAAATCATCGTCCAAATTGATAATTCACACAAATAATCATGTACAATGTGACCTTGGAAAGGGGTACCCCAGTAAGATCACATTCTTTCAACAGTTGTAACAAATTATAAAACAAACAAAAAAAGATAAGAAAAAAAAAAACTTTAAAATATTAACATAAAACTCTAAAAATGGGTGATGATAAAAAGTGTTTAAATTTGAACGAAACCTTGTAGTAACTACTAGTATTCATTAGATTAAAAAAATATTGTTTCAACTTAACAAACCAAGGGTCATTTTACTCAAATATTTGTAGAAAACCAATGATGATTGGTTGACCAAAATTCATCCAATTCGTGATGTAATATTGATAAATCATTCGTTCCCATTCCTGTTCCAGAAGACCCAATTCTAATACGAAAGTGAAGATCGAAAACTGGGTCCCGTTTCGAAATTTTGAAAAAAGATATATGGATCACCTCACTGGGCGGACCCCATTAATAGCAGGACGGCCTTAATGACCCGCCGACCGAGTTCCATTTTCAAAAAGTAAAAAATTGGCGCGCGCTTTTTCCACGCGCATGGACATCGATTTGAAAGTCAAATTTAGAATGGCGCCCGATTGAATTCGAAAATGGGGGATCTTGTCTGACATAAAATTTTCAACATTTTTAAGATAGGTATTTGTTTTATTAACCTCTCAGGCTAATTTGTTCGCTTTCGGGAACAGCTCATCTCGGTGAAAGAATGCGACTCCCTTATTTTCATGGTGAGAAATTGAACTTAACGGTATTAGAAAGAGAAAAAAATAAGCTTTTTATACAAATCCATAAGATAACAATAGAAGAATTAAAATGCACAACTCTGTGTCATCAAAGCTTCCGACCGCAATTTTAGAAAAAATATGGAAATATAACCTTTCTAATGAAGTTTTCTCGTAGAGGTAGATAGAGAGGATAGACTTGGCATAGGTATATAACTTTCGGTCACTTTACGTACATACGTACATCATCTCACACTATCTATTCTAAACATGTTCTATCGGTATTACATTGGGAGATGCTGCGAGGAACTAGGGTCGTTGATCTCTTCAGCATCGGCGCATAGTCGGGAAACCCGATGAAAACGCGCGCCCAACATTTGTACACGGTTGAAATTTTTTGTCACACGAAAACGGGTCGCCAGCCTCTGTGTTTTGTCCCTCCTACATCATAAAGATGACATATGATGCGAGGGAAATTATTTTCTTACTGCAAGTGTGTAAAAAAACTGTAATTACTGTCTCGAGTAATTCGACTTGACAGTGTAAATAACTAAACACATCCGATTCTGATTATTATTCTCTCACCAGGGCAACACTGAGAGTATATTCCACCCTGTTAGCTCGTGTATAAAATATGTTATTTCAAAACCATTCTAGATCAAAAATATTTAAAAGATTTTTCAGCATCAATTTATTACAGAGTAGAAGCCCATATCTCTTCAAAAGGATTTTTTTTCCTGTAGGTTGTCGCGATCCATTCAAATTGAAAATGGTCGATTCGCGGAAGCCTCCAACCTGCATAATACCGTCTATAGATTCAGGATTCCGCCGCCATCATGCGTCCGCCCCGGCGACTAGATCTGAATAGGCGGGAGTCCGAGCCGATCAATTAAATGGTAATACGGAGGAATTCGTAGGTAGGTAATTTCGAAGGTATTTCGTCGCGATTAGGCGCACGAGGACATTGTGAATTCCTCGTGATGATGATGACGTTTTATGTTGGGATTTATGATTGGACCGTTTTAGAAAACAGGGAGAAGTAATATGTTTCATACGGAAGTGATATGTTTCTTTTCAACAACTTTAAAAAATTGATTTGAAATTTTTCCAACCAAAAGTAGTGTCGTTGTTAAGAAATGGGTGAGGGCACCCGGAATGAGGTAATACAAAGAAGGTATAGAAGCGGACCAGACTCTAGATGAACCAGGCATTAACAAATGTGAACGGAAACTCACCGAGGAACTGATAGGACTATAAACGGGACACTGCCACCTCAGGCGACACATGCAGTTGCTGGGAGTGGAAAAACCAATAGATGCAGGAAATGTGAAGATACCCCAATTCACCCACGATGCCAATAGAGCCACTCTGTTGGGAACAAGGCTCAGTTACCTTGGAAGACATTGTGGAATCAGAAGACATAGGCACATAACCAATGACAACCCTGCTGAACTTTATCAAGTGTTAAGGTTAAACGCGACGCTCGTTATATTTCACGTGTTCATAGATGGCGGTAATTAATTTATTTGATTAAAATACGCTTTTTGCAAGTTATTGCTTTACAATATCAAGACACATTATTTTTTTGCACTTATTTATTAATTCATTTATTCTTTCATTTAATCATTCATTCATTATTCATTAATTTATTCATTCGTTTATTTATTCATTTATTTAATCATTTATTAATTCTTTGATTTATTCATTTACTCGTCGATTAATTTTTTTCATTAATTCATCAATTGATTCATTAATTCATCAATTGATTAATTAATACATCAATTGATTTATCAATTCTTCAATTGATTCATTAATTCATCAATTGATTCATCTATTTATTCATTGAATCAAGAAAACAAAATCGAAATTCAAACATATTATTAGTATTTAATTTTTGAAACGACTAATTCTTCGATAATAATTAATTCAAAATATTTTAATTGAGTTTGCATTATTCTTTAAGAATTTTTGTTGGTTTGTTCGGTATGATGAAAATATATTATTTTCAATACAAGATATCCATGGTGCTTAAGTACCTACGTTGGTTATTCAAACCCCCTTTCCCAAAAGCTATTTATTAATTCATTTATTCTTTCATTTAATCATTCATTCATTACTCATTAATTTATTCATTCGTTTATTTATTCATCTATTTATTCATTTATTTAATCATTTATTTATTCTTTGATTTATTCATTTACTCATCGATTAATTTTTTCATTAATTCAATAATTCATCAATTGATTCATTAATTGATCAATTGATTTATTAATTCTTCAATTGATTCATTAATTCATCAATTGATTCATCTATTTATTCATTGAATCAAGAAAACAAAACTGAAATTCAAACATATTATTAGTATTTAATTTTTGAAAAGACTAATTCTTCGATAATAATTAGTTCACAATATTTTAATTGAGTTTGTATAATTCTTTAAGAATTTTTGGTGGTTTTTTCGGTATGATGAAAAAATATTATTTTCAATACAAGATATCCATGGTGCTTAAGTACCTACGTTGGTTATTCAAACCCCCTTTCCCAAAAGCATAATATCTTCTGGGTAAAACGCAGAGCCTACTCAGAAACGTCTTAGACCCGGCATCAATCCCTTGGCCCTAAGATGCTACCTTAATGCGTAGGAATATGGGCCAAGGGGTAATAAAGGGAAGTCTAGCGAGAGGATAGAATGCCCTTTGTAACGAGATACAGCAGTCTCCAGGGAACGGACGGATCGTAAAATGAGACCAATTCTGTAAGGGCTGTCCATATGTTTTCAGAAGTTTCAGAATAATTTTTTTGGATTTTTTTATCATTGTAGTGGGTAGCGGTTATATTAAATTCTCGATATGCTGGGAATCAATTTTAGCAAACCGGAACGCCGTTCCGGTTAGTTAAATTCATCAGTTTATCACGTTGCCTTCAATCCACTTATTTGCTTATGTTAGTGTCCTGTCTATCTGCCATAGCATGCTGGACCGCTGGACGTATTGGTATTCGCAAGTTAAATGGTTGAGGGATCGATTCACATTCTGCAAAAATATTGTATTTTTTAATAAAATAACAACTGAACTTACAAATATAAATTAAAGACAATTGCAATAATTAACAAATATATTGATTCGAAATATCAAAAACCACCCAAACACGATGACCAAGAATCAATACTGCAGGTATAAACTTAGACAATATGAAAAAATATCATATATCTACCTTTACTTTTGTATTTGTTTGTATTACATTTTTTCGGTCTTTCGTTAAAACAAGACGTGAACGTTCCGATTGGTTGAATATAATTAACATGGCTCTAGTAGGAGACAACGATTTAGAAATTATATGTGGCTAAAAAAAGGTGAAATAAGTGACCTGATCTAATAGTGGTTACTTTACAAATTTCCTCTTTTTCCCATTAACCATCCCTTTGCTGCATTACATTCCCCGATGTGGGAAAGTCATAACCTTACTGGATCTATGCGGTTGGGACTATTTTAGCAATATACTAAGATATATGTCTGTGGTCGAGTGATTATGATCATTGGCTACGAATCAAATCTTGGCGTGCGCAATTAAATTTAATTAAATTATTTTGTCTCCACAAATATTTTTTTTTTAAATAAAATTATTATATTATACAGCATATTTGCGGTACGTTCCAGATTCGGAGATTCTTTCAGCATCGCCCTAGTGAAAGACTGCCATTCAGAATCAACGTAGCTTGAAATGGTTTTACCCATGTTTGTTAACTAAATTTGAATAGCCAGATACTTCTCCACCTTTCTTTGCCCCATTTCCCCCCCACACCACTTCCTTTAGTCTCACAACATCCCCAATTGGGGATGCCATATTCTCAAAGATTCCAGACGGTCGAGATCATTTGAGAATCTTGTGCAGTAGATACCTAATATCTAATGATAATAATATAGTGCCGTTTTCACGAGAAAATCAACTCAAAGGTGCTTAAAAACTCTCATATTTAAAAAATATCAATATCATTGTTTATGAACCTTAATTTTTTTACGTAAACATCAAAATCATATTATTCATATAAAATATATTTAGAAAGCAAGTCGGGAACAAAGCTGGAATCATTCTTAGGAGATCATAGCCATTGTATATGGTATAAGACGATTAGTTTCTTCGTGAGGTTATAGGGAAGTGCGTCCTTAAGGGTAAGAATTACGTCTAGGGGTGGAAAGGCTTCTACTCTAGTTGGAGGGGGGGGGGGGGTTAGGGTGGTAGATAGAGGAGGGAAGCTGTATGCATGGAGATGAAGGGTGGAGGGCGATTAGGTTAGGCGATAACGCTAAAGGGTTTTCTTTAATTCACATAGAGGAAGGTAGTGCAGATTGTAGGTTGGACTACTTAATAAGGCTTTCGAAGTAGTGGCTGGTATTTGAGGAAGGTTATTGTTTTTCTTAATGATGTTTTGCGTTCTAAGTCTGGAGTCTAAGTCTGGAGTCCTTTCTTAGGTTTTCCTGTCCGTCTCTTTTAATTTTTATAAAATTATTTTATTCATTTTTGAACTTTTCACGCAAAAATTACGTACGTAATCTACAATTTCCACCATAATTTTAAATCTATACCCTAATGATACTTTTCTTAAGTCAATTTCGGTACCTACTACAGAATTTTATTGATTTGTATTGGCGTTAGGCCAAGAAAAAAATCAACTTGGATAACGATGAAAAGATAATTTAATAATCACAAATAATATGCAAGCAAGTCCTACCTACCTACAGTGATTTAACAAAAAAAAATTAAAAATGTTTACTACCTACTTACTTTCTTAAAATTAACTCCACGCAGGAAGACCTGAGGAAAATAGTTTCCCTCAGGGTCTATGTCATCTTTGGGGAAACTGCCTTAGGGTATTTTTGTGGAAAGGAAGAAGTGAACCTGAGTCTTGAAAAAACGCTGAAGGAGGCCTGTAAATCGTTCTATAGTTACTCATTCAACAAATAGATTTTCATCTTAAATTTATGGAACACAATATTTTTTGAAGTTTGACTTGGATTACGGAGAAAACTTTTATATTTTTATTTTTTTATTTACGTAAGCCCGTAGGGCTTTTACAAACAAAATGCATGTCGAAAATTTACAAACATTGTACAGATATAACATATAATATATAAAATTATGTGATGTATTCCGTTGGCGAGCCAATAAATAAATAAATATCAGTAAATACCTAAATACAATACAAATCATTTCAATAAATAATTTTCACTTTACAAAAATGAATCAGATTATCAATTATATTCACAACTAATTATTTTTCAAACTAGTGGGGAGTGATATGAATAGTTAAGGCTATGGTTAACACAGTGGAAAGTATGGTTAACCGGGACACGGATATTCATTCCGAATTTCTGATTATTTACAAAATATTTCTATTGAACAATTAAAATTTTTAAGAGCTCTTAAAAATAATTGTTATTTTTTAAGTGCTCTTAAAAATATTTGTTATTTTTTAAGTGCTCTTAAAAATATTTGTTATTTTTTAAGTGCTCTTAAAAATATTTGTTATTTTTTAAGATAATATCTATACACTTGTAAAGATATAGAAACATTTGTACCCAAATAATAAGAAAGGCTAAAGAGATATATTACAAACAGAAAATAGAAAACTGTAATAATGATCCTAAAAAACTTTGGAAAACACTTAAAGAAGCCACCCACTCTCAACCTAATCCTACGAATGACTTAAAACAACTAAAATTAAATGATAAAATATTTAGTTTTTCTAGTAATCCCGATATTATTGTTAATCATGCAAATAAATACTTCTCAAAAATAGGTGAACAACTCGCAAAAAATATCGATGTAAACCATACCAACTCCAGTTCACTAAGCTGTAATACAAATTTGCCCAACAACTTGCATTTTAGTCTAAAACAAATTTCAAATGAAGATACTAGGTTGATCATAAACTCATTAAAAAACTCGTCTTCAACTGGCTTGGACGATATATCAAATATTGCCTTAAAAAAACTTGTATCAGAAATAACCACTCCCTTAACAAATCTTATTAACCTAAGCATCCTAAAAGGCCGATTCCCTGACAAACTAAAACACGGAATCATAATCCCAATACATAAAGGAGGCTCTAGAGCGGACATAACTAACTATCGTCCAATTACATTACTAAATTCACTATCTAAAGTCTTTGAAAAAACTATTAATAATCAACTAATCTAATACCTTGAACAAAATAACATACTATCACTCAACCAGTTTGGATTCAGGAAAAATAAAGGCACCTCCGAAGCCCTGGCAACAGTTACCGATTTTCTAAATGAAAACTTAGACAAGGGATCAAAATGCATATCAATATTCTTAGACCTGTGCAAAGCATTCGATACTATCTCTCACTCTAAACTTTTACAAAAACTATCTAATATTGGTATAAATGGTGATGAACTTACTATTATTAGCGATTACCTGTCAAACCGAAAGCAAAGTGTGAAAATCAACAACTGCAATAGCAATCAATTACCAATTAGCTACGGCGTGCCTCAAGGAAGTGTTTTAGGTCCTACCCTGTTCTTAATATACATAAATGAATTATGTAATCTTCAAATAGATGCCAAAATTGTAAGTTTCGCTGATGATACGATTCTCCTCTTCAAATCAAGCAATTGGAATGATGTATACATAAAAGCTAACAAGGGCATAACTGTGGTTAAAAGATGGTTAAACAATAATACACTAACAATGAATGTGACCAAAACTAAATACATTGATTGTAGTATTAATCCTTCCTTAAGAAATCCAGAAAATCAAATTAAAATATGTGCTTGCAACCTGACAAATACGATAATATGTGATTGCCCTTATTTAGAACAGGTAACTAAAATTAAATACTTAGGTATTATTTTTGACAGCAATTTAAAGTGCAAACAACATATAACCACTACAGCAAACAAACTTAGAAAATTCATTTACTTTTTTAGACAAACTCGCAACTTTCTCAACCTAAGCCAGCTCAAAACAATCTACTATGCACTTTGTCAATCTTTAATAGAATATGGTATCATAGCATGGGGAGGAGCAAACGCTGCCGCCATTGATCCAATATCTAAAGCTCAGAAACTTATAATAAAGATTATTCTCAAACTACCAATCACAAGCAGTTCGGATGAAATCTTTAGGAAAATCTGTGTTATGGACATTAGGCAACTTTATGCCAAAAACATACTAACATACCTCTTCAAACACAAAACTACTTTTGACAATATCCAAACTGCTCGTGATACTAGAACCAAAGGACATAATTTCTTACAAATCCCTTTCGCTAAAACAACTTTTGGCCAGAGAAATTTTAAATACTTTGCAACAAGGCTATATAATGCTCTCCCACTAGCCATTAGACTGAACGAATTTTTTTTGAAATATAAAACAGACATCAAGTCTTGGATCATCAGCCAAGACAGATCCATGATCAAAAAATTTATAAAATCCCTACATAAGTATGTACTCCAACTAGATGCTGATTAACAAATTTATCATTTATTATTATTAATTATTATTTTTTTATCTTTTTCACAATGTCATTTAATGTAATGAAATATTTTATGTATCAAAAAATATATAAACATTAATTCATGTATCAAATACGTCTGTCTCGACACAGGTTTATCCTAGTGAGACAGACATCGAAAAAAAAACCTGTAAAAAAACTTTATATTGATAATAAAAAAAAATAAAAAAAAGCTGAAACGGTAATTATATGAAATTCCAACAATAGAAAAAGAGCACAAATTATGCTCCGAAAATTATGTAAAACGCATTTTGTTCTGTTATTTTGGACGGGTTGTTTTGAGAATAGAACAATTCTTCAAATTTCAAAGTTAATTTTCATGTTCTGTGAAAGATTTTTTCAAGTTTTTTTTCAATAAGTATTCTTCAAATTTTAATTTTAAGTTCTTGGAAAGATTTCAGTTTTGTTAAGCAACTGGCCCATAATGATATAATAACAGAACTTGAATAGAACTTTCACAGAACCCGAAAATGTACGTTTAAATTTGATGAATTGTTCAAATTATATGCAACAACCCATTATTTATATGTTATAGGTATGAAATAATTCATAGTGTATCATTAAATGCAACTTAGGAATGTATCGAGAGATTTTTGCTGTATTGTAATCCAGTCGTGTTTTATTAAATATTTTCATAATTTTCTCTTTGTTATTATCATTTTTTTTTTATATTAGCGCACTCCCTCTTACATTCGCATTTACATATCTCCCTTTCAAACCATCTTCTTCTACCCTGTGAATGCTTACTATGGAGCCTTCAGTCTATGATGTTATTCAGTAATTAAAAAAATCATAAGAATTTTATTTTCAAATTGGACATACCATACAACAGAACGTCTCAACTCGTGTTGAACATATCTAAGAAATTACCTTTGGGCTTTCTCTAAGCGGTGTATTTTACAAGTATAAATAGGGAACCTTACAGGATATACATATTCTAGCTTCGATCTCATGAGGGAGCAGTAAAGTAGATTCATTGACTCAACGTTATGAAAAGTCCTTTTGTATTACGAAATCTACAATAAAAAGTAAAAATACTACAGTAAAAATATACAATAATTTAAATGAAGCTGACTATTTCAGAGGTAAAACGCTGTTAAATCCTGCGATAGTGACTTTACGTTAATTACGTTGTTAAAAATGAATTAATTATATCGTTTTTTCATCGATATCAATGAAACTCATCTTTGAATCTTCGATACGATCCGAACTGGACTGAAATTATCAAACACTGCCATCTAGCGCCGAAAATGTCAAACACAAAACAACCGAGTCGCCAGCGTTAGCAATACAAATAAATAATAATAACTACACTGATTATTATTCAACTAACACATTGATATGAAATAATTAATTAGTGTTGGCTTGGGCGGCATCTTTAGAAGTCGACTATGAATATAAATGAAATATTTTGCAGATGTTCAAAATTACATTAGAATAAGCATGTTTCTGGTCAATATGTTGATACCTACCTAACTATTTCAGTGATAATGAAGAATTTCAGTTTTTTTCAACTCAATTTTTTTTGTTAATGTGAGTGATTATTAATTATTAGCTATACAACAATATTTGTTTGAAGAGTTGTCAATAACAAGTTTTATATGAATGAGACAGCTCCTCTTTGCAGGACGTGTAGTGAGGATCAAATAAAGCCGACAATAAATAATAATTGAAGAGGCGTCTTTTCGGTTTTTGTTTGCAGGAGGTACAAAGGAGTGATGGTGGCTGGAAGATGTAGAGGCGAACACAGTGTCATTTATTTTAAAAATATATGTTTTTTAATTTACATTTACAAAACATTGATACATTTAATCACCATCCTAGGCCACTTCCTGTTTTATGGTTACATTGAAAGTGATAAATTGTAGACTTGCCATCTGATGCCGCTGCCATCTGATGCCGCTGCCATCAACAAATCATCAAAAATCCATGCGAGATTCACAATAACGAATAGATATAATACGAATAGATAATAACGAATAAACGTTCATAGTTCACAATCAGTAATGAATACATAATATAGTGTTTTTATCAATATTTTAAATATTAAAAGAAATAAAAATGCAAAATTTTCAACATCCAAATCTGTATCTAAAATCAATAGAACACGACCCATGTGAAAAATGGACGTAAAAAAAGCGTCGTGTAAAACGCTCATTAGGGGAACATCACAGATCCGCTGGACTTGTGTAAAACACAAATGTCCGATACATCAGTATCTAAAATTATCCTTGATGCAGTAGGTAGGTACAGGACCGTGAGAGTGAATATTTCTGATTTATCCCTGGCAATTGGCGCGGGGTCACGATCTTCAACAATGAGGGAACAATTTTCTAAGTGAAATCGAAATAATCGAATGTTCTCAGTAATAACATCATCTGGAATCCTAGCGAATTCGAGATTAGCTGGCGGTTCGTCTAATAATTGTCTAATATATCATATCCGCCCGTGCAGCTGGTCCAGTTTCTTCACCACCTAGGATTCTTGTCTCATCTTCTATCTTCGTGTCAGCTCTTCCTGTTCTTCATTTTACCTAACTTAACTTCACTTTCTTTTTGTAATATTTATATTTTTTGTAATACCTGCATCAACTGTAAAGCGCCCCTTAGGTGATGTTTTATAAAAGCGGCGTTATACAAATTGTCCAAGAAATAAATAATAAATAAATATATTTTAGGATTCACCGCCCTATACATAAATGTAGATATGCAACAAAAGGCGTGTATAATAAAATAAGAAAAAAACAATAGACCAAAAAATGGACAAGGAAAAAAAATAGGTTAGTTCCAAATGATATTAAATGTATATTAACTTATTGACTGTGATGATGACCTTGATTAAAAATGACATGCCGAAAAAAATAATCATAAATACAATGATGTTTTTTTACTGTTAATGGGTAAAATTATCGTAATCAAATGATCTCTAACTCTCAATTGATCGTAAGCAAAATGATCGTAGGCAAAATGATTATGAGCAAAATGATCGTAAGCAAAATTATCATAGGAAAATAGTAAGCAAATGGTTGAAAGCAAATAATAGTGTCTGTGAGTAACGTTAAAGAAAAAAATAATAATTTAGATGTTGCAATCATTTATTTATATGAAATAATGCACAATCAGTAATTTACGATCTATTGGTAATTACGATCTTTTGAATAGATACCATCAAATGATAATTACGAAATTTTTACGTACGATCTTTTTCATACGATCTTTTTGCTTACGATCATTTGATTACGATCAAAACGTAGGTTTTCTTTTTTTACACGTAGGTAGATAATTTAAATTCATATTTTTAAACTGTGGATAAAATAGAATCACACTTGAAAAATGACCATTGCTAATTTATTAAGAATCTATTCAAATTATTGGAAATTCCGGTTTAAAATGGAATTGCAGGCCTTTTAAAAGAATTTAGATGTTTTCAGTTATACTTTTAGTAAATTACGCATATATTATCATGTTTTCAGAACACGTGTTCGTAAAAATCCGAATATTTTTTTATTGAAAAACTACTTTTACTTTTACATTCTTAAACTGATGTTTTATTAATAAAGCCAGGTAATTCATCGTGAGGTCAAACATATTTTTTATCTCTGCGTATCAATATACAAAATGCTCTCATTATCGTTTTTTTTAGTCGAGAACAATTAAAAAAAAAATATATAGTTAAAATCTCCTACTTCAGGTGCCATTGTTACCCTGACATTGTGAAGTCAAGCCTTTGGGGTAGATACCTGTACACATTAAAAAACATAATTAAATGTCTTGTCTTTAGTGCTGGGTGGCAAACGTTACAAATGTCTGACAACGGACTGCGGGAGTGAATTCCAACGTCTATATATTCTTAAAGTCTTTTTCGAGGTCTGGATTTTTAGGCCGGACAAAAACTAAAAGTCGTGGAAGACATTTTAAAATTTCATTCCTTAGATGAAGAGTTATTTACTATAAAAAAACCCCACAGGAACATGGGTCAGCCCTCCAATACGAACGCGGTTTTGGAGAAATTAAATGTGATAAGAGCTAACGAATTCACTGAATTCTTTCGTTCCATCTGTGGTGTCTTAACAATTTCTTGATTTTGAGCTTGCTTAGTATTTAGGTGTGTTATATATATTTTTTTTTCTCCCCAGAGTCCCAACTGCTCACAACCGTCTAGAGCCAGTGAGATTAAGGCATCCTCAATCAGGGTATGTTGTGAGGCTGAAGATAGTGGGGAGGGGAAGGAGATGAGAAAGATGAACCTGGCTATTCAGATCTGGTCACAAAACACGTCTAATGCCATTTCATGCAACGTTTCGATTTTGAATGGTGGTTTTTTACCAAGGCGATACTGAAAGTATCTACCATTTCGGAACATCTCGCAAATATACTATACATTATTTTTTATGAATAAATTGTAAAATATTACAATTTGATTAAATAAAATTTATTTGCGCACGTTTGGGATTTAAACAAGCAACCTCCGGATTGCAAGTCGAGAGTCTTACCCATCGACCACGTTTTGGACATAGCATAGAACAGATGAAAAAATGGAGTATCAGTACAATATAGGGATAGCTGTTCGAAGAAAAGAGATGTCAATGATGTAGGCAGACATGGTATGATCAAGTAGAAATAACAGAATATTATCAGAATTTGAATAAAGCAAGGAGGTTGTGCCTGGGTAGCGTTCCACTATATCCACAATCTTTTCATTATTCTTGGCGCGTTTAGGGTGGTAAAACCGACTTTTGCGTAGCAAGCGTGACAAGACGGAACGACGCTTAATTCGGCTAGCATCGCGTCTCGTCGGCTCTTTCGACCGCCAAAACTCTGTGCGGTATATCGCTTCTACTTTCACTAAAATTGGCAATGGATCTATTCTAAATGAAAATGAATTTTTAATTTATGTATATTTTAATAATGATAAAAGAATTGTTTTATTATCAAAATACAAAGACTTATTCAAAATCATATTTGATATTTCGCAACCGGCGGGCGTCCGTTGATAGCTATTTTTTTTTAAATTGACGTCATAATTCAAGAAATCTACTTAATCTAATAGTTAAATGCGTTTAAAGAGACTTTAGATTCACGAATACGTATCACTATTTTCAAGTGATAAAGTTCTTATTGAAGAACATTATCATCCAATGTAGATTTTCAACCTCTCATTATTTTATTAATGTTTCGTTAAAGGAAAGGCGTTGGAATGAATTTACATTTTTTTTTAGTTACAATTGCAAAGTTTGTACATGATGTAGGTATTTAAAAATGACTTTGGAATTGGGTAATATGAGGTTTATGTGAACCAGTGTGAACCGTTGCAAACCGGCCGAAGGACAAGACTATGCCTCCAATTTTGATAAAAAAAGGTGCCATGGAAACTACCCCTACAATTTTCATGGACAATTGAAAATCCGTCTTATATTTTCTATCACAAAATAGTGAAAAATTGTAAAAGCCTTTCTAAATTGGCTGCCATTTTTCGTTTAAGCTAACAAGGACCCATGTTTCTAATAAACATACCTCGATAAAAAATATCCGTAACAAAGTTGAAAAAAGAACTTCAGAACAAACAAAAACCACTGTCGTCCGAAATAAAACAGACATCGTTAAATTAATACTTCGTACGTGGGACGAGAGGGGGTGCTTACCTACCCTTGATGGAATAACTGGCTTAGTAGCATATGGGATGCAGCATAAATATGTAAACATTTTCGAAAACTCTTTTTTAATGTTTAACTACTATGCGGATTCAAAAATTCTACCGTTGCTATAAAAAAAACTTAAAATCAGAAAAAGGTTCGGTTGTATCTATCTAAGAATTGGACCCAGGACTTCAGCCTTGCTGGGGGTTTGCTCTACCACTGAGCTAATCCAACCCTATCCCCTTTGCTTAAATTTAACTTTATCATACTTTGACATCCTCCGTGGTCGAAGGTTAAGGGTCTCTACTAGCAAGCCAAAGGTCGCGGGTTCAATTCACGGAGTGCGCAAGTAAATTTTATTTGATCAATTTGTCTCATTCCACAACATATTGTATACTTTGGCACGTTCCGGAGTGCCATTAAAAAAGAATAACAAACATTACCTTCATTTTCTTAACACTAGATTTTATTGGCTGCTATCTTTATGTATGATTACAAGATTCTTCCCGAATGAAATGAAATGTAGATAGTGGTTTGGATAAAAAAAATCATGTGCGACATCTATTGACATTTTCTTGGATGAATATAGTTTGAAAATAATTTATTGAGTAAAACCTCAAATTGTAATATTTTTATCATTGAAGACAATATTAGCGACTTTAAAACAAAAAAATTAAACAAAAAAATAGAAAAAAGTTACAATCGGATTTAGCTATTGAACCCAGGACCTAAACCTTGCCGGATATTTGACTTCCATGCGTCACATGGAGGTTTTACTCATTAAGTTATTTCAAAAATAAAATAACATACTGTTTAAAGTATTTAAATAATATTTTAATCACACTGAGCTGCAGCATCGGCCAATGTTTTTTTAATTTTTTTAATTTTAAAGAATCACAATAATATTAAAAACCAGTAAATTTGACTTGGGTTCATATCTGAGAGTAAGATATTTTTCAATTATAATGAAGTACCTACCTTGTTTATTTTGTACCAGAAAAAAAATTTCACCGCACGCCGCTATTATGAAGGTACCTACATATATGGAAGTACTGACAGATATGCATATGACGACTTCTCTATTTTCTATGATCATTGGACAGTTAGGTACCTACAACTTCCCTCTGTTGTTCTATTAGAACGAAACTGGCGACCAGCGAGATGCAGAGACAAAGAAGAAGAAGAGGTTGAAAATAAAGTTTTCAAATTTATGTTCGCGTTCGAATAGTTAGGTATGAGGAGGAGATAGTTGGAGATTGGCGAGGGGAGGGATGGTGGCAGAAGGGGGGCTAGGAGATTTTCTGTGAAGCCATAGGCCATAGCAAATAATAATAATAGCTGGGCGACCTCTCTGTCCGATTACTAGTGCGGATGGAAGCGCTGGGCAGAGCATTTGGGAGGGTGTATTAAAGAGAGCGAGGGGATGTAACCAATATATTACTTTTTTTTTATAATTAAGTTGGAAAGATGTGTTTTTTTACATTCGGATGTAGATATTTTTCACAAATGCCTTTTGTACCTCGCGCAAATCGATGATAGAAAATGTGAATAAAACGATTTAATTATCTAACCATCGGGCCGTTTCTCCTCAGGGGTAGCTAGAGAGGATAGACAGCAGTTTAAATTGATGGTGTGTAATGTAGATAACTTCTTTACAAATTAATTAAAATATTAGAGAAATTGTGGTTAATGTCATGTGCAAAAGATCTATAGTGTGAAAGAAGTCTAAAACCATTGGTAAAATGAGTAACTTTTATACCATTTTTTCCAACAGGTAGAAACGGAAGATACCGTACTATAAATGCTAATTCAGACATCAAAAATTGCATTGTTACATTGTACCCAAAAGAAACCATAAATTTTAAAATAACTACTTATTAATTCACCACACTGATAGTTCATTCATCATTGATAGTTTTTGTTGCTTCAAACAAACAGATTTTCTACCTTATGAGTTTATGGTAAGACGATTCACGTATGATCAATTATGATAATGTACACTGAGAAAAATAAGTTTTATTAATTTACTAAGAATCTCTTTAAATTATTGGTAGTCCGGTTAAAAACGATATTTAGCAAAAGTTTTTCAGAAAACTTGTTAATTATTTCTTTGAAGGCCTGCAATCCCGTTTTTAACAGGCTTACAAATAATTTGAAGAGATTCTTAATAAATTATCACTACTTACTCATTATCCTCAGTGAAGATAACATTATTCGCACTAATACTGTGAAACATATTTTTTGGACAAATACACTTAAGGGTATACTAAAAAGAATTCATAATCTGCTTTTTCATAGATGGCACTAATTTTATTATTTTTGTAAAAAACACTTTTGTTCCAGCCCTGTATCGTCCTTTCTTTCGATTGACTTAGGTATCTTCGAGTATGTATCTACGGCTGGCGCCCTCTACGCGCTACGCCTCTACGATATTTATTTTCTGAAAACAACTTCAAACTGTTTTGACAGATGCATAAGAAAAACAATAATAAACTTTTCAGCCGGGCGAAAGAGAACCCAGGCGAATTATCATCTAAACGCAGCGGGTTCGACAGAGACGGCTGAACAAAATCCACGAAATAGGCTCATTACGAAGTCCAAAAGTAGGTTCCTAAATATATTTTTATAGCTTTATTTTGGAAAGGAATAAAATAAACAATTGTAGATATGATAATATTCAAGATGGGAGTACGGAACAAAAACAACGAGAATTTAATATTAATCCCATTGAAATAATCTAGTCTGTATGAATAAATGACTTAAAATTCTCAGTATATTCTCGCAATGGTAATATATAAGAATGAAAAAAAAATCAAGAAAAATTAAAATCACTGTATATAACTCCATTATTGCTCCACATTTTAACTACTGCTCGACGATTCTTATCTTGCCTAATGACAGAGAACAAATTAACCAAAATAGAGCCATGAGAATAATGAGCCCAATAGATTTTAAAAAGGAACTAAATAGGCTAACATTGAAACAGATGCTGACCTTGAACACGATGATATTTATACATGCAATAATAAAAAACCTATTGCCAAAATAATTTTCAGATAAAATTACGTACAAGGACATTCACAAACATATTACCTACAAGAACGTGCAACGAAATGATTCCATCAAAAAAGGAGAAAACCATAAAGTCTGCATCAATTAATAGAAGCTGGATTGTAGGAATAACTCTTTATTAAAGTGGTAGGTTCGTATTTTACTAAAAGTTTATCAGTTAACTTATTAATTAATTCGTTAAGGGCCTGCAGTCCCGTCTTTAACCTGATTACCAATAATTTGAAGAGATTCTTAAAAAAAATAACAATACTGATTTTTTTCGTGCTTCTTTTTATTCATCGTCATAAAACCAGCGTTTCTACTTTTTTCTTCATTCTAATGTAAAAATTTGTATGAAGGGCTGTACTTGATCGAAACTTTCATAGGTAAGCGCCGTAGGCGATTTTTACTGCCGAAATAAAAATAATCCATTTTTTTAGGTGTTTTTTTTTATGGAAACGTTTTGTAATTTCATCAGGCTGGAAAAATATTAGGTACATACCTACTTTAAAAAAAAATTAACCGGTTTGCAGACTGATTTTCAAATTTTAACAACTGGTTTGAGGGAACTGAAAAGAACCGGTTTAGTAACTTCATAATAAAATATGACACAAGTCAATAGAATTCGAAGTAAAAGCGAGTACACAGAGAAAACTGATATGAAATATTGTTAATTTATTAAAAATCTGGTAAAATTTTTGGCTATCCTGTTAAAAATGGGACTAGAGGCCTACAACTAATGAATTCACAAATTTCAGTACAGTAAAGCATGAATATGTGAAGAAGAAGTCAAGGCCACTTGTGGCAGATATATTCTGAATGACTAATATTTTAATATCAAATGGTCATGCAGTCACATTCACACTCCGTGTAGTATGGGTGAATGATGTGGCGACACTTTTGTGCTCGCGGTTTCCTACTAAATGGGTCATCTCGGTTGTTTTTGTTATCTGTTTGTTTTGTTTTGTTTTTGAATCTTTATTTTACGCAAATTTTTTCATACATCTAGTAGGAAAATATAAAAAAAATACAAAAAATAACAATTACATTTTAAGAGAAAAAGATAAATATACAAAATTTTATTATATAAGATATATAGGTGACTAAAATAATATTGGTGAGTAGGTATGTTCAACAATCAAAAATTATTTTTTACATATTAAGCACATGTCCTACGAAAAGTGCTAAGGCTTGTGGCTTTCTTTATGACATTTGGTAGGTTATTATAAAGTTTTAGCTCTTTATAAAACGCGCTGTTTTGTGTACATGAAAGTTTAGTTTTTGGAAGCCTAAAATCTCTGCGTCTTCTCGTAGGATAATTGTGAACATTTTCATGGTACATATTATTTCTTTGCAGATAATTTGGGAGTGGTTGGGCCCATCTCTTGTATTTTATATCTGAGGATTGTGATAATAATTTATGGTGCAAGCGGAGCAGAGTTTTGCCGTGATTTTATATCGCCCCGGGACTGTTGGCGGTTTTGAAACAAACTCGTAAAAATATTATTGTGAGAAGATTTTGAAAAGTTTTTCCCGTTTCCAGGTTGGGTACTTATTTATGTATATTTTCCTGGTATGTGCCAAATTATGAAAGCCCATTGAAAAACACATTTTAGTTAAACATATATTTTTTTAAATTATATAAGTTGAATTAATTTTTATGGAAGTAGGCAGGTACCTAAGTAGGTATATAGATACTTACCTATCTTTATACATAGGTACATAAGTATCTATTAGATATATCAGTATCTTTTCATGGTATGTGCCAAATTATGAAAGCCCATTGAAAAACACCCTTTAGTTAAACCTAATTTAAAAAAATATGTATGAAGTTGAATTAATTTTTATGGAAGTAGTCAGGTACCTAAGTAGGTACATAGATACCTAAGTATCATTATACATCATACATAAGCATCTATTAGACACATCAGTATATTTTCCTGGTATATGCCAAATTATGAAAACCCATTGAAAAACACCATTTACTTAAACTTAATTTTTTTTTAAATTATATGAAGTTGAATTCATTTTTATGGAAGTAGGCAGGTACCTACCTAAGTACATAGATAAGTATTTTTATACAAATATAAATATATATTAGATACATCAGTATCTTTTCCTGGTATGTGCCAAATTATGAAAGCCCATTTAAAAACACCCTTTAGATAAACCTAATAAAAATATTTCAAGTAGGTAATTAATTTTTATGGCAGTAGGTAGGTAGGTACCTGCCAATAATATTAACATTTTTTTCTTTGAAAAATGACTAATGATTCTTATAATGAGGAATTCATTTTTGAAAATGTAGGTACGATTAATTGATATTGATTAATTTAATTGATATTGATATTGATTAATTTATTTGTCATTTGACACTTTGCCTAATCATTGAGATTGTACTGAAAATCTGTTTCAATGCTTTTTATAACCATATGAATCCCATCTTAGTAATTATAAGTACAGGCTATAGGCAATTCATTTTAAATAACGCACGTTTATATGTATTTTTGCACACAGAAAATATTCAAACTGTTCTTCAAACTGATTAGAATTAGTTCCTACTAACCCCGTAGTACCTACTGCTACCGTATGTCTGCCTAGTATCTACACCATGCAAGCAAGGATCATTTAAAAATGCTTTGCCTTTACGTAGGTAAGTTAGATACAATAGTACATAAACCAATATCTAAGCATATGTAGATATCTACATATATCTATTGTGTGCGTAAGTTTTGAGATTTCTTACTTACAGGTAGGTAAGTATAAAGGTATCTAGTATCTACCCACCTGCCAAGAATACCTAGTAAGAAGATTATTAGGTAGGTACTTAGGTATGTTACCTACTTGGCTGCTTAAGATGTAAGTAGATATACGTCGCTTATAGGTATAAAAATAGAATGAAATATTTTTATTAACAATATTTTTGTGACATGATAAATCCGTTATTTAATTAGGTAGATAAGTACCTAACACATTTATTTTATTGTCTTGGTAAAATAAAAGATTTAAACGTGTTAACACCTATGTAGCTTTCAGACAGCTAGAGTGGTAAGATTGAAAAATACGACATTAATAATGACGTCCTTGTAGCTGAAAAAATGTTATGATTTTAAAAAACTTCAGTTGGAGATGCTGTGCAAAATTGAAATTTTGAAAAAGGTATAAATACGCATCAGCAATTGCCTATTTTACAATCTATAGCTCACTGAAAAGTCACGGACTAGTAAGTAGATATCTACCTAATGAAATAATCTAAATTGACATAAATAAATAAATAATAAACTTAGGAAGACTTCGAAGAATTTGCACAAACTTAACTGAATAGTCCCTCCACCCCATTCTCCCCAATCTTTCCACTTCAGAACATTTATCAATATTTGAGTGCCATGATCCCAAATGGCTTCGGGCAGTTGGGACCCTTGTGTTAAAAATCCACAATTAAAACCTTATTTCTCACACGCAAGAACAAAAATTACATTCTGAAGAAACAAGTTCCCAAACCAATACCTAACCTAACACCAGAAATAAGTTAATCAGATTGATATGTAGGTAGGTACCTACCTAACTACCAAAGTAATAAGTTACTACTTAGCCCTTAAAATGTATGATACGTAGGCACAACAAAAATATCTTAGTCAAAATATTAAAACTTTCGAAACATTTTTACGAGAATCATAAATTACAATAATTTTCGTTTGAGGTGCTTACTTTATCTAAATATAAAACAATCAACTTTGGTCGTAAACTGATTTCTTGCTAATAATTTAGCAAATAAAATAGTGATAAAAAAATTTTGCCATAAAAGTAATCCCGGTGCCTATTGCGTTTTATGTCGTAATACTAATTTCTTAATTCTCTATTCACACGTTTCTTTCATGAACTGATATTATCTACGTACCTACAGATTTTTTCTTCACATTAGGGAGTTAGGTAAGAAGTACCTACCTATATAAATAATGTTAGCAATAACTTAATATTAAACATTAATATGAAAAAACTAGGTAGGTGTTGTTGGATTAGTGTACCTACCTACCTAAATCATGTGTTTAGGAATTACGTAGGTAAGAACTCGTAAGTTTTTAATTTAAAGTTCTTAAAAAATATTTCTTTATATATTATTCGTCTAAAAAAAACATTTTTTACAAGTAAACATGTCCTTCCGTGGGATTATTAGGCACTATGCGTGACAGCTGTTTCGCCTCCCAAAGGCATTATCAAACCGTTCATTATGTTTGATAATATCTTTGGAAGGCGAAACAGCTGAAATGGTATGTTTGAAATGATTTAATACTTAGGTAGGTACTGCTAATTTATTAAAAATCTCTTCAAATTATTGGTAATCCGGTTAAAAACAGGATTGCAGGCCCTTAACGAATGAATGAATAGATTTTCTGATAAACTTTTTGTAAAATACGAATATTTTTGCACTTCTTCATTATATTTTACCAAGGCAAATGCAGGTGCATGATCACGTGTTCTGATATGTTTAAAATTCATTAAAATTTTATTAGGAAATGGCCTACAATCCCGTTTTTAACCAGAATACCAATAATTTTAATATATTCTTAAAAAAATATGATATCTAGGTACTCGTTTTTCTCCGTGTACAAATTAAACTTGATAAAAACTAAGTAAGTTCTTTGTTTATTCATAAAACGGCCCTTTTCAAATTTTCAATGCAGGATTTAAATCTTAACTTGAAAACTAGACACAGCCTACTTTTGGCCATAGAGCAATGCACGCCACTGGTCGCCTACCTATCTACTTTTAAATATCTATTATAGATATACAGTATATCCTCGATGTACCTAATTTAATAGGTACCTAGATTATTTTTTTTATTCAGTTAGGTATATAAAATAATTTTAAGATAAGTACCTACCTACCTAGAGATTAATAAATTTAAATTTATTTAAAAAATCTCAGGATTAAATAACGTATTTACTATAAGTAAAAAAATATACCTAATCACTATTTTCGAAAGCACAAAGAATTAAAAGTATTATTACCTAAACAACATATGAAGAAAGCAATCTTCAAATAACAAAATTGATCTATCTATATATAAGATATTTAAAACAGGAGGAAAGATAGAAAAAAATAATCAGGAAATATCGGAGCAAAATAGGCAACCTACCTACCTATTTGATGATGTATTCAAAGTATGGGTTAAATGCTGTATTACTAAACCAATGTTAATTTCTCTTTAAAAAGTGTTTGAGATGCGTCTCTTTTCTTGAATCTTGGAAAATATTAACATTACCTTTCCAACTAATAATTTTAAAAATTGCTAATTATTAAAAACATTTTAGAAAATATTTTTAAATCAATCAGTTTTTTTTTATCTAGACTGCTGTCATTTGGATTCAAATCACGAAAATTAAGTAAAATGATAGTACAACAAAATATAACGTCTCCCCTAAGTCTGTTCACAGAGTTACCGGATTAAGGGAACTCTTATTATTTTCTACCCCTCAAGTGTAGTGCTCTCCTACCACAAATAATAATAATAGCAGTGTCAAACTTTACACAAATACACGCTCATGCGACACCACTCACACAGCTAGCGCGCGACTGAAGATACACACACGATCGGACTTACGATAGAAAAAAAAAATGACCGGTCCGCACGATAGAGACGGAAAGATTTTAAATTTGTCGAAGTGAGTATAGCCAGGAGTTAAAGAAGGAAAGAGACGGCGGGTTTCAGTGAGGGGAGTCTAGCTGTAGAGGTTACGCCTTTTGTCATTGGTTGGGGTGGGGGGAGCCAAGCTGCTATTGGTGGAAGGGCGCCAATAGCCGGGCGCCTTACGGGGCGACCGCTGACGCGCCGAGGTGTCGTGTCGACGCCTTTGGGTAGCCAGTCCGTTGCTTACCGCGTCAGGATTATAACCCGTGCAACGTCGGTCGGGAGCGACCCGTGCGACCAGAATACCGAAATTCTAAATACCGAACGATTTTTATGAAAATCCTGAAATTACAAATCCGCGAGTTTGTGTGTACGATTACGAATGCTGAAAACAAATACGAAAACACCTGAAAAAAATATAGTGAAAAAAACAAATTTTATAAACAAGTGTTTTTTTTGTATTGATATGATAAAAAAAATTGTGTGAAAAACAGTAAAAAAAAAATAATAAAACTGAACATAACTCTTGTCACAGTAATGAAATTGCATTGTTTTTGAAAGATTTCCGCCGGTTGTTACGAATTTTTTGTGCAAAATTTAAGGTGCAATTTGTTATTGACTAACATTGTTTATTGTGAATTTCGTGGTTTTTTTAAAAGCCCAGTGATGAACTGTGCGAGCTCAGTTGAAAGATTTTGTTCAATTTTGTGATCGGTTTCATAATAACAATGGTTTAAAGAAATTGACGGTGCAACTTTTTTGAAAGTTTGTTTTGGACCTGGATATTAACGTGAAACACTAGTGCCAAATAATTTATTGTTTTTATGAAGCATTTATAAAACAGTAAAAAAGATTTAGTTTGATATAAAAATTGAATTAAATTGTTCAAATTTAATTGCTTCTTTGATTAAACCAGAAGAATAATTGAAAATCTTTTCAAAAACAATTAAAAAAGTAATTTGATTAATATCTGAATAAATAGAAAAAAGTTTTGTCAAGCTCACGTAGAATTCACTGGAAGAAAAGTTGTTCATCCATAGAACTGCTCCAGTTTTATTCAGTTCCACCAGGAGAACATAAAGAACAGAAGGAGCACCAATATCTCGCGATAATTGAGTGAATTAGAAGTCTGTTCTCCGCGGCTAGTAACTACTTCGCCTGTCATGTTCCCCTGGTCGTGAATCGCCCCAGCCCTCTCGAGACCTGCACTCTTCCGTGCAGTCCCAGAGACCCCGATGAGATTCGAGCAGGCGGATAGCGGCGCGGCCCATAGCGCCGGCGCCGCGAGAGACAACACCATGGCTTACCACCCGTTCCTGCAGCTGCCCCGGCCCACAGACTTCTCCGTCTCCTCCCTGCTGACCGGCTCGCCCGCCGCGCCCAACTTCAATGCCGCCCTCGCGGCGCTCTACCCCGGGGGGCTGCTGCCCAAGCTGCCGCCCCCGGGCCCCATGCACCCGCACTACGCCACCGCGGAGGACGTGGTCCTCGCCGTGGCGCACCATCACCCCCTGAGGCCTCTGCGGGCCCTGCAGCCCGAGGACGACGGGGTCCACGACGATCCCAAAGTCACCCTCGAAGGGAAAGACCTGTGGGAGAAGTTTCACAAGTTGGGCACTGAAATGGTCATCACCAAAAGCGGCAGGTCAGTTGCTATTTTTTTTACTTTGAATCGTCTTTTACAATTCTGACAGTGTCTGAAAATATAAAACATTGAAAACCTCGATAAGAAAATTACCAAATCTAAGATTAAACGAATAAAGTTGCAATGGGTATAAAAACAAATAGCTTCACGTGAACAACAACATATGACTTTATAAGCAGCCAGTAATCAATTCAATATTTAGATGCAGGTACCTACATAGGTACTGCAATGAATCATTGAATGAATCATGAATACTGCAATGAATCATGAATCATTGAAAACGGTATAAAAAGTAATCTACGAAAGTATTTAAATTGTAAAAAATACCATTCAAAGCTGCCCTAATAAATACACAGATAAAGCCTACAGATTTGAATGATTTATACATGTCAAAAACACGATTCACTAATCTATGATATAATGTAGACAGAAAGCCCTACAGAAATAAGATCACTCATAGATTGATTGATAAGGAATAAACTTGAATGGAGTAGGTACTGCATCGCGAATTGCAAATTAAAAATGCATCGAGTCACTTCACGATGTAGGCTTAAAAAACTACTGTGCATCTGTGGCGGGACTTTATACCTACCAAGGTTTTGTGTGCAATTTGAAAAACGGTGTATAGGTATAAAAAAATAATACGTATTATATAAATTAATCAAAATATTTTTTTAAGGTTTCATATTAGTGCAAAGTTATTTCGAGGGCCTTTTACAATGATAATATAAACCAATAAAAAACTTTAATATTAGGTGAGTAGGTATATCTAACAACCGAGTATGTCTACATAAAACTATATTTCTACAGTTATTTAGATATATTTATCAATGTATTAGTAACTCTGTGATGAGAATAGGTATAGAGTAGGTAGTTCATGAACATATTAACTTGTAAACAGTAATATGATTAGTAAACCGCGCGTTCAAAAATAGTTCATAATTATTTTATCAAAACCAAAATTTCCTCTGAAATCATAAGATTTGTAACTAGTAAATAGGTACTTAAATACCTACTTCATTAATTATAAATCATGTATCTAATGCAATTTTTTTTTTGAAATGAGAAACTATACAATTTATCCGAAGAAACCTTGTAAGCTCGATAAAAATCCTTTTTTTAAACTTTCTTGGGTCAGTTAGGTAGATACCATAATTTATAAAATTGCGAATAAGAAAGCAAATTTTAAAAAAAATACTGTACGGCTATCATCTTGAGATGGATATGGAACGTAATAACAAATTTACAGACAGATGAATTGCAAAGCGGTCGAGTTAAAACAATTCTTGCTAAATGTTTTTTTTTTAATAATTCTAAACTTGCTGAAAGAGTAGGTTATGTTGTGGAAAATATTTTATTGAAAAATGTGGACTAAAATACGAGAATTTTTCAGTGTAATTTAATTTATTAATATTGCCAGACCGCAAATATACACCGTCAATCAAACAACGTAAAAGCTGTAGGGAATTTAAAAGTCTATAATTGTCTTGTCATTTGCGAGTTGAAAAGAAACATTGTATTTATATTTACTTTTTTAAGTATTTACCTACCTACATATATTTTAATAATGCATTATTCGGAAAATACCTACCCACCTTACATTTCTGCATAATTAAAATAATAACGATGGAATTATTTGTATAGCGCCGTTTTCGTAAGAATATCACCTCAAGGGCGCTTTATAAATTAATTTACTAAACCTATTACTTATCGCTTAGCCTTACAACTTATAACTTACAACAAAGACTTATAACCAGTGACTTAGGTGCAACTAGTTAGCAATTATAATAGAGATTTATAACTAGTGACTTTCAATAACTAATGCTCCGTAGTAAACATTCAAAAGAAGAAGAAGATGGTTTGAAGAGAGATATTTAGGTAAATACAAATGTTCGAGGGAGAGCGCTAATATAAAAAAAACGTAAATATCTAAAGGAAAATTGTAAAAAAATCAGAAAACAAGACTAATTTTAAATGGTGCAGAAAAGATACAATACGCATTTTTTTCATACGCATAACATGTTAAATAGCAGAATGAAATGTGTTTTTAATAATTTTAGAATCACAACCAGCGATTTTTTTTAATCGAGGGAATTTCATATAATTAATATATAATAATATTAAAAAAAAACATATTTAAAAAAAAATAAAGTGTTCAAACGAAATACGTTATAAATCAGTTGAATTTTTTACTATAACTAGTGACTTAAAACTTTCTGTAATAATCTTTATATTTGAAATCAAAATATCTGGCGAAAATGTTAATTAAAAATAAGTTAATTAAAAATAAGTATGTACATCTCTCAGGTGCGGTGCCCGGATAACTCATCAAACTGACAATTCAACACACCTTTAACAAGTGATATAAAATCATGAAAAGTATAGAAACAAAAACTAGTGTAAACGTATTACATTGGTTTTGTTTACAAGTTAGTTTTTTCATCGCTTTTACTGACTTTGTAACACTTTTTAAAGGTAGATGAATTGTCACTGCGTTGAGTTGTCAGTTATTAACTACGCACTAAATATACACCTAACGTAAATAACTGTTTCATGAAATAAATATCGATAAGATATTCAGTTGAAAACAAATAAAATGCTTCCCAGAGCTTTTCTGAATAACATAATAAAATATTTAAATTATGTGGTTAACCTTTTTAAAGTTAAAATTATGTAATGTTGAAATGTAAAAAACTGTCTAGGTAGGTATTTAGTTAATAGGTATATATAACCAATATAAATTTGCATTAACCATGGTTCAATTACGAAAAACTTATCAATTTAATTAAAAATAAAATCTTAAGTTAAATTTCAACAAAGGAAATATGGAGCTTTTATAATATGTTAGTGGTCATAAAAATATATGTAGTTTTAAGACACTGGTTATAAGTCTTAATTGTAAGTCACTAGCTATTAATCTTAGTTACAAGAGTTAGTTGTAAGTCATGTTATATCAGTATTGTGTAAATTGGTCGTACAAATATGCTAGTTTTCAGTCTCTAGTTATGAGTCCTAATTGTAAGTCACTAGCTATTAATTTATTTATAATCCACTTGTTATAAGAGTTAGTTGTAAGTCATATTATAACAGTATTGTGTAAGTTGTTCATAAAAATACTAGCTATGAGTCTTAATTGTAAGACACTAGCTAATAATCTGAACTACAGGGTAATAGTTATAAGATTTAGTTGTCCATAAGCCACTAGTAATACATCGAGGTTATAAGTCTAAGTGATAAGTAATTGGTCAAATGTATTAATTAAGTTGTTAAGCGTTCTTAAAGTGATTTTCTCACGAAAACGGCGCTATAGAAATGATCCAATCATTAGGTATTATTATTTGTATCGTTCTATTCCCATGAAACAGATTCAATTACACTGAACTTAGGATCGATTCGTCATCCGGCAAAATTCACAACTCGTTCGCCAGTCTGTCATCACACTAATAATGTAATAATTTAATGTGACCAACACTTGGGGTGCAAACTGCCTACTACTGTGAGTATCCCAAGGAGTCCGACTGATTGGTCACTTAGTGTAATGACAGTTCCACGGGGTAATTTCCTTTGATAAGTTGCTGAAAGGCGAATAGGAGAATCACATTCGAAAACTAGTGAATATTTTAAATGATAATTTTGTGAACACACTCATCTGTCTGAAAAATTTAATAATTGATGACATTTTGCTTTTGGGAATTCAATTTTTTTATAAGTTGAAACCACTAGCATAGCTATATAAATTTCCCAAACATGAGAAAAATATTGGATAAATTAAAATATTTAATTTTTATTGTAATAAATTTTGTTGGTTATACTCATAAATGTAATACATATATCATTATAGATGTCGAATATAAATAAAAATCGGATGTTTATCCGAGATACTATCTAGATTACAAACAAATTCTTTAGAAATTTATATTTGGGGTATTATACCGTGTTGCGCTACCTCCTTGTTTAGCCAACGTTTCAGACAGCATTATAGCGTCCATCATCAGGGTATATGTGTTACGATGGACGTCTGCCATACATATATAGTAGGAGGTAGCACAACACGGCGCAAAACCCCAAAAATAAATCACTATAATGCTTTAAGCTGTGAAATTTCAAATTATTGTAATCGTGTAAAAAAGATGGTTTTGAAAGATAATATTGCTAATTCTGTATTTGAAATATGAGATAAAATAACTAGGTCCCAATGACTCGGAGACGATATTCTGGTAAGACTGAGATTCTGGGTTCGATTCCCAGCTTAAAATGTTACCTTTTTATTTTTTATGTGTCTTGTTCTGTTTCATGTATAGTTTAGACTTCTTAGCTTAACTTAACTTCTTATCTTCGTGTTCAGTGATATTTAAATAATTATTTAGTTTTATCAAATAAATCAATAATTAAAATTATATGTGAAACATTAGTTTTTTACGTAGGTAGGTACCTACCCACCGATTAATAATTGCAAATGTTTGAAAAAAATTAAAATTTTAAAAGTACAATAGTAACTAAAAGATATTTCAACAATATTTTTTATAAAATATATTTTAAAAAAAGTGTTTTATTTAAGTATCTACCGATAGGTAGGTATACCTAACGGTATTCATTTTCGTTAGGTAGGTACCGAACACAAATAGAACTAAGAAAGAAGTAGGTACCTACACTACGAACTTACCTATTTTCCATTAATTATCCACACGCTAAGTTTAGGAAAAGAATATATTTAAAAATACGACTTCCAGAGATCAGGTAGGTACCTACCTACCTACCTACAAAGAAATAAATAAATAATTAGATTCTATCTGGAACTAATTTGTTAACCGGTTCAGTGCCAATCACTCCCATGGGCGGACCAATCATGTGTTATTTTAATTGTAACAAAAGCTTCTGGCAGCAAACGGGTTAATAACGGTCCAAATAAGAACCTACACATGGAAAAAAATTCTTTCAAAATATACACAACTTGACATAACCACAGAAAAAAAAACACTCGTGAATAAATTTACTCAAATAGATAGGTAATTAGGTAAGTACCTACCTGCCAGATACGAATGTTCTGTTTACCTATATTCAAAGTACACTAATGATCAACCATAATAAAATGATCGAAATTCAAATAAAGATATAAACAGCGACATAATTACATCTTACTTAAGTACAACCTACCCTTCTTAATGAAACAGAGCCCGTGTTTGTTTAAAAAAACAGGGCATATGAATGGTTAGCCCAGGGCTCTATAAAGGGCCTGCTTTTCGATCTGTTCTAATAGATAGGGCTGTAATTTGAAAAGGTAAATTTGAGGTAGCACCTGCCGTAGGAATTAAAAATACCACCTACTTTTAGATTGAACTAATAAATATTGTTATAAAAAAATTCTCTGCTCTACTAGATCATTACCGAACGAAATAGAATTGTATTTATCTAATTTTAATACACGCGACTTCCTTCATATTGTCGTGTTATATTAATATATCTTTAAAAACATCAGAAAAATATCGTAACAGCAGTATATGTAAGGTATATATGCAGTATTTCGTTTTTTACCAATTTAATTAACCTACATATATATATATAACAAAGCTTCATATCTCTTGATGGAAACGAAGCCATGAGCTAAAATACCTTGAACGTTCAAGGTATTTTACCTTGAACGGCGAAATGCCCAATCTAGTGAAAAAATATATCTATGGAGACAATTAATAATTACCTCTGACATAACGTAAATATTCTTAGGTACCTAGTTATGTTATTATTGACGAATGTTTTGTTCTCGAAAAAAAAATCGAATGAAAGTACCTACCTACATGTAATTAGATATTCTATTCTGGTATTCAAAGAATTTGTCTCAATTTCGTTTGTTCCAAATTAGTTAATTTAATCGATCATCTGTCGATAAATACCTTAGTAAAGGAATAAAAATATTTCCTGAGAGGTTAAAATATTATATGTAGGTAGGTACCTACCTACTATAATAACATCCTTAAGTCCCCGCATACACAATTTATAACGATTTATAACAAGTTCCTCGTTATTTCTTTAAGTTTTTAAGTTTCAAAATAAATATATGTTATTTTTTAAGATTATATCAATATATGTGTTATGCCGAAACGTTAATCATATGAAACACCCTCGATAGAAAAAATTCGCAATTCATTTCTGTTATTTAATATTTTATAGGCATGAACAAATTCACAGTGTATCTTTAAATGTAACAAAAACATTTGTCAAGAGATTGCTCTATTTCAAACGAGGCGTGTTTTATTAAATATTTTCATAATTTTAGCATAATTATTATCGTTTTTAATATTAGCACGCTCCCTCTATCGTATTTACATAACTCCCTTTAAAACCATCTTTGAACGCCTACTACGGGCCTTAATGTAAGCTTTTAATCGTCACAAGGTACCTTTGTATTTTGTTTTGCACAAAATAAGTGTTTTTAATTTCAATTTACATCTAAACGTCAAGCATTAAAAACGTAAGTAATTGTTTTTAGCCACCCAGTACATCACTACATATGCAAGGTTATATTTGAAATGATTCTATTGTACCTACTTAGAAATTTGCAATTCTAATTCATAATTGAATTAGAGTAAATTAATTTTAATCGAATATCAATTTAATTCTAAATGCTGAGCTGCATTCAATGGAGAGGTTCTGCGGAAAATTTGCGTTAAACACCGCACATTTATTTGAAAGGGAAATAAAAGAAAAAGAAATTCGTGAGAGGAAATAAGATGAAAGGAAATTAAGTTTTTAAATTGGTACATTGAGACGATTTCCGAGAGGTTGTAAGAAAAACCAGAGGGGTGAAAATTTGAACATCATTATTAGAATAAGTTGATAATATTTTCTATGCAGGTTATATTTACGATTTTTTTTATACCTACTTGTTTATGCGAGATTTTCTTGTGATACGATGAGATTTTTACTTACAAAAGTTTTATGGTGATTTATTTTTGGGTTATTATGCCGTGTTGCGTTACCTCCATCCTTCAGCCAACATTAGCAATGCCCATCATTAGCAATACCTGCATATTTTTCCTGATGATGGATCGTGTATGTGATGATGATCGGCATAGTACCCCAAAAATAAATCACCATTTTTGTGAGCATTCTGTTTTTTTTTTCGATGTCTAAGTACCAGGAGCTTTTGGGTCTATAGCATCCTCATTTTAATGTTTGTTGTGAGGCGTGATGAACATAGAAATGGGAAAGTTTTGAAGGAGATAGATAGGTAGTACCTTCCTGGTCATTCAGTTCTGATCACTAAATAGGCTAATGCCATTTTGAGCAACATCGTTACAATTCTGAGTGCAAGTCTTTCACCAGGGCAACACTAAAAGTATAGTGACCGGATACCAAAATAACAATTCAACGCACCTTTAAAAAGTGATATTAGTCATGTAAAGTAAAAATTAGATATATATACATATTAGATTTGTTTTCATTTTTTTTAATAACTTCACATCACTTTTTAAAGGTGTGTTGAATTGTCAATGTGATGAATGAATGTGAATGAGACAAGGAATATTTGCAAGACCGAGTTGTTTGGCGGTCCGTCCTCTCTGCCCACCCCTTCGGGAAAACGGCGTGATGGTTACTTAATACCTTTTATTTATCTTTTGACTTGTTTTTTGTAATCATTTTCCTACACGCTTCATAAAACCCAACAAGTCGAAGAATTATTCCGACCATTCCTATTACCTATGTTTAAGGCGCATTTAATTGTGAACAAAGAATGTTAATTGAACGAAACGAAACACCTTCAATTATAGACAGGTAAGTATACAAAACGTTCCTTCAGTGTTTCTTTATTTTGCTAAATCGCACTGTTAAAAGTTTAATACGTATTAAGTTATCAAAAACATAGGTAACAACCTACCTGGCTGTTAAGTAGGTAGATACCTTCAGCATACATCATCTTGAATTTATTTTAATTAGACTAACGACTACCCTTTGTATCACATATCAAACGATTAAATCAAATAACTGTCCAACATAAATACTCAACAGGGCAATAAGTCAACATGGTTATTCATAATTCTCATACATCTTTTGGACAGAGAAATATAAAATTTCGTGGTGCGAAATTATGTAAGCACAAGAAAACATGAACTAATGTATTTAATTTGTTCTTCGTGAATTGCAAATTGTCTATTTAATGAAAATACGACATATTTCGAAACCTCAATTAATTAATATGTATACTTTAAATAAAATAAATATATTTGTATACGCCACTATTAAAGTTACAAAACCAATGAAAATAAGGATACTGAATTTTCATTATCTTGACGAAAAAATCATTTCTTTTGAAACCTGTCGATTATTTTGATTAAATGGTGGTGTATACAAAAGTTAATTATTATCATTAAATTAATAGATTTAAAACTAGAGTTAGAACATGGCTGAGAAAACTGAGCTATAATTGTCTTGTAAACAGTACAAAAACAACTCGACTAAATATAAAACTACAGGACGACTCACTACAGCAAACCCTGGTGAGGAGGACTGTGGACAATGCGACATTATTCTTAAATTATTTATTTATTTTTTCATGTTCTCCATAAAACGGTTATACACCAATATATCATGGAGAAGATTACAAATTAAAAAGTTTACAGAGACAGTTTCACTATTTTGTGACATGTGTTAAAAGATAGTTACTGAATTGTCTGTAGGTGACATTGAAAATGTCGATGGCTAATGCAGAATCGTTAAGCAGTTGAGTCGCTTTATACTTTATACGCTTTATACTTACATCATATACAAACTTTGTCATAGAAACTAATAAAAGAAAAATTATAAAAAAAACTAGGCGATGCACTACGTCGTGTAATATTTTAAATTGAGCCCCTATCAATAACAACCCTTACGTAGATGGCGATAAGGTTTAAATTCCCACTTAACACCATCCGCCTGTTTTGATTTATGCAAGAAAAAAACATGGCCAAAAAGTGCCTTTTATTTTATTTTGTGGATTTTCAAGCATAAACATTAAATTTTTTTTCGATATTTTTATAAATAACTTAATTTGCCACATTATACAATAAAATCATAACCGAAAATGGGTTCGTAAGTAGGAGATTTTGAACTTTAAAGCAGTTTTCATAGGCCTTACACATTATTTTTTTCTGGGCTTATAAAAAGACTTATCTAAAAAATACTCTATTATTTCAAAGGCCAAAATGTATTCTACTCGCAGTATTTAATTAAAGTATCTGAAACATTTCTAGGCGACCAAATTTTCAAACCAAAAACACATGATTTTGCATTTCTACGTATGGCATCGCATTAAGCAGTTACTACTGAGATTTTTGTTTGCATTGAGAAAATATTAAAAAAACGATTATGGTACCTTGTCACTTCCATTGGATAGGATAGGTAATAATTTAATAATGAAGAGATAACACTGAAATAATTATGTGCAGGTACCTATGCCTTGTGGCATAATTAGTATCCTGAGTCGTGACAAATTAAGTCTCTGCTTTTATTGATTGTATCTCTAGTGTTTAATTGATTTTATTCAAACTGTTATAGATACAGTTATCGATTTATAAAAGCAATTGCATAATAATAAATTACACGTTTAACATTTTAAATGCCAGGTAAGGGTCAATCAAAAACACATGTAGTCAAAAACACAACCAAAATTGTTTTTTCTTAATATTTTTGAAAAAATGCCTTTACTGTGAATTTAAGTAAATTTTTAGGGATATTCGCCGACCTATCAAGGAAACGTTTATAAATTTATTTTCAAATCTGTTAAAAAAATTAAAAAGGTAGTGTATCGAACGCATTACGCAATGCTACCCAAAGGCCGCAAAGCAGATGTCTGACCATGGGAGGATAAGAAAGCTGTATTTACCCGGCCGGCGAGTACTGAGCACAACGCGCGCCAGGACACAGTATTTACGTAGTATCCCCTCCCCGGCTCGAGAGCACTGGGCACATCGCAAGCCATGGACCCAGTATTTACGTAGCATCCCCTCTCCTTTTCCCAGGCGAAGCTAGGCCAAACACTGAACAGCGTTGGTCAGCCAATCAGCGCAAAGCCACTATAATGCTAGAAATATTTCTCTTTTCATACATAATTGCGCAAATTAATGTTAGATTTGCGTGAGTCTCGCCGCCATAATGCAAAATAAAAATATACAGGTTGAAAGGCTGGACTCGCGTCTATGTTGTAAAGTAATATTGAAATATGTAAACATTAATATTAAGTAGTTATAAGGATTTCCTCACACCAATGTCGGTCTGAGGACCCACTGATTCATATTGTACAATTTATTATAAAAACATTAAAAATGCTAGGGAAAAACAGTTTTAATGAGATGAAGCGGCGTAAAGAGTACTATTGAATAAATAATTTTAATATTGACTATTAAAGTCATATGAAAACACACGAAGATGCACAAAGATGCACCTCGTTTACGCGGGGCGTTTTGATACGCGCGCACACCGATGTGTGTACGCCCCCGCTAGTCCTATATATACCGCGCGTAAAGCGATCTCAACTCTCTCTCTTCCGACATCTACTCTGACCGCTTCACTCTGGACTGCTTCTCCCGCTGGAACCACTACAACCGCCTTTGACTTCTGACCTTACGCTTCCTTGGACTACCTACTACTCTCTCCTTGGATACACGACATCACAGCAACCGGAAAAGGCCCTGAACATAAAGCAGCCCACCGACTAGAAGATTCAGCACCCCTTATTTACAGTCAATGTAAAGGACTTGCGTCTGATACATTGTGTGGTCCTTCGCAGCCGCATTTTCTAGTCTCCAGCTGCCAAGATGACACCATCTCTACGCTCCGGGAAGAATACATTGGAGGGAACCGGAAAAGATGAGTCACAAGCCGCTGGCAGTACCCCGCACCCTGCCGGTCCCTCACAAGCCACTGGAATGGCGATATCGGAACATTCTCCGGTACAGATACCCATCCATGACTCATCATCAGACAGCGAGGCGTCAAATGCAGATTCATTCAAACAACTGCAGCGAGAATTGAGAGCAGAAAGGCGACGAAATCGGAAATTACAGGAGGCCCTTATCGCTTCAATAGGGGCTCCTACGAAAAAACAAGCGCCTTTAGTTGAACCTGACACACATATAGAGCAGGCAACCACACATCAACAAAGTGCCATGCAGGGCGCCCTACAAGGCTCCATGCAAGGTGCCGCACATCAAAACAGCGCAGAGTACCGGTCTTCAGCATCCAACACCACGATGCGAGGCCAAACAACCCCTCTGCAGCCTGCTATCATCAACACGGAGTATCCGGCCACAATATCCGGACAACAGCCGACCCAAACTACAGCTCAAGGGGCCTCGCAGATCCCCGCAGCATCCTACAACCCGGAATATCAGCCGGGCTCACCACATACGCAGTTCGGCCAGACACCGCCTGCAAACAACACATACGCGACATTCCCGGGCCATCCCACGGAGGATGACACGGCGCGACAAACCCAAGACTGGGTCAATAATAGAACGGAACAAACGGCGCCAGCAAATCCGTTCCAACAGTTTGCGGCCTTTATGACGGAGGCTTTCCGCGCCTCGCAAAATGGCGGTACTCCGCGGCAGCAGCCCGAAGAAGAAAACCGCATGGCGTCCCTTATCGCACGCCAATCAAGCGCTAAGGACCTCCCATCATACTACGGAGACGCCGTAGAGTGGCCAGCATGGCGCGCTCAATTTTATCAATCAACGTCTACATGTGGGATGACGCAATCAGAAAATCTAATGCGCCTTCAGAGAGCGTTGAAAGGCAAGGCTCGTGAAGCAGTAAGTCCACTCCTATTGGACCCCACACAAGTACCGGAAATAATGGACGTGTTAGAACATCGGTTCGGTGGTGCTCACACTATTGCATCACTGATGTTTGAAAAAATAAAAAAGTTGCCGCGGCTTCCCGAAGATGCATCAAACGACGCACTTATTGAGTTTTCGGGTACAGTTCAAAATGTGGTGGCCTCACTCGGCAGTCTTAAGTGTGATTATTTATCTAACCCCGCGCTACTAAGTGAAATAGCATCAAAAATGCCTCTTGTGCTCAGAGTGGCGTGGTTGGATAAAATAGCCGATCAAGTGATAAGTGCGACAATTCAACAATTAGCAGCATTTCTAAAGCGGCTCACAAACGCGATCCCGCGTTCGGGCTTAGTTGATAATGCTCGGGCTCCAATGCGACCGCGACGAGAACAAGTATATGCGCAAAATTCTCAAACTGATACGGAGAGCGAAAAGTGTGCACAGTGTTTAAATTCGCACAAAATTCACGAGTGCCCCGTGTTTTTGGGGAAAAATGTCCCCGGACGATGGGAAAATGTAAAAAATTCCCGACTTTGTCATAAATGTCTAGACGCAAGACACCATACGAGAGCGTGCAAATATCGTGTGTGGTGTGGAGTGGGTTCTTGTCGGCTTCCTCATCATAAACTACTGCACGACCCGTCGCGTGTGAAATCATCTGCCGGTACCTCGCGCGATAGTGAAAACCAAACTGTAACCAATACCACATCGTATGGACATGAATCCGTGCTGTTGAAAGTGATACCGGTAACCATATGTGGCCCAAACGGGCAAGTGTCAATTTATGCCCTACTAGACGAGGGGTCAACTGTGACCCTTCTAGACAGTGAAACAGCGGACAAAGTGGGAGCGACCGGGCCGACCCGCGGGCTCCGTATTCACGGGGCAAGTGGTATGTGTTCGTCGGATAGTACATCCCGGCGAGTTAAACTATCAGTGCGCGGGGACGGTGACGAATATGTTATTACGGCGAATACAGTGCGAAACCTGGACCTACCGCAACAAAACATAGCTGGTCGGTGCCAAGTGAAACCAAAAATATTATTGGGACAGGACAACGTGCATCTTATCGTGTCAAGAGAGGTGCGCGAAGACACAGAGAAAAGAATGCTGTCCCGTACTGCACTCGGTTGGATCGCGCATGGAGGCATTCATCCCGTAGAAAATATAACGCTGAGCATTATCGGTGAAGCCGAGAGTGGAGACCAACAGCTCTCAGAGCTAATAAAACAAAACTTGGCGATCGATTCACTTGGAGTGACGTCAGCGACACGCGTAGATGCGACCATACAGCGAGCAGAGGCGCTTATGGAAAACACCACTCGGCCATGTAACACCGACCGGTGGGAAACGGGCCTACTGTGGAAAGAAGATAATACGCGCCTGCCTGACAACAAACAGTGCGCGCTAAAACGATTGTACGCATTGGAGAGAAAGCTTATGAAGAATGATACATTAGCAGCAGCATATAAAGTTAAAATTAACTCTCTGATTGAACGTGGATACGCGCGCAAATTAAATATTCAAGAAGCGGCCATTCCAAGCCCTCGAAAATGGTACTTACCGCATTTCGCGGTAGTTAATCCCAATAAACCGGGAAAGCTAAGAGTTGTTTTCGACGCAGCAAGCCGCTGTCGAGGTGTATCATTAAATGATAAACTGTTAACAGGGCCCGATCTGCTCTCCTCGCTATTGGGTAACATTTTGCGCTTCCGCGAAGGAAAAATCGCGCTCGCGGCAGATATTGCAGAAATGTTCTTACAAATAAAAATAAAAAGTGAGGACCAACCATCTCAACTATTTATGTGGAGAGCAACGCCAAATGAAGAGCCGAGCACTTACATGCTCACCTCTATGATGTTTGGGGCAACTTGTTCCCCAAGCAGCGCGCAATTCGTGCGAAACAAGGTAGCTGAGCAACACAAAGTGCAATATACCGCCGCGGCAACAGCCATACAGGAAAAATTTTATATGGATGATTATCTCGACGCCGTGGACACATCGGACGAAGCCGCCAAATTGGTACGGGAGGTGAGCGCAATCCTTGCAAGTGGGGGTTTTCTGCTCACTAATTGGGCTTCAAATGACCCTGCCGCCATTGCAGAAGTACCCTTTGAAAAACGGGCGAAATCGGCAATACCTATCAGCAGCGGGGACCACGAAAACGAGCGCATACTAGGCCTCGTATGGGACCCCATAGGTGATCACTTTCTCTACAGCTTCAGGGAGGCAGCCTCAGCCGAGATGATCCCACACCCAACGAAAAGACAACTACTAAGTATTGTCATGAAGATTTTTGATCCAATTGGTTTCGTATCATGCTTGACAATACGCTCAAAAATACTTCTACAAGCAGTGTGGAGATCAAATATAGGTTGGGATGAACTAATAAAACCCGAGCACGCGAATAAATGGTCGGAATGGCTACTACTTCTCAGCCAGAGTAGCGTTTCTATACCACGAAGATGCCTCATTAATAAAAACGGCAATTTTGAACTCCACCTGTTCTGCGATGCATCGGAGTCGGCGTGTTGCGCTATTGCTTATTTAACCGAAAACTCCCAGGAAGGCACACACTCAACTTTCCTGGCCAGTAAATGTAAAGTGGCACCATTGAAACCCCTTTCTGTACCGCGCCTTGAGCTACAAGCAGCCCTAATGGCCGCACGATTGGCGGCTACAATCAAAAGGGAAAGCCAAATTCACATAAGAAAAATAACATATTGGACGGACTCAACGACCGTCTTGTGTTGGCTAAGGACAGACCCGAGGACTTACTCCGCATTCGTGGCCAACCGGCTAGGAGAGATTGATGATTTAAGTGAAATAAATAATTGGAGATGGGTACCTACTAAATTAAACCCGGCCGATATCGGTACAAGAGACATCGAGCCGCCCGACCTCTCGCCCACTAGCAAGTGGTTTTGCGGTCCTGCCTTTATTACCCACCCAGAAGCTACATGGCCCCGTGAAAAGGAGCCAGTCATCCGACCTGATAACCAAGTTTTGGAGGTGAGGCCTCAATATGTCGGCCTCACAATAATAAAAGGAGGCGGATTACCTCTTATTGAGCGATTTTCATCGTGGCATCGGCTCATACGCACCACTGGATGGGTTCTCCGCTTCATAAGGAGATGTCGGCCGAACCCCAACAAATCATCAGAAGGTCCTCTGAGTGCCGAAGAGACTCGAGGAGCAGAAACATTATGGGTAAAGAAATCTCAAGCAGACTCTTTCGCGGCCGAAATTTGCGCTACCCAGAAAGGCGATACACTACCCGCCGACAGTCGCTTGCGAACGCTAACGCCTTTCCTTGGCCCAGATGGCATTATACGAATGGGCTCACGGTTACAAGCCCTGAAAGGAGTTGCCAGCGGAGTACGGACACCAGTCATCCTGGATGGTGACGAGGCATACACTCGGCTCTTGATCCGCCACTATCATCAAATGGCGGACCATTCGAGTACCGAAAAAACCATGGCGGAAATCAGAAGCAGCTTTTTTATATTGAAATTGCGCACCAACCTTCGCCGAATAGCGCATGAATGCCTAGTATGCCGCATTAGGAGAGCTCAACCATTGCCACCATTGATGGGACCATTACCGGCTGCCAGGCTTACACATCACGTGAGTCCCTTCACGCACTGCGGCCTAGACTATTTTGGCCCTATGGAAGTAACAATCGGTAGGCGTCGAGAGAAACGGTACGGGGCATTATTCACCTGCCTGTCAACCAGAGCTGTACATCTCGAGCTAGCGGCCTCACTAAGTGCCGATTCAGCTATAATGGCAATGCAGCGAATGTCAGCTAGACGAGGCCAGCCCGAATGTATATACTCCGATAACGGGACTAATTTCCATGGCGCTGATAAAGAAATCCGAGACGCGCTGGAATCAATCAGTCGAGACCCTAGAGTACAAAACTACATTGCAACACAAAAAACATCGTGGAAATTTATCCCCCCCCTGTCTCCCCACATGGGGGGAGCTTGGGAGCGCCTCGTACGCTCTATAAAGAGAGCCCTCAAGTCAACTATGAAAGAGCGCTCACCGAAAGAAGAAACTCTCCTCACGGCCCTGGCAGAAGCAGAGTACATAGTGAACAATCGCCCGCTGACTCATGTCTCCGTCGACCCGAGAGATGAGGAACCGCTAACCCCTAACCATTTTTTGCTGGGATCAGCAGGAAAGCGGCCACACCTGTCACTGTATGCGGCAAAAGAAGAAGAGGTCTGCCTAAGAAAACAATGGCGAATCAGCCAGCAATTAGCAGATATGTTTTGGCGGCGATGGATGAAGGAATACTTGCCCACTATAGCCGCACGTCAAAAATGGCACCAGCCAGGTACCCCTATCAAAACGGGTGATCTTGTGCTAATCGTGGATCCCGCTTTGCCCCGCAATAGTTGGCCCCGCGGGCGAATCATTGAAACAATGCCCGCCGCTGATGGGCATGTAAGGACCGTTCGGGTCCAAACCAACACCGGAGTGTACGTGCGCCCAGCGGTCAAAATTGCCGTACTCATGACGACACCAAACACGGGCCCTAAATCACAAGAGGCCCCCCCACGCCGCCAAAAAGGAACCGGCCGAATGGATCGCCGCCGGACAAAAGCATCCCGTCACGTTCGAATTTGCTAGGCGCAGCCGATACTGCACCGGGGGGAGGATGTATCGAACGCATTACGCAATGCTACCCAAAGGCCGCAAAGCAGATGTCTGACCATGGGAGGATAAGAAAGCTGTATTTACCCGGCCGGCGAGTACTGAGCACAACGCGCGCCAGGACACAGTATTTACGTAGTATCCCCTCCCCGGCTCGAGAGCACTGGGCACATCGCAAGCCATGGACCCAGTATTTACGTAGCATCCCCTCTCCTTTTCCCAGGCGAAGCTAGGCCAAACACTGAACAGCGTTGGTCAGCCAATCAGCGCAAAGCCACTATAATGCTAGAAATATTTCTCTTTTCATACATAATTGCGCAAATTAATGTTAGATTTGCGTGAGTCTCGCCGCCATAATGCAAAATAAAAATATACAGGTTGAAAGGCTGGACTCGCGTCTATGTTGTAAAGTAATATTGAAATATGTAAACATTAATATTAAGTAGTTATAAGGATTTCCTCACACCAATGTCGGTCTGAGGACCCACTGATTCATATTGTACAATTTATTATAAAAACATTAAAAATGCTAGGGAAAAACAGTTTTAATGAGATGAAGCGGCGTAAAGAGTACTATTGAATAAATAATTTTAATATTGACTATTAAAGTCATATGAAAACACACGAAGATGCACAAAGATGCACCTCGTTTACGCGGGGCGTTTTGATACGCGCGCACACCGATGTGTGTACGCCCCCGCTAGTCCTATATATACCGCGCGTAAAGCGATCTCAACTCTCTCTCTTCCGACATCTACTCTGACCGCTTCACTCTGGACTGCTTCTCCCGCTGGAACCACTACAACCGCCTTTGACTTCTGACCTTACGCTTCCTTGGACTACCTACTACTCTCTCCTTGGATACACGACATCACAGCAACCGGAAAAGGCCCTGAACATAAAGCAGCCCACCGACTAGAAGATTCAGCACCCCTTATTTACAGTCAATGTAAAGGACTTGCGTCTGATACAGGTAGGTTATCTATCAATTGATTGAGTAAGTAGTTACTGACTGACGAATTTTTCATGTTGATGTATGAACCGAGAGAACAAAGCGCAGAGCAATGATACGCCGAACAGAGATACGACCACGTTACAAATAGGACTTGTTTAAGTTACGCCGCTTGGCCGGGCATTCTAGGCATTCGGACATTCGGTAGCGGTGAGACGTAACTATGATTTATTGTATTACAGATCGACTTGTTCTTTGAAATAAAATAATAAATAATTTAAGTAAAGTGGCCCCGGTAATGGGTGATGATGGTTTTAATGGAGGAGTAGTCGGCACGGTGACCGGCGCTGGAACTAACGGAGCGGGTTCGTAACCGGGGAACGCGAAAAGGGTTTGATTTAAGTTAGATGATATAGTTAAAAAGTGGCATTATTTTGCATCTCGATTAGGTAGATATTTATTAATAAAGTTCCTTATCTAATAATATCACCGATCTATATATTATCAAAGCTCTGCGAGCAGAAAATAGTTGTGTATACTATTAACATTTAGACAACAACCTGATATAAAGTAAATTAAATTACGTATTTTCAATTTTACATTTCTAGTGCAAAACAAGTTACTAGCATCAAAAGGCAAATGTACGAAATTGGTTGTACCTTTCTACAAAAACAAAATTATTTTGGTGTCATTGTTCTATAAAACTATACAAAAATTAATATTTTATCTACGAATTTCATTAATTACTTAAATTGTTATTTTTAATTGTTTCTAACAACGTAAGCGTTAGTCAAAGTACCTACTTTGGTATCTTAATAATTAGCTTAATTTATATTAACTTATTGTAAGCGAAATGGGTACCTAACTATAAGATAAGATAGGTGATATTTTTTTTAAATTTAAAACTACTAAGTACATTTGTATTCCATTGAAAAACCATCGAATAATTCGCTATAATTTTTTAACAACTGAATTTAATATTAAATCAATTATAATTTTTATTTCAAATTAATGTAGGTATTTACGTTTTTAACATCATAATCATAATGTAGCTAAAAAAAGCAATAGTCTTCATAGGTGGTCTAAAATCTAATTTAAAAAAAAAAAGTTGTATTTCAATCTGTTTCATTTCATAAAGGAATAATACATATTTATGATACCTACGACTTATGACGTGTTTACCATCCCGAAGTTTATCAATTTAGTCTTACCAATACGTTGAAACGGTGTCAATAATTAACATTTTTTCACACAAGAGGCCCTAAGGCAAATAATTCTTCTCAGGGCCTGTATTATATTTGGGGATGCTGTGTTGGGGGTCTTTTTAGGAAAGGAAGGATGGGAAGTTCTGGGAAGGACGAACGTTAGAATCACTGCTGTGCCAGGCGAAGTTTCGAGACAGTCTTGTTGGAGAGATCAAAAGGTCTCCCTCAACTTGTCTCTCTCGATCTGGCCTACCATGCAGTTGGTGGACACACACGTGCTTTTTAAAAAACTGCGTAATAACGCCGAGGTTTTAGCTAGTCAATAAAATAAAATGTTTTCCTGAAAGTACTTACCCATCGTAGTCACGCTGCCCTAATGCAATGCAATAATCCATTCATATAAAAAAATACAAAATTCTTACATAAAGAAGACAATAACTGCTGTAAAATTATTATAAATCCCAATAAAGATAAATAATCCCAAGTTCACTTAGTACCTACCTATAAATTATTATAAAAAGTACGATCAAAATCTACCTCTTTGTAATGAACCGACATTATTTAAAAAAAAATGAAATAATTTAGTTTCTTTAATATTGTGATGTATATTGGATTATATTACCCATTTCATGACCCAACCAGCAGGTACGTACCTCCATAAAGATACAATTAGAGGTGCTACTGCGTAGGTACTAATATCCCGTCGAAACTTGTTCTACTATTTGAACGCGATAAGCGGTGCGCGTAGTTCAGATTCGGTAGTTTTAGTTAGAGCATTGAGAGAGTTGGAGGTCAGTTGGAGGTAAAATAAGTAGAACCTATTTATTCGCTTCATGTCTTATCTAAATATAATACATAAATACCTACCACAAGTTTACTTACATGCCTATATCAACGCAAAGATTTCCCAAAACAGCTAATAGCTTTTTATCAACAAATGCATTTAAGAACAATAAACTGCAATTATTCATGCTTATTGCATTAATCAGTACTAAGCACTAACAGGCACATAGTAAAAAATGCTAGCTTAGACTCTCAACGCTATGCAGGTAAGTCTAGGTAGATAAATTGTTAAAGATAGGTATGTTTATATCTCCGTGAGAAATCAAAGACAAACATGTGAGACTTGTTACGTTGAATTAAACAGTTAAAGATGTTATTCGTGGTATCGGAATGAGTTTTGTATTATTTCTAATTGCCCTGTGATATTGAAAAACGTAACTCGGTAGCGAATCAGATAGAGATATTATAGATGGGTAGGTAGCGAGATTTCCAGTTAAAAATCAAGTAAAATGAATAAAGAAGAGTTTAATTGGTTAATCAAAGCTCCATAGCTCATCATCAAAATTGAGTTGAGGGCTTCAAATAGTAGATATACCTCCTATAAAATGCAGATATTGAAAGATATCGATTAAAAAAGATTTGTGCATAAATGTTTTTTCTGTTTCTAAAACATGTTGTTAATTGTTTCATTAAAATACTGTTTTAAAGGAAGTTAATTATTTTTATTTTATCAAAATGATACTACAAAGCAAATTTACATTTTTTTAAGATGTAGGTACTTAATTATTATCAATTATTGACGTCACACGATGATAAAACTAAGATCTGGATAATATTTTAAAAGATTTTTTGTTTTTTGCATTAACTTCACACAGAAGGTAGGTACTGAGGAAAAAAAAATATGGACGGTATTTCTGAGGTGAGGAAGGAGTGTACATGGGTCTTGAAGTGACCATGTTGTATGAGGGAGGAAACACAGACGCTGGCAAATTGTTCAACAGCCGAACTGTTGAACTCATGTGACAAATTTCAATCGTGAACATATGTTGTGCGTGCGTTTGGCGTGTTTTCCGACAATGCACTGGTCCCGAAAGGATCAATGATGCTAGTTATTTTAAGCATCTTCCATGGTAATACCGGTACCTACCTGACTCCTGTGCTTTAAGGATTGAAATCCGTTTATTAAGAGAGGGGAATTCCATCAAACGGACCGAATAGTTAAATGGATAATTCAAGGCTCTATAGCTCTGATAGAAATATCGCAACATGATCAAAATAGTGAAAAAGAAAAATCCTAAGGTATAATAAAATTTGGCATACTACGTACCTGCCTTTTTTGTTTTAAATAAAAGCTTATCTTAAAGTTCGCAGGTACAAATCTTTAATTGTATGTTTTGATTAACCGATTGTATTATTTTACAAAATTGCCTAATTAGCACCTTGTGCGTTCAATATCTTATAAATTACCATAATATAACAATTTAAACGTACGAATTAACTTCTCCAAACTCCATTTACTGCGTCAAAGCTGAGGGAAACAACTAAGGTACATTATAATGCAATCATTGCAATTTATTTGTATTCATTAAATTTTTATTGAAAGCTTTCCATCATTTCGGAAAAATATATCATTTATTAGATATTAACAATGGTTATTGATTTATTACTTTTGATAAATCAATGTTATAAAAACCTGCATAATATGAATTAATTAGGTATATTTTTTCAATGTATTTTACTTAAATTTTTTTTATTACATATTATTATTCTACTAGGTACCTACTTACTTGCATAAGTAATTACTTAATTCAAAACTTTGCATGTAATAAGGAAACAAAAACAATTGCAGCCTAAAATAACTTATTTAGTAAGCCGTAGCTACGTAGCCAATGTGTATCGTATATAACTTTACAAAAAAGCGAAAAAAATGGAATTGTTTTTATTTTAAATTTAGATTGTATGAGATTCGATTTTGACTGCTTCTGCATATTTAAATTGTTGTGTCGCTTACAATCTAATATCTAGTATCTACCTGCATGTATAATTAAACCGAAAATAATACCAATAAATTTATTAATTCCAATTAATCCATTAAATTTAATAATTTTAATTCCCTCCAAACACGACGTCCAATTGTTGATCAAATCTTATTGTTTAAAATCCTAAATAATGGTCTGGACTCAACAGAACTTACCAATTTAATAAATCTTCATATTCCGTCTATATCAATCCGACAATCTGATTTATTTTATCTACCCTCGTGTAGAACAAACATTCGGAAAAATTCCCCAATTCCTTGTATCTATATGTGCACAATATAATACAAAATTTTACAGCATTGACATTTTTGGTAATAACCTAAAGAAATATCGATATGAAGTAATGCGTACGATCGATTATTAATATAAGAGTATTGAATGTATCGGGAGCATCTCCTATCCTCTTCCTATTTTCCTCTTCCTCTCCCCTTCCTTTAACACCAAATTAATTTTAAGATATTAAAACTTCATTTCCAATGAACTTTAGCATAAGAAACTTCTGTGGCTTGACTTCAGTTAACTTGTATATTTATATCTATCATTGTATATTATGTAAAAGCTGTTTGTTTCTTACCAAATAAAATAAATAAATAAAAATAATTGTTAAGGTGATTTCTTTTTAAATCTATTGGAATTTCAATTTGTTTTCGTTAATAATTTTGGAAGTGAAAATTAACCCATTTCCCGAAGTCAGGCTCGTCGTCAATGACAATGTATTTTTATCAACTTTTTGTGGCAATCGCGAACACACACGCGGAAATTTACGCATTCCTCTGAAATTGGAAGACATTACAGCTTACAGCAGCTAATGCATGACATAAATGTCAGTTGACTCCTATCCTCGGGGAGGAAGGATTAATCCTCAGTCAAACTCAAACTCAAACTCAACAATAATTATTTATTTATAAAAATATCTATTAATAAAAATTGATGCATTATTGTAAAAAAACGTTTATTACGGGTTGATATTTTCCAGGTTGTCTATAAAATACCCATAAAATTTTAATAATGGGTCAAATTTTAGACAGTGTTTCTAGATAAAAGGTCAAATGTTAGACAGGTTTTTTTAATAATATATCAAATGTTAGACAGTATTTGTCAATAATAGTTCAAATATTAGACATGCTTTTATTAGAATCATCATTGGATTTGTCGTGTAAAATATTAGAATATTGTGTCGCTTACATTGTCTAACTTCAGATAGAATCTCAAATAAAATGTGTCAAACGTCCACGGTTAAAAAATACATTAATTCTAATGTCACACATTCACTAGATAATAAATAATGATTTTCATTGAAAATAATATTATAATGCCATCATGGGGTTGCGTGTGGCATAGATATAATGGACATAGTCATATCAGAACAAGTAGGCAGTGAGTTTCAGAATCAGTCACACAGATGTCATTTCATGTCATGAGATTAAATAATGTAGATATTATTGTCACGCGATTTTGACGCTTTGGAGAGATGATACAGTTTCGAGGTCAGATGCAAAATACTGTGAGGTTTTATTTATGATTCGTGTCGTTTTTTACGCAGTTAGCTGTACCTATCTACAGGGTTTTCCAATAAGAGGTGTTATTTTAAATAGTCCGCTATTTCGGTAGATGTTACTTTTGAAGCTGTCATTTTTTTACATTTGACAAGTAGAAACTACGCCATTAATAAAAATGGAACGATACACGCTTCAACAACGCATTGAAATTCACTTGAGTGAATCAAATGAAAATCATCTTGAGTGATGAGGCCCATTTCCACCTCGGTGTCTTCGTCAACAAGCAAAATTGTCGCATCTAGGGCTCGGAAAACCCAAGAGTTATTATTGAAAAGCCTATCCTTAACGTGTGACTGTTTGGTGCGGTTTATGGTCCGGCGGAGTCATTGGACCTTACTTCTTCGAAAATGAGGCTGGAGCAACAGTTACGGTGAATGGATTGCGCTATCGAGATAATGCTTAGTGATTTTCATGGCCGGAATTGGATGGTATTGATCTGGACAACGTTTACTTTCAACAAAACGGCGCTACGTGCCACACAAGCAACGAAACCATTGATCTTTTACGATTAAATATCAAAATAACAACTCTTATTGGAAAACCCTGTATCTAAAATAACACATGGCCACATATGTGGGTAGGTAGGTACTTGTTGAATTTTTTTCTAGCCGTTATGATTGAGAGCTTTATCCATAGATATGTTTGAAAATAAATAAAACTATCCACGTAAATGTTAAAACGTATGTGCCTATAAAATTACCAAAATTACCATTAATATGAAGAGATTTTTAATTAAATAGCACTAGTAATTTTTCGACGCGTGACTGTCTAAAATGAAATAAATATAGGTATCTACAAGATGAAATGACCCTAAGAGACAAAATTTTTCCATAGACGTTAAAAAAATCTTTTCGCAATTTTGCAAAAAATATCCCCATAAATTTTGTTCCGGAAAATTAAACGGGTTGAAAAAATTTACAGATATTATGTAAGTAGGTACCTACCTACCATATTTCTACATAAGTTCCTACCTTGAAGATATTAGTTTGAATCCACTGGAGTGATTTTTTGACATACTTTGCCATTTTGCAAAAACGTTTTGAGATATCGCTTGTCATTTACTTCAATATGTATAGAACCCAAAGATATGGGATAAGGAAAGCTAGGTAGATTCACTGGCTTTAAACCGCAGTAAGCAATATCGTATATTTTAAGAAATGGTATTATTTAAATAATATGGTAAATGCATATAGGTACCTATATATATATCGCCAAACACAATGGATAAAGAATCACGAAGGAAAATAATGTGTGGTAAATCAATCATAATTCCGTTTCATTTTTAATTGTTTACACAACACACGATTAAGGTAATTCTCCAATGGCCTATCAATCCGCCTTGTTCACATTCTCGTGTTGCAAACAATTCGCAATTTCCAACAGTCACGTCATCACCCATCGGGCACGTCGGTCCAGTTCACTTTATTACTATTGTGTTGCCATTATCACATTATATGAATTAAGTTTATCGGACAGGCATGGCAACATTACCCGGCCTTCGACGGACGCCATTTTGACATTCAGCATTGTCGGTACAAGGTCGCAAAATGGCGGAGGCTGGATGCATTAAATAACGATGTAATTCATGGTGTAGTAAATATAATACAAATAGGTTACTGGATTTACTAAATGTATGCTATTGTGCTGTGCTAAATGTGGGCACAATACTTCTGTAAAAGGAGATTGACAGCTGCGTAGAATTATCTCAACCGTTTTGGCGGCAAGCTCTAAAAATGGCGGGAAATAAATTAAATGATTTATTTTCTATTTATTTAAAGATATTTGGTATTAAAATAATAATGACAACTTATACTTAACATAATTTGTGTTTTGTGGGAAAATTCCACTAAGTTAGGTTATGTTTTCAAAATGTATCATAACAAAACTTAAACTTGTAAAAAAATTTCACATAAATATGTTAGTAGGTAGATAGGTACCAAAAATGGCCATTATTTATTTATTATTTGAGCAGCTAAAACATCCTCATTTTCGGAGTTCTTAGATATATTGGATTTTCCAGGAATTATTTAAGGGGTGAGTAGGCCCGATTCTAATAAATTACATATATACCTATTCCTACTTGAGAAAAAGCACAGAATTTTGTAATGAATTGCAAAAATCCGTGCTTAGAATTGTTAAATTTTGTACAAATCTTTTGTTATTTTTTTTGTTTCGTGTAAGCGCAAACCAAGTTAAATAATAAAGCACAGTTTATCGGCTACATTTTAACTCTCGCTTTGTCTGCATCAGAGTTCAGTGTTGCATTGCTACTATGGACAAAGCTCATTGAACACTGGATGGAGTTTTATTTAATGTATCGTTTTCCAAACTAAACTGAATATATTATTCGTAAAATCAAAAGAGTATTTAGCATTTTAACCATTAAGCTAAAACATGTGACCATAAGCTCTGTAATAATAAAATGTATACAGATCTTTCTCTCTACATTTTCAAAGTCAATACAAGCAATTTCAGATAGCAATGACATTTATATCATAAGCATAAGCTATGGAGCTTTGAATGATTCATGTAACTGTCTAAAGATAAGACATCGAGCCATGTTTTTGTTACATATTTTTCAGTTATTCTGTAAAAAAATAACAACTAACAAACTAACTAACCATCACGCCGTTTCGTGATAGGTATAGAGGACGGACCGCCAAACTAAACTCGGTCTTGGCACACAGTCCTTGCTTCAATAACATTAAAATATCTTCTCATATACCCTCTTCTGTTATTCTGACTTTTGAAAAGAACCGACTCAAGTAGGTATCTGGTTCAATTGATCGTGCTGTGTTTTCTTTGGGTGTCTCCGACTGCTTTTGAAATTCAAGATATACTAGACCATTGCGAAGTGATGTGTTTTGGTTTTTTTTTATTTCTTGCATAAATCATTAATTTTTTATGGATTTTTAAGAGAATTTAGAATGCATATACATTAGCCCACAAGTATGTGTCACTTAATTCAAATAGATATCATTTTTTAAGCAGTGTGTTATATTTGCCTCCTTCACGAGTCATCGTATTTACGTTGAGCGTTGTAACCGTTGTCAATATTCCTAATTCAGTGCATGTAATATCCAGTGTCGCCCGCTGCTCGACGTGTGCTCGCTGTGTTCAGTGTTGCCAGCCGGCCGAGTAAAATGGCGGCATTACGATCGCGATCCCGCCAAAAATGGCGTGTGGTCGGCTGAAACGGCTGAATTTAAAGCGGCCCGTCCGCTCGCAATCATTTACTTTTGCTGCTCTTGCTCTAGGCTCTGGGGACAAACAAACTCACGTAGCTAACATAAAGCTGACGCAAGAACTAAAGGTTATGTATTGTTATTCGAAGCGAGGGTTGCCAGTGTCACCGGTGACTCCATAATAATTGTCAGTGATTAACCAGTGATATTGTGCAAGGGGCAGAGAAAATTACCGAAGAATCGAGAATGGTGAGTTCTGGCATCATGAAATTTACGATGATTTTTTCTGATGAAATTTATATACAAACGAAAAATCGCTCCGTTGTTTCCATCATAAGCTGTAGAGCTTAAGAAAAAATTATCCATTTATTGGAAAAAAAATTATTCCATTTTATTTAAATATTCAATACTACGCAGATACATAAAACATGTATTATCTTTATATTATTGTACGTACATACATACATAATATGGGCCTAATATCTCGTGGCAATTTCTCTTCAACCCATATTATCTGCAGGTTTGTTCTACTACAAGAATATCTCTTGGAGTGACGATCCAAAATTTTCGTCCGCCAACTGATTTTATTTTGGTAATTACTTATTTGTCTTTTTCTAAATCATTTTATTGTAAATTGTACTGTATTTACCGCATTATTTATTCATATATTGTTAAAAATGGAACACAATCTAACATAAGTAGTTTCTCCAGAATAGCTTAGAGAAATGATTTTTATTATTGTGCCTTAAGAATATGGCGGTATTCAAATCTTCTCGTAAGATGTTGAAATTTAAGTGACCAAGAAAAATATTTTCATCGCTATGTAGCATCCACTCCAGCTTCACAATCAAAAACACGTACATATTCAGAAATAAATTTAAATCTTTAAACGGCACAGTGAGCATAAATCAAAACTGTCATTCCTGGGCCGATACCCATTCATGTCCAGTATATTTTGTATTATTCCATATTACGAATTGTATTATAAACAACACTGCTGTTTGATATTTGGCCGATTTTAATCGCTTCTGGGCTCTCCGTGCGGTAAAATGTCGGACATTGCAACCGGCAATACAGTGATTTTTTTAAATTTTTCTAAAATACCTATACACGAATAAATTTGAGTATTTTTTTGTATTAATAAATTAAAATTTATTGAATTAATGCATCATTAATTTGGTATTCAGTTTAAAATAAAAATAACAAATCATTCTCATAACTCAAATATGTGTCTAATTCTAAAACAGAATCAACTGCGATTAGGAAGGATTAATCTCCTTTGATAGGTTTGGACTCAGAGGTCTCTGGTTACAAAGATGTTTTATCTTCATAAGGTCAATTCTAACAATGAAATAAGATTTAATTTAATCTACAGGGTATCCCGTAAGTTATGTATCAATTAAAGTGGTGTGATATTTAATACTGATTTTTGTGTTTTTTTTAATACCCCAAAAAATCATTGAAAAGTGCTGTATTTTTGTATTATCTTTTTTTCTAAGTATGTTGTTAAATGGTGTACATCTACCTATCCGATGAAAATATTTTTATGAACTCAGTATCAAGATTATACTTAGTAATATGTAGTAAGGGTAGTTCTTTGTAAAAATATTTTTTTCTTAAAAAATAAAACCTGGCATTCGATTGAAACTGACACAAAAAATGTATCAAAGAATGATAAACCACAATTTAGAAAAAAACTTCTGCGTTTTACGCTTAAAACAAGGTTATAACTCATTATTTCTCTGATATTTTTTTTCTTTTAATATGAATATCTTAAAAGTGTTGGAAGTTTAATTTCATTTTACTAGATCTGTTCAACTTTAAAGTTTCAACAAGTTAGGAAGTATTCAACATTTTTACAATAAAAAGAAAAGGTTATTTGCAATCAAAATGATAAGTGGTTCAATTATTAACCCCAGCTGACCATGACTGCAAGTAACTTCCCATATCACCCCACTTCGTTTGATCCAAAGCTTTCAGGACACCCTCTATAAAGGCGATTCCTTATTTTAAATTAAATCTGATATAGTAGCTCGTTCAAAAGTAGAATATATTCTCAACGCAGTTCTGGGCCTCGATTCTCGATGAAGTAATTTCACTCGTTGTTCGAGTGGAATGACTTTTGACGTTTGGCGTATGTAATTATGTAGGCACCTTCGACGAGACCTAGGAATACGAATGTCGAGCAATGTATGTACTTTCGACGGCGATCGCGAGGAGCCTGGATTGGAGAATAGATACCCTGTTAGGAGACCTTTATTTGATGATCTCTTGTTTGGCTGAGCTCTGTATAGTGACCAAACATCTTTATCAGCATCTCCAATTCTCAAACTTATTAATACTTCGGACATTTAGGACCCGTGTGCGATCTTTACTTGTAAAGAAACAGTTGTTTTCGACACTTCATCATCATACACTGACTCATGATTTTTAACCTTGAATGTCATTGTAAAACGATGATTCCTGTAAAACTCGGTTGCAGCCTATTTAAACTGAATTTAATGTGATCATCACCATCATTTCTTGTATAAAGAAAAGTCTTTTGTAAAACCTTCTATATTAAAACATTTTATAGCTCTGACCATCTAAGATATTATAGAAAATAGATAAATAGATACCAATCAAATAAAATAGAACACTCCTAATCTTCATAAACTGCTTGTTTGTAGATGGCGCTAATTTAATTATTTTATAAAAAACACCATTTTTGTAGGTTATTCTTTAAAATATTAAGACGAATTGTTTGTTCGTCCACATGGATAAAAAGGAGTATCAATAATTTATTAAGAATTTCTTCAAATTATTAGTAATTCGGTAAAATTTTTAGTAAATTCCTAATGAATCGGAATGTGACTGCATTTGCCTTGTTAATAAATAATGACGAAATGTGAAAATATTGTAATTTATATGAAGACGTGTTCCGACATCGTGACAATACATTCGTATTTTACTAAAATTTTATCAGGAAACCTCAATTCCTTCGTTAAGAGTTTGCAATCACGTTTTTAACCGAATTACAAATAATTTGAAGAGATTCCTAATAAATTAGTAATACATACTAATTTTTCTCCGTGCATATGCATTCGGAATAAGAATATGATTGAATTGTTTTTTTCAATGTTGGATTGAATCACCAGAAGTTTTCGGATTTAAAAAAAACTTAAAAGTCGAAAATGTCGAAAAGTATTTTCTTAGCCCTCAGCAATCATACAAAAATTAAATAAAAATACTTCACTATCCACCATTTCTAATTCAAATCAGTTCAAAAGTAGTCATACAAGATGGCTGACAGGCAATTTCCCCTCACCCTAGATTTGGCTTCAATGCCATGCATACAAAATTGCACTAGTGCTCTGTCGAGGGCATTTTAGGTCTATGGTACGTTCAGGTGACATAATTCTATGGACATGTTCAAAACTATATGGATATTGACGATTGGATCGGTAGGAACTCGGTGGTATGATCAGTTCCCCATTAAGGCAAAGAGGAACATAATATAATATATTATTACAGCTCCGTGTTTTTAGCGACACGATTCGCTGCGTTGCATTTTGGCGGGTGGTCCGCAATCTTGCCAACACAACTGCTCGACTGACGTTTTGTGGGGTCCAGAACAAACTGAGATTTTTATGTAGCTGTCAGTGAATTAGAAGGGCAAATAATGTTAATGCCCTTTTCACGAAGTGGTCTCCCTACGTGGAATATGGCTATTATAGAGGCGGATTAAGAATTTTTTTAATAGTTTATTTTGCCAAATTCGTATTCAATTAACCTCAAATTTGATTTCTATTAAAAGTCAATCCTTTGATAGATACCAAAGCTCCTGCTTGGTAAAACTAGCCTGTTAAACTTAAGGCGATGCACTACGTCGTGTAATATTTTAAATAAAGCCGCTATCAATAACAACCCTTACGTAGATGGCGATAAGGTTTAAATTCCCGCTTAACACCATTTGACGGCCGGCATAGTCCAGTGGTAACGCATTGGACTGCCATTCCGAAGGTCGCGGGTTCGAACCCGGCGTGCGCAAATAAATTTTATTTGATTAATTTGTGTTATTTCACAATTAATTAATTAAAATAATATATAGTATATTTGCGGCACCTTCCAGAGTGGAACCAGTATCGCCCTGGTGTAAGACCACCATTCAGAATTGAAACGTTGCTCCAAATGGCTTTAGCCGTGTTTAGTGACTAGATCTGAATAGCCAGGTACTTCCCCACCTTCCTCTTTCCCTTCCCCACTTACCTTCAGCCTCACAACATCCCCCGATTGGGGATGCCATAGTCTCACTGGCTCCAGACGGGAGCAGTTGGGACTCTTGTGAGGTATTCACTATAAAAAAATAAAAAAAAATCCTCCTGTTTTGATTTATGCAAGAAAAAAACATGGCCAAAAAGTGCCTTTTTTATTTTGTGGATGTTCAGGCATAAACATTTAATTTTTTTCCGATCATTTTATAAATAACTTAATTTGCCACATTATACAATAAAATCATAACCGAAAATGGGTTCGTAAGTAGGAGATTTTGAACTTTAAAGTAGTTTTCATAGGCCTTATACATTATTTTTTTCTGGGCTTATAGAAAGACTTATCTAAAAAATACTCAATTATTTCAAAGGCCAAGATGTATTCTACTCGCAGTATTTAATTAAAGCATCTGAAACATTTCTAGGCGACCAAATTTTCAAACCAAAAACACATGATTTTGCATTACTACGTATGGCATCGCCTTAAGAAGAGCGTATGTTGGTAGTGCTTTAGTGCTTTTGTGATTTTTCGTATTTTATACCCATCAGTGAGACAGTTGTCAGAATCTAGCAACATTTTAGCCAATTTGACGGTTTTTGCGAGCATGTTAGGAAACCTAATAATTCCAGGTTCGTATTTTAAAGTTGGAATTATTTGCGTGTGTGTATAGGTACCTACATCATGTAAATAATATTCATATTGGTATAGATTGGCCTGCATTCACACCCTTTCACAGTTTAAAAATGGAATTTCGAATTGGAAAAAACATACGAGAGCAAACGCAATAAATTGCACTTGATTGTTCGGTTGGTAATATGTATATACAACTTAAATAAAAATGACATGGTTTTTGTGAAAATAATATTTAAAAAATCAGAGACATTAATGCGGCACTGCGCACTCAGCGTTTGCATCCGCGCAGTCACGTCGCATTCCCGCGCTGTTGGCGGCACTGCACCGCCGCGCGCCCTGAATGGCCAATCAAACGTCGCCATACCTCGCAGGCCTACCAACACACCAACGACAAAACACAGCCAGCCAGCCAGCCAACCTACGCGGCATCAAATCATATTATAATAGTGATGTAGGTATGTATGTACCTACCTACCCAGCAAGTGGTCTACCCACGCAGATTTGTAGAAATAATAAAAATAATCAAATGAAAAAGCGCATAAAGAAAATATATATTATAATAGTGATGTGCATGCCCAGAAAACAGGGGTACCTTTCCAAGCAGATTTGTTTATTATAAAAAATAATCGATGTAAATAGTGCAGAAGAAAAGGCAAAGCTGTTCTGCATGTGGTTATGGAATCAGACCCATTTCAGATATTCTAAATTTAAATAAGGCAGCCATTACGCGTAGGTACAGTCGGTAAGTGAGTAAGTAGATACCTACCTGAAAAAGCACATGGGTAACTACTTGTTACTTTGGTAGGTAGGCAAATAGGCATGAATTTCCTTATATTGTATTATGAATGTAGGTTTATATTTTATTGTTGTTTCTTCTTCTCGTCTGCGGGTAGGGTTGGGCTGGTGATGCCATGAATATTTTATGTGTCCTAGTTGGCAGCAAATCCATTTTTGGAAACGGCCTTATCGATTATTCTGATGCATTTTAAATGTCGAGAGCGGCGGCCAAAAACACTCAGCGAAAGACGCAAACTAGGAGATTGAAAAATGGGCTCTTTAACCCCTTTAATCAGCCTTGCCTGTCGACAAGGTAAAAACATACTTTCTTTTGTGAGATTTTGTACGTTACAAAATTCTACTAGCATACTAAAGAAATCTCTTTCGATTGGCAACAAAATAATATGAAACTCCCCTGGCGTTCCGAAGGTTAAATTGTCATCGGAATTGAAAATTTAATACTAACTCAACAAAACAACTATTTTAGATGACTTTGGGATTTTCAATTTATAATTATTGCAAAAATCGACGAAAATTGTTCCCAAGTGCGTGTCCATGAAATATTTATTTTATTAGTATTTAAAAGGCGTTATGAAACTGATCATGATCTAACATTATTAAATATCTTCCGGCAAAGCAACTCACTTCCATAAAAATAATTTGAACAGGGTTCAATAATTATTATTCTAGTAGGTACCTCTATAGATTACAATTAAGAATATATATTATAAGCCTATCAAAAAAAGAACCACTTCCTACAAATTAGACTGAAAAAAAACAAACCTTTATAAGTGCATTATAGCCTCTTGAGATAGTATTATAAATTTACAGGAGGGCATATTAATTCAACAGTTTTCCTATGTTTCTGTCGTTTTTATTATCTACTATTATTTATATCATGGGGGATAAAAAGGTGTATTATATTAATAAAGAGTAATCCCCCGTTTAAATCGACATAAAATCCTCAAAGAAGCGATCTGCAACATTCGCCTCATCCCTACAGTATAATTCTATAATTCAAATTCGCTCGAGAACGCCTCGCGCGAAATTTTATCAAAACGTTCTTTTCAAACGCGTTCCAAATTCGTGAATTCAAAGGAGCGTTCTGCTGAAATTGTCTATGCCTTTATCCCCCGCGGGGTCGTCCAAAAGACTTGCGTAGTCACTTTCCTCCACCACTCTGCGGCATTTCTCTCACCGCAGGTGCGAAGCGTAGCGGCGTGGAGGCGAGGCCGTGGAGGAGCGTGGAGGTGGGGCGTGGAGAACCGTGGAGGAGGAAGAGGTGTCTCCACGGGGGTGTGGCGTGGAGAAGGGGAAAGTGTCCCCTAAGCATAATAAGCACATTTTTATGAAAAATTCGAGAATTTGGCAGATGCCTTGTTTTCGAAAGGAGATGAAATTTTACACATTTTTTGGCGACATTTCTACACAATATACGCAATAATTTATAGAATTTGTTAACCATCGTTATTCCTATATAATATTTGATGTAATGTAAGGACAGATTATTTAGAAATCATTTTCATCCCCCAGGTTGAGTTTAGCACCTATTGTTTCGAAAATACACTTTCTCGAGTCCCCAGCTTGTCCTACTTCGATGGCCTTCGTTAATTGCAGATGTTCATTATCTCCTTGCATAGCATTACTATTCGACATATTTTTCTAGGGTTAAAGTTAAAACTATGCCGTTAAACCGGTGAAAATAATTTCTGTGTAATCTTTTAGCAAAATTAGAAAAAAGATATTAGGTGTAAATATTATATAAACTAATGTAATAAGTTTTTTTTAATAATTCAATCTGGCAAATATGTAGAAGTGGGGTTGGGGTGGCTCGTGGTGTCACAGGGGAGGCACTTGTGAATTCACTGAAGGAACTCGCCATCGTGTACACCGTTCTGATAAAATTGCTCTTGAAACGCCACAGCGAGTCATATTAGATAGGATATTCCTAGGTAACTACCGACAACGTGATTCTATTAGCTTATTATTCTCAGAGTGAATTTCCGTATTCTAAGAATTTTTTTTAAACTCACACTCACGGAATAAGGAATTCCAGTCAATTTGTTTAATTTAACTAGCAGTATTTTAGTTTATTTTTATAAGTAGTGTCATATTTGTGGTTAAAATAGTTTGTCAACTATCGGAATCTGGCAAGTACGCGTGACGTCATACGTATCTCGGTTTGGTCGGTTAAAGGCAGTTTCCACAGGCGTGGTTAAGAAATAATCTAATCCTAAAATTAATCATTATTAGCAAGAAAAACACGAAATTATATCATGCTTCATGATGTAATTAATTAACGTCTAAACAAATTATTTTCTAATTGTTCCTAAAGAAAAAAAGTGTTGATATCAGATCTATTAAGAGAGAAAAACCACCTACATCTCGGGAAAAGTTGGGTCACACCTAAAAATTACAGACTTAAGACAATAAATAATTTTACATTCGTTTGTGAAACAAGAAACAGGTCTGTTAAATATTTTTTGAAGGGGTTTGGATGAGTTGTTCGTGTAAGCTACTTTTTTTTTTTGTCTTCTGCTTTCTACTTTAACATTTTTATATTTTCTATTTCCATTATAATTCATTCTAATATAATCTTTCATACTTTAAACATGTATAAATATTTAATTCATATGTTAACACTAGACCTCACATACTAACTATATACCATTGGTTGCCACGAGACAGGCAGTCGCCTAGTGTGGTAATTTAATGTATCACATGTAAGAAAATGTATTATTGTATTATCATGTATTCTATAAATAAATAAATAAATAAACAATAAAATAAATTATGATACATTATATTGATGTGATATTTAACCAATAATTCTAGTAGGTATTATTATTTTGTTTATAGTGTCATCATTCTCATTTGTGAGCAAAGAAAATCCTTATCATTTACAATAAAAAACAATATAGCACCTAGTCTGACGCCCCGAAGACAAAACCAAAGTCGATGACGTCGACTTTCCGCGGTTCAACGATCACCACCCCCTTTAAACACCCACCTTTACCACCCACCCACCCTCAAGACATCTTACACCCCTCTTAATACCATCATCCCTGATGTAGTGTGGAGAACTGCTCCAGACCAGCCGAGAACCGAAGAATGGAACAAAAGTAAAGGTAGGATGAAGAATAGGTTACTTGGAAAAATTTTTCGAGATAAAACATTTCCTAAAAGACATCGCTGATAGATTCATTTTAACCTCATTCTCTCTGTCTCTGTTTCGTAAAAAACACACGTAAATTACATAAATTTAATTTACCTATGTCTTAAAATTATGGAGGGTAGGCTAAGGACAAAATTACAAAAACCTTGAACGAAAACTTTGATTAGAAACCAATGTGTCAGATACAAAGTTCGTTGAGTGTTTGTACGGTAAACATTGCCCCATTGATAGCTAACTAAGGAAGGTTAATTAACAATGGTTAATTCGTGGAAAATAGACTTTTGAGACTAATTTTTGGTTTGATCTTGCTAATTTGAAATAATGACATATTCTGACATATTCTAGCTGGAATCATTTTCTGACGCTCGTACCTATCGAAGAATATATACCTATCATAAAGGAAAAGTTCTACCTTAGACTTTAGCTCTGAACAATCTAGAACTTACATATCTAACAGTTAGCCAAGCTTATAAAGCAAGAAGTTTGGCGTCTTATCTCAACTTCCAACAATCTTACGCTATAATATCAGTTAGGTGACCTTGTATGTTTTCAAAACCTGGCTAAAATATTGCAGTTTTCTTATTTGTCTTTAAAATAGACATGGAATGAATTATAATATCTTAGTATTCGTTACTGTAATGAACATGCAACTAACATGAGAGGGAAATCATGAGTTAATTTCTGAGATTAATTTGAGTTAATTTCTACATGAGGAAGTATGTAGACTATCTTTTGGGTATGTTCAGGATGAACCAAAGATATTAGAAGAACGAGATGTGCTATGAGCAGTTCATACTGTGTGGAATTGTTTTGCCGAGTGTCGCCGGTTTTGTTCACCAATACTACTGCACACCTTCGCTTACGCTAAGGTATCCGCACTAATACATAGAACAGATTTCTGTGCGTACACGTCCCGATACCGTTCAAAGTACCCTAATTAGGTAGTACTCCGCCTACGGTCCGGCGGCCAACATGGCATATCTCGTTCTTCTAATATCTTTGGGATGAACCCTCTACGAGTCAGAAGAAATGTACGCATTGCTACACATTTTTTCAGGCTGATTCTTGGATGGTTTGAAAACTCGGCTTTCATGGAGAACGTTCATTTTTTTGTCTCGATGGTCCCGATCTCCGCCACCGACAGCATTGACTGTTCTATCTCCCAGCCAGCAGGACTAATTTGCCAATGGTCATGGCGGTGGCGAGAACGATCTCGCTGTTGAAAAGAATCACTTCGGAATTCGGAAATCGACAAATTAAAGCTAATAAATTATTATAAGCAATAATTAGTCGCTTGAAATATCCATAAAAATTAAAAATATTTGCCGCCGACGGAAATCGAACCTGCACCTTCCGGTCAGGTGCTCTGGACCACTGAGCTACGTCGGCTTTTATTATAATTTTCACTCGTGAGATATTTTCAATTTGTATGGATATTTCAATCGTCTAACTATTGCTTAAAATAATTTGTTATCCTTTGTGCTATGCATACAAAACCTTGTCTTTTTAACATGAGTTTATCATTTAAAATATATTAATGACGCTGCATATAAAAGCAAGTTCTGTTACTCAGTTGATTCCCACTGTTAAATTTGTGATTCTCATTTTCAAATCTATTTAAAAACGAACTGAATTGAAAAATTCGTAATGTTATTTTTTTTTACTAAATTGTAATAAGAACAAGTCTCTCTTCTCTAACATTAGTGATTCGATCTATTATTAATCCGCCATATTCATTCTCAATATAATCTTAGATATCTCCAGGAACAAATTTGGCATAATTTTTGGAGATATTTTTGTAGTTTTCATAGTTTCATTGGAACCTTTCGGTTAAATAATCTAGGAGGTTCTGTCAGGGCTGCGCCGGGGGCGCCGAGAGGGAGGGGGCGCAAGACGAAGCTAGACCATCGACACCTATCGATTGCTCCTGAGCCAAATTGAAAATCAATTTCGGGGCGTGGGCACGAGAGGCTCTTGAGATGGTTGCTGCTCGAACTCAGGGCTGGCAAAATAATGGAAATGGAGCTATAATTATACGACCTATGTTGTTTATTAATACTTCACTGTAATAAAAACGTTGAAAATTTCCGTTCATATTAAGATAAGTACCTAACAAAAACGAATGGTGTCTACGTGTTTTTATTTTCCAAACAAATTTGTGGTCTACAAAGTTAACAATATTTGATACAATTGATTAGTTCAAACTCGATCATTTTGCGTGTGATATTTTGATATACTTTATGCTCCACTTACAGTTACATGTCCCTCATGGTTTACTATAAATGGGCCAACGTCTCGAATGCAAATGGTCCAAAAAACTTTATTTAGCCAGTTTATTTTTAACGTGAATATTGGACAAGACTCCTAACTGCTCCCAAACGTCTGGAGCCATTGCGACTATGGTATTTCCATATACGAGGTATGTTGTGAAGCTGAAGGTAGGGGGGAATGGAAGGAGGTGGGGAAGACGAAGGGTGTACCTGGTCACCAAACACTGCTAAAGCCATTTCAAGCAACGTTTCAATTCTGAATGATGGTCTTACACCAGGGCGATACGGAGAGAATCTTCCTCTCTGGAACGTGCCGCAAGTATACAACATATTATTTTAAAATAATAAATTCTGAAATAATAAAAATTCCAAAAATAAATTTTTTTTGCGCACTCCGGGATTGGAACCCGCGACCTTCGAATTGCTAGTTGAGTGCCTTATCCCTCGTCCACGGAGGTCGTAAAATGCAGTTAAAATGATTTTACAATTTATTTATAAAAACATAATATTTGACATAGACATACAGATAGTATATATTAAATCATAACACTAGGTTATGCTTCCTGTTTCACGGTGACCAATGGAACATAGTTATTTTGTTTGAAGTCTAGTGTAAATTGTAAAAGAATAAAACAATTATAAAATATATTAAATAATATACTAATAAATTATAAACCCTTGTCTTAATCATATTTAACCAATAAAAAATATAGCAAGAGCTATGTTTAAATTAATTTTAAATGTGTGGCCTAGTTCAAAGGAAAATATAATTAATGTATTCAGTCTGGTCTAGGTATCATAATCGTATTTATCTCTATTACCTATCTATACTTGCCTGTATTTTTCGTTTTGCATTTTCCACTTATTCAACATACATATATGCATCCCCAAATAAGCCGAAAATGAGATCAGCCTCATATACAGCCACCACCCCTTCGATATAAAACGATAAAGATAGTTCACCTATGCAAACGCAAATGTCCCCTGATAAACCCCCCATAAAAAAAACATTGTTAGATAACAACAAATCTCTGTCAAAAATATAGGCTAGTTTAACAAAAATAAATGCTTCTATGATGTAACTTGATGTACATTTAGAATTGAAACGTTGATGGCTTAAGCCGTGTTTAGTGACCAGATCTGAATTGCCAGGTACTCTTCCATCTTCCTCTTCTCATCTCCTTCCCCTCTCTACCATCTTCAGCCTCACAACATACCCCGATTGGGGGTGCTATAGTTTCACTGGCTCCAGATGGTTGGCAACACTTGGAACTCTGTGCGGTTTTCACATAAATAAGGGTTCGAACAACTGTTATTTGAAACTTTCGATACTATCGGTAAATATATTGAATGTTTTTCTCTTTTAAAATATTTTCTTGTACTTAGTAATATTTTAACAGTAATTTTTTAGTATTAAGTTTTAAAAACTTTTTTTCTAGATTTCCAGTAGATAAGATTATATCTTTCTATCAGGGTAGCAAGGGATAGGAAGGGAGTGCAGATTTTTCACGTTTCATCCCCTGCGATCAGATAGGGTAGAAAATATAAACCCTTGATAAAAATCCTAGCTCATACGTACCAAACAAATTAATAACTGAGACTGTAGTTACTGTAAAAGGGTGCATTTATTACAATGCAGTTAAGGAAATAGTATGGTTTGTTGTAGACTTTTCAGTTAAGTTGCATTATTTTGCTAGCTATGAGTTCATGCACGCATGTTGGATATTTGCTCGTTCACTATCGATATAATTTCGTAGTTTTACGGCTATGTTCAAAATATTATTGGCTATAAATAATGGAAAACACAAAGCACTACATTTTATTCGCATACACGAGCTTGATATTGCGTAAAAATACTCTAGGTACATAATATGTTAGAAACTAAAGAACCAAAGTTGAACAAAAAATTACAAGAGTCCCAACTGCTCACAGCCGTCTACACGAAAAATAAATGAGTTTTACTTAACTATTACAAAAACGGGATTGCTGCCTTTAACGAATGAATTAATTCAATTCAATTAGCACGTTTTCTGATAAACTTTTACTACATTTCGAATAGATTATCACGTGTTCTATCACATGCTATCCACTAAGATATATTTTGGAATATAATATTATTATTCACCAGAATTTTATCGATGGTGTTAAAAAATTAAAGCTTAAGTGGTATATTTCCTATTCCTACCCTTAGGGGTCTCTACCCTACCAATCTCAGGCCAATCCTATTGTCACGTTACAATTATTATTATTGGATTCATCCCTTAAAGCGACCAATGGGAGGATGGGGATCGAACCTGAGCTGCAGAGATGGGAAATATGGCAAACAAGATGCAGGGATTGAAGATTTCATAATAGGGGTTGGTTCGGGAGAATCATGAATAGTTGAAGGGTGGGTTTTGAAATTTTTTGCATATCGATTGTTAGTTATTTTTATTCATCTATCTTTTGTATTATCCTCAAAATATCTATCATGTTTTAAAAAACAGTAACTTAACTAACTAACCATCACTCCATATTTCTGAAAACACCTCGGTCTTGACAGACACTTCTTGCCTCATTCACATTCATGAATCGTCTCATACATACTCTTCTATTATTCTGACTCTTGACATGGCCCGACTCAAATACCTGATTCATTTGATCGTGCAATGTCATCCTCGGGTGTCCGCGACTTCTTCTACCATTAACATTTGCGTCATATATTCCCCTTATACTCCTTTCTTGATTCATTCGCTCTATATGCCCAAACCATCTGAGCGTCCCTTTCTTAATCTTACTCATTACGCTTACAGCAGCCTTGCATTCTTTGCGGATATCCACATTTCTAAAAATTATTATTTATTTAATAATGGACCATTTCCAATTTCAACACATTACATATTATACGAACTTAATGCAAGGAGAAATGTTACAATACAAGACATGACAAAAATAGGGCAATATATTACACCATACATGGTTTTACCACACATATGCCTCAGGGATCTCATTTATACAGCATTCAGTCTATATAGTTACTTTGAATAGAGAAATTGTAGCCTTTCCTACAATAATGTGTAGGTAGGTAGCAGTAAAAGTGCTAAAATTTCGTAAAGTTTAGTGTAAGTTCATAAAAAGTAGATAAACAACATTATAGTTCGTTATTTTTGGTTTTTGTTCAACTTCCTTATGATCGTATTTATTTAAATCAATCTAGATGTTGTTTTGGACAAAAATGATTATTTGGTTCATAATTTGAAATACATCCTTCAATACTTAGGTACCTAACGTATTTTCATAATTTTATTGAATAAAATTTTAGCATTTTTAAACAAATCTTTCTATGATACTTTTGCTCTTAGGTAGGTCATTTTTTAAATATTTTTCCAGCTAAATAAGCAATACATGTAAGAAACATAAAAATGTTAAGTACTTACCTACCAATTTGTTAACGGCTAGAATACCAAACTAAGTGATTCACTATAGAATTCGAAAATTCACAATAATAATAATGTTATTCGCAGCGCTCCTATCCCGAGTCTAGCCTCTCGTTCTCAGTGTTGCCAGGGTGTAGGGCAAACATTGAACATTCGACACCTGCCGCGTTTTCTCAGCCAATTCCACCATCCTTGTGCAAATACTCGCTGTTCACTGCTAAGTGGCAACTGGCAACACACGCCGCACGCCGCACACCACACGTCTCCCCGTGTTTGTATGGAGCGAGTAAGTAGCTACTATTTGAACAGTCTACTGAAAGTACTCACAGACTTTGAAATTGTAATATATTATTATCTAAGTAGGTACCTACTTGTTTGCTTGGAATTCGTGGAATGAAATGTGTGTGATTTGTGGCAGAATAATGTGTTTATCGTTTTTATTAGTTTTTAATATAAAACTAACCTAAGTGGTAAAATTCTATAAAAATTGAAAAAATTGCGAAATTTGAGAATAAATTAAAATTAATATAATCCACACCAATTTATATTACAATAATACCTACGTACCTAAATAAAAACTGGGTTTTTAGTATTAATTTGCACCCTGATGATGTTTGAACTAAACGAAACCGGTCGGTCAGTGCATCAATAAAAAATCGTGGTTTTAAACAAAATAATTGTTTTTTTTTTTATTAAAATGTTTTCACTATGATTATCTCAGCTTTCAAATAAATTACTTATTAAACATTACATAAGCAATATGAAAATGAATAAATAGTTTTGTTAGTATAAAAACTCAATTATTTCAAGAAAGGCATTCAAATACAATATTGGAATGAATCATCGATTTAGGATGATTTAGTATGCTTTTCTTTAAAGAAATATGAGTTTTTTTTACAATAATTCATTTTAATATTTTTAAGCATAACTTGCTAAAAGCCTTTTTTCCTAAAATATATAAATTATCGCCATCTATGAACGAGTTAACTATGAATTTACCCTTTCAAAGAGATCCCATAATATTACGCCATTGATTCATCGCAGATCTTTCCCACCAATCATTAATTAAGTAGGTGTTCGTTTAAATAATATATGATTCAAACAACATGTTTAGGTTTACCGACATCACGCGAACTTCATACAACACACAAACACACAAACAGACGTGACATAAATAATGAAAATTTATTATTGAATGCCACTGAAGAGAGTAACCGATAGAAATGTCTTGTGGACAATTCCGGAGTCAACTCAATTTGAATTGTTTCAATTCAATTTAGGTAATTGAAATTGATTTAATTATAGTATATGCTCATCCCTTTGACACATGTTCCTGCATTCCTCCACCCATTAACGTGTTACACATTTACCTATCCCTGTCTGACAGAGTGTGGCTGACTGACCTGTGGAGTACCTACACTCAGTGATATTGCAACAATTTATTTATTCATTACCAGTCTTTTAAGAAAACCGGTACAGTGAACATGTCCCTTCAGTGCTTTTAATGTGTGTATATTACGGAACCTTTGCGGCGATGACCAATCAGTATCCCTCAAGAACATAATATCGATCGAAAAGACAAAGTCAGTAACTTTTCCAATACTAATTGTTAACTACAGTTACCCCAAGAGTTGTGTCAAATATTGATTACAGTCCACAGAAAAACCACACACTGTTTCGCATGAAATATTGCGACTACTTTGGGTTTTATCGAAAAGAAACTATAGTTATAGGTTTATAGAATTGAGTTGTGGCCATAATGGGTTTGTCTGCGTGCCCAAAGTAAGGTCAACTTTTCCCTAAATCTGAGGAAATTGATCAAAAAAATTTGTGTGGTATCGAACAAATTGAGTCACTTTCAATTTGATTAGGTACAAATAACACTTCTTGCATTTAACCACTCAGTGTCGAAATCTATGAAAGCATTAATCTAGTTTAATTTACAAACAGTGTCGTTCTTCATTCACGTGAAGCCTGTTTCCTTTCTCACTACGCCCCCACTGCATAAGTGATGATTTAACCTCACGGGCGACGCCGGGTAGGGGGTGTCGACTGCATCCCTATCCCACGCAATACCCCCCGGGGGTGGAAAACTACCCCACCTTTCTGGGGGGATGGAATATTATCTCCGTGTTGAAAAAAAGCGGTAAAAAACTCTTATTTAGCAAATTTTACATCAAATACACGCTATTGGTGGGCTTCCTGCTGTTGGGGTGTGTTCAGTATGACTTTATTAGACGTATTAATGATTTATAATAATGTTTTTATTTAAAACTGTGTGTAATTAAAGAAGGTATGTAATAAATAAGTCGTTAAAATATCCTCGCTGTTAAAATCACGCATGTTAATAAATAATAAAAAAACATGTATCTATGTAGACAGATAGTCTACGGGTAAATGATTTGAAAGAGTACCTAGCATAAAATAATGATAATTAGTAGGGAAGTACTTTGATTTTTTGAATAGCGATTTACAAAACCAAAAAATCATTTTATAAAATAAAATAATAACGTAGTAATGCAAAATCATGTGCTTTTGGTTTGAAAATTTGGTTGCCTGGAAATGTTTCAGATGCTTTAATTAAATACTGCGAGTAGAATACATCTTGGCCTTTAAAATAATCGAGTATTTTTTAGATAAGTCTTTTTATAAGCCCAGAAAAAATAATGTATAAGGCCTTTGAAAACTGTTTTAAAGATCAAAATCTCCTACTTACGAACCAATTTTAGGTTATAATTTTATTGTATAGTATGGCAAATTGAGTTATTTATAAAATGATCTGAAAAAAAAATATTTATGCCTGAACATCCACAAAATAATATAAAAGGCACTTTTGGCCATGTTTTTTTCTTGCATAAATCAAAACAGGCGGATGGGGTTAAGCGGGAATTTAAACCTTATCGCCATCTACGTAAGGGTTGTTGTAGTGCATCGCCTTAAAACCAGTTCGTTAAAATTGAAATTGCATAGAGAAAAATACGTGCCATTTCGATTTCTACGTGTTATTTGCTCACTGTTCGAGAGTTTATGCTGCCAAAGATAATGAGGATAGGATGAAAATATGATTAAATATGATAAAATATTAATTATTGTACACACGTAGGTAGGTCTAGCAAAGTAAGTGTGTTTGATACCCCTTTCAGAGTATAATATAAGAAGATATAAAGGGTGGTAGAAGAAACCACCCTTTATATAAAGGGTAAATGAAGGGTGGGCTGTTCCATTAACTCCGCGGTAAGATGAATCTATAATTCGGGTACTTTGATAGCAGACACGAGGAGTGTGTGATACATTTATGTGATTTGCATGGAAATAAGGGATTATCTTCAAGTTTATAAGTCAACATTCAACTTGTTAAATGAGTTTTACTGAGTTTTCAGTCAAAGCTTTTAAATTGACGCGCTAATTTATTTAAGAACACATTATTCCAAAGAATTTAACATTTTAGTGGTGGTTAGATATTTTCTGCGTAGCCCTCGTAAAAGATCCCCATTCAAAAACCTAACCTAACCTAACCCAAACCCTTATTTTGACATCTCCTTCCCTTCCCGTACCCCAATTGAGGATGCCATTGAAGTCGAGCAGTAGGAAGTAGGAGAGGAAGAACCTGGCAATACAAATCCCGTCATCAGATTCGGTAAAAGGAACACGGAGAAAAATGATAATGTATAAAAATTTTATCAGAAAACATCTTCGTCATTCGTTTAAGTCCTGCAATCCCGTTTTTAACCGGATTACCAATAATTTGAAGAGGTTTTTAATAAATTAGCAATACTCATTTTTCTCAGCCCAATGCAATTTCAAGCAATGTTCCGATTGTGATGGGTAGTCATCTTTCACCAGGGCGATACTGATAGCATATACAACTCTATGCTTACAAATCGCATTTATTTATTTACTTGTTTAGTAAACTGTAGATTCTTTCAGATTCTTTATGACACAATAATTCCATTATGATCTACTTTAACATGAAGGAAATCATCAAAAAATGTCCGCCATTATTCATGCCCGCAGAATTTCCCGCAAGATTTAAAATCCGAAGTGTCCCGGTAATTGAATCAATTAGGGTGACACCGCGTTTCCAGCTTGTGATGAAAGGCTTAAATCACAGTGAAAAACAGATAAACCATAGCTGCTAAAAATATACAAATTATTAATGAAAACCGTCATTCTAGCGACATCTGTTGAGGTTAAAATTGATTCAGTTTGTTTTTCAGTAGGCCCCTGTAATAGTTGGAATTATGTTGAGATTCTATAGTATAAACACAGAGGTCATTAAAATCGTCTAGGAACGACTAGGAACCCCCTTTTGAGGCTTCAAAATAAACATTGAATTTTGTCAACCAATAGATCTGAACAAAGAGCTATAAAATTTTGAGTAACCAATCAGTGAACGAAGAGGCGTACATCAAATGCAGACAAAGGAATGAACTGTGGATCAGGCAATAAAAAAGATAATTAACGACATTTCGATTCTCACAGAAATTGGAGGTGAACGCACTTTAGGGTCAACATCGACTTTCAAGGTGACAAACTCCTGGGAATGTTTACAATAACTGAGACATTTATGGGGTATCGAACCATTGAAATCGGGTGCTTGGAAGTTTTACAGGTTGTAAAGCGCACACACAAAAATGCAATGAAAAAAATTATAAACGTGATAGTATAAAAAAAGGACGGGAAAAGCAAAGGAAAGTTACTGGCGGAATTTCAACTGTAGTGCAATTATTTATGATAGAAGGAGGGTGTCATGTTCGATAAAAATCGTACTAAAGAGAGGAGTGAGTGTTGGAAACAATGGAAATTAATCGTTATCAATTTTAGATGAAACGGACATATTGGTAAATCAATCTTGAATGAAAATCTCGCAAAAAAAATAGACATTTTAGAAAAGTGCGGCGACCGAATGGAAGGATAATACAGAGATTTTAGCTGCTACAAAGGTCCTAGGGGCATAAAAATTGAGTATCAGAAGAAGACAGTAAAACTGAACATATAGCGATAGATTAAATTCAGGAAACGTAGGCATTTTACATGATTATCAGGGTAGATATATATTAGAGTTACCCAATATTACGGAGGGATCGAAACAAGATAAAAGGTTGGCGGTCTCATGTATATTTTGAAGAATAAACAATCGAAATCCGGACATGATTTTTATTTACGTTAAGGTAATAACCCATTAGAAGACCAATAAAATTTAACGTGGAGCTTATGGAATATTTATTTAAAGCAAAAGATATTAAAACTAATGGCTCTAAAATTAAACTAAATTTACGGCCGTAGTACATAAAATCTGAGACGTAAACATATGTCCAGACGTATAATTTATGTGAAATCTTGTAAGTGAGGGATGGAGAATGGGCGGAGATTGGGTAAAACAATAAAAATGACAGATATCCCAGAGTCTAATTAGGTATATCTCCCGTAGAAGTGTGGAAAACTATATATTAATTAATAATAAATGAAGTATGAAATTTCCTGGAGACCACACACATCGGGAAAAGTGAAGAAAAGATAAAAGGAAGGGTAAAGAACGGAGATAGGAAATGATCCATGTGGAGAAAAGCGATACAATTCGAATTTATCCGTGAAATTAATAAATACGACTTGGAAAATGAGTAATTATAAGAGTTATGAGAAATGACATAAGAATCAAGAAGAAATTGTGCAAGAAAACGTCGCGGATAAATATAAAATTCAAAGATAAAGGAAAAATTCAAATCTACGACATAAAGGAAGAAGGTACGGGTGAAAATGGAAAAGCTCATATAGGTGACAATAAAATTAAGTAGATTTTAGACAAATCGAAATTCAAAAATGCATAGTAAAGATTTCGCCATGGATTTAATCATGTTTCGCATGAGATGCATAAAATTGAGATCTATATATATGTTACTGAGGACGGACCTATCGCGAATTGAGAAAAAAAGGGAACGCAAAATCATGATATTTTAACTACATTTTGTATGAACCATAGAACAAAGGAAGCTTGGGCAATGAACGCAGACTTACCCGATTCGGACCCTATCAAGTTAGCGACGTGAGATAAAAATTAACCACCGCCCAAAGCTGGACGACGAAAGATCGTATGAATGTATAAACAATATTAGTGAGAGAGATATTCAAGTTTACGAGTTGATAGGAAATAGAATTAAGCATCAAGAGAAATTCAGATACGTCTTTTGGGACCTGAGAGGGATATAAAAGATGGAACACATCAGTCAGGAGCCAGTCGCGCCGAGGATTCGAAAAGTTGTTACGTGGCGGTACTACGTTCTTTGGTAGGATTAACAGTGAAAAATCTTTAAGTGTTAAATTTTAAATAAGTCCCTGACTTAGGAAAATTTTGTGAAAAATACAAGTGCTAGAGTCAGTGGAATTTAATAAGTCAGTTAAATTAAATTAAACAGTGAAAATAAATATAATTTAAACGAAGTGCTTAAAAGTGTTAAAAGTGAATAGTGCAAAAAGTGTTAAAAGTGAATTATTAAAAATTTAAAAATAATTATTTCATTCAAAGTGAAAACATTCGAATTAAATTTAAGAGTTTGTTATCGTTAAATTAAAGTGGATGTGCCCGTGAATTGATATTTAAAAATAGATTATAATTTTGTTTAAAATTATTAATAGTAAATACTTCATCTTAGGTTAAAAGAAACACAAAAACAAAAAAAAGGATTCGATAATAATAAACGTTTAAACCTTTGTTCTAAAATTAACAGTTAGAAAAAAAATTAATTTATTAAGAGTCGAGTTTAATTAAAAGTTTGCACAATTCGGAATAAATTTTCTTATCAATTTATATAAAAGGAAATTTAGAATTAATAAATTGTTCAATTAAAATCCATCGTGCGTATAGCGACAGTGTTAAAAGTGTTTGTCGTTTTAACCGGAATTTTAATCATCAGTCTATCATTTCGAAAAGGAATTTGAAACAGCTATCATTCAAAAGCCTAAACTAGAAAAGTGTTATTAAATCAACGGGTTTTCTGAATTAGGATTTCGTTCGGAAGAAAAATTAAATATCAGCTAATTTATACGATTCAAGCGAGAATAAAATATTAAATAGGAATAAATAGTCGAAAAGACTTATTTTGAAATTAGTTGAAAAATACAATTAATTAGGTAGGATTTCTTCATCAAGGTTGTTGTGTACACCCGACCGGAAATACCTTGACGGGGGGTAAGTTTTCTTTTTATAAATAATTTTCAGGACCTAGGAGTGAGGAGATACAGCTGATTATGGTATATCAATTAAATTATTAAAAACAACAAAACAAAGCATTACACATTAATATATGTATATTATGTATTTATTTATATAAAATAAAGTAATATATTGTATATAAAGAATAAATATATGAGTAATGTATTTATATATATATGTATTTTACTTATTAATCGAAGCATCGAAATGGTAGCGATTCTTAGATACCTACCTATGGACATATCTACTTTATTGAAAAAGAAAATATGTATTTATTAATATTCCAGACTATGTAGAATCATATATTTTATATTTATTTATTAATATATGTACTCTTTTTTTTTTAACATATTTTGACAATCGAGATATGTGTACTTATATATATATATATATATATATTTATATTTAATTTTCACCTAACTTCTAGTAAATTTACTAAATTCGGAAAATGAAAAATGGTTTAACTTCAATACAGGATTTAAAAATATTTAAATTAACAATGCACAATAAAAGTAAAGAGGCACATATGACTTCTAAGGAATTTTAAAATAAACAAATCTCACATCTAGGTTAGTGTGTCAAAGAAGGTGTTTATATTATTCGATTTGTTTACAAATAGAGTCGCTGAAGATCTGGGCCAACCGCATAGTTTGAAAACGACCTTGGCCGTAACTAGAAAATTTATCAGGGTTATAAGGATAACCATCAGGATGTCATTGTGCAATGTGCAGCGATATGGGTCATTTACAAATACCTATCATTCACAATCTACAATTGAAAAATCATGGGTTAGCAAGATTTATATCGAATATTACATGAAACATTTGAATACCATTGATTAGATAGTCGCATAGATTTTTATTAGTTACTTGAAACATCTGGGAGCCGCGTGTTTACAATTACCTACCATTCACAATCTACAATTGAAAAATCACGGGTTAGTAAGATTTATATAGAAATATTATACGAAACATTTGAACATTATTGATGGAGTGTTCGCATAGATCCCATCAGTTGCCAGAGACAGTTGAGAGTCGTGTACCCTCTTATGTGGCAATCAATTACTTGAAACAATTGAGAAATCACGGGATAGGATGAACGAAATTAATGTTGAAACCTGGAGGTAAAGTTAAAAACAAATACAGTTCATCAAACAGGAGGCAGTGGTCGCTCCTACAACAAGACCATTGACCAAACCAAATAGAGATGACGATTCTCTTAAATAAAAACGTCAAAACCAAACAAAAAGCCTGGAGTTCGATAGCTCTCCAAAACAAACTATCAAATAATTTCTTATTCTACTAGTATTTATTAGTATAACCTTATTCTTACGTATATATTCGGTTACCAATCCTAGAGTTTCGCAGAACTCTTCGTGCGAGATCCGAGCTCGGAATGCGAGGTAGATAGCCTCGTATTGCGAGTTATAAACCTTTCCCAAACTGTATGTATACATATATTTATTCGTATGTACTGTTTACTGGAGAATGCGGACCTGCATACAGCTTGCATTTAGGTCGGTAGACCACTCTCGCATTCTCTTTTAAACGTGGAATGAGGATTCACGACCCGTAAGTCCACACCAACCGTGAGTATATGATTGTATATAGGACGAAACCGGTTCGCCCTAAGTAAATAGTAGACCTTGGAGGAGATGGAATTTGGAGGTATCGGGACCCGAGGGAAGACTTGAAGGCAGTGCATGATGACGTGGAAGGCTTTTTGGGACGCGATAACTAAGGTATCAATCAAAAAGCCGTGTCAAAAGATTGTACGAATTTCTTGTCGACTCACGATCATCTCGTTTACTTGCAGGAGGAAGGAGCCAAATTTTTGCTAGCAAAGGGTTATTCTGAGTTCGTCAAATATACAATTAACTAATAACATTACCATACTAAATCAATTTTACATGTACCTTATAGCAGCTGAGTCATGGAGGAGTGGCGCCAACCAGACACAATAATTAATCATTGCCAAATTTACTAACAATTAACCATTTGAGTTATATTTAATTATCTGTCCAAATAAACATGTATAATATCTTTTATCAGCGTTTAACTACGATTTTGTAGGGTGCAGGGAATCAATAATTACATTAGGAAAGTTAGCTCATTCAGGGAATTCATGTAAGTCTAGGTTTGCAATGGAAAGACCAATTAAATTGTGAAACTCAACACCTCGATCAGAACCAAGGGGGTTACCACAAAATGAAAGTAATTAAAATCCTATATCATAAATCAAAAAAATTACACAACGTTTGATGGAATTTAATTACAATATAAATACGGGTATATTTGCGTTCAAGATCGTAAATAACGTATTAATTAGTTAAGTACATATGTCTATAAAGATATATAGTACAAGAGAGCTTTAAGTAGCTTTCTGAAGTTATCAAAGAAATTAAGGGTCCAATTTTCATGGAGGCTTATGTGTTGTAGGGGAGGAATTTTCCATCCCTGCGAACACATATGCAAAGCCTTAGAAAAAAAAAAGAAGTATCGATCATAGCCAAGAGAGAAGAAAATTTTATATTGTTATAAACAAATAAAAATAAAAGAAAATGGTGAAAAGGGTAAAACATTACAACTGCATAGCCGTGTCCAGGAGGTTCAGGTTTTATAAGATTGGAAAAAAAAAGGTTTTATTGGTCAACCTATTGCAAAAACGGAGAAAATAATAATAATAAATAGGACGTAATTAATTAAAGAATTAACAAAAAAAAAAAAAATCAGAAAAGTGCGACATTACATAAATACACAGTGAAATAAAAAAAAATAATAATAGATTAACGTAAATAAACAATAAATCCAAAAAGAATGTGTTAACGAATAAACTTATAATACAAAAAGTGTCCTTATAAATAAAAATGTGTTCATTCAAATGACCGTGAACTTAAGAGTCAATAAAAAATTCCTTTCATACGATAATGTAAACAAAAACAAAGGATATGTAGGTTAATGATGTCATTCAGTCAAAAGGAATGCGTTCTGTAAACAAAAACATTGTTTATGTTTTGGGTTCATCGAACAAATCGGAATGTTGATATGAAGCAAGTTTAATAAACAGATAAGCCCGAAAAACATCGAACTTATTGTGAAAACAAAGAACATCGAAAAAATTGATAAGATAAACATCGGGCGTAAAAACATCTATATATCTTAAAAGTCGGAAACATCGTTAAGTAATACGTATCACTCCGAGGAACAAAAAATTAAATAACAAACGTCGAGATTAAATAAACAATGACACAAAAACGAGATAGCTGGAACAAATATAACATAAACATTGCATTCGGATATCGTGGAGTATTAACGTAAACAATTATTGTTTATCTTATATTCGAAAATACAGACCAGCGGCGGGCCGTGGTACTTAACAAATTATTCACAAAGTCAGGAAAAGATATTATTATTTTTATCACTAGACATTCGACAGATTTATTAGAAGAATAGAAAGGTTTAGACAAATTAAATTGATTAATGTTTTACAACACCCAATGTACCTTACTAGATATTATTGGTTTTGCAAAAATAATGATTACGAAAAATATAAAATTGATTAATGTCAATTGATTCAAAAAAAAAATATATTTTTTTTTTGATTAACATTAATATCATTATAAAACAAAAGAAAAACGATTATTTTGAGATGTTGGGGTGTAATCTATTATGATCATGTTATAACATAATAAATAGCGGAAATATTACACCCATATCATGTGATAGATAGATCTATAATAACAATAATATCAAAATAGAGAAGTGTAATTGTATTACATCATAGTTAATCATTAGGACCACGTGTTAGATTCAAATGGTCGCGCTACGTGCCGCCAATGTAGATAGTTGTTGTCAGGATCACAAATCTCGATAATCGACAGAGTCATTAATGAGGGTGAAACATTTGATGTTTTGTTTTGTGAGGTAAGATTAATCTTACATAATATAATTTACCATATAAACGGGTAAGTTGAAATAACGTAAGATTTACTCATGATAATTTTGTTGACATTCGGGTCAGGTAGTTGACTATTAAAACATATTTTAAGACACAGAGAACTCAGTCAATGGATTCGATAAGGAATTCAAGTATAGGCCAAACAAATAAACGTTGTTTTGAAAAGACAAAATGTTAGTTGAGAATTCGACCTTCAATCTCAAAGAAAAAAATACAATTCAGAGTTGGCTCGAGATTTTAATGTCGTTGACGAATGTTTATGATGGGATATATATATGTGTATATATATACCTATTTCGAGGAAACATCGTGATAGGTATATGAAAAAAAATCATGTTAGGTATTTCAAAATCATAATAGAATTTACAAATTTTGCAAATTGAATATAGATTTGAACTCAACAATAAATAAATATGGCAGAGAAAAGAAAACTCGATGACGCGAAGGTAAGCACCGAAACAGTTCCTTTAGTTGATGAACTGAGAGAAATATTCAAACGATCGCGAAAAAGTTCGTTACAAGTCGAGAATTTGAAGGCACGTGAAAATATGGGTCAGTCAGAGGGGGAGACTGGAACATATTCGGATGTCGAAGTCAAAGATATACGAGAGAGTGACGTGGAAATCATAAATGAACTTGAAAATTTACAGGAACGATCAGGTGATGAAATACAAGAAAAATCTAGAAAAAAAAAAAAATAAAAAAATAAGAAAAACGAGAAAATTTGAAAAAAGATATATAGAATAAGAAAGGCAACATATATATAAATAATTAAGAAAATTAAAATAGGAATATTGAGGTTGTCGCTTAGTAAGAAAAAAAAATAGATACATAAGCCGGTAACATTCGGAAGATCTAAGAAAATGGTGGGAAAACGTGGAATGGGGAGGCAAACAGAAGCTTTAGTGACGGCAATCGAGGAAAATGCTACAGCTGGGACGTCAACAGTGAACATCGGAGATATTACTACAATAATTCAAGCAGCTTTAGCACCGCTTGTTGATAAAATGCAGGAACTTGAGAAACAATTAGGAAGACCAACAACAGTGGCGGTGACAGGAGAGGATAGTGCGCCGAAAAACGTTCTCCAAGTAGTGGAAATGCTACCGCAGCAGGAACGACCTTCATTTTCCGGTGGAAACCAAAACCCCATAAGTTTCTTAGAAGATTTAAAAGAATACACTAGAAAAGTTAAACGTACAGATCCATTAATTGTCGTACGGGAAAATTTGAAGGGAGAAGCAAAAACGTGGGCCAAGTTATACAACAAGCGATGGGAAACAATGTTGGATTTCGAAAGAGATTTTTTAGCTACCTATTGGGGAGATATAAAGAAGAATGAGGTTCGCCGTCGTCTTGCGGAAGGGGTATATGATTCCAAGAGAGATATATCCATGCTCACTCATTTCGCAAATTATTGGGATTTAGCGAAAGCATTAAAAATTACCGAGACACCGTTGGGCGTAGTTGACGAGATTATGAGACATTACCCTAAAGATGTTCAATCGCTATGGTTTTCAGGGCAGTCAGGAGATGAGATTGTCGCTGCTGAGTTTCTTCGAAAACTAGATACAATGGTTTGCACACCGGAAGAACGGAACACAAAGAAAAGGAGTGGGGAGGAGATCAACAAGAAGGACAAATACCGTGACCGTTATCACGCTATAAAGAAGAGAATTCACGCAATAGAGAGTGTGGAAGGAGGCGCTAGCTGCAGTAAGTGTGCAGAAGCTACGACATCTTCACAGGGAGGTTCTACAAAAACTACAAGCGGCAAGGAGTTAGTAATCGCAAACAATTCGGGAAACGGCCGAGGGTTGATTCATTAGCCCTCATGAATACGACTCACACAGGGAGAGGGACGCCGGCACCAAAACACAACACTGCATTGAAGATTATGATGAAATGGGGGTGGAATCCAATGAAAGGATTGGGAAGAAATGAACAAGGGATGACTGTTCCAATAAAAGCAGAAAGGAATGTGAGAAGACGAAAGGATGGAGCGGAAGAAACGAGAACGGAAGCGGAAATAGATGTGGAAGTATGTGTCAATTCCTTACAACAAATAACGGATGAATGGAATCAATTGAAAGTGAACGAAGAGAAAACAAGCAGGGAAATTAGTGGGTTCAACAACATTTTCGAAGACAGAGATTATGAGGAAGTAGAAAAGGGTAGCACTTTACCGTTATTACCGGAAGCCAAAGCACAGATAGATAACACGGAAGTTCACTGTTTAATAGATACTGGAAGTCAAATCACGTGCGTTTCTCAAGAGTTTTATGAAAATTATTTAAATGATCAAACAATTTATCCTATTATGCCTGTATCGACTATACAGATTAAAGTAGCGATAGGACATAAAAGTCAGAGAATATCTAGGTTGGTTCTAGTACCATTGCGATTTGGAGATGTTATAATAAATACGCCGTGTTTAATAATACCGAAGTTAATTAGGCCAATTATATTGGGTATCAACTGGTTAGACGAATATACAGCTGAATTTAAATGTGGAGAAAACAGAAAGTTAAAAATAAAAACAGGAAATGGAAAGAAGGAAATAGAGTTAGTAAATTCATCCGTAATTCATAGGAAACCTAAACACGAGATTAGAAATCAAAATTGCACAAGTGGAAAAATAATTAATATTGAAGTAAACCCTGAAATAAATAATACGGCGTGCCTCGAGCGTAGAATAACGACATTTGTGTCCGAGTTAAATTTAGATTCAAAAGGAAAAGAAGGGTTAGAAAAGATTTTAATTAAACATAAGAATGTATTTATAGACAAACCGGGCCTAACTACTTTGTACACTCACGAAATAAGAATGACGGACGAGACGCCTTTCGTTAAGCGATCCTACCCAGTACCTTTTGCTTACAGGGATAAGATTGATGAAAAGATTAGAGAATTGGAGTCATTAGGAATCATCAGTAGAGAAGCCACGCAGTTTTCTAGTCCTCTAACATTTACCTTGAAAAAAGATGGGACGGTTAGGATACTCTTAGATGCTAGATTCTTAAACACCAGAATGCAGGCGGAAGTAGAAAAACCACCATTAACTTCAGAAATTATACAGCGTTTTCATGGTGTAAAATTCATAACCACAATAGATCTAAATTCAGCTTACTTTCAAATACCTATCAGTCCAGAAAGTCGCAAGTATACTGGGTTTGTATACAATGGAAAATCTTACGTATACAAGGTATTACCGCAGGGGTTAAAAACATCAGTAGGGAGTTTTTCAAGAGGAATGGACAGAATTCTAGGACCAGGGGTGAGGGAATTCTGCGCTAATTACTTAGATGATTTAATAATATATACGTGTGGTAGTCAAGAAGATCATTTTGAACATGTAAACGCGGTACTTGAGAGGTTAAAGGAAGCAAACATGACTTGTAAACTTGAAAAATGTCAATTTTTATTCACAGAAGTACGTATGTTAGGACATATTATAACGCCTTTGGGAGTTCAAATGGATCCGGAAAAGATTGATGCTATAAAAAATTTTCCGGTACCCAAGAAAATAAAACAAGTTAGAGCTTTTCTAGGACTTTGCAATTATTACCGTAGATTCGCAAATAAATATGGGGAAACAACACGGGTTTTGTGCGATTTACTTCAGAAAAATAGAACCTGGCGATGGGGTGACTCAGAACAGCGCGCATTCGAGAGGGTGAAAACATTATTTTTAGAGACAGTTATTTTACATCATCATGACCCAAATAGTACTTATTATTTACAGACAGATAGTTCGGGGTTCGCCATAGGAGGAGAATTATATCAGTTGGATGAGGAAGGAAATCACCACGTTATTGGATTTATTAGCAAAGCTTTAAGAGGACCGGAGTTGAAATGGACCACGTCAGAACAAGAGTTATGGGCGATAATATATGCTTTACACAAATTTGAGACATACTTAAGAGGAGTACACTTAATAATTAGGACGGATCATCAAGCATTGACATTTTTAAAGAGCTGGAAGATGTACAGTGGCCGACTAACACGGTGGATTTTATATTTAAATCAATTTAACTTCACTGTAGAGTACGTCAAAGGGAAGGAAAATATAGGGCCTGATATTTTATCTCGTTATTCTTGTGATGCAAAAAATGTACAGGAGGAGAAAAACACGTGCCCAGAGATAGCAGCTTTTGCAGTGAAAGGTAGACAACAGATTCGAAAACACTTAGAAAATATAACTGAACTACAAAAACAAGACACATTTTTGGGAGAAATTTTCGGATATTTGCGCAAGGGAAAATTTGGGCCGCCGACAAAAGATGTAAATAGGTATTTGAAAAATTACAAAAAAATAGGCAAGACTTTATATTACACAACAGGACTAAACAAAACGGTGTTAGCAGTACCACAAGAATTGACTGAAGAACTAATAAAAATGATACATTTAGAAATTGGACACGGAGGAGTTTTTAAAACAGGGACAGCTTTGGGAGATAGGTATTATTGGCCAGGCATGCACCGAGATATAAAACGCATAGTGAGAGGGTGTCACCTATGTCAGCTGGCGAAGCGCGAAATTCGACCAACTGTAGGGCCGAGTAAATCCATAATTACCAAAGAAGTAGGACAATTAGCTATGGCAGATTTATACGGACCTTTACCGAGAGGAATAGGAGGGGTTAGATTCATTTTCGTGATACAAGATTCATTCAGTAGATTTGTAAAATTATATAAATTGAGGATAGCAAGTACTAAGACCGTGTTAAATTGTGTAGAGGATTTTAATAAAACAATACAAATAGATGCTTTGTTAACGGACAACGGATCTCAATTTACATCGAAGAAATGGGAAAACAACTTAAATAGGATGGGCATAAGAATCGTACATACGTCAATACGAAATCCCGGACCGAACATAACAGAGCGCGTGAATAAGGAACTAGGTAGAATTTTCCGTATTTATTGTCACGAAAAACATACCAAGTGGGCGGCTTTCCTTAAAGAAATAGAACAAACCTACAATAATTCGATACACTGTTCAACAGGATTCTCACCTAATGAAATAGCTTTTGGGAAATCACCAACTTATAGTTTAGACAGGTATACTCAAGGCTGCGGAAAATCTACGAAAACAATAGATGAAATAAGATTAGCAGCACGGAAAAATTTAGAGAAAAGCGCTGCAAATCGACAGAAATACTATAATCTCAACAAAAGATTAATAACTTATGAGATTGGGACCCTGGTCAAGTTGAAAAAATTTACACAATCAAACCTACTCAAAAAAGAAATAAAAAAAATTCAATCTGCTTTACGATGGACCTTATGTAATTGGGTCAGAAGTTTATAGTAACACGTATACGCTAATTGATCCGGTAACTCGGGAAATAAAAGGAGATTATAGCGCAATTCATTTAGCGAAATATTATACATGTAATAAGGAACAAAAACCAAGTTTAGAGATAGTGGAAATCAACGAATAAAATGCGAAATTTACAAATATTTGAAACCTTAAATAAACAAACGATTGAGAAATACAAATAAGAATATGTTAGAATACGGTATAATTTAAGGAGGGAGGGAGAAAGAAAATTACTAAAATATTAGACTATCAGTTCGTTTGCGAGGGGCGGGTCGTCCTTAAGTCTTTAAGGTTGAGTGAACAAATCTTTTAATAAGCGACAATCATATTCTAATTTACTAATAGAGTAAGAGAAAAATTTTCGATAATATTGATTTTCTAGTTTAGAAAAAAAAAAAATTGTGTGTTAGTGTGTAGGAAAATTTTGTTAGATAAGTAAGAACACAGAAGGAAAGCGTATGGGAGTTATATACCCACAAAAGGAACAAAAAAAAAATACATATATTATAAATAGGATAGGGTACGATTTATAAAACAAGATTTTAAATTGACAAGGCATAGAGTTAGATTTTTTTGAAAATTTGAAATAAGGTTATCTATAGATTTAGAGTAGACATTAGGTAAAGATAAAAAGGGAACATTAGAATTACGATATGGTTAGGTTAAATTTAAAAAAAAAAAAAAAAAAAAAAAAAAAAAAAAAAAAAAAAAAAAAAATTAAAAGGAAACAGGAACGATGAGAAAATTGGAGTTTAGTTAAGAACATTTATGAAATTTAAAAAAAATTAGGATGGGTAACACCTAGGCTAGAACAACTTGTTTGAATGATCTATGAAAAGACAATTAGAGATTACAAAAAAAAAAAATTTGCGAATAAGAAAAAAAAAAAAAATGCTGGAAAAGTTTAAATGAAACATGTATACCACTGATTTTTGGATTGGGTGAGGTCGTGCAAAGATACATATTTCACAAAAATTATCATACTTACAAAACAAAAACAAAACGAAAAATTATTTGCACACCAAGAGACCATCCACTTTTCAGTTGGTCAATAGACCGCGAGATTGCAAACAATCTTTATCTGAATCATTGTAAGGGAGGTCTTAGTCCAACCAGGTTGAGGACCACCTAAACACGCGAGTCGAGGGGCGTGTTTTTCCCAGAAAAAAAAAAGAGATTAATTTTGAGTTTATCAAAATTAGAGAAATTCCATAAAATAAAATCTACGCGAAAAGAAAATAGAAAATACAATGAGATTCAGAGTCAAGGTTGTTAACAATCCAAACAAAATGGAAAGAGAGATAGGGAAAAACAGAATGAGGGGGGGGAGAAAGGAAAAAACAGAATGGAAAGAGAGATAGGGAATAACAGAATGAGGGGGGGGGAGAAAGGAAATAACAGAATGGAAAGAGAGATAGGGAATAACAGAATGAGGGGGGGGGAGAAAGGAAATAACAGAATGGAGAGAGAGATAGGGAATGATAGAGTGAGGTAGAGAAAGGAAATAACAGGAAGTGATGTAGGAAAAGGAATAACAGAACGAGGGGGGAAGAATAGCTAGACTACATTTGAACACAATTTCGATGTCTAAAGTAGTATACAACGTTAGCCACAGCAAATTGAGTTCAGAGGGGGGAACTGTGATGAAAGGCTTAAATCACAGTGAAAAACAGATAAACCATAGCTGCTAAAAATATACAAATTATTAATGAAAACCGTCATTCTAGCGACATCTGTTGAGGTTAAAATTGATTCAGTTTGTTTTTCAGTAGGCCCCTGTAATAGTTGGAATTATGTTGAGATTCTATAGTATAAACACAGAGGTCATTAAAATCGTCTAGGAACGACTAGGAACCCCCTTTTGAGGCTTCAAAATAAACATTGAATTTTGTCAACCAATAGATCTGAACAAAGAGCTATAAAATTTTGAGTAACCAATCAGTGAACGAAGAGGCGTACATCAAATGCAGACAAAGGAATGAACTGTGGATCAGGCAATAAAAAAGATAATTAACGACATTTCGATTCTCACAGAAATTGGAGGTGAACGCACTTTAGGGTCAACATCGACTTTCAAGGTGACAAACTCCTGGGAATGTTTACAATAACTGAGACATTTATGGGGTATCGAACCATTGAAATCGGGTGCTTGGAAGTTTTACAGGTTGTAAAGCGCACACACAAAAATGCAATGAAAAAAATTATAAACGTGATAGTATAAAAAAAGGACGGGAAAAGCAAAGGAAAGTTACTGGCGGAATTTCAACTGTAGTGCAATTATTTATGATAGAAGGAGGGTGTCATGTTCGATAAAAATCGTACTAAAGAGAGGAGTGAGTGTTGGAAACAATGGAAATTAATCGTTATCAATTTAAGATGAAACGGACATATTGGTAAATCAATCTTGAATGAAAATCTCGCAAAAAAAATAGACATTTTAGAAAAGTGCGGCGACCGAATGGAAGGATAATACAGAGATTTTAGCTGCTACAAAGGTCCTAGGGGCATAAAAATTGAGTATCAGAAGAAGACAGTAAAACTGAACATATAGCGATAGATTAAATTCAGGAAACGTAGGCATTTTACATGATTATCAGGGTAGATATATATTAGAGTTACCCAATATTACGGAGGGATCGAAACAAGATAAAAGGTTGGCGGTCTCATGTATATTTTGAAGAATAAACAATCGAAATCCGGACATGATTTTTATTTACGTTAAGGTAATAACCCATTAGAAGACCAATAAAATTTAACGTGGAGCTTATGGAATATTTATTTAAAGCAAAAGATATTAAAACTAATGGCTCTAAAATTAAACTAAATTTACGGCCGTAGTACATAAAATCTGAGACGTAAACATATGTCCAGACGTATAATTTATGTGAAATCTTGTAAGTGAGGGATGGAGAATGGGCGGAGATTGGGTAAAACAATAAAAATGACAGATATCCCAGAGTCTAATTAGGTATATCTCCCGTAGAAGTGTGGAAAACTATATATTAATTAATAATAAATGAAGTATGAAATTTCCTGGAGACCACACACATCGGGAAAAGTGAAGAAAAGATAAAAGGAAGGGTAAAGAACGGAGATAGGAAATGATCCATGTGGAGAAAAGCGATACAATTCGAATTTATCCGTGAAATTAATAAATACGACTTGGAAAATGAGTAATTATAAGAGTTATGAGAAATGACATAAGAATCAAGAAGAAATTGTGCAAGAAAACGTCGCGGATAAATATAAAATTCAAAGATAAAGGAAAAATTCAAATCTACGACATAAAGGAAGAAGGTACGGGTGAAAATGGAAAAGCTCATATAGGTGACAATAAAATTAAGTAGATTTTAGACAAATCGAAATTCAAAAATGCATAGTAAAGATTTCGCCATGGATTTAATCATGTTTCGCATGAGATGCATAAAATTGAGATCTATATATATGTTACTGAGGACGGACCTATCGCGAATTGAGAAAAAAAGGGAACGCAAAATCATGATATTTTAACTACATTTTGTATGAACCATAGAACAAAGGAAGCTTGGGCAATGAACGCAGACTTACCCGATTCGGACCCTATCAAGTTAGCGACGTGAGATAAAAATTAACCACCGCCCAAAGCTGGACGACGAAAGATCGTATGAATGTATAAACAATATTAGTGAGAGAGATATTCAAGTTTACGAGTTGATAGGAAATAGAATTAAGCATCAAGAGAAATTCAGATACGTCTTTTGGGACCTGAGAGGGATATAAAAGATGGAACACATCAGTCAGGAGCCAGTCGCGCCGAGGATTCGAAAAGTTGTTACGTGGCGGTACTACGTTCTTTGGTAGGATTAACAGTGAAAAATCTTTAAGTGTTAAATTTTAAATAAGTCCCTGACTTAGGAAAATTTTGTGAAAAATACAAGTGCTAGAGTCAGTGGAATTTAATAAGTCAGTTAAATTAAATTAAACAGTGAAAATAAATATAATTTAAACGAAGTGCTTAAAAGTGTTAAAAGTGAATAGTGCAAAAAGTGTTAAAAGTGAATTATTAAAAATTTAAAAATAATTATTTCATTCAAAGTGAAAACATTCGAATTAAATTTAAGAGTTTGTTATCGTTAAATTAAAGTGGATGTGCCCGTGAATTGATATTTAAAAATAGATTATAATTTTGTTTAAAATTATTAATAGTAAATACTTCATCTTAGGTTAAAAGAAACACAAAAACAAAAAAAAGGATTCGATAATAATAAACGTTTAAACCTTTGTTCTAAAATTAACAGTTAGAAAAAAAATTAATTTATTAAGAGTCGAGTTTAATTAAAAGTTTGCACAATTCGGAATAAATTTTCTTATCAATTTATATAAAAGGAAATTTAGAATTAATAAATTGTTCAATTAAAATCCATCGTGCGTATAGCGACAGTGTTAAAAGTGTTTGTCGTTTTAACCGGAATTTTAATCATCAGTCTATCATTTCGAAAAGGAATTTGAAACAGCTATCATTCAAAAGCCTAAACTAGAAAAGTGTTATTAAATCAACGGGTTTTCTGAATTAGGATTTCGTTCGGAAGAAAAATTAAATATCAGCTAATTTATACGATTCAAGCGAGAATAAAATATTAAATAGGAATAAATAGTCGAAAAGACTTATTTTGAAATTAGTTGAAAAATACAATTAATTAGGTAGGATTTCTTCATCAAGGTTGTTGTGTACACCCGACCGGAAATACCTTGACGGGGGGTAAGTTTTCTTTTTATAAATAATTTTCAGGACCTAGGAGTGAGGAGATACAGCTGATTATGGTATATCAATTAAATTATTAAAAACAACAAAACAAAGCATTACACATTAATATATGTATATTATGTATTTATTTATATAAAATAAAGTAATATATTGTATATAAAGAATAAATATATGAGTAATGTATTTATATATATATGTATTTTACTTATTAATCGAAGCATCGAAATGGTAGCGATTCTTAGATACCTACCTATGGACATATCTACTTTATTGAAAAAGAAAATATGTATTTATTAATATTCCAGACTATGTAGAATCATATATTTTATATTTATTTATTAATATATGTACTCTTTTTTTTTTAACATATTTTGACAATCGAGATATGTGTACTTATATATATATATATATATATATTTATATTTAATTTTCACCTAACTTCTAGTAAATTTACTAAATTCGGAAAATGAAAAATGGTTTAACTTCAATACAGGATTTAAAAATATTTAAATTAACAATGCACAATAAAAGTAAAGAGGCACATATGACTTCTAAGGAATTTTAAAATAAACAAATCTCACATCTAGGTTAGTGTGTCAAAGAAGGTGTTTATATTATTCGATTTGTTTACAAATAGAGTCGCTGAAGATCTGGGCCAACCGCATAGTTTGAAAACGACCTTGGCCGTAACTAGAAAATTTATCAGGGTTATAAGGATAACCATCAGGATGTCATTGTGCAATGTGCAGCGATATGGGTCATTTACAAATACCTATCATTCACAATCTACAATTGAAAAATCATGGGTTAGCAAGATTTATATCGAATATTACATGAAACATTTGAATACCATTGATTAGATAGTCGCATAGATTTTTATTAGTTACTTGAAACATCTGGGAGCCGCGTGTTTACAATTACCTACCATTCACAATCTACAATTGAAAAATCACGGGTTAGTAAGATTTATATAGAAATATTATACGAAACATTTGAACATTATTGATGGAGTGTTCGCATAGATCCCATCAGTTGCCAGAGACAGTTGAGAGTCGTGTACCCTCTTATGTGGCAATCAATTACTTGAAACAATTGAGAAATCACGGGATAGGATGAACGAAATTAATGTTGAAACCTGGAGGTAAAGTTAAAAACAAATACAGTTCATCAAACAGGAGGCAGTGGTCGCTCCTACAACAAGACCATTGACCAAACCAAATAGAGATGACGATTCTCTTAAATAAAAACGTCAAAACCAAACAAAAAGCCTGGAGTTCGATAGCTCTCCAAAACAAACTATCAAATAATTTCTTATTCTACTAGTATTTATTAGTATAACCTTATTCTTACGTATATATTCGGTTACCAATCCTAGAGTTTCGCAGAACTCTTCGTGCGAGATCCGAGCTCGGAATGCGAGGTAGATAGCCTCGTATTGCGAGTTATAAACCTTTCCCAAACTGTATGTATACATATATTTATTCGTATGTACTGTTTACTGGAGAATGCGGACCTGCATACAGCTTGCATTTAGGTCGGTAGACCACTCTCGCATTCTCTTTTAAACGTGGAATGAGGATTCACGACCCGTAAGTCCACACCAACCGTGAGTATATGATTGTATATAGGACGAAACCGGTTCGCCCTAAGTAAATAGTAGACCTTGGAGGAGATGGAATTTGGAGGTATCGGGACCCGAGGGAAGACTTGAAGGCAGTGCATGATGACGTGGAAGGCTTTTTGGGACGCGATAACTAAGGTATCAATCAAAAAGCCGTGTCAAAAGATTGTACGAATTTCTTGTCGACTCACGATCATCTCGTTTACTTGCAGGAGGAAGGAGCCAAATTTTTGCTAGCAAAGGGTTATTCTGAGTTCGTCAAATATACAATTAACTAATAACATTACCATACTAAATCAATTTTACATGTACCTTATAGCAGCTGAGTCATGGAGGAGTGGCGCCAACCAGACACAATAATTAATCATTGCCAAATTTACTAACAATTAACCATTTGAGTTATATTTAATTATCTGTCCAAATAAACATGTATAATATCTTTTATCAGCGTTTAACTACGATTTTGTAGGGTGCAGGGAATCAATAATTACATTAGGAAAGTTAGCTCATTCAGGGAATTCATGTAAGTCTAGGTTTGCAATGGAAAGACCAATTAAATTGTGAAACTCAACACCTCGATCAGAACCAAGGGGGTTACCACAAAATGAAAGTAATTAAAATCCTATATCATAAATCAAAAAAATTACACAACGTTTGATGGAATTTAATTACAATATAAATACGGGTATATTTGCGTTCAAGATCGTAAATAACGTATTAATTAGTTAAGTACATATGTCTATAAAGATATATAGTACAAGAGAGCTTTAAGTAGCTTTCTGAAGTTATCAAAGAAATTAAGGGTCCAATTTTCATGGAGGCTTATGTGTTGTAGGGGAGGAATTTTCCATCCCTGCGAACACATATGCAAAGCCTTAGAAAAAAAAAAGAAGTATCGATCATAGCCAAGAGAGAAGAAAATTTTATATTGTTATAAACAAATAAAAATAAAAGAAAATGGTGAAAAGGCGAAAACATTACAAGCTCTGCCTGTGTCTAGAGTACTGTAGGGTGTCCCGCTAAAGCATAAGTAGGTGTCACCCCACACCGTCTGAATTCATTTCAGAGGCCGGAGACGCAATAAATGTGAAATTGTTTTTATAAAAAAAAGGTGCTGAAGTGAGTAACCATATTTTTATAAGAGATAAAAAGTGTCCTACCCAATGAAGATATTTTTATAAGAGTTAGAAAGCATCCTACCAAATGATGATATTTTTATAAGAGTTAGAAACCTTCCTACCCAATGATGATATTTTTATAAGAGTTAGAAACCATCCTACCCAATGATCATATTTTTATAAGAGTTAGAAAGCATCATACCAAATGATGATATTTTTAAAACAGTTAGAAACCATCCTACCCAATGAAGATATTTTTATAAGAGTTAGAAAGCATCCTACCAAATGATGATATTTTTATAAGAGTTAGAAACCATCCTACCCAATGATCATATTTTTATAAGAGTTAGAAAGCATCCTACCAAATGATGATATTTTTAAAAGAGTTAGAAACCATCCTACCCAATGAAGATATTTTTATAAGAGTTAGAAAGCATCCTACCAAATGATGATATTTTTATAAGACTTAGAAACCTTCCTACTCAATGATGATATTTTTATAAGAGTTAGAAACCATCGTACCCAATGATGATATTTTTATTTAAGTTGATTGCTGTGTTCTTGATTGTGTCTTTGTTATACTTTATGTATTGCACTAGAGTGTTGTTTCTATTGTGACATAATGAAAAAGATTTTATTTGGCAAAGAGAATTATCAGTTATAGGTTTAGATGATTTGTGAATATTTGACAGTATACTATCATGCATCCCCTTCATAAGAGTTAAAGTAAAAACTCATTACTTATGTAACGCGATGAAAAGATAACTTAATACGAAAAGAACGTTCCGAACGTTAAATTTATTTAATAATAAAAATAACAATAATGTAATGTGAACGTTATTTGACTCTGACTTATCGACTGTTATATTTCTTTAAGATGCTGTTAGAAAGTCGAGATTTTGTGTGTATTTATGTTTCTCAATAAAATGGAAATAAATGGGTAATTTTTGAACATATTCGAAAACTAAAAATGTTTCTGAAAGGTGATGATATTCCAAATTGTATTATTTAATATAAACATGAATTTTTTTTAAATCAAACTTAAAAAACGTTTTAATAATGTCTCATCTCTCAGGTTTATTCGTCTAAGCACGAACTAAAATTAATGATAACAAAAGAATGACGTAGAAAAATATTACTTCTTTTATTTCCAATGTTTCAAACAGCATATTTTAAAAAAAATATGCTGTTTTAGAAATGTTTTTTTACCAACATTTAGAGAAAATTAATTTGTACGAAAGAATTCCGCTTATCTGTAACCGTACACTCCTGATGATGTTGTAATTTCTCCCATTTGCATTGATCAACTCAAACAATACCGCGTTCGCTATCCATTGGCACGTCGTAATACAACCATCAACCATTTAACTGCCAATTTATTTCCAATATGAATATTAAATGGCACGCTTAAAACTGATGGAAAGCCCGCCATACTTTGTCTGTGTTACTAAATTTTAACTTCTAGTTCGAATTATAAAAATCTAATCCAATAAAATTTTTTATTATACTAGCTCAGACCATTGATAAATCACGGGATATTTTAATTTTGGGATTTGTGAAGCTGGAAATATTTATAAAATATTTGCCTCAGGACCATTGCCTTTCAAAAAAATAATTAGATGATCAGAAATTTATTATTCAATGTACACCGTTATTAAACTTTAAAAATCACTACGCAGATTTATATCTGTCAAAAATGTAAGCAAAAGAAAAACAAATTTCGAATATAGAATTATTATTATAAATTATTTAAATAAAATAATTTTGTGACCTACTTTATTGCTTGTCTGATATAATTTCAATTCCAAGTTCCAATTTTGAAAAATAAAAGTTCATTGAACTTGAACAATTTTACGCATTACTCAAGAAATGTTGGTTGCAATAGCTTTAGCCGTGTTTGGTGAACAGATATAAATAGCCATAGAGTTGTGCTGTGTGAACTCTGCAGAGGTGAACTCTGCCTACACGGAGAGAAATCGTATTTGCCCTCACGATAAATTAACAGGCCTTCTTACACGGAGAAAAATTAATATTTCCATTTAAATAAAAATGTTTTCAAATTACTGGTAATTCAGTTAAAATGGAACTGCAGGCCGCTTCCCGATAAACATTTAGTAAACTCGTAATATTATATATGATGAATATATAATGACGAAATGAGAAACTGTTTATTTTTATGAACACTTGTTCCGCCATCGTGAAAAAGCATTGGCATTTTATTACATTCAGTAAACCTATCAATTCAATCGTTGGCCTGCAATCCCGTTTTTAACCGGATTTAAAATAACCTGAAGTAATGCTTAATAAATTAGCAATATTTTTATCACTATTTTTTCATATATCTGTGTACTGACGATGCAAAGAATTACAAAAAAGTTGAAATGCAAAAATATTCGAAATTTCCTTAACACGTGTTCCGATACCATGATAATGGATTTGTAATTTACTTAAAGTTAAACCTGTTAAATCGTTCGTAAGGCCTGCAATCCCGTTTTTATCCGAATTACTAATAATTTTAAGAGATTCTTAATAAATAAGCAATAGTCATTTTTCTCGGTGTATACCTAGATAACTACTTTACTATTTTTCAAGTTTCCTAAAAAATTGTTTCAGTTAAAATGATTTACTTTTATGCGCTTTAAACATCAAAGTAACACGATAAAATATAATTATTATTTCAGAGGTAACTCACTTCGCTTTACTCAAGTCCACCGTGCTTTTTTTTACGTATCGTATGGGATAAGAAATAGTTCGTCGAAATCATAATTACCCAATGTTAAAGTATCGCGGAATTTCTTAATTACCTTTTTAACTTATGACTGAAGTTACGTGAAATTTAAACGTGATTATATCAATAAGATATGCTCGACAAATTAATTAGGCTTATCACGTTAAACTTAATATGATCGTAAAGCACACAATTCCGTAAATTGGGTAAAGAACGATAGATATCAGTTTTTTTTTTAGAATTATTACATTTTTCACTTAGCGACGTGAAATTTGTGCTTCTGAATGCATTAAGGAATTTTTGGAATTTAGAAATTCTTTTAAATTAGTTAACATTGACTGGTAGTAAAAATCTTTTTGAAATGATTTATTTACATTTTACTAATTAGACGGGAAGACAATCATTGGTAAAATGGATGATAATGGGCCAGTAGTGTAAAGTTGTTCCGGGTTCAAATCACGTTGTGATAACTTATCTTTGGTAAATTATTGGTTTTTAAAATAGCTTTTGATTGATATTAAACAAAGGTAGTCAAATTACTTCATTTTCACGTTTTTTGAAGCAAAAATACTAACGACGGGTTGTTTAACAGCATTTGAACAATTTATCAAATTTCACATTTAATTTGCACGTTCTATGAAAGTCCTATTCAAGTTCTGATATTATATCCATATAAGCCAGTTGCTTCATAGAACTGAAACAATAACAGACCTTGAAAATTAACGTTGAAATTCTGTGAAATAACCTTTCATAGACAATTTGTAATTGTGTATTGCGAAATGTGTAGATTATATTATTCAAACTTTGTACATATATTCCAAATTTTCCACATTGAAAAGAATAAAATATAGTTAAAATTGTGATGCCTTTCGCAACATCGTGATACGTAATTTTAAATTTGAAAAAAAAGATTATTTTAAAGTCTCATCAAGTAGGCAGCACTGAAAACGATTCTGCCGCAAATTGAGGTACCAGTACACCATTAATTTACTGTCAATACCCATTTTATTCTAGGTATGTCAACCTACCACTCACTAAAAACTTGTCATCAACTGTTAGGCATCTAATAGTGAGATTCAGAAACAAATTCTAATATTTGTCTTACACTCTAGGACGTGGCTACAACATTCACTCTTTTTTTAAGCCCATTGGGCTTTTAAATTGGGTACATTAAATTTTTGTACATACGGGTAACATAACAATGGTTGCAAATAACTTAACAAATAACACAAGAGCATCCCTAGCATTGCGGGTAAAATAACAACAAAAATGTATCCATTGTAATTTTTTTTTCTTGAAGTCAATAAAAAAATAAATAGTTAAAATTTCTTACTTATTACTATTTGATAAAATAAAATAAAATCATTATTAACTGAAATTATCGGATATAGTATCTTGACATAAAAAACGACGAATTTGATACATAAAAAATTTCGATAACATTGGTATATTCATTTGTTAAATATATGTCGGCGAGGAATTGGCAAGTTTGCTACATAATTTGTTTGTGAATGGTGACATTGAAATATTTCCTTTTGCTTACTGCTTCGAGTAGGTACTCTTAAGTTGACAAGTCCGGGAAGTTCGCAATAGCTCTGGTCCTCTCCTATACCGATCATCGTTTATGTATTTTAGGGTATTTAATAAATAAAAGTGTAGTTCTTTTATTCTGAGGGCATATTTAATTTAAAATTAATAATATTTTGTATTGTCGAGCAAGTCGCACAGATCTCTACCTGAATTCACCCTTGGGAAGAGCGACCTGCTACGTAATATGGAGGACTTAAAATTGGATGTATACTACGAAATTTTTAGCACTATTTGCTGTATTAACGATACTTTTGCAAGGTATTCAATACAATATTACAAAATACTATAAAACAATATTATTTCAACAAAACCGTTGTCAAGTTTAAAATCTTCATAAAATCCTTACATGTAATCTGTAATTTTTAATAATTAGGAAATAAACATGTAGCTATCACTCGTAGACAAATCTTAAATTCCTTATCTACGTATTTAAAAAAAAATACAACGTTTAAACTCATATGATACCCTGAAAAATTCTACTAGCCCGCCTTAGTCGAATTTCCGATACAAGTAAATAAAAAACCGCCTATTGCATTTCAGGGACAAAAAAGCTCGTGAAATGAAGTCAGGCTTTTGTATTAAATCTCAAGGTCTCGGGTTCGACTGCAGGCGGCGCTATGTTCACCTTGTTTTACATCCATCGGCGTCTTGTTATCTCTTATCAGGTGGACCCATCGCCAGGACAGGCGCTTTTTACCTGTGGACGCGACAGGAGTCGAACCCATGCTTTAGGGACTAATAATCGACAGAAACAATGCTTCTTTTAGTCAGAATTTGCCGCATTTAGTAGATATTATTATCTATTATCCAGTAATTATTAAAGGTCCGTCATGTATCAAAATAAGTTTTAACAGTAGATAATTTTTAAGATTTAAATATGCCTACAACCTCTGGAGTTTCGAAGAACGAAGACGAGCATTTTCATTGCTTGTTATTAATGGCCTTTATATGTGATATAAAGTTTAATTTAGAGTAAAAAAATATGTCCGGTTGAAAGTTTTTTTTTATTTAGCACCACACAGAAGGCCAATAAAAAAATTCTCTCAGGACCTATGTCATCTTTGATTTGTTGAGGGGTGTTTTCATGGAAAGGAACGAGTGGAAGTTATAAGGGGTGGGTAGGAATCTGGGGTAAATATGTGCAGGAGTGAAAGACGTATGAATCCATCCCTTCCCCTGCGGTGCAAGGCAATGCGAGTCCGGCTGAAGAGGTCAAAAGTTCTCCATCAACAAGTATCTCCCGAGTCTCGCCCAGGTGGGCAAATACGTCCACCGCCAAGACCTAGACAAACCTCACCCCATGAACCCGGCCACCCCTACTAAGTCACCAAACGTAGCGAACACTTGGGGTAACCTATGACTGGGGTGTTGGTTATCCAATAAATGGTTATGGGCGGTACCCATACCCTCCTCCCAAATTGGACTTACTATATCTGCCTACTCTTGTGGGGAATTTCCGTGGTGATTAGGATCCACGTTACGCTAGCGATTGTCACGGTAGATCTTAACAATATATATTGTTTTCAGATGCGTTATTACGTCGATTTTTATACGTAATATAGTATAGTATCATGCATGGTTTTTGCAATTCGAAATTGACTTTAATAATAATTATCAGTCGTCAAACTGCTTGCGATAAACTGATAAAAGCCAATTGTTTTATTACGTAATTGTGGCAATCGCACCGGCGCACTGCAATATATCTGCATATAAATCTAATGCAATAGGGCTGTTTACAGGAGGTGTGAATATTTTATTTAATGACTTAATAAACATACAATAAAATATAGTATATATAGGAATGGAATAAGTTTTATCACGAATTGTTTAAAGCGGGTGGTAGATTTTTCTAGAATCCCCTGATAAATTAAATAAAAACACTTTTCACAAGCGAAACGTTACATGGAATAGTGTTAATCGGGTTTAGTGACCAGGGGAACATAAACTGTCTCCTGTTTTATATTATGGTTTAGTTTGAATGTTCTCGTGTTTACTAACAGTATTGTTGCTTCTCTTATTTGTTTAGCTTTGCGTGTACAGTTTATTTTTAGTTCATGTTTATTCCATAGACTTTTTTTATTGGTGGATATAGTTAGCAATCATATGATGTCACAATATTTCGGTTCCAATTTTCGTGGTTATACCCCCCTAATTCCAAGGTAGTCTCAATCCTTCTTCAGTTTTCAAAACAAATGCACTCGAATTTGCACAATGTTTTGACCATTGTTCCAAATTTCAAATACTTTTCCAGCAAGGTGATGGTTAAGGATATGTAGGAACTGAATAAATGACATTCCGGTAGGAACTAATCATATTCTCATTTCAAAACCAAACAGTACCTTTTTATAATGATTTAAAAATACTATTAAGTAGGTAATCAGCTTTTTTACCGCTATTCAAATCCAAAACACTGCCAGATTGCAATAAAAATTAAAAATGCACGACAACGTCAGGCAAACGGTGGTGTATTTAATTAATGAACTATTAATATGTTTCCCGATAGATTTTGGGCGGTGTTTTTGATGTATGCCTCGAGCAATGTTTAGAGCCTCTTTGATAGGCATGGGTCTTGGATTCAACGATCGACGTTACCCACCCGCGGAGTCCAGGGTCCAAAGAAAAAAAATGGTCAACAACTAAACATAATTTAATAAATTCACCACAAAACAATAAAAAATATCGAAATGCACGTAAAGAAAAATTGTTGTTAAGGCGATGCCATACGTAGTAATGCAAAATCATGTGTGTTTGGTTTGAAAATTTGGTCGCCTAGAAATTTTTCAGATGCTTTAATAAAATACTGCGAGTAGAATACATCTTGGCCATTGAAATGATCGAGTATTTAGATAAGTCTTTTTATAACCCCAAAAAAAATAATGTATAAAGGTCTTTGAAAACTGCTTTAAAGATCAAAATCTCCTACTTACGAACCAATTTTCGGCTATAATTTTATTGTATAGTGTGGCAAATTAAGTTATTTATAAAATGATCGGAAAAAAATTAAATGTTTATGCCTGAACATCCACAAAATAAAATAAAAGGCGCTTTTGGGCCATGTTTTTTTCTTGCATAAATCAAAACAGGCGGATGGTGTTAAGCGGGAATTTAAACCTTGACAAACTAAAAATCTTTTTCAAAGTCAAAATAAATATTTTCTAAGTTAAAATTTTAAATATCTTTTTAATTAATTAAAACGACCAAACGACATTTTCTTCCAGAAAAAATATTGTAGAAAATCGGGCGAAATCAGGTAGTAAGTACTGGTAGTTTGATAAAAATGATATATTTAGGTCCCTACCTATTTAGACGTGACAGATAGGAACAAATATATATATGATGATGAAATAAGAAAATAATTTAGAAATATGTCTGCGCTATCGGCAAAAGGAAAAATAAGTATTGAATAAGAACGAATAGATCGTCAGTACCGCCGTCCCCGACTGTAAAGATAACCCCTTTGTGTAACGATTTAATCTTTTAAATTTTAAATGACACATAGGTTAGGTTAGGTACCTACAAAACGAGAAAACTTTATTTCTGATAAATTTATATTTAATACATAACGAAAATTATCTTTTTTATGTGAATACCGCCCAAGAGTTCCAACTGCATCCAGATATGAGGCTTTTACATCCCCAATTAGGTAGGTATGTTGTAGGGCTGAAGAGATTAGGGAAGGATAGGTGATAGGAGAAAAGTAGTTTAGGAAGTACCTGGCTTTTCACATATGGTCTCTAAACACGGCTAAAGCCATTTAAGCAACCTTTCCATTCTAAATGCTAGTATTTCACCTGGGTAATACTGAGTGTATCTTTTATTTTCCACAGCATTTTAACTGAGAGCCGAAACACATATTTTACATTTAGAATTTTTATATTATTTTCCATAGCATTTTAACTGAGAGCCGAAACAAATATTTTACATTTAGAATTTTTATATTATTTTCCATAGCATTTTAACTGAGAGCCGAAACACATATTTTAAATTTAGAATTTTTATATTATTTTCCATAGCAATTTAACTGAGAGCCGAAACAAATATTTTACATTTAGAATTTTTATATTATTTTCCATAGCATTTTAACTGAGAGCCGAAACACATATTTTATATTTAGAATTTTTATTTCAATGTCCTCTTTGTGTTACCACAAACACGACACAAAACTTTCCATTAAAACATAAAAGTTATAACCTATTCATAATAAACCGATCCATCATATTTTTTCGCAAAATTAATGTATCAATAATAATAATCCTTGACCGCTATCCCGATCCTAAAGCTCCGTCCAAACGTCTTAGGAGCTTCACAATGGCCTATTAGTCGGCCGCGTGGACTAAAAACAAAAAAGCCCTTAAACATACATATATAAATTATTGTTTAACGTGTGTATTTTTTTGTTCATGTTCTAAACGTCTTGTTAGTTAGGTGGTTAGATGTTTTTTATAACCCGCTTTTGTGGCAAAGGGGGCTCGTGGAACTATATTACGTATTTTTAGATATACAATTTGTGTATTTAGGAAGTATGTTTACGAGAGGTGGAAAGGCTGATAGATGTATTGAAAGAATCGTAGATACAGAAAACTACATTTCTTTTGATAGCTCTTGTAATATTTGTTTCGTGCCACGAATTTCTTGTGGACAAAAGGGGAATAGAATGGAACTATGAGAGGCCCTAGAAATCAATACCTTTTATTTGGTGTCCTCTTTGTTCCCTCTCACTGAAGCACATAATCTCCATGGCGAATTGCACGTAACCCGAAATTGAACTGAATATAGGACTGAACGCGGTTGGCGCTAAAGAAATGTCCAAAGAAGCTAGCAGTGCACAATGGAATACTAGTACCTACCCTGATCTATATCAGTGAGGCATGGAACTGGCAGAGAAATGACGAATGCAGACTGAATGCTGTAAAAATGAGATCCCCGAGGCTTATGTGTGGTAAAATCATCTATGATCGTGTGAGAATGCTTACTGATATAAGCGTAATAGTAAGATTAAGAGAGGAAGCCCGATGAAGACACGACACGATCAAGTGAACCAGATACTTAAGTCTGGCCATGTCAAGAGTCAGAACAACAGAAGAGTATGTAAGAGACGATGTGTGAATATGAATGTGGCTAGGAGGGTGTGTCAAGACCGAGTTGTTTGGCGGTCAGTCCTCTCTGCTTACCTCTCCGGAAAAACGGCGTGATGGTTAGTTAGTTAGAGTAATAGCTTAATAAAGCTTTCAGCTAATCAACTGAAATTTATGCATTTTCAGATCGCCGTCATCCATAGTGAGCTATGGAGTTTTGAAATCAAACATGCTAATTTCGACTGCCGGTGCATGGATGCAACTTCTAATTTTCAAAATAGGAACTGATAAGTATAAATCATCAGACAAGCGATAAATTAATTTTATTAATAAAAAACTATTTATTTGAAATTTGCATTTCTTTTGTTAAATGTTTGACAGATGTCGAAAAATTTTCAAGTTTTCTAACTTTCGAAAGGCAATGATCGCGAGGCATATATTTTTTTATAAATACTTTCAGCTTCGCTAATCCTAAAATTATCAAATCTTAAAAATGTATGAAAAAATTGTTGTCGAAACCGGGTAGTAAAGATAGTTTATAATATATAAACAACCAACATTTTAACAGAAATTTTCAAAGGTCAAACTCAAATTTTGGTCAAAATAAAATTTTCAAAATAGTTATAGTTTTTCTTATCAGGTATTCGAACCGTCCCTGGTTCGGCGGGCTACCCGCTGGCCGCTCAGGCGCCATCGGAAATATTCCGTCTAGAGACGGTAGCCGCGCTCCGTCTGCCCGCGATGCTTGACGGACACGAGAAGGGCTTATGCAACCCCTTTAGTGCAAACGAGACACAGCATAAACACAACCTTCTAACGCGAGGAATTCCGCTGATAGATCCGTTCGGACCTCTCTTTCTTTCGCATAAATTATTTACTAAACAGAAAGAGAGGTTAGAACGGAATTTTTAATGGCAGGACCATAAGAGATACCCAGGTCTTAGAATACGAGGCATTCCGCTGACAGATCCGTTGTGACCACAGATATCATCTATGATTGCGACCTCTCGTTCTGTCTTATAAATGATTGATGTGGCAAAAAGAAAGGTTGAAATGGAACTCTTAGTGGCAAGAGCACGAGACATTCCGCTGACAGATCCGTTGTGACCTTTCCCTCTGTATCAGAAACGATTATTGTGATAAAAAGAGAGGTTGATTTGGGAGTTTCGATGGCAAGAGTATAGACGATAGGTCTTATAATCATTTGAAGACTTTGTGAAACATACCGCTGACAGGCCCCTAGCAATTTCTCTTTTCGTTACCTGCGTCGTTTATGGAGTTACAGGAAGAATTTGCAATTTAGTTCTGGCAGGTCCAAGAGCGATAGATAGTCCAGCTTGGTCCTGCCTGAACGGTGAATGTATGAATGTATGTAATTCTTTGGGAATATGACAAATCTGCATTTGGAAGTTGTGTTTGGAAGGTTTTGAAAAAATTTCGACGATTTGAAGGGCTAAAGGTTGTCTTCAGTTATCTATTGTTTAACATGGAGGGCTAAAATAAGCAACAACAGAAAAAAATCTATATTATTTTTGTTACTGTTCATTCGTGCTGGAATTCTGAAACGGACAATAGAGTATAATAAATTGAAACTAGATTATAATAAATTGAAAATAGAGTATAATAAATAGAGTAATTATAAATGCATGTCAACCTGCTTTTACCGGTTAGATTTTGTTAACGTTATCAATATAACTACCACTTATTATTGAATTCATGGATATAAACATATGGAATATTTGATTGTTCATCATAAAAAAATAGTTTTCAATTCTTAAATTTCGTATGTGACCATTTCCTATGTCCCTATCACATCATTTTGCTCGATTGATCGCGATTGCCAGAGTTGGCATCACATCTTGGACCCACCCAGGCGTAGTGAGTTTAATTCCTCGGCTGTCTAAGTCCTCCTTCATGACATTTTCCGGTTTTCTGTGGTGGTAGTAGGAGATTTTCAAATATTGATAGGTTATTCATCACCAATGTTCTTTTTCTTTTAAAAAAGTCTTTCCATAAAGCGGAACCGTACTTTTATACTAGCAAAAACTGTCAAAACTTTGTAACTCTTATAGATTAATATAAATATTTGAGTTGGTAATTACAATTACATTTCTACCATGAATTTTGAAATGACAGAAATATGTACGTAAATACAACATAATATTGATATTAGTAGATATTAAAATTAATTATTAAAATAGTGGTGAAAACCAAATAATTTATCACCATTTAACATGTACAAGAGCTCATTTTTTTATTAGATATTTTTCATTCGATCCATAATATAAAATATTTCAAATCAAATATTATTGTATTTCGAGCGAAACGTTCATAATCTTAGTGATTTGGCTCAAACGTATATAAACGTATATCTCACTAAAATTTCTACTTTTCGGTGTAAAATATATCATATTTGTCACAAATCAGTTGGTGCTAGTAACAATGATTATCATTTGTAAAAAAGTAACCTAAGCATCTACGTTGATCAATGAACAAAATAATAATAAGCATTGTAAGCATTTGTATGCTTAGTTATATTTAACAACAAACTTAAGGTTTGATTACAAAATATGGCTTAAATTTTGGAATTTAACACATTTTCCTTAAAAATTACAATTTAATACGATTATTAACGCCTTATTAGTCATGTTGCAAGCAGGTGTCCTGATTAAAAAACAAGGGACGTTATTTTTTTCAATTTTCTTATTTTGTTTCTGTCACCTTGAATCACGAATCACTTATCAAAATCTTACATCTGTCCTTTGTCAAAGATATGTTCGAATCAACACCAAATTATTCAACTCAAACCTAACTCAAAATCGGCGTTCCTTTTTTAAATAATTTGGAAATTGAATTCAGCTCCGTTTTATCACTCAAAATCATTGTTCATTTTTTAAACACTCTTAAATAAACATTCCTGTTTTAAATATTGATTGAAACGTCGAAATCTGCTTTTATCACTCAAAATCGTCGTTCCTTTTTTAAATTCCCAAAGTGATATAAATATTATGTGAAGGTAAATAAAATCACTTGAAATCACGGTTAACTTTTTGAATAGTTTAATTTAAAATTCAGCTATGAATTATCACCCAAAATCATAGTTTCATTTTTGGATACTTTAAATTCATTTATCAATACAATTTTAGTAATTGAAAATATTTTTAAGGAGAATTTTTTTACGTTTTATACATAAATCTATCAAATCTGTCTACCTAAAAACGTATTGAACAATTTTATTAAATTTTATAGTATAGACTGACTATCAGTTTCATGTGATTTGTTGATAATGAAATTACTTCTTCAAATTTTGCAAATTCACTTTGTGGCACCATTTTATAAATAAAATAATTAAAACACTTTGTTTTTACCACGATAATCTTTATTTTTTATATAAAGTCAACATGTTTCGAGAACGATGTTCTCTTCATCAGGACAATTAATGTACAAATTGTCCTGATGAAGAGAACATCGTTCTCGAAACATGTTGACTTTATATAAAAAATAAAGATTATCGTGGTAAAAACAAAGTGTTTTAATTATTTTATTGATAATGAAATCGGTTGAGGAATGGTAACCACGTTTAATCTAAAACTCATTGAATTTTAATTTATACAAGAAGTCATAAAAACACTGTAAATCATAAAAAATATCAAATGTCTAAAAAAAATAATTCCAGGATTTCTCAAGAAATTAGATGAATTGAAACTGCTTTAATTTTAACCATACTAAATGAAATAATAATAGGTTTTTCAAAAAAAAATGACAATTTTTTTCATACTAAGTTACTATTGGTCCAACAAACACTCACAAAACTGATTGGTTAAATTCAAATATTTTCTTCAAGTATTTTAGACTCACGAACTCATCCGATCTAAAAACGTGTATCTCAGACTAAATTAGTATGGATCATTATTTTGTGTTGATATTCGAATAATAATCATTCCTAGACAAGTGGATAGATATTCGGAATGTGTGATATACGACAAAAAGCGTCATCGCTTCGTTATTGATCTAAAAAAAATTTAGTCAAAATCAGCATCTTAAACGGTTACAGACATTAAAAAGAAGCTGCCGGGTTCCAAATTCACATAAATTTTAAGTTTTCGCTATCAAATTAATTAGAAGTGTTACTTTTCACTTGCCTATCGGTTTTTTGATGACAGATCAAAGTTGAAATCAACGAATAGACTTGTACAAACATTTTAATAGACTATTTCAACTCGTCAAAACTTTTGATCCATCGACACAGAAGCGTCTAGATAGTCTGTACTCTATACAAGATAATTCCACATGAGCAGTTATATATTTCCTGACTATCCTAACTAGTATTATCAATGCCAAAGTATGTTTATTTGTTTGTCCTTCTTTCACGTCGTAACGGAGCGACGTGATTTTTTGCATAGGGATAGTTGGAGGACTGTGATGTAACGGTGACTGGATAACTCATAAAAATGACAATTCAAAATACCTATAAAAAGTGCTATGAAGTTATGAAAAGTGATGAAACAAAAACTAGTTTACAAATGTAACTATTTAACCTAGTTTTTGTTACATCACTATTCATAACTTTATAGCACGTTTTATAGGTGTGTTAAATTGTCAGTTTGAGGAGTTATCATAGAACTGGATGTGACATAGGCTACTTTTTGTCCTGGAAAAAACATTATTTGTCCAGTGATTTCTCCCTAATACCAAACGCTAGTATTTATATACACCCATATATTACCAGCCTTATTATTTGGTTTATGATTATGTGCAATAGGTACTTACTTATTGTCAGGAGTCACCTTGAAATGGTATGGTTAGGTAAGGTTATAAATGGTTTAGATTCATGTTTATTAAGCACCGTTACATTACAAATATATTGTTTTTGTTCAGCCCTCCTTTATTCGGTAAACATCTTCAATCTGTCATAATAAACTAAAACTACAAAATATTTAGAAAAAAAATCCGAATTACCCCCTTTTTGTCCTATAATTTAATCATCAATAAGATCTACATATTATGTAATGCAGAAAGTCACGTCAATATTTTGGTAGATAGTACTTATACCAGCAAAATCTTAACTCAATTACAAAAGCGTAAAACGTACATCGAACGTTGGGTTAAGTTAGCTTACCTAGTTAGATATTAAATAAATTTCTGTAACAACACAGCAAATATGCGCCGTTTCACACGATCACAAAATAGGCCAGTGTATATGGTCATAGTGACTGCCTGTATGTTTTGTTCACAAGAGAGGGCTCACCTAGTTTATTCGATGTCAATGGCTTGAATCTTAACACTAGTTGTTTACGACTTTCCCAAGGGACAAAGGTACCGAAAGTTTGAAATGAATCGGATGGCGTCACAGAATTAAAATATATTAATTAATTAGCATGGAGATTATTAAGTCTCTGGACCCCCGCTGGTCACGTGTCTAGGATAACGTTTTCTATACAAACAAAGTCTGTTATTGTGAGAGACCGAAGATCAAAGGCAGGCTTCGAATTATTCTACCCCCTGTGTCCACTTTTACAAATTTAATATTTTTTTGTAATAACTGTTTTCTCACAGTAGCGTCTAGCTCACAGAATTAACCTTCAGTTAGCCTGCAACATCACTGATTTTATGAGCTTTCTAATAACACTAACATGCATTTTTCATTAGTTTTTACTCGTTGCTGGATAAATAATTTAAAATCACACGTCGTGAAGATCACACACTTAAAAATAGAGGTCACTAAGACAAAAAGACACAATAGATTCATCATTTTATTATAGTTTTCGTATGTTAATTTTCAAAAGAAAGACAACATTTTAATCAAGAGAAATACATATCCTTAGCCCCTTTACATACAGTAAGAAACCTACAAAAGCATTGAGACAATAGCTTTAATGAATAGAGTTTTGTGTTTGGTTTCTACTAGCAATAATTGTATTATTTAAGGTCTTTAATTAATAATGCCGGAAGGATGTAAATATTTTTTTATATTAATTAACCCGATTTTTTCGACATGGCTTAATTGCTTCGAAATGACAGCGTGTGTGCAAATTCATACGTTCTGCGATAAAAGTCGACGTTTGTTTTCTAGGCATTAAATTTTTAAGTTTATTAGGCAATAAATTAGAGGCGGCTTACGAAATTCAACAATCCATTCAAATCTCCACACACGTATTAAACAACTAATGATTTATGTACGGATAAGAGGTTCTTGAAAAACTCTACATTGGTAAATGTACGTAGGCATCTAATTAATTAATTTATAAACAAAACAGTTTTACGATCGCGTTGTGAAGAGCTTCTGTTATTTTGTATCTACTTTAAAAAAAACTATTTATTTATGTACTCGTACACGTAGAAAAATGAGTATTGCCAATTTATTATTAGTCCATATTATGCAATTCACATTAAGCATAATAAATACAAAACAATACAATAACAACACGTCAATCCACCAGATATTAAATGGGAAAATAATTTACCGACTCCAGATATTTTCATATCAGAGGGTTCGGCTCGGTGGAACACCTAACTGGACTTATAAATCCTACTGAGCCCTCAATATAAATATTTAAAAAATCTTTCGTAATCCTACATGTATTTAAAATGTCTGATTTTCGCATTTTTATAATTCTTTGACAGATCTAATACGCCTAAATTTTAATAGCTAGGTATAATGCCAGTAGCCGCAATAACAAATGGTAATATTTTTATAGTCTGAGAATGCTAAATTCTTTTTATATCATTTCCTCAATCTGTGTATTTTCATATTTTTTCAGAAACAGATATTTGCTTTTGATTTTAGCATTGATGTATAAGGTATAAGGCGCATACGTCCCATTCGATTTCCTAATGACTAACTTTGATAATGTTTATAAAAATAACACAATTTTAACACAAGTCGTGATGACATAAGACGCCATTTGCAAAGATCATCTTCCGATAGGGTGATGACTTTTACGCCACTTTTATTATAAAAAATATTATTTCTTTCTTTTTACTCACGACTATCAACGTAAGCACGGGTTTTTTAAACTTCGTCAACGTGTTAATTGACTTCGATTAACAGCTTTGTGTCTACACGATAATAATTAAAAAAATATTTACTCATACCTACGTAACGTAGATCTTCAGAATTGATAAGATTGTTGAGCAAATGTGTCAAAAAATGACATAATATGTAACCTGTCTTTTTAAAATTAACTAACTTTAATTAACTTAGAAGCTTCCCCACTAACTGTTTATAAAAGTTAACATTTTGCACTTTACTGCGATATAGACTCGATATAGATGTATGGAATAAGTCCCCTTTTAAGTTGATTTGGATGGAAACCAATGTTGTCACTGAATAAATACTTTTTGGTTCTAGCCCAGCGATCTGTCTCTTTTACGCTTGATCGTCATCCCATTTGAATTTCGTAATGATTATGAAACAAATAGCTAGAAAATTTTATTGTAACATTTTCCATATTATAAGCAATTCTGTTAACCCTTTAAAACCCGACAGGATAAAGCCATCAACCTCTCGCAAATCGAAATTCTTTAGATAATTCGATATATCGATCCTTGTACTATCATTATCATATCCCTAATCGTTTTATGCACCATTCGATGACGTCACCTCACAAAAAGGTCACAAACGAACCCATCATTAAATCAACTTTGTTTTTAACTGCCTAAGGCTGATACCCTTTATAGTTAACCCTTTAAGAGCCTCAATAAAAAGCCTTGTTCCGATCCGTCCAAAAAACTTACTTGTTCTGTTTGAAACGTCCATTCCCACACTAAAACGGACAATTTAGTCATAAAACTAAATCAGACACCAGCACATATATAATTTTATTTAATTCTGTTATAAAAAAACGTATAAAAACCCAGCGTGCAGTTTCCATTTTCGCAAGACTTCTCATATACGAGTATACCATTAGTTACTTAAGACGAGACAATACCCTAAAATAAAGCTAGAATCTTAAAGACATAAGTGAAGCAGCCGTGTACAAAAATATGCGACGCGCGTCTTTCGTGTATTGGACAGACCTGCGGTTGATTTTGCCTTAGCGGGCCTAGAAAATCAATCATTCCGTGGGGTTTATTTTAATTATTTCTGATAAACATATTAGTAAATTCTGAATTGTTTCTAGAGGGATCCCTCGGGAAGATACTAATTCATCATATAGAAAAATAAAATCTGATGTTTGCCGCTAATTTTATAGTAGAAAAACGTTTTATAAAATTTTCAAACCGTTTTACGTAAGATAATTTAATGGTAAGGTCCTGTTTTTATTAATCTTATATATAAATAACTTACATCCGTAGGGATCCTCTAGAAACATTTGAAATTTTAGTAATACGTTTATCAGAAAAAATTAAAATATAAAAATCGAACAAACCCCCACTTTTATCTTATTTTGCAATAAGGCGAAGCACTATGATGCATAGAAAAACTTTTTTTATTGGCTAGTAAATTTGATCAAGTTTTAGATACTTTAATTAAATACTGCGAGTAGAATAATCTAGCATTTTTATAAGCCCAAAAAAAAGTATGAATTTATAAAAACTGGTTTAAAGTTCAAAACATCGTACATATGAACCCTTTTCGGTCATCTTTTTTATTGTGTTATTTGGAAAATTAAGTTCTTTAGAAAATGACCCTAAAATGTTTAAATATTTTTGCCTGAACTTCGCAAAATAAAATAAAATGCACTTTTTGGCAATGTTTTTTTTGGCGGTTGGTGTTAAGCAAGAATTAAAACCTTATCGCCATCTACATAAGGTATATTATTGTAAGCGGCCCGATTTCAAGTGTTACTCGAGGTGGTGCATCGCCATAATTCGAATGTGTGGTGTAGTTACTCAGACTTAAGGTGATGCACTACGTCGTGTAATATTTTAAATTGAGCCGCTATCAATAACAACCCTTACGTAGATGGCGATAAGGTTTAAAGTCCCGCTTAACACCATCCGCCTGTTTTGATTAATGCAAGAAAAAAACATGGCCAAAAAGTGCCTTTTATTTTATTTTGTGGATGTTCAGGCATAAATATTTAATTTTTTATCGATCATTTTATAAATAATTTAATTTTCCACATTATAGAATAAAACCATAACCGAAAATGGGTTCGTAAGTAGGAGATTTTGAACTTTAAAGCAGTTTTCATAGGCCTTTACATTATTTTTTTCTGGGCTTATAAAAAGGCTTATCTAAAAAATACTCGATTATTTCAAAGGCCAAGATGTATTCTACTCGCAGTATTTAATTAAAGCATCTGAAACATTTCTAGGCGACCAAATTTTCAAACCAAAAACACATGATTTTGCATTACTACGTATGGCATCGCCTTAATTATATTCTTGTAATAAGTATCGTTTTATTTTACAAAACAGGATAAATAATATAACTGCTGATAATTTATACAATTCTCCCGTGGATAAAGAATATGTCTAAATTATTAATTTCTTTTAAATTGAACAACGTTTATGTTACTTCTTTACATAATAGACAACTCTAATGTCTTAATTAAAGAAGTTGTCTATAGGAATGATAATTTTTTGAGACATTAAGTATAAAACGTTTTTTTTCATTTCAGTATTAAACGTTTTTATTAGAGGCATGACCGTGCAATTATCCACATGAGTTATATTTTAGCTTATGCAAAGTACGCAATATTTTTATGTTAGACTACATTAAAATAATTTTTGCACAAGGTTTAAAAAATAATAAAAGTTTAATTGGTCATTTATTTCTCAGTGGAATCGGTATATTTAACTATGCTTGACGAATTAAAAGATAATCTCTGGTTCTAGCAGCGATAAATAATTAGAGTAGGTACCTACTGTTTATTTAAATACATGCAAGTGTATTCAAATTACTTCTACCATTAAAATAACATAATATAGAGCATAAGTAAATAAATAAATAAGTTGGTATAGAGATATACAAAATATTTATTTATTTATTTATTTATTTATATATATATACGCCTAAAAAGGCTTTTACATAGAAGTGATACATGATGCAGTACAATAAGAGAATATGTATTATACAGGAGATATTGACAGTAAATAGATGTAATCCATTTTAAAGAAGGAAAAAAAATAACATAGTAAAAAAGAAATTACAACAACATTACATATAAAACAAATAATTAAAACTAATTTACCAAAGCTACTCTAATTTGTAGGATTCAACAAAGTGTTGATGTAGATTATGCTTAATTTTATATATGGAGTCAATAAATAAATCAATAAAATATCAGGTATGATTTAAGATTTTCACGGCCAAGTATTACAGTGTTTTGTTTTTGGGGTATTATATAATAGATTACACATCTGCCCTGATGATGAACACTGCAATGCTGTCCGAAACGTTGGCTAAAGAAGGAGGTAATGCAAGACGGCATAATACCTCAAAAAATCACTATAATACAAAATATCGTTTATTCACAATTGTCTGAAAAACTACGAAATCAGATCTGATTGGTTGACTGCTTTCAAGTTAAAAATACTAGGTACGTTTTTATATGAATACCGTACAAGATTCCCAACTGCTTCTAACCATCTGGAGCTAGAGAGGCTATGGCATCCCCAATTGGGGTATGTTGTGGGGCTGGAGGTAATGGGGTAGGAAAGGAGAAGAGGAAGATAGGGGGGTACCTCGCTATTCAGATCTGGTCACCAAAAGCAGCTAAAGCCCTTTCAAGCAACGTTTCAATTCTGAAATAGAAAATTATAAGAAAAAAAAATTGTCATAAATTTACTTTTTTTTCTGTTAAATTTATGTTGGTGTATTTTTATTGTTTATTTCTGTCTGTATCAGTGTTTTCTCCAATAAAAAATACAAATATTTAAAATCTAATTTATTTATCATTGACATAAATTCATTTTATAATAAACTAGAATAATTTTAAAATGTATAGTCAATGTCTGTAGATGACAGTGATAGGGTGGCACATACTTAACACCGGTCATATCAAAAATACTGAGACTCTGAAAGTATTGTGCATGTAAACGCGTAATGCGTGGAGAATTGTCATGGGAAATTGCTTCCTACATACATTAGTGATAAGCTTACGTAGAAATGTAAGATTGAATAATGAATTAAAGAGGAGCTTAGATTTTATATTTACAGAAAAACATTCGTACATAACATTATTATTTCCAATTTTTAAGCCATATAACTTTTGTTCCACTCAAGTGCTTGACAAGCGGAGTCTAGAAACGTCACAAAACTGTTTTTTATTTATTTTGTAAATAATTTTATAAGAAAGCAAATAAGTTAATCAAGTGAAACTGTCACAGATAATATTAGTTATTATACTGTATTTTTTTAAAGTTGTTTCCTTTATGCGTTCATAAATTTCTATTGAAAAAATATTTTTTTTTGTAGTTTACATTTATATTTTTTATTGATTGATTTATTTATTTTATTTGTATTCTACTCAAGCGAAACGATAGAAAAACCTTCAATTTATCTACAGCATATTTTTTGGTATTCATAATGAACACCAATTCGTTATAAAGATTAATCAAATTAGTGATTTAGCATTAAGCTTCGCCTTAACGAGAAAGAGAGGTCACAGCGGAGCTCTTGGTGATAGAAGCATAGATTCTTCGATGTCCGGTGAAAGCGAACGAATAAAATCGCTAGTTCCACTACAGGGTATCGATTCTCCAATCCAGACCGCTCGCAATCGAAGTCGAAAGTACATACATTGGTCGACATTCTTTTTCTTGAGTCTCGTCGAAGGTATATACTTACATACATCAAATCGAGGCCCAGCTACTTTGCCTGTATGTGTGTTTGTGTAACGTGTTGTGATGGTGTTTGTACCCGCAGCAGAGCATGGCATGATGGTTGCTCTTCAGCTGAAGCGAGTAATTTCATAATGCTAATGAGGAGTGAGGAACCATTGCCGTAGAACAGAGAACATGTGTTAGCCTACAGCTGTACATCTATACATGAATCAAATCGGCCCATATTAAATGCGATGGATTTTAGTTCAAATCAGTTAAATTAATGCCTTGTTCAGATAAAGATTCAAAAAGCTCTCGATTTTAAAAAGTTTTGCAAACAATATAAATGCCGTTGAGGTGATTTTCTACGAAAACGGCGCTGTATATAAATAAGTCAAATATTATGATAATTGTTGTTAGTTGTTCAATGTTTTGGTTGTAATAAGTTGCCGGGAGCTTTCTGGCCTCGCAATATGAACAGGACATTCCTTTATTCTAATTATTATAAATAAAACACTTATCTTCCAACGTACAATAATTTTAAAAGAAATTCGCTAGCTTTGTGATTTTAACTAATTTCATTTCAATAAACAGAGTAAAATATACCTTGCAAAAAGTTATATGCATGTTAAATTTATAAACGTTCTCTGTTTAAGAGTGGAGACACGACAAAAACGCCACAAACCAAGGTCCTGACACACTAAAACAATCACTTCTCCGACATAAACACATCTTCAAAAATGTGAAGTTCTATTTATTCTTAATGCAGGCATTCTCATGGTGAATACAGAACTACAGATGTATGCTGAATTAATATGCAGAATATGGTAATAGCGCTAATGCCGGGTTGGTAATGCGATTTACCAACAGACAATGGGTTTGACGAGTACGAGGCAAAAAGAATATCGTGACTGGAAACAATTTGATGTTTTCATGGAGATCGTGTTTGGAATAAGCGCCTTTTCATCCATACAATTATTTAGAGTTGCATTTTTTTGCCAGTTTAAAAATATACGCGAAGTAAAAATCTAGCAAAATGAAGAAAAAAATAAGCTGTTCTCTTGTTTTGGAACTACTCGGAGAAAAATTAGTTTTCCTAATTTATTAAGGATCTCTTCAAATTATTCGTAATCTAGTTGAAAATGGGATTCCAGGCCGTTTCCTGATAAATTTTTAGTAAATTCCAAATATTCGTTTCGATATTTTTCTCACCGCACAGTTTGTTGGTAGTTCTTATTCGAAGTATGATACAGTTAAATATGACCGAAGGAGATAGGGTTTCAGTGGTAGAGCAGCGCCCCGGCAAGGCAACGATCTTGGGTTCTTGTCCTAGTTGTAACCGTACCTTTTACTCATTTTTTTATTTCGAATTTTCGTTTGGGAATCGCTAGTGTCTTCAAAAATTAAATATTGTTTTCCTATTGGAATATATTGACGACCTCAGTATGTGGCATAGCGGTTGATTCTATATTTTGTAAAAAGACGTTGCCGGTTGGAATCCCGGCTTCGGCAGTTATGTTAAGGCGATGCACCACATTGTAAAAACATTTGGAATCGGGCCGGTAACAATAACACTCCTTATGTAGATAGCGATAAGGTTTAAATTCCCGCTTAACACTAACCGCCGGTTTTGATTCATGCAAGAAAAAAACATCGCCAAAAAATGTGTTTTATTTTTTTTTTATTTTGGGAGGTGCAGACACAAATATTTAAATGTTTTACGATCATTTTTTAAAGAACTTAATTTGCCACATTACGTAAAAAAAAATATGAAAATTGATTCGTAAGTAGTAGATTTCGAATTTCAAAGCAGTTTTTATAGGGGTTGTTATGTTTTTCTGGGCTTACAAAAAACGCAATATTTTATCAAATGCCAAGATGCGCTTTACTAGCAATATTTAATTAACTAACTAACCATCACGCCGTGTCTCCGCAGGGGTAGGCAGTGAGGACGGACCGCCAAACAACTCGGTATTGGCACAAATTTCTTGCCTCGTTCACATTCATACATGGTCTCATACATACTCTTCTATTATTCTGACTCTTGACATTGCCCGACTCGAGTATCTGATTCGCTTGATCGTGCCATGTCTCCATCGGGCGTCCCCGACTTCTGCTACCATTCGAATTTGCATCATATATGATATTTAATTAAAGCATCTTAAATATTTGTAACCAAAAACCTTTTAAGTTGATTTTACATTAAAAAAATTAGGTATGTACCTAAATTTACAAAACGTTTCAGAGTGAAAACTTTTTCGAACTTTAATAATTAGCTATATCTAATTTACTGATTTAAGAAAAAATCCCATTCACTTTTACAACAATAAAAGAGCGTAATTTGGCAAAAGACGCCGCAACGGATTTGCCCATGTGAAACTCCTTTGAGAATTCAAGAAAAGAAACCCGATACTTTTAAATGGCGCCGCGAATACCTTTTCAAAAAACAAATCTTCTTTAATGCCTATTAATAAATTATTCCCGGTACTCTGTGGCCGCACAACGGTAAAGCCGACTACCGGAATATTAATTAATAAAATAAAATGGTAATTTTGCATTAATATTCAAATATAAATAAAATATACACATGTTTGCAGTTAAAGTGTCACCTGTTGTAATGCCGCCAAAAGGAAAAGCCCTGGAAATTATAATTGAATATTTATACACAACTTGAGAAACTATTAATTTTATTACATTATTAGGTTGATTAGTACAAACCTATACGGAGAAAACTAACTGGTATGAAATATTGTTAATTTATTAAAAATCTTATCAAATTATTCGTTTTCCTGTTAAAAATGGGATCTATTACGAATTATTTGACAAATTTCATTAACAACTATCAGTAAAGCACGAATATGTTATGAGGAAGCCGGAACACGTGTTCTTCAAAATAACAGTAGTTTCGCATCTTGTCCATTGTATTTATTTGGACAATGGCGTCCGTGTCCAGATATAATCTGAATGGCTAATATTTTATTGGGAAATGATCATGCAGTAGCATTTTTAACAACATGTTGATAAAATTTCCGTAATCATTGTTAACAAGTCAAATCCAATCCTTGGTAAAAAATCAAATCCTTGGTAAAAAGTCTCAGTGTTACCATCTAGAGAATATTAGAATATTGGTACAGATTTTCTTTTTATCTGTGGAATTTTTATTAAAAGGAACATTTGCCGTGTCAACACTAAAACTATAATTAGGAATTAAATATCTATTAAAAATGTGATTTCAATCCGCTGAATTTTAAAAAACTTGTGACGTATTAAATCAATATATTGCGCATAATCTGTGCGTCCCACTATAAAAGCCTTCAATATACTTGCAACTACACTTCCACCATGAGTTTTAAAATATAGTTTTTTTTCCAGAGTGACTCTAGACCAGAGGTTCCCAAACTTTTTTGCCCCGTAGACCACTTGCTAAATATTTTTTTTCCATAGACCCCCTGTCTGCCGAATATTGAATTTTCCTAAGATTATTAACGTCCCATGTGATAATCACTTATTTTTTTCATAAAAAGATTCCCTTCCCTTGCCTGCCCTACAACTGGGTGGCGATATAGTTCCTCTGTTTTTGCATTGTGCAGACAGTGGCGCCCTTGTGAGGTATTACGCCAAATGAAAATGGAGCAGGATAAGCAACGGGAATTTCGTTCTGTAGCTGGCCCTACAGAACTGCCCCTTAAGTTCTTTGTTAGCGCTTATTCCGATCAGTTCTTCTTGTCATATGATATTAAATTCTTCAACATTCCATTTCCACAGTCAAAATGTCCTCAAACTTAGTTTTGAAATCTGTGTGAAGAACATCTAAATGTTGAACATCATTATTACCATGGACGTTTTTCAAAAACAAGTTGGAGAACTATGAAAATTCGCAGCTTCCAATGTGCAATGTTTTGGTTCAATATATTAATTCTGACGAGAAAAGGAACGTAGACTCTATTTATATACCTCAATAAACATCTTTACGATATATAAACATACAAATATCAAATAAGTAATTTCTCAGTCTATTATTAGTATTACGTAAACTGTGTTATTTGTGTTAGGTGTATTGTGTCATTTACGGAACTGCTAAATATTGAGTTGAGGTAAATGGGGGTCCGCTCGTATGTACCCCCATATGAATCTCGTGAACCCCCAAATTTTTTTCTCTCTGACATAGACCCCCAGCAAGACGATATCGACCCCTGGGGGTCCATATAGACCACTTTGGGAACCTCTGCTCTAGACCAAAATTCAGAATCTACAAGAAATGTTGCTTGACATGTCTTTGGCCGTGTTTGGTGACTAGATTTGAATAGCCAGGTTCTTCCTAATTTCTCTCCCCTCTACCTTCAGCCTCACAGCGTACCCCAATAATTGAGAATACCATTGTCCCGCTGCACGGACGTATATATAGCTTTGATAAGGGGGGGGTCCGCAAATTAAAAAAAATATATAAGGTCATGTTTTCGTGAAAAAAATAGTCAGTCTTAATCAATCAGCCTTTATTTTTAAATATTATATATATAAATCATTCAGTCTCTGATATTTGAACTAAAAATAAACATAACATAATTATCGCTCCTTATTTAAATAAAATCGCTTCGTTTATAACATAAAAAAAGAAATAACATAAAATAAAAGGTGGAGACCAAATAACTTTTTTTAATACCTAATTTGTTAAGGTACACTAAAAAAAATACTCTTTCATCTTAAGAACAAATAATTTGTTTTAAAATTGAAACACCTTTTATTTAATCACATAACCAAATAATTTATTCTAAACTTTGGTCATATTGTAAGGCACTCTTTTTAATGAACTACAATTATAAAATTAAAATCAAAAAGTATCATCCTACCTACAATAACAAAATATTTTTAATGCAAATAATACTTAATGTATGAAAAAAATAAGCGTTTTCTCTCAAGCTAAATGAAGAGCTTTCATCTTAAGAACAAAATAATTTCTTTTAAACTTTGGTCGTATTATTATGACACTCTTCGGTTTCGGCCGTAGTTTCGGCTGGATGGCGGCCGAAACCGAAACTAAGCCGAAATTCGTTTTTTGGCCGAAACTAAGCCGAAACCGAAACCGAAAGTTCGGTCGGACACTACTTTAAAGTAATACATTTAGTCTTTTACGTTTAATTGCTAACTGATTAATAATTTCTTCGGAATCAAGTTGCACCGCCAGATCTCGGTGTACGCTCATTAAAGCCAGACCAGTAAGTCTTTCGTCGCCCATTTTATTTCTTAGGTAAGTTTTTAACCTCTTTAATGTAGAGAAAGATCTTTCAGGGGTTGCAGTGGACACTGGGAGTGTGGCTAAAATAATTAGAAGCTTTTTTATTAAAGGGAAAAACTGATCATCGCAGTTATCGATGGTGTCGATCACAGTTGCAGGTTTTTGTGCTACAGATTTCCAGTTCTCTCTTTCTTAGAAAAAAAACTCAAAAGAGATACCTGATTTGATCGTTTCATACTTTTTAAATGCGACACTTATTTCTGTATTAAAACAACTGACAACTGCGCAACGCGAAGAGACAAAATAGACTAAACTAGATTCTAGCTTGGTATGGTGCGCGCGGCCGAAACGCGGGCGGCGGCGGCGCGCCGCGGCGGGGGCACTGCCCATTCCCCCGCTCCCCGCACTGTGGCGGACTTAAGAAACTATCGTATTCTACAATCGGCGCGGTGCAATGGGGGGGGTCCGGACCCCCAAGACCCCCCCCTTATATACGTCCGTGTCCCGCTGAATCCAGACGGTTGGAAACAATTTAGAAACTTGTGCAGAATTCACATTAAAAAAAACCCTCGTAGTTAGGTACCTTCTCTCAAACCAATATTTTTTAGTGAGTTCGCAGAAATTCAAATAATTCTTTTTCCAATCGAAAAAATGTGGATGGCCTTGTGTTTTATATTATCTGATATTTCCTGCGAGTTAATAATAATGCATGTGTTGTTTTATTTATCTCTGGTAACACCACACGAGCTAATAAAAATAATTGCAACCCACTTCCTCCCATTATTATTGTTACAAACAATTAAAACACGCCATTAGCACGAACCTACTTGTAATGTTAACACTTTAAGTATAATTAGGAACCTACCTTTGTTTATTTATTTACACCACATTCGTAATTTTCTTTCATTTTACTTATCCATGGAGCGATGTTATAATTATTAGGTCACAAGACAACATTTTAAATAATATGATTCATTACTTACAAAAATATTCGTGATTTTATGTTTTTTATAATATCCTTGGCATAAAGATTTCTTAACAAAACAGACTTTTTTTAACAGAATTACCAATAATTTGAAAATATTTGCAATAATCATTTTTATCCGTGGGCGTGGAAAATTTTTGGTTTATTTTTCTGATTACGTTTATCGCAATAAAAATATGTAATTTTTATTCATGATTATTGATATCAAATCGATCTAAATATTTTCAAATAGTTCCAACTGGCTACAACGTCGTTATGACGCCAAACGCCAATTTCTAAACGGCTGTCACCGACGTTGACCGGCGTGACGTCAACGCTGCCGAATCCACGAATAAAAATGGCAAATTTTAATATGCAACGTAAAAATAAAATAAAAATACCTTCTTCATCGTAACATGATTTTGTTACAATTTTATTAAAAATTGATATGACCAATGACGTTACGATACAGTGTGACGTCATTTGATATGACAATGTCAAACGTCAAACAACATTATTACATATCAAATAAAAAGTAAAAACAGAACTTTTTTTCATATTTAACTACAGAGTTTTCCAATAAGAGGCGTTATTTTGATATTCAATTGTAAAAGATCAATGGTTTCGTTGCTTGTGTGACACGTAGCGCCGTCTTATTGAAAGCAAACGTTGTCTAGATCAATACCATCCAACTCCGGCCATAAAAAATCATTAATCATCTCTTGATAGCGCAATCCATTCACCGTAACTGTTGCTCCAGCCTCATTTTCGAAAAAGTAAGGTATGTAACTTCATGGAAATAAAATACTTTGAGCGCAATAAGTACAAGTAAATAATTTTAAAGATAGCATGTTTGAATGTATTTGTGCACCCCGATAGTGCTTCTCATTGGGCGCTCGCCAGCAGTCCCCTCTTACCCCGCAGTAGTCCTACGACCTACCACATAGTTCACCACTACACAAGCGATAATCTATTTATAATGATTTTATCTTTCTAAAAAGGCACAAATTATCACATAATTATTTTTGGACAACATTATTACAAGTTACTATTATTCACGTCTCTGTCAAATAAATGCCTTTGTAATAAAGTGATAGCTATTTCTCTTGCTTACTGTGATTCTAAAAATAAAATATTATAATATTGATTAAGGCAGTGTATTTTATAATCACGTCATTTTTCAAAGCAATAATTTAAAGAATGTTCCAATATACTGCGGCTTTCAGCTCGCCAAAAAGTCATGTCATTGATTTGGCGTAGGTCAAATAAATAGAAGTGCAATTTATGTGGATGTCTCGATGATGTTAGCGATGACGTCATTGTACAATAATTCAATACGTACCTACTCATGTATCATACTGTACTATGCACTCCATGATTCTAAATAACCTCTGCACATAATGTCGAAATTTCAGTTATTCTGCCTTGTTTCGTGGACTGTAGTTAAGTCATCTCCCACAAGACAAGGCCAGAGAAAAATAATAATTACTCCGGAATATTTTTTGTTTTTTTTGCCTGGTTTCGTGGGACGGGTTTAAGTCCTCTCCCACAAGACAAGGCTAGAGACTTCATTGCAGAATCGCAGGTTATTTTCGTAACGGTAGCATGGTTTGGTGGGATTGAGTCTGGTCCTACAATATCATAGTCTCGAGGTATGGTCGACCGTAAATATAAATATTTTAATGCGCAGCTCACCCGCTTATCAAATAAATAACGAGGGGGTACGTCCTACTTAAGAGGAGCACAGAGACGAATCGGAAAGTCACTTTAATAATTAATCTTGTTAATTATATTAGCCTAAGCAATGTACACATTTAAGACATCAAATTATTGACGGTACTTAGAGGATGACTAGTAGTTCTGTGAACAGTGCGTATCTACATAGACCTCGCATTCTAAAACGATGAAGTTGAAGCCAATTTTTTTTGTGATTTAATAGATACGTTATTGAGAAAACAAGCGTGGTTTCACTGAACTAGTTCCAATAGACATTTTATAACTTTAGCGGTCCGTTAAAATACATATTTGTTGAATGGCAAATACTTTTCTCATAATCGGTGCGATTTTTTTGTTCGTTTAGTATGAATATAAGGGGTCTTGTATTTTTATAATAACATTCGATAAATGTCATAATATTTTCATTTTAACTAAATTTTGTCTTTTGAAAGGCCATGATCCTGAGGCAAATACTTTTTCATTAAGCTACACAAATCGTTCAATTATAATATCCCGTGATTTTTCACTGGTCTGCGCTATTAATGATGTTAATAATTACTAGCTGTATTATGTATTGATACAGACTTGGTCATAAATATTAAATGTGGATTAGTTATATGTCACCAGTCATAAGTTATAAGTTTCAATAGTTGGTTGCCTACTATAAATCTCAGACTAAGTCACAAGTTATAAATCTTAGTTATGTTATTAGTGATGTTACTAATTACTAGCAATATTATGTATTGATACACACTTGGTCATAAATATTAAGGTGTTTTAGTTTTAAGTCACTAGTCAAAGTCTTAGTTGTTGTAAGTCGCTAGTTATAAGTTATAACTTTCAATAGTTATTTGCCAATCATAAATCTTATACTACGTTACGAGTTATAAATATTAGTAGAAAGTCACTAGTTATAAATTTTAGCTTCTAGTTATTAGTTATAAGTCGATATAAGTGAAAAGTTCTAGGTTAAATAGACTAAGCTGTAAAGCTCCATTGAGGTGATGGAAATAATCCAATAATTATTGTTATTATTTTAATTCCCCAGTCCAGTCCTTGATCTCTTCTCGTCCCATCCACCAGGCACGCCCTGAGACCCCCCATAATATAGACGTTACCACGGAACCACCGCAACAATATTCCCCCATACCATCTCCGAACTGCACTTATATCTCTGCAGACTCTCGTCTCTCTTCTCCTGATACCTACTGCCTACTAACTGCTGGCCGGTCCACGAAAACAAATTATCGGATGGTATGATCAGCAGAGATGGAATTACTACGAAATGGACAACAGTTTCTCTTTATATTAACATCGTAGAACTTAAACCTAACCTCAACTATAAACTAAAATTATTTTTTAATGATAAACTAATGTTTATAAGACAAGGTTTTTATGCACAGCACAAAAATAAAAAAATATATATATTATAAGCATTAATTACTCGCCTGAAATATCTATAATAATATATAATTTGACAAATCAAAATATTTCACCAACAAATGTAGATATAATATGTCTCGACGCCATCTAGTGGGAAATTCAGTACTAACAAAGCCTTTCCTACAAAAATAAACTTGGTGGTTTACAGGTGAAAAAAATATAATTAGCAGTAATTGTCGATTGAAGTACTTGTACATATTGAATTATTTGGCGGGTTGGGAATAAGCCGACGTAGCTCAGTGCTCTAGAGCACCTGACCGGACATCAGAAGGTGCGGGTATTTATTTTTACTCGGGAAATATTTTCAATTTTTATCTATATTTCAGGCGAGTAATTAATGCTTATAATAATTTATAAACCCAAAGATGTATCTTTCGTGTCCGGATACCTAACTATATCCAGTGGGCTATGTAATGGTAGTAACCATCGACCAAGTAGGACAAATTAATGCCTACTAACTACTGCTAGCTGATCCATGGCGAAAAAAAATTGTCGGATGGTATGAAGAGCAGAGATGGAATAAGTTATAAATTTGTCGGATGGTATGAAGAGCAGAGATGGAATAAGTTATAAATTTGTCGGATGGTATGAAGAGCAGAGATGGAATAAGTTATAAATTTGCAACAGTTCCTTTTCAATTTTACATTATGGAACTTTAAACTTAACCTCAACTTTCAACCGGTATCTTTCGTATCCTGAAAAATACCTAAATAAATATCCTAAAACAAATTATGGGATGGCACGAAGAGCTGAATTGGAATAAGTTCTAAATTGGCAAGAGTTAATTTTTATATTCAATTCATAGAATTTCAAATTTAACCTGGACAGAGCATTTCACTAAGCATAATTTGCATTGAAAATGGAGTAATTCGATATAATCTATAAGAATCGAACTTGATCTGTGTGTATACTAGTCGAGCGTACTGTTCACCAGGATATTGACAACCTTGTAAATATTATGCCATCGACTTAGATGTTTTGTGGGGAAGCTTTGTAGGAATAACAGCTGTCACGCACTAGATATACGCCAATTATACGTTAAAACACTACTAAACTACATTTTTGACAAAAAAAATTAATTTCAACATACACAAAATAACACTAACAGACCAGTTAGACAAGCGTACAAAGAAAACATAAAAACTCCGACAGTAAATTCAAGCTTTGGACAAAGACACTACCAATACCATGCTATAAAAGCTTTCTACAGTGTAAAAATTGAAATTAAAATTGAGGAAAATAAAAATAAATTCACACACAAAATTACAAAATGGATTAAAGAACAAAAAAGACAATATTACCAAAATTTCATAGCCTAAAATAAAAATAAAACGTACACACAAAACCAATATAAACACACATCACTCACAAAAACACAAGATTATTTTCAGTGTATTATTTTTTAATTTTAAATATATTATTATGTATTTTTAATTTTAAATGTATTATTTTCTCTTTAAATGTATTATGTAGATTATATTTTCATATTATAAAATGAAGGCCTCAGCACGGGCAAGCCACCCAGTGAGGCCTACATTACTGGAAAACTTAAAATGTAAAAAATATTGTACCAAATAAATAAATAAATAAATATGAAGTATATGGGGTCTTAAAGAAATTCAGTTATTGTAGTTAGTAGGAAGTACAGAAGCTTACAGTCAACTTCAAAATCAAACTGATAAGAACGAGACAAATTAATTACCATGCTCCTACAGGAACTGGGAAAGCGTTTGTTATGTCTCTCAATTATATATGAGGTTAGGTTTTGTTTTTACACAATTTAGTCAGTACACAAATTTTTGAAAATTTCAAGAAATCTCTCGAATATAATGCTTCTGACACTATTAAAAATCAGTTTGTGGTAGGCATGTATATTGATTATTTCTGTAAATGGATTATGAACGATCGTGCGACAGTTTATTAAAAAAATGGTAAAATTCAATTAAATCATAGGCCACTCATATCACCAGAGCATTTCTAAGTCGATAGTAAACAGTAGTTTATTGTATTGTATAAAATCATTTCCAAAATCAATGATTTAATTGTTAGATGTTTCTTTTAAATTCGATGATGCATCAATAAAAATCATGCAATCAATTTAAAATATTCAGCAAACAAGACCCTGAAAAACGACAAAGATCCGAGAGAAAAAAAAAGAACAAGTGAAATGGTAGATGTTATATCCACCTTAACAAATTCACCTGAGAAGATTTGAATTTATGATTCCGCCCGCCGCTGTAGTCACGATCGCCCAAGGCGGGGTCACTCAGACCAACGTGTGGTGTATTTAAGGCAATCATCACCTGTCTACTTACCCGTCCCTCGCTTATATCAGCCTGTTACCTGTGTCCGCTTGTTTGTTCGGGGGGCCTGAGGAACTTGTTATTAGGATACAAACAGAAGGCGTACAAATAAGATTAAGTTATAGACTATTGATCAATGATACGCTCAATTTACATTGAGTTTTAAATAAATGTATTTATTACTAGTAGTTACAAGGTACCCGGATTTGAATGAGTTTCGACCACAGAATAGATAATAAATACTAGAATCGCCTTTCGTGTAGATTTTAATGGAAACTGATGTCACCCTTGACTAACCTCTTGGTTTTAGCTCTCTCTTAAACTTGCCTGATGGTGTTTCGCCATCCCATTTGATCGAAATGAAAATTTCATAATGATGATAAAACACAGTTCTGTATTTGAAGTTTACGTCCGATCGGTCTGAATTTTGGATCACGAAACACGCCAACATCGGATTTTTTTGTGTTTTTTCTTTATTATAATATATGGTTTTGACACTCTATCTAGCATTATTTTATTGAACAATTTACTGAAAATATTTGACATAAAATTTGGCATATCTTAAACAGTGGTAGAAATCATGTTAAAAGCTTAAAAACGTGGAAATTTAACGATTTGAAAAAAGCTGTACAAAATTCACAATGCCAGAGATATTCGTGGTTTGAGGAGAAAGATTATTTTGGTTAAATCAAATAACTATAATTCAGCTGTATTCATCACAGAGAACGCGGGTCAAATTATTTCTAGTTATTCGAGTAATGTACGATTTTAAATTATTGGTGGATTCTAAAGCTATATAGAAATACGTAGACACTTTATGAAAGTACATAATCCTAATATTGACATACTTTACAGGTGTAGAATATATTCCAATACCTATTAATTAAACCAACTAAAACAAACATTTAGATTGGCGTCTGCCCTCTCGAAAAAATACAAATCTGTCAAAAGCCAGATAAACACGACACGTTTCAAATTTTACAAGAATCAGTGTACTTTGACGGCAGCTGTCATTGTACAGGGTTTTCCAATAAGAGGTGTTATTTTGATATTCAATCGTAAAAGGTCAATGGTTTTGTTGCTTGTCTTGTTGAATGTAAACATTGTCCAGATCAATACCATCCAATTCCGGCCATAAAAAATCATTAATCATCTCTCGATAGCGCAATCCATTCACCGTAACTGTTGCTCCAGCCTCATTTTCGAAAAAGTAAGGTCCAATGACTCCGCCGGATCATAAACCGCACCAAACAGTCACATGTTGAGGATAGAGAGGCTTTTCAATAATAATTCTTGGGTTTTCAGAGCCCCAGATGCCGCAATTTTGCTTGTTGACGAAGCCACCGAGGTGGAATCGGGCCTCATCACTCAAGATGATTTGCATTTGATTCACTCAAGTGAATTTCAATAATTTCAATGCATTGTTGAAGCGTGTATCGTTCCATTTTTATTAATAACGTAGTTTCTACTTGTCAAATGTCAAAAAATGACAGCTTCAAAAGTAACATCTACGGAAATAGCGGGCTATTTAAAATAACACCTCTTATTGGAAAACCCTGTATAAGCGCCCCTGAGGTGATATCTCACAAAAGCGGCGCTATACAAATTGTCCAATAAATAAATAAATAAATAAATAAATTGAAATAAATGTGTTGTAAGTACCTAACCGAGCGTACGGTGTATGAACCTATGCCTTGTAAGACAAACCACGCCTTCTCGTAAGTTATTCGTATGAATTACCAACTTATTATGTATAAAGTACGGAGGCAGTCGGGCCATTACACACAGTTCTTACCTATGAGAAATATACTAATAATACCACTCCCACTTTGCAAACAATTTTATTCAGCAAATAAACCTTTTTGCAATATTTTATTGTGTATACACTCAGTAAGTAAGTCAGTGAGCACTAACAGCATTACTAAACTGTTCTAATTAACTAACACGCCTTTACTGACGGGTTATGCAGAGAGGAAAAGACGCATTTCATGACTGTAATTAAATTTGTCGGAGTAAAATATAATTATTCGTTGACATTGTAAGGTTGAAGCCGGGTAAGACATTCTAAGCGCAAGATGTTTCACAGAATTGTTAATAGTTAATTCATCAAATTTATAGATTATTCTAGTTCTGTAAAAGTTCTATGAAACAACTGGCCCTTAAGTACCAATCCTAACGTACTTCAAAATAAATCTGATTAGATATTCTCACAGTAGTATTCTTCAAATTTAAAGTTACTGATGGGGGTGAAGAGATACATTAATTGTGATGAATTAACTTCATTAAACATTTTTTTAAGGCATGAAGTGCGACGTCTTCCATCCATAAGTGGAATAATCGTGTATTCGTAGTTTCTTGTTACGTATGATTTTGGCTATTAATTTTACAAAGAACCTCTACAAAGGCTTAGGAAAGAAATTCAATTTAATTTTTACCCCTGATTATTGTTGTCAGTAAGAATAACATCCATGATTTGATTAGAATCATTTTTTGAAAAATATCACCTTAGAATCGAAAAATGTTAATATCTGAGTCATAGCTTTTTGTAATTAGAGCTTTTGTCCAATGAAAGTAGAACCTCAAAAATTTGCTTAACTTTAAACTTTGACAGAGGTCATTGAAAACATTTACACAAAATCCAGGGGTTACTTTAAAAAGAACTTCGTGCGAATTGAATTTCGAAACATCAAACTGGCGCAGTTGACTTTGCCAGCAATAATGAATTCACCTTATAAGTGACGGGTCGGTAATTAGCACTGCATCCGATGGTTTATGGCCCAATATAATTATTACTATGGGCAAATTCGCCAGCGCCAGGGAGTGACGGTAAAAACGTTGGCGACCCCATAATCACACGGGACCAACAACAACACAATCTACACCTTTTGAGAAGGAAAGATTCTCAAACTTGTCTCAATATTTCTTCAATAAAATAATGTGATGTAATGTGTCATTTTTTCTGCATTTTAACAGAAAAATGAAAAAAAAATATTGAAAGAATGGCTAACTTTGTGGTTTTACCAATACGCAAATATTTAAAAAAATATTACACCCATAGGAGTGTATGTACCTACCTATATCAGTGAGTCACTTGATTTGTGTGGGATCTGTCATTGTTACTTTGAGTAATATATAATATTAGATCTACACAGAAGACCATTAGGTTTACCTCTGAAAATTTTTAAAGATATCGTGTTAGACATCACACAGATGACCATCTTTCGGCAATAGCGTCTTTGGCATCTTATCAAGCCGGAGCGTTCAGATCAGCTGGTTTTCTAAATCGATTTATTAACTGTACAAAAAACATCTAAAACTTATTTTATTCAGAATCGGTGTTTGTTATTCTATGTTTTTTTTTAAACTCAATATTTTTGGCTGTAATTCCTCATCGCAGCTATTCCTTGAAAACCATTCATTGAAATACCAGTTAAACAAACACAGCATCTTCATTTATCTTCTGATTTCTAATGATTGTAATTAATTCGTCATGCCTACCTTAAAGAAAATCGCACGAGGAACAAAAATGAGTAATGTTAATGTATTAAGAATCTCTTCAAATTATTGGTTATCCGGTTTAAAACTGGATTGTAGGCGGTTCCCTGAAAAGCTTTTAGTAAATTCCTAATATATCGGAACACGTGTTCATGCACCAGTTCACGATAATATGACGAAATATTAGGATTTTTCCAACATCGTGATAATACAAGGTTTTCCAATAAGAGGTGTTATTTTGATATTCAATTGTAAAAGATCAATGGTTTTGTTGCTTGTATGGCACGTAGAGCCGTCTTATTGAAAATAAACGTTGTCCTGATTAATACCATCCAATTCCGGCCATAAAAAATCATTAATCATCTCTCGATAGCGCAATCCATTCACCGTAACTGTTGCTCCAGCCTCATTTTCTAAAAAGTAAGGTCCAATGACTCCGCCGGATCATAAACCGCACCAAACAGTCACACGTTGAGGATAGAGTGGCTTTTCAATAATAACTCTTGGGTTTTCCGAGCCCCAGATGCGACAATTTTGTTTGTTGACGAAGCCACCGAGGTGGAATTGGGCCTCATCACTCAAAGTGATTTGCATTTGATTCACTCAAGTGAATTTTAATAATTTCAATGCGTTGTTGAAGCGTGTATCGTTCCATTTTTATTAATGACGTAGTTTCTACTTGTCAAATCTTAAAAAAATTACAGCTTCAAAATTAACATCTACCGAAATAGCGGGCTATTCAAAATAACACCTCTTATTGGAAAACCCTGTATTAAGAATCTCTTCAAATTATTTGTTATCCGGTTTAAAACAGGATTGTAGGCGGTTTCCTGATATTCTTTTAGTAAATTCCTAATATATCGGAACACGTGTTCATGCACCAGTTCACGATAATATGACGGAATATTAGGATTTTTCTAACATCGTGATAATATATTAAAATTTTTCTAAATGTTTATCAGGAAACCTATTAAGTTTTTTGTAAAGGGCCTGAAATCCCGTTTTTAACGGGATTACCGAAAATTTAAAGCGATTCTAAATCATTTAGCAAAACTTATTTTTCTACGTGTGGCATACTTAATTGGGTATGTTTGAGAATCAGAAGGGAGTGTGGAGGGGGGGGGGGGGGGAGATGAGGTGGAGGAAAGTTCAGAGTTGTACAAATACAGCAAAGATGACATTTATAATAAACAAAAAAATGTTTATAACCATTATCATCTAACGTTTTAGAACCCGGCTATTGGTATAACCGTAATAACCGAGTGTCCGGTAAAACAAACTCATATTTTCAGTCAATTGCTGGTTAGGCCGGCCGCGGGCGGATCTCCTGTTACTCGGCGGGCGAGCGAGAGGCAGATAGGCCCGGAGCTAGGGGCGGAGCGGGACAGAGCTAGGGGTGCTCGACGTCTGCGTATCGTTGTTTGCATTGCGCCGTAACGAGGTGACTTGATTGGCGCGGGGTTAAAACGTGCGGTGCAGCAACGGAGGATAGAACGATTTCATAAGGAAAGATTTAAATTTAAAACAATTCTTTTGTCTATTACATGTTGCAGCAAAATATTAAAAGTTTTATGCCCAATGGTTATTTACTATATCTATATTCTGCTACCTAATACCACTGTTATTTTTAAGTTAACCAGTGACGTGCAGTGTTTTTTTAATCGATTTTCTGATTTTTTATTTCAAGAATGTTTTTTTTTCAAACAACAATTTTTAATTTGGGAAAAGCAAAAATATTAATTTTCGAGTTATTGTTAATTTTTTTTAATCATTTGGTTAGTTAATTTAATAATAACTCTATTATTTCATATTAATGTTTTATAGCGTTTATTGTAATACGGTAATGGAAAAAATCACAGCACATTATTTACGTCATTCGAGATGAACACTAATTTTATCAGGCAGTTATACATACCTAATATTTATGATGGTTATAAATTCCTAACTCCGCAGATTGTCTCTTCCAAGGAAAACGTTTATCTTTTTACCAGTTTTCTAGTTACGTAACCACAAAATAACGTGGTGTGGTCTACCACACCAAATAAATATAAGTAATTATCTCGATCTACGAACCGTATTGTGGGTTGTGGATATTGATAATCGCCCGCAAGCAACGAATCAATTCTACTTTTCTATTATCTTCCAATTTAATTCAAAATGCTTCCAGCTGTCCTTGGATAAAAAAACTTACGCAACTCTTTTGGTTGAGATATAACTGTCGAAAGAAATGACTTATATCCATGTCGATATAAAAACACAAATGCTTATTGATTTAAATCTAGTCAGGTGTGGACTAACTTTATTTTAAATTCGTAGCACCTCCCATATACCTCCTAACTTCGTGCTCGTATTTAAAACTTTACCTATACCTACATAATAAACTAGTTTTATATCAAATAATAATTTTAAATACTTTTTAAACTAGTAATTTCGAATAATCCAATCCGAAAAGCTAAGAAAAGAAATATTACCCGAAGAAATAAGAAGCTTCTTTATTTCGTTACTTACCTGTTTTTTAGTACAAATACTTTTTATGTATAACCTATAACGTTTTACTAATTTTCGTAAATGCTGGGAGGTTGAAGGAAGTCGATGAATTAACGATGAAGGTTATGAAGTATCTGGATTTTTAAATCTCTTAGCTTAAGATTGCTAAAGCTACATCAAGCAATGTTAGAATTCTTAATTACGGTGTACCACAAGGTCGAGACTTACGGTCATTTCTTCTTTGGAACAACGTTTAAATAGTGTAAAATATGTACTTTTAGATAATAATGTAATTTAAACATTATTTATGTTCATTGTTTCAAAAAACTAGTTTTTCACCATTCAAGAAACCCACACAAAGGATATGGGAGTAAAAAAAGATGAATAATATAACAAAATCATTTGTGATGTATCGCTAATCCGCCCCTTGTGATGTGTGTTATTAGACGAAAAAATGTATCAACAAGTTATCGATATTACAAAAGAGGCAATAAATTTTAATATGAATACATTTCATATCAACCTGTGGCTACTGACTATAATGTAGATACTTTCCACAGATACATATGTAGGTTTTTGGTACTTATAGGCATAAATCATAAAAGAAAATTGACGTGTACAATTTTGTATGAGAACTTAATTGGGTAATGAACAATGAATAATAAATTCAATTAATCCGATATTCAAATATGATTCAAATATTTGGAACAATAATAATCATTAAGAAAATGTCATAATTGTTTTTTATTGCTTTTCGATAATGACCCTTGTGTTTGTGGTCTTTCGACCACCAAACGAGATATATAAATTGCTAAATTATGTTGTCGTATAAATCAATTGTAATTATAATAGACCATAAAAAGCCCACGTGTTTGCTTTATTACATTGAAATGGGTTAATCAATTTGATGACAAAATTGACCATCAAAGTAGCATTAGAAAATATGTAAAAATATACCAGGGAGGTCTAATTGTTTGTAATTATATCGAATAACTCTTACGTAGGTACTTGTCTACGAGTTCATTGACTACTTAACTGTTTCAGAGGTCTTAATCTTGTCTTCAATGAGATCAAAATTAAGACCTCTGAGATTTTGAGATTTTTTCAAATCGTGAAGATTTGACAAAATGGTTTCTAGAAATTATTTCTACAACTGTTCATTTTGATAACGAAATCTTATTTTTTTGTTAAACCGTGATTTATACATTTTTTAATGAGTTTTTGTGAAACCTGTTTTCTTAATTTGTCCAGTTTTTTCTCTAATAATTTTGTTAGACAATAAACTATTTTACAAAATAAATTTCAAGCTTTCGCATGGATCAAAGATAATTTTTTTCACGTGACAATTTGGTTATTAATTGCTGCGTCTTGTGGGGCCTTACCATCCCCCCACATAAAGAAAAATTAATTACGTTCGTGGTTTAACCAATTAAACCATATAAATTGAAAGTATCAAATCAACAAAAAACATAAGTAATATTAATTTTTATTTATAATTAAGTTTGAAAAATGTGGAAGAATCAAAATGACGTCTTGACTTATTTTTTTAAATTATTTATATATATTTGAAGTGATCATTACGCGCGATTTTCGGTGATCGAAAAAGCACTTATCGATAATTTCGATAAGTGATCATCGTTCCCCGATCGCTAACGTAAAAACAACAATTCACCGTAACATCGGCCACATCGAATAAATAAACTATTTTTGAACCGTTGTTGCTCGTAGGCGATCTGCAGTCATGCTCGGGGACGATGACAAGTTACCGACAATATCGATAAAACCTTTATAGATCTACTGTGCTAGATACCCCGAGCCCACCGTTTAAGAATTAGAGATGTTTCAGACAACATATTTTTGATTCTTAGTCAAGATTTCGTCTAACATATCTTCCGTTATTTAAATGAACAGTTTATAACAAGATTAGTCACAAAAAAATCTTAAATTATTTACAAGTTTTCTGATAATGTTGTAATCGTTTTTTTAGTGTTTAAATAACTGGTGTAATGTGCTACGTACAATGTGTACGTGCCCCAAATATAACTTGATTTTAAAATGCTTATCCATCACGCTGAATATTTTCATGCTATTGATATCGTGGTCTAACCACGAATTAAACATAATTTTGTGGCTTTCACCTACTCGAAAGTAGTTATTTTAATTATTATAATCCGACATTAATTACTAAGTGTTTTTTTTAATGTTAAACCAACCTGGAGTCGCCCAATCTGATTTATTCCAACGTAATTGATTTTATACTATGCTTAATTTTTAATATATTTTAAACTCGATTGAATTATATTGAAACTATTATTATAACCTATGTTTAAATTTGTCAGAAGCAGAAATTTAATCGTTACTCAGTAATAAGTTATGAAAGTTTATTGGTTATACAATAGGTAATATATAGGTATTCATTTTTTTGAGTGGGTAATAGCTATCTCGCTGTTCAAACGCATTTTTGTAGTAACTACTTACCAATAAAATTATCTTTTTTGACTGAAGCATTTTAAAATGAAGAAACACAAAAAATTTTCGTGACTTTTTTTTGACAGTTAGATGTATATTTCAAAGTCACTTAGCTCATGGTGTAATTTCGAAATCTACGGTAGTCGATAAACTAAAATTATTGCAAATTTTACGGTACCAGAGCTCATAGTTTGAGCTATTTTAGAAAGAAATTCAAACAGATTATCAGAACATTCCTGCAGATATTTTAGTAATATTCAACTGCTGACCCTGTACAAATCACAAGGGCGCCACCCTTTGAATTTGACAGCCACCTCTGATCTAGAGCTCCTGAAATACCTGAAAATAAACCCCTTGAGTCTGTGCAGAAACTGGCGGTCATTTTGATTCCCCTACCTTAACAAACGGATTACAATCTTTAGAGCACATGCGTCAGGTAGGTAGTAGGTATGCTGACATTATTCTACCGGTATTACAATGGAAGATGTTCCGAGGTACTGACGTCATTGATCAATTCGGCACAGGTGCATACTCGGGAAATACGCCAACACTAATACGAGTCACTTCTACGACTCTTTCTTGAGTTTTTGAGGGTCTCTTTAAAACCCATGTCCACTCCTTCCTCTCCCCAAAAAGACCCTCCGCATAGCATTCCCAAAGATGATACGAGTCCTGAGAGAAATTATTTTCCTTAAGGCCTCCTGTTTAGAGTTAATGTAAAAAAAGGAAGTCAGTATTTGTTTCCATTTGTACTAATATTAAAAGTTTTTGTACATAAACGCGGAGAGTGATTTAAAGTACATTTCAGAATTTTTAGGACAAAATACCTTTATTCATTTAGGTTACAAATATTTTTTGATTTATAAATTAATATTACACCTGAGCAGCACAGTAATCAGCTAGACCCACCGACAGTTCCACTCTTAACATTATTTAATTAACCTAAATAACAATACATAATCCTTCATCAGTTATTAAATTCTCATTGAAACGCAAAGCGTCCAAACAAAGACATTAAATTTATTCGCCGACACAATTAAATAAACCAATCACTTTCAGCGTTGCAATGAACAGCTTTATTAACAGGAAACTCTTATCTGATCTAAGTGAAAATCAACAACAAGAATAATAACATGTAATTCATCAATTGTCGCAATAAATAATATCTGTCTGCTGAGCTGTCAACGGGGAACACGCCCACCAACCTGACGCCTCAGGTCAAACAGCTAACTGCTATTTTGATAGCTTTTATGCTTAAAAAAATTGCTGTGGTGATGTCGTGAAGTCGTCTCTTTTTTATGTAGCACAAGAGCTACATAAAATCGATCTGCCCGGAGCCAGTGGGGCTACTGCATTCTCAATTAGGATGATGTGGTGATGTAGGGGAGGGATGATATACACCGTGTCGCAACATATTCGGGGGATGTTTTGTTGCTGAATGTAGTGGAAGAAGATTTCAAAGACAGAGGTTGAAATTAACCTGGCTATTCAATTCTGCTAACTAAACATTGCCATTTATAGCAATGGTTAAGTCGTGGTGAGTTCATTATCTACTGGTAAGTGAAAAGAAGAAGAAGCCGGAAGTATGTACAGAAGATTATGCGTGCTGTAATGTAAATGACTATGGACGATGCAGGGAATCTTGGGAAGACAAAGTTGGGTGGCGTCCTCTCCTCTCTGCATTCTTTAACTGGAATGTGACGTAAATGTTAAATAAAAGAGTTAACATAGGTAACTTAGTGACATAATTATGTAATTAATCCCAGACATGAACAACATCACATGCTAGATTGTACGTTCATTTTGAGTACCTAATCGTACAGACAAAATTTCGGTTAGCAAATACCATTTCAAGTAGGTGTGGCATATCAACGGTAACGAGTTACAACAATGAGTAAACAAATACAAACGATTAGATTTACACAACACGTTTGAAAAAATAATAATTTCAAATATCGGTCAGAGCGATACTCTGCGAGCAAGAACTAGTAGTTGATTATGCAGATTAACTCAGATCACCGGGTCTTAATGACAGCAGAGTATGTAAGGTACAGATAAAACCGGTTCCTACCTTACCGACACTCTCCACCTCGCTGTCAATGGTCAACTTGACAATTTCTGATTTGACAGTGCTGATTTGAAAACGCCTTATTGCCATACGTCGATAAAATTGTCAGCAATAATGTTTGCTGAGTTTAGCGGCAGCTTTGTAATGGGAGCTTTTACATTGATAAAATAGCTATATAGAAGAAAATTGATATTATGAGAACCTTGAAAATTGTCAGCCAGACTGTTTGATAAATTTGGTGACAGCTTTCGTAGAAGCTTTGCTGCTTTTGCGAGCTTTTAGTAATATTTAATGTTATAATTGCAACGGAGAGAATTTGATAACACCTCTAAACCGCCGACTTGCCCAAGAGTCAAGGAGCCAAGGCGCTGATAACATAACTCCTAACACAAAGCCCAATAGGCTTGCCCTGCCAAAATTACAATACAGGTCTCTTCAACACCTATGTTTACTCGTTCCTCTAATTAAAAAGACCCTTCACACAGCAACTCCAAATATGACATAGGCCCTCCCTATAAAAAAATATTTTTCTCAGGGACTACTGTGATGAGTAATATACTATATTAAAAAAAACTTTTGTGCAAAAAAATAAAGTCGTAAAGTTATGAAGTTTAAACTAACGTACAAAACTTTTTTTGCTGAATTTGTTCAAATTGATTTGTTTGTGATTTGATCAGAAAAATATTCTACTGTAAACTAGATAAGTATTACAAAGTACCCGTGGTGGCTTATCAGCCACAATCGTAGGGTGACCCAATAAATGGAGAATAACATAGAAAGTGCCCTACAACTTGTGCAAATCTTCTAGTTATGACGTACCAACAAGAAGATATGTAAAGTTATGCATAATGTGCCAATTCCGAACATATTAAATGGATCGATGCACCAACAGCAAAACTAACCGATTAGTTGACCCTCTGTACATAGGTGTCGCGAGTGTCGTCTTACAACTGCTCAGCGAAACCTTACGTGACATGCAACCAACCAGCTTACAGGGTGGGATCTCTAATATGTTCATTATTATAATTTTTTAATCTCTACAATTACTAAAGTATAGCAATCGTGATCGGACTTATAATATTATATATGCGAAGCGTGAAAGATCACGTATTGTTGTAATTATTGTAGGATTTGGTCGCCCTTGTGCTTATTTGTTCAGATGACCAATAAGCGAATTTTACAGGAGAGGAAGTTTTTTCGATGAAACAATATGATAGGTGTTAAGGATGAAGCTATTTTTGTAAAGGTACAGGTTATATTAGCTTAAATAATTCTTATTAAAGTGACTAATTATCGTTTTTAGTTTTAAAATCGAGATTTAACAATTTGTCTAATTGGTCTTTTGGACAATTAAGTGTTTATAGAATGTTTGCATTTTTAATTTTGTCGATTTTCTTTATAAAATAATTATATTCTTTAGTTGGCAACAATTAAGAAGACTATCAGAATTACCTTTCGAATGAACAGCGTAAGTAAACTTTAAAAATCATCAGATTTAGATCTGCCAATTTTTGACAGGTTCAAATCTTGTCTGCATGATAGTACCTATAAGAAAAAAAAAACTTTTTGTAAATTTAACGTTTTAAGGTAGTTTTCAGGTACAAAAGTTGAATTGTTTGTATGGAGAAAATAATATTCTTATTTGGATTTTTTTTTAGAAAAAAACAATGGAGTTTCGGATAAAGTTATTTCTCTTTTTTACTTCTACCATCCTGTAGAAGTTTGTGTACTTTACCCCCGGACGACGAAGAACGGCAATATATTTTTTTCATGAATTATTGTTTTATTTTTACTTTAAAATACAATATGTTACATTCAGTAGACGTTTCCAGTGCGCCCCTGCACAATCTCCATGTGACAAATGACAAAACGTTGTGGTCGTAGTGTCTCCGTTCGTGGTCTACTGATGCAGGTGTCGTGTTCGATGTCCAGTTTAGCCAACAGTAGAAAAAAAACATGTCTGACTTAAAATAAATAGATAGGTACGTATAATTCAACATGTAGACTATAAGCTGCTTTTCAATTTTCGAACATCACCACTCAACACTATAAAGATATTTTAAAAGCGTGAATTGAAAATATTTGGTATTTTGATGATATGTATGTATGTACTTTTGTTGTAATATGTCTTAAAAAGTCCAAAAATTGACTCAATTAAACAAAGAAATTGGATAGAATCTAGAATCACGTACTTTTTCCAAATCAGCAAAAAAATAAGTGCAATTATTGAATTTCACAAAGTACTTGCATACACTGTTAAAATAAATGAAATCGATATCGTCGATAGCTCACTTGAAAAACGTAAATATACGTTTAAAAAATCTTTATCTACCTATACCCTACATCTAAATATTCACTATGCCAAACATTTGAATCACATTGGGTTTATCAATAATTTAAAATTTAAAAAAATTGCAACCGCTAAATGCATTTTTTTTAACCAAAGAAGTTCCATCAGTGCACTGGGTTTATCGATTTAAAAATCGAAAACCTGTTTCTTTACTGTTGTCGTTTCAAATAATATTTAGGTAGGTATTACATATTTGACAGTCGGTTGTTACGCTCGCCGCTCCTCTCCGGAGATCACAAGAGATGCCGCTGAACGATTCCACTCGGCCGTTGGCTCAGTTAGCTGTAAGTCATAGGAAATTATACAATCAATTATTATACAAATATTGCATACAAATCTGTGCTGATTTTTGACAATGGCGGTATTTATTTACGAAAAATCTTTTTACGAGAATATCCCCAAAATCTTTTTAAAACACCTTTCAAATGTTTGTATTTCTGATGAGTTATTAAGATTATTGTTTTAAAACGTTATCGAAAAGAAAAAATTCAGTACCTACAGAATATAAACACAAATAATATTGAGTATTTATAATTGATTTTGGCGTATTTTAGAACTGAGAGAGAAACTCTGCCTGTTTCGGCATGGTCACCTAACCTTACTAAATAGCTTATATTAAACCAATCTTTACATTTAATACTGTAAAATGTGCCATCAACAAGGGGAGCACACATCGTTATAACCCAACTTCTGACATTAAATTGCAAGAGAGAATTTATAAAAAACAACAAAAAATAACTGTCACGGGACGCCTGGCAGATGTGAAACATCGAAAATGACACATCTGTCCTGATGATGGACACTGCAATCCTGTCCGAAACGTTGGATAAAGAAGAAGGTAGCGCAACACGGCAAAATACCTGAAAAAAATCACTATAAATCGAAAATGATTACTATTTTTAACAGGGAGTAGTCCATCTACTTGTGATAATTATTCATTTCCACTGTCACTAACACTTTTAATGTCACTGTCACTCATATTTAAAACCAATAAACACTAGCAATGTATAAAGAAACGAGAACGGTGCTCTGCTCTAGATTTTTGTTCTGTGCAAGAGCGTCGTTCCATCTTGCCACGGAGCCAAGAGTAGGTTTTACCCTCCTAGGCGCGCCAAAAGATATTTCACATCAAAAGGTCGAACTTTGTCAATTTCATTAATCTTAGTTAATCTAATCCGCTGAAAGTATAAATTAAAAATCATAAAGCTTGCATACAGCTAACATTAATGATGACATGGTAGGTATAGCCTACAATCAAGTCAAAGAATAATAATGGACAATTCCCTGCAAAAAAAACAATTAATCCCATCTAATTTCTTCGTATTTTATTCTATTAATACAACTTTCCATCATTACCACGCCTCTTGTATTTTTCTCAAAAAAATAATCAACTTCAAAAGTGCATCATCTCCAAATGGTATACAATAAAGTCGCTATCCCCGTCTTTATGTTTGTGCGCTTAGTTCTGCAACGGATTTTTATAAGGTTTTTACTAACGTTTAGAAAATTTCTTCCGGAAGGTTTATGTATATAATACATTCATATTATATTTTTAGAAAGTAGAGAAAAGTCGATGTTTAGTAATAAAGTCGTAAAAAAAAAATTTCGGCCCCTTACATTGCTAACGCTGGCTAAACGTTATGAGATACACAAATAATGTACAACGAAATTGATACACAAAATAATGTACAACGAAATTGATACACCAAATAATGTACAACGAAATTGATACACAAAATAATGTACAACGAAATTGATACACAAAATAATGTACAACGAAATTGATACACCAAATAATGTACAACGAAATTGATACACCAAATAATGTACAACGAAATTGATACACAAAATAATGTACAACGAAATTGATACACAAAATAATGTACAACGAAATTGATACACAAAATAATGTACAACGAAATTGATACACAAAATAATATACAACGAAATTGATACACAAAATAATGTACAACGAAATTGATACACCAAATAATGTACAACGAAATTGATACACCAAATAATGTACAACGAAATTGATACACAAAATATTGTACAACGAAATTGATACACAAAATAATGTACAACGAAATTGATACACAAAATAATGTACAACGAAATTGATACACAAAATAATATACAACGAAATTGATACACAAAATAATGTACAACGAAATTGATACTCAAAATAATGTACAACGAAATTGATACACAAAATAATGTACAACGAAATTGATACACAAAATAATTTACAACGTAATTGTATGTATGTCTTAAAAAGGCCTACAAAAAAGTTTACCGTGATATATGTCTCCTAAGGATAATTCCTAGCAACGCCGGGTAAAGGTCAGATAGTGTTATTGTAATATTTCAGCATAAAATGAAAACGTATGCATATTCGTACACAGAAGCTAAATATTCATTTACACAGCGAATAAAGAACTTGAATTGCTTTGATCATTTAAACGAAATTATTTGCAAAACATTTTATAACTTCTCTCGTAAATATTCATTAGCTATTTTTTTCATTCCGGTTCGCGGCCTTATGCTTAATTCACAGTTAATAGTTGTAACTTGAAACTTTTTAAAATTAATTCTAACAGTTAAAACGTAAATACATTATTTTGAAATCCAATACTGTTTTGATAAAGGTGTTTCCCCGTGTTTTATCACCATAGGTGTCGTATTAATAAACCTTTTACAGAATAAATTACGTTTTATTTACTTTTTTAGAATTTTCCCATCGTTATAATTCAATACATGTTTTCAGGCACTATCAGATATTTCAAATATATTTTTATTGAATTTATAATCATATATGCCACTGTATTTTTTTTCTAATTATTTCAGCAATTAATACTGTTTATTTGAATTAATAATGTTTTCTTTTTGTTTATGACACGTCTTGGAATTGAATAAGATATTTTATTATTCTGCTATCGTTGATTAATACATGTTCTATGCAACTAAATGTTTTATTGAGAAATAATATAATAGATTTCAATTAAAATAAATCTATTTCCGTTCGCAGATTTCAAAGGTCTAAGTAAAATTCAATAATTAGGTAATAAGCTAGTTTTTGGCTTACCTTTCCATTTTCATAACAAGCGATGCTAATATCGATAAAGTTTGTTTCAAGTTGAAAAAAAAAAGAATTGAAATGAATCAATCAGTAAATTCAAATTAAAAAAAAGTTAAATTGTTAAAAAATTAAAAATTTACAAAAAAATTATATTTAAAAAAATCAATATATTTCAGTAGAAACAAGAAAGTTAGAGAAACTGAATAGTTGAATCTAAAGATGCTGAGAGAAATGTATTGTTCCTGGGCAGGTTTTAATCAGCCTCCCGTGACCGGTCATTTGATTACAGGCAGATGTTTCCGCAAATGAAGTTCAGAGTGTCAGGTCTGGACGCCAAGGCCAAGTACATTCTTCTCCTAGACATCGTAGCTGCTGACGACTACCGATACAAGTTCCACAACAGGTACAGACACTTCTGGCAGTTGTTGGGAACACTAGGCCATAGGATTGACACTTCTGACAGCTTTGGGAATTTTTGTGTTTGTTTATGTTATGTTGTTTCTTTATTTTTGTTTATGTGCACCCGCCTTGTCATCACATGTGATTGTCCCACCTAACCTAACCCCACTGCCATTGTCTTTTGCCATGGTGAAATCAGCACTGTCGCTTGTTTTATAACTTAACAATATACCAATTTAAAATGCGTTCAAGTTTCTAATTAATGGTACCTCTAAACGACTCTGTTTATCCTACATCTCTATATCTTGTAATACGTGTTACATTACCGTTACTCGCACATTTTGACCATTATTATCACTTCTCTCGTTTGAAATTATCAAAATGCAGTTTATGGTCACGGTAACGCGCTTTATTTACTGTTTGTTTACATATAAGTTACCCATAAGGGTACATCTAAAAAAAGTTGAGGAAAAATCTAATAAAATCACAATTAACGACATCAATTACTTAAAAATAAAAATAAAACATTTGTTTATACCTTTTCTATACACTAGCAAAGCTTCCAATATATGAGAAGTACGAATCATGAGAAGTACCTTAAAATTAACGTTTTTCGTAAATATTATAGATATGTGCGAAAAATGTAATATTTAGTAACAATGACCCATGTGCTACCGGCAATGGCCTGTTTCCCTTCCTCGCCATTCCCCACCGTCCCCCGCCTCACCCCGCTGCCCGGCAAAGTGACGACTAAAGCCCGTATGACACAGTAGAACTCCCTGCTGACACAATCATTGTCTGCTCGTTACAGGCGCATGTTTCCGGCCTACAAGGTGCGCGTTTCGGGGCTCGATAAAAAAGCCAAGTACATATTGCTCATGGACATCGTGGCCGCCGACGATTGCCGATATAAATTTCACAACAGGTATAAAATAAAATTTTGGGCGATACTGTCCCCTTACGAATTCCCGATCTGTGAACCCTTGGTTTTTGGGCCGTTTTTGCTTTAAACCATCATATTTCTACAAGTCGCTTGTGATCCGTCATCTTAAATCGATCGGAAATTTATAATCGATTCGTGGAATATGACAGATTTTGTAAAAATGACACAAAAATTGATCAAAAATGTATGATTATTCGTGTAAACAACAACACATTTTCTCTCATAAATTAACTTAACTTAGAATTTTGTTGTTTGAATTTTTTAGTATTGAGCCGTGTTATGGGTCCTCCTGCTTTCTAAGCGAACGTTTTGAACATACTTGCAGTATCTACCCTGACGATGAAAACTTCAAATCTGTCCGAAACTTTAGGTCAAGAGAGAGGAGGAATTGCAACATGAATAATTATTAATACTCCAAAAGCCCAACAACATATTACCATTATATATTGGTAGTCAAAATCTTAAATCATGTCTAAGTTATGTTTTTGTCCCTTATTTAATTTGTTGGGAACGATGATCATATTTTTTTCCACAGACATGGTAAAACGATCGGTGGGCAAACATTTTAGACACATACTGGCGTCTTACTTCCAATACTCCGAATTTCTACGCTTCTTCTACGTTACCAAGCGTTTAGAGACATAACAAAGTGTGAAAGAGAACACATCAAAACGCTTGGCTAACTATTAAAATCACTGATTCCAAAATCACCTGGATCTCAAAAAGGTGAAACAAAAAAATGCCAAAAAGAAAAATGAATATAAGGCTAGAAGCATGCGCCAATCAACCAAAGAGATCTGCGATATTATTATTGAAATTTTTTCAGCTTTTGGTTGTTTTTCCACATTCGTATATATTTTCAATGCTTTTATTTATCATTTTTTCACTTTTTCACCACATCACCTCACAATTTTCGCTTTTAAAATATATTTTAATATATAAATTAGTTCACTCTCACGATGTGCTTTTGTCTGTACACCAACGTGGATCTCTTTGTTTCTGTAAAAAATAAAAACATGTTTTTAATTTTTTATACTTTTTATCTTTTCATCACAGTAATTTGTTGTAATTGATAACAAGAAACTAATTAATGTCTTTGTTGTTATAATGAGTATCTACTATTTCCAAAATAACGCTTCGCTTCCACCACTGTCTGCATGCTCCAGCTACACAGTATGTTCCGAAATGTTTGTTTACCAATGGTCTAGTCATATTTAGTTTTATTTAGCTATTAATTCAGATAGTTCTTAAGGTAAACTTTTAAAGTACCAGCGAAAAATTTGTTGCATTTCTCATTAAATTTTCTACATTAGGATAAATTTATTGCATTTCTCATTAAATTTCCTATATTAAGATAAATTTGTTGCATTTCTCATTAAATTTCCTCCATTAAGATAAATTTGTTGCATTTCTCATTAAATTTCCTACATTAAAATAAATTTGTTGCATTTCTCATTAAATTTCCTACATTAAGACATTTTTTATTTGAAAATTTAATGTTTGACTATAAAATAACAAATTAAAATTCGCAAAATTTTTGTTTTTTAAAATACAAAAACATTTAAAAAAAATAGCAAATATGTCCGTTTTCTAATCGTGGTATCTTCACGCCTGTGTCCCGGTCCCGCAGCCGCTGGATGGTGGCTGGCAAGGCGGACCCGGAAATGCCCAAGAGGATGTACATCCACCCCGACTCCCCCTCGACTGGTGAGCAGTGGATGCAGAAGGTGGTTTCCTTCCACAAGCTGAAGCTGACCAACAACATCAGTGACAAGCACGGCTTTGTAAGTACTGTACGTTGTATCGCATTCTTTATAACCCATTCCAAAGTTTTCCCCATTTTTGCAAAAAAAACACTTCACAAAATACACTAAAATACGTAAAAAAAAGCCAATATTCAGTACTTAGAAGCAATTCTTGATTTTATGTTTACATATTCGTATCTATTTTTATTCAAATCATTCGATATCACCTTTCAAAGACATCATTTATAAACTGCTATTCAACAATGTCTTCGGAAGGCAGAACAGCTGTCACACATTATAATAAGTATTTGTGGCAATACTAAAAATACGTTATTTTAAATTTTTTATGGAAATTAAAATCGAACTTATCTAGTTTTGATAAGCAATAATTTAGTGCTTCCTGTTTAGAGACTAAAGAGCAATATTTTAAAACCATTTAATAACATAATATATACACATATTCCAGTCCCGATGCATGAAATATTAAATTTTAACAACTGTTCTAAAATTCAACATATTATGTACAAACAAAATGTAGATACCAAAAACTATTTTTGCTCACGTTTATTGTCAGTATTATTAGGTCGTCATATGAATAAAGTTTTTAAAAAATATGAACTTTTACAATCCTTCGAGGCATCAAAGAGGTAATGATTTTAATGCGTTTGGTTCCCATTAAAATCTATCATCGAGCATTTTTAGCGCACACAATAAACATGTTTTATAGTCAGGATGAAAACGAGAATCTAATTAAAAACGTAACATTTTATTGCCATCCCGAGTTGTTAAGGCACCTTTTAAAAAAGGCCGCAAAAGCTAAAAGGCAGATTGGGACTTCGATAAGACACCAAAAAGGCAAAAATTGCCGCAGAATTATTACACGCTGAAATGTCCCAAATTTTTTTGACACACTTTAAAAACAAATAAAAGTAAATAACAAATGGTCCTTTTTACGTGGAGAGATCCCCTGGTGTTTGACATATATCTCAACAGAATGAATAGAGAAAATCACTGCCGGACGAATCCAGTGCGAATCACACAGCGGGTACCGACTACGTTTATAAAAATAAGTTATGATCAACGAAAAATATTAGAGGCACCTATTAGTATTTAAAATTTGACATGTGTCCCACTTTGGAAGTATGTAAGTGCATCCAATAACAACATCAATTATTGGCAGTTCCAAACAGATACATATTTCGTATTCACATTTTTGCAATGGTATTATAATCGAAATGAACCAAAATCAGTGTTATGATGCATTAAAATGATTAAATTTAAATGCCTTTGACTTCTCAGCCATTAAACATGATATCGGTATTTGTATTATCTCTATAAACCTTTATCTCCAAAACAATCACTATGTGATATCAGTTAGAAGATATAATGATATACTAAAATCACTACATATTGCTTTGCGATAACGCGATATTATGTTTAAAGATTCGTATGAAATAGAGAACATTACAGCAAATTTCGGATGGCGTTTTTTTATACACTGACGACGTATCCTCACAAAGAAGACAGCATTTTGAAGTTCCAAACTCGCGAAGTGACCCAAGTCTTTATGGGCGTGTTCGGAATTGATTTATGGTAGTTTTTTCATGCAAACACAACGGAGTATATCCCACCAAGGTTAGCAAAAACAAAGGAACATGACAGCTTTAGATTTAGAGACGCTCTACCTGAATATGCGTTGATAGACATATTTTATCATTTGTGTGTCATTTGGATTTCTCGACGATTTCTACGTTTTTTCTTCGGAAGTTTACAAAAAAATCTAGTTTTTTTAAATGAAATATGAGTGGTTATCATGCGTGCATTTTTAGAGAAGGGACTATTAACTAAGTAGGTACGTTTAATCTTTCTGCAAATATCAATAAGTCGTTAAAATTTAATTACCTACGTTAGATAGTATCCAAGAGTTAACATGCATTCTGTCTAGAATTTGAAAGCAAGTTCACCTAGTTATAATGTCAATAAAGTTCGTATTAAAGCTTTTGCAATTTATCAAGCTATACATTTTAATCTAGAAAGGAAAATGATTAGTATAATACCACGATCATTATTCTACTGATTACTTTACTTGTCGTTATGACTTAATGAACGAATTTAAGTATGGTTCAACTGGTGAGCAGAATATAACTAAGAATTCTTCCCCTACAGTTTCGTATTCTATACAGTCTTTCATAAAACAGCCAATCAAATAAAAAAGCTCGCAAGAAGAACCGCGCGGCTGAGAAATGATATGCATTCTAGTGTTGTACATAATGCGTTTTAAACTCGTTCGTTTCCAGTACAAAGGATGTGGGGCGACCACAATGAGTAATTGGGACAAAGAGGCGGTGTACCTAAAGGGTCTTTGTGCCTACCTGGGCTAATAATCGCCTTTCAAACACTCGGGTATCTATTTAATCCGCACACAAAACCAGTGTCCCCTGTGAAGGACCCAGGTTTTATGGAGGACAGAAGGATGCAAGGCTCTCTTTATGCTGTTTTGTTGCTAACTACATGTTTATAGAGCCACAATAGGTCAAATTATCTCCAGTTTAACGATATTTTGAAGGCATTTATGGACAATAGAAAACACTACTCGAATAATGTCATAGAAAATTTCAGTAATTGGTTAAGTGCGTACAGAAAAGTAGGTTTATTCCTGCAAGAATTAGAAGACTTTCTCGACAAATTGTAAATAGCTACCTAAATTAAAATCGTCCCAAAAATATAAAGCATAAAATTCATATTGAAGATATTTTTTATAACTGTGTATTACACAGATATCTACATATTACATAACCATTTTAGTCTTCATGACAAATATTTCTATAATTGTTGTAAGAATTCTGCGTCTCTCTGATAACGCAATTTTAGGTTTCAAGTAAGCATTTTTTTATTTAAAATTTGAACATAGTACTTCTGTTCACCTCATCTCAAACAATCAATTGAAAACTCGAACCGTATCATGAAAACACTCTTTACTGAAGATATTTTTCAAATAATAATAAACGTTTTGAAGTCGCCGACATTACAAGTAAACCACATCTTCATATTCATCTACCTTTATCCCACCCATCTTTATCTCCCATCTTATCTTCATCTACCTGTATAATCTCGCGAATTACCCCCGAATTTCACAGCTTGATTGACAACAATGGGTGAACGCACCATTTCTCCACAGCCGAAGAAGAGGAGAAAGACCGCCAAAATCATAACCGTGCTGCAATGTCAGACGCAATGCGAAAATTACAGACGTTTTACAAAGTTACCGATTGTTTTTATAAGAACTAAAACACATTTGAACGAGATAAACCTATATTTTTTTTATAAGGTACATATATATGAGTAGGGATTACACGTATATTTTTCAGTGCCCGTCTTACTAGTAATATCCCGAGTCAAACAGGATAGCTTACAAATGTTTAATAATATATTAGTTAATTTCGATAATTTTTTTTTTGTTAAACTAGAAATATCAAAATTCAAAAATATAAATAATGGGGTTAAAGAACTTTTAGTTTGATTTCGAGATTTGTGTGAGTAGTACACAAAATACTCGTTCCACTCTCCCGTGTCTACGCAAGTACCTACATTATAATCTTACATAATTATGTGTAATTGATCAAATCACTTGTTTAGGTATCGTTTCATTAAATTGATTTTAACATACGTTTTCACCTAAGAGTTCGCCAATATCCTCAAAAACATTATTTACAAATAGGCACCTACCCCTTTGGAAAGTATGTGTTTACATATTTTTGCATGGATATTTGAATTATTTGGAGGGTCGAGGTATGCACCGTAGGCGAAAAATCTTATTGGTGTCTAATAAAATATTGCAAGCCTATCGCACGTTATCAAAACGTATTGTTAATTAGCCATGAAAGCAACAAAATAAACTTACATAACCAATATTGTAGCAGTCTCAGAACAAACATTGTCTGAAGATACTTAATAGTAAAATTATAATGTAAATAAATAGTTTTAAGTCACTGGTTATAAGTCGTGGTTGAAAGACCGAATGACACCACTGATCAACTAATAAAATTATACTTTAAATTGTATTTCCTTTAGTCATAATAATTTATCTAATTCGGTATTTGCCAATGACACTGTAGATATATTAATACGTTAGGTATGTATGTAGGTAGTATCGGGAGATATACTGATGGCCCGGCGTAACAAAGGGGGCAAGAACCCAGAAAACAAGCACCTCCGCACGCCCCACTGGACGCTTTTGACGAGCAGCCAGGTGAGATAATTTACAAGACAGGTGATGCCAAATACCAAGGTTTTTGGGCCATAAAAATGTCTCATAATTTTTTCAAAATATTGCTATACGCCGACAGCGTAAAGTAATTAGATCTAATGTCAGACATATGCTTTGGCTTCATTAAAATTTATTAAACATTTTCTGTTGCCAGTTATTGTATTGTAAGGACAATATTAATTTGCAGACTACTGGACAGAAACGATTTAATTCAGCCACCAAAATTAAGAGTGTGTGCATGAAAACTGACCTATTTGTTGAAAACTTTTAAATATCTTAAACAACTCTGAAAAGCTATGGGTATGTTAAGATACGTGGTACTAAACTTATTTAAAGTAAGCTAACCTTACATTGTAAGTTAGATGAGGTAGAACTAAACTTCATCAAACATAACCTACCCTTAATCTTTAAAAAATTCCCCGGAATAGTACTCACCTACCTATAAAATAACAATTTATTGCCATCAATTTTTTATCCAAAAATTGACCCCAACTTTAAGCCCCCTGGACTAGCCTTTTCGGGCCCTCCGCCGTCACAAAGGGCCCAGGGAACCATAATAATTCGCCCCCGCGTGAGAAAGGCGCAGTCTCCTGGCACTACAGAATGCGACTTCTTCAGATGTCTTACAAAGTCCACCTCGTGGGGCGCCCACCCCCTAGACTAGACCAGGTAGCCAAATATAAAGCCAGAACAAAAATTAACAATGATCGTGGATGGGTAGATTTTGCCTAGATTGAGACAAATTATTATTGGCAAGTTTAATGCATCGGTAGCTTTTGACGTGTATTGTATTGTTAGTTGTTACCACGAGTTTTTTTCCTTCCTTTGAAACCTACTTATCAAAATGTTCTTGATCATAAAGGAATATCCTCAAACTGCCCTAAACATTGCACTGATGATGGCAAACCTCCGATAGGAAAAAGACATTTGTCTCTTCTGGTTTCTGATATGAGAAGTAATACAAATTAGGTATTAAGTATAATTAACAGGTAAGTACGAGTCATAATAGTAAGAAAATTAATAAAAGCAATTTAAGTAAATAATTAACAAAATAAATCAATTATTTTATAATTTTCAAAAATGGAACTGATAGTTAAAATCATATAAGGCAAGCGATAAAGTAAGTAAATAATAATAATATTTTAATGTTTTAAAGATGTGTTTCTTTTGTTTACGTTTTTGGCATCTAAATCAGAATAGTGATTTTTAATGTTTACTAACGGTGATCATTCGAATGGTAAATTTATGATCGCCTCTAATCATTTTTTGACAGACAATGATTCTGAAGAAAATATTTTATAATAAACTAAGTTAGTAATAAGATAACCATAGTTAGTAATAAAATAACCATAGCTAGTTATACGATAACCATGGCTAGTAATAAGATAACCATAGCAAGTAATAAAATAAAAATAGCTAGTAATGAGATAGAGCATTGTACAAATATATATCATTGAGGTGATTTTTCACATAATGGGCGCAATACAAACCATCCAAATAAAATTATCATCATTGCGATGGCACACTACTTAATCATTACCATAGAGGATATTCATTGAAGTCTACAAAAAACACACCACTAAACAATAAATCAAAATAATTACACTTTGCTCTTTGTTGCATAGACTTGTTTAATTTATCAATCAATTTATTGCAAGTGCTCGTATTACGCTAGAAAGAAATTAAGTTCACAGGGTCAAGTACCACGTATGTACAAATCAGAAAAAAAACTATGAAAAGATTATAGAATAAGTAGGCACGTATGTATTACTTAACAATCAATTACTTGCATGTTACTGATACAAATGAGAAGAGCAGATAAGAAATTATAATAATATCTGTAGTATCTACTAAGTCCTACTAATCTAATCAGATTTTCTGAATCTTTCCTCTCAACAACACAGTATGTTCAACGCCATTTCGTGTCTGTAGCTATTAATAATATGTTAGTGAATAAACGCAATGTGGTAAGTAGCGAAGGGTTATGACTCGTTTTATAAGAGCGGGAGCCACGGTATCAGGTCAATATTTTCATACGGCTCAAAGAGTCGACTCAATTAAACTAGGGCTCAATTGAAAGAGGGCTCAATTGATCGAGGGCTCAATTGAACGAGGGCTTTATTGAACGACGGCTCAATTGAACGACATCTCAATTGAACGACGGCTCAATTGAACGACGGCTCAATTGAACGACGGCTCAATTGAACGACGGCTCAATTGAACGACGGCTCAATTGAACGACGGCTCAATAGAACGACGGCTCAATTGAACGACGGCTCAATTGAGCGGGATCCGTGAGCTCAGAGAGCATGAGCAATGACATCACTCTTCTCGCCTGCTATGACTCCCCGGTACGGCTCCCCCGAAAGGGCTCCCTTGATACGGCTCCCCCTACACGGCTCCCAGCGAAAGCATATAAATAAATAATGTGGTATATACGTCGTACCACAAGAAAAATAAGATGCTAGGTAGTTAGTAGGCATATATGTAGATATGTCCAAGTCCAGATTTCAGACTGTCAGATGCCGTTCACTGAGTATGTAATAAGAATTAATCCTTGGATAATTTTAATAGAGCTATTTTTATAAAACACCTCTTGATATAAATAGTAGCAATTGAGCCGTGGTACGGTTTACCGGTAGTCGTACGAGTACGACTCATCAAAAAGAGCTAGCTCAATTGTGCGGCTTGTTCATGAACGACTCATCACTGTAATTTGTAAGGTAGCAAGGTGTCTGTTTACCTGTTGTGTAGATTTTTACATTTATCGCCGGATTTATCTGTAGTAGTTATGTATAGTTGCGGGCAAATATTAATACACGGGTTAAGTTACCATCAGAAACACGTTACGTTAGGTGCACGTTAACACGTTAATGAATTTTTTATTTGCATGAAATTATATAATAAAATAAGCAAAGGAACAAAAATTACTCCGGTGAGTAAAATAATATTTAGGACATTTAAATTTATTGTCAGTAATAACAATACCTACCTAGATGGATCTTAAATTCGTATGGTAGTTACGGATTTTTCATAGATTCTCAAGTTCTATAAAAAAGATTTAAAATTTCTGATCGTCTTTTGAAAAATCTTGCAGCCAATTTTTTTCAGCTTCACAAATCCCACAATTATAATGATTTTTCCCATGATTTTCACGCTAGTATTGAATAACATCATAAATAAATATTATTTTGAAGTGAAATTACAGGGATATTAAAAGGTATCGTATAAAATAACACATTACAATAAATGGAAAATAATTTTCATAGTTGTACCTAATTTAACCCTAGGAGAATAAACTATTTTATAGGTACATAAAGCCTTAACATACGTCTCAGAGGCGTACACATGTAAATGACAGCCAGTAGGCCAAAATATACCTACTTGTGCCCTACTTTTCGATGGAAAATTAAGGTTGGTATGTAAACTAATAATAAAACACAGTTTTATCAATGAAAACTACTATCACAATCAAAACCTTATGCTTATATTCAATCAAAAAAATCATATTCTTAAAAATCAACTTAAACATATTTTTTAAGATTAATTTCTTATTCTTGGGGCAAACATGCTTTCAATTACTTGCTAAGAAACAATGCCAAAATAAACATAAAATGGACGAAAAATTAACGAAAGTAAAAACACATAATCTTAGTTAAAAGTTACACAAAGCCTAAACATACGTCTCACAGGCGTACTATACCTCAAAAACTCAAAAATGGCCGGACTTACCTTAGTGATACAGATACCATCGGCGAGCTCCCGTCGGCCACTGGGTTGGTTAAAGAGCACGAGGCGCTAACTTCAACCGTTAGAAAGAGAAATAGAATTTACGATTGTGTGTACGCCTCGCAGGCGTAGATAAGGCTTCTAGGGTTAATAAATTTTAAATTCAGTGTTAATATGAATAACACGTTCTTTTACAAAAGCAAAAAATAATAATTCGACCATTACACAGTGAAATAAAATCGGTTAACCCTTACATGGTTAAACTAGCAGAATGGAACACGAACAGAGGCGTTTTAATGAAGCTACGACAAAATTATCAATTTACCGCCACGAGCAAGTTGTGATGCGATGAGAACCGACATTACAATAGTAGTTTTGTCGGAGAAAACATGCAGTTAAGTTATTATTATTACAACCACTGTTACTGTTACTAACTGGAGTTTTATTACATTTTATGCACTTATTTCTTTCATGCACGGAGTGGAAAATAGCGAAATTGTGATATACTTCTATAACCTAATTTTACATGACACAGTGCATAGTGTATTAGAGTTTTTTTTAAATCATAAATTCGTGTTAAACAATGTTAATTTTTTTTAAAACTTTTTATCTACGCTTTGCTATTTATAAAAATTAATGATTTGGCAAACTTATTGGTTCTGATAATTTGTTACTGAAATAAATTATTTAAAATATGAATGAAACAGTATTACTTCGAAAACCAGCATTTTTTTTTCTCAAACTGACCGGTTTTGGAACAACCGTTCCTTCTTCAGGGCAATATATATATATATATTGCCAGTGTTGTCTCCATCCTCACTTCAACACTCGATAATATAAGTTTACTCATTATTTTGTAATGTTATGTTATGTCAGTACATATTTTTAACTGAGTAAGGAACAGTTGTTCCAAAACTGGTCGGCTTTGACGTAAAAAAATATTTTGGTTCAAAAAAAGTTATTTTGTTTTTTATTTAATTAATTTTTTATATATTTATTATAAACGCTCTGTTGGGCTTTTACATATATGTGTACTTATAACATGATATACTGCATGATACAGAGACACAGGAGTTTTTGAAAGTTTAGATAACTAAATTTTAATAGCACTCTTTGACAAATTAACACATCACATGGCTATGACATTGTAACTAACAAAGAACTTAACCACTCGGGCTAAAGTAATGGATAACTAAAATATAGCTATTTTGTAAAGTATTTAGAATATTTCAAGTAAAATGAGATTCGTGTCAGGCTCTTTCTTTAGAAGTTCACTTGATGATTTCATATTGTTGATTTGTAATGTAATGTCGATTTCACCGAAGTACCAAATTACTTGTTTCTGATACTGTAATGTACGCCAAATGTAGCTGGTGCCAAAGTGGTGTAGAGTATTACTGTAGCGGGTGAAGGTCGTACTCAATAATGATACTTGATCTTGTACTGATATTTATTGGGGAGCTGCTTGTGACAAAAGAGCACACAACTAACGTGCATCGCCTTTTATAAGATCTTGCAAGCATTCCATCTCGCTTGCACTCATCTAAATTCGTACAGACATCACAGATACTATCCCAGTACGGGTTTAATTCTCATCTCAGCTCAAGTACCTGCTTTTAACTAAAAGGCCGGTATTCAAGGTTTTGATCTACTTTTGACAAGTTTAACAAATTAAATAGTTCTTCTATAAAGTCCCTTATTATAAAATAGATTCTAAAATAATAGTTTCAGCAAATAATCGATTAAGAATAAACGGTTTAAATTATGAAATAATGGTGCCACAATTTGCAACGGAAACTGTTTTCTATCTTCCTTTTAGATCAACAAAACACAAACCGGCTCCAGTTGGGGTAACAATTTAATATCAGTTTTGTAATACAACACAATGCCTACAATAGATTGTCACGACGCAATACAATCGGCTGAGTGTTAAACTGTCAAAGTGCGGGTGTCAAATCGTTGAATCAACGATTCGGATCATGACTGATGAATTCGCCAGGCCAGAATAAGCCGTGTAACATTTAAATTACTACCAGTTAATCAAATAAAACACACATTTAATTGCAAATTTACTTTTGCTAAATATTTTACGATTGCAATTTTACTCTTGCATGTAATTTAGAGTTTTCGAGTGATTGAATGATTTATTTAGGTAGGTAGGCACCGAAAACAATTTTCCACCGATGCTGGTGCATACGTCGATTGCTTAAAGCGATGACATTGTAACTCCACTTTTTGTGAAAATGAGATATAAACTATACTGTACTAAAAATCACCCAGATTATTTAGGTATATTATATAACTCCATCTCACACTATTCCAAAGATATTAACCAATTATTTCAGCGTACATATTTTATTCCGTTCATCTCGAAATAATAGTTCGTGGATATACAACATCTTTGTTTTAAGCCATCGAAATTATGAAATATTATACAGGTTATGCATTTTATTTTAGACGAGATTCATAATTAAAACAATTATACTGTTATTTGTTGTATAGATGTTAGTAAGTTCTAAATCTGGACAAGGTGTTCAATGAACAATATCATCTAATGCTAACTACCTCAAAAGGTTTAGTGGATGATTCTATTATGAAACAAGATTAAGGGAGCCATTGTCACTTGGGATTGCGTAAATTCTATACTACCGCCTCTTTTCCTTTGTGGAAAATTATATTAGCAAATTCACACAAAGGTGATTGCGGTTTTTAATCCATACAAGAAGACAGAATAACAGGGTTTCTTCAAGTTTATTATCTTTTAGGTTTTTAAGATTATGTAAGGTGTTGAACTAGTCTAAAGTTTGATCAAGTCTACGGTTAAACTCGTTATGTGGGTAGGTAACCATATTTTCAATAAAAATTTTAGAAATTGGGTCGGATCCATTGTTTTTACAAAGCGCCTCCAGGCGTCTCTTTCTAGCTCTAATTTAGTGAATCTTTTCCGATCCGGGCACATTATTTATCTTCTCTCAAAGCGATCCTTCACAAGCATCACTAAAGATGACATAGGCCTTGTGACCAATTATTTTCTTCAAGGCCTCCTGTATAGAGATAATGTAAAAAAACTTTGTTTGTTGGGACTAACTGAACGTCTTCCTTCTAGAATAACCATTTCAGATAGAATATCGGCATCTAAGCTAACTAATCTTTGACATATTATGAATAGGTAGATTTTAAGATTTTTCATTAAATAGCATTTCGATTCTAAGGACATACATGATATGACATTTTGATATAGTTCTTTCATCTTTTACTTCCAATGTCCATCCCTTAAATTACGCTTTCGACACCAATAAACCCACCTTTAATTCAACCCTCCACTCCCCTATCCGCTTCCCATTACCTGTCACCTACCTTCACCCGGAGAGGGTAACTACATAGCTAACCCTAGTGGACGCCTTTACTGATTCGCCGTTGGTTAGCATGAAGTTATATCTGGGTGTGACAGACCCCGTTCAAAGGAAAGACATTCCGCACCCCATCCCCTAAAGATGCAATTTTTGTCTTGGTTCAGTTAGGAGGGTTGGAGAATTGACTGAATTATTTGTGTATTTGTAGTTATTGAGACCGAATCTGAAAGCTCCTTTAAAATGTGTATACTTGCAATAAATATATTTTAGTTGCACAGGTAAAATATTAGCATATTAGTATGTTCAAAATATTGTACAATGAGTAAAATTATTTTGCTGACATTGATAAAATACACTAAATTAGAATACAAATAATATTTATTTACTTATAGAGCGGAGACGGTTTACGTATAGTTCCCGTGAGCACTTAGGCCATAGGCCCATTGTGCTATCTCCCATTTTACCTAATCCTTTAACAGTCAACCGGTCCCTTTTATAAAGTTCACCAGGATTGTCATTGGATATGTGGCTATGTATTCTGGTTCCACAATGTGTCTTCCCAGGTCTCATCTCTCTTCTCCAATCCCCCTTGGTTCCCTGAAGGTCTCACAAGGGAAGAGAACCTCATCTCTCTTCTCTACTTCCTTTTGGTTCCCTGAGCCTTCACAAGAGAAGAGTTCATGGAAGTGGCCTTTATTCCCTATATAAATAATAACTTTGGTAACTGATTAAATGATTCAAACTTCTCACAACCAACAGAATTACGTTATTTGATTTGTTGGGTATCGTGCCATGTTTTTTGTGCTACCTCCTCCATTTTAGTCAAGCTTACGAACAGCCTTACAGATTCCATTACCAGGGCACGTTTTTCCTGATGATGAACAAAAAAAAACATGCCGAAACATTGGTTTCAGGATATAACTAAACCATTCATTACACCCCACCAGGATAATTATTATTTAAATGGGTACCTTGGCAAAAAAATTACAGTTGATTGACCAAAAAAAATAATATCGTTTTGTCCAAATTCCACAAACAATTATGGTACAGGCAAATCCTTTTGATGAGGTTACCGTTTGAATATAGGACTTTGTGAGCACTAAAAAAACAAATTTTTGAACTAGTTTTGAACAACAGCCCGCAGTCCCCTCTTACCCCTCAAATGACTATAGACACTGGGCGCGATATTTATCAATAAATTATTATATTCATTGAAAATTGAATGGTACATGAGTACTCACATTTTATAGAAGTAAAATTAGTTTCGCGATAAAGGTATATTTTATACACATTTTATTATTAATATTAACACCTGTTCATAACTGTTTCCTTTTCTTACTGTTTATTGGGTAATTTGTAAGAAATAAGATAAACATTAAGCTATGCCCTTTGAGCTGTATATTTTATTTATAAAATAAAGATATTTTAATTTCAATTTTATTCCAAATGTCAAGCATTAAAAAGGTACTTATTTGTTATTTTTATCCATCCAGATTTAGATGCAGACATATTTAAAATAGACAAGTTTTGTAGTATTATTGATATAATTATATTATAAAAGTATTTTGGTATTATTTGGTGTGGGTACGATCAATGTACATTTTTTTATCAACCCTTGATGTGATATAATATTTAAATAATATATTCCACATCATTCCATGCGTCTGTTAGTGCGTTATTTCTGGCAGGATCTGACCAACGTAACCCTTGTTCATCTCACTCCACCGAACACCACACGAAGCTCTTTATTTACTACAAGTAATAAAGTTATACGTTGGACCAATTTTCTTTGAGTGTCCTTTGAGCGATTTGTCCCTTTGATAAAAGGCGTTTCCTTTGAATAATGTTCCTATCGAATGTGTGCAGTGTTTATAAGCCTTTGTGAATTAATAATAATATTGTCACAGGTCTGTGAGCAATCAAAAAAATATGTTATAAGCCGATACAGAATCTCAAGCTGGTAGAAAGCTGTCATCTTGAATGGATCTCAATATTCTGTAATTATATGATAATATCTTTTAAATTAAATAATCCTGCATTTTTCAAAGATATATCAATAATAATTAATATTATAATCTCGTATATCTATTAAGGTACATTGTTAAGTAGCTACCTATGTAATTAATTGCAAACATAATGCGTAGCGATAAGTTTAAGGCTAAAACAATATTTTACCCCTTTCACACTAGTGGGCAAAGTTTCCACATTAAGCCTCCTTCCAGGTAACACGCTAGATGGCGGTGGTGCGATTAGTGGCACCCGCTTCATTATTCTGAGAACACTAAATAAATAATACGCTAATTATTATTTACCCAAGTTATGAACCCAATAAAATGTGATGGCTTATTATTTCTCGTGATTGTTTTCATAATCGTATCTAGGTACTTTCCGCAAATTAAATTCGTAATAAGTACCTATCTATCTACCTGCCTACCAATATAATATGTATACGGTGAGATTTGTGTAATTACCTATAGAAAGTTAAATCCAATATTCTGATTCTGCAGATATGTAAGTATCTTTCTAAAGAATTTATTAAAGAGAATTCAATTTGGAGTCAAGAAAATACTAGACAATTTGTATTCACTACGTAACATTTGGTAGACGTTGTATCTATCTATTTATGATAAGAATCATTTAATTTAAATTATAAATAATTATACACCTAAGTCAAAGCTTTTCCCGGAATAATTTTGAAAATAATTAAGCTAAAGTTCAATGATTTAAGGCGATGCACTACGTCGTGTAATATTTTGAATCCAGCCGCTATCAATAACACACCTTACGTAGATGGCGATAAGGATTAAATTCCCGCTTAACACCATCCATCTGTTTTGATTTATGCAAGAAAAAAACATGGCCAAAAAGTGCCTTTTATTTTATTTTGTGGATAATCAGGCACAAATATTTAATTTTTTTTCGATCATTTTATAAATAACTTAATTTTCCACATTATACAATAAAATCATAACTAATATAATACTCGATTATTTCAAAGGCCAGAATGTATTATACTGGCAGTATTTAATTAAAGCATCTGAAACATTTTTAGGACAAAATTTTCAAACCAAAAACACACGATTTAAGTAAAAATGTTTGTATAACTCTTTTGGAGAAATAAATATTACACTATTTACAAATCTTTCGTAAAAATACGTATCTAAGTGTGAACTATCTTCAGCGTTCATTGAGACAACTCATGAAAATAAAATACAATTAACTTGATCTGGAAGTATTTTGTTTTGTCAACATCGGGTTTATAGGTATATTGTTATATGTTTAAAGTAAGAAATGAGTTTCAAATAAAAAAATTATAAAACACAAAAATATGACTTCAAGAATTCATCTGTGCTTCATGCGTTTTCTTTCGGGCTTAAGAATAAATGAGTGTGTAGTTAAATAACTTAGTTTGGCCAGTAACCGCCCCGCTAACCGCGTGTTTAAACTTTTCACGTTAAATGAACAAGTTTGCGCCGTTGGCGTTGATTCGTTTATAACGGCGTCGTTACGTTACGTTTCGTGAAATTGATCTGGGGTTAGATTTTAAAGCGGTGCTTATAAAGTGGCTAAATATCATACATTTATTATAACTTATAACAAACTATCTATAATAAATAATATTTTTATGATTTGTACAGCGCCGTTTTTGTGCAAAATCACATCAAGGGCGGATAACAGTACTCATAAAGGGAACATTAACATTGGTACAATCGTAACTAAATAATCATGGAGAGGTAGACTAAGAGGATACACACTTCCTGCTTCATTCACATCATCTCATGTTATTTTGACTCTTGAATCAGAATCGCTGGAATTGTAATTTGTTTTTAACCTGATGTATGTGACTGATTAAAGTGTAGAAGGTAGAGATTAAGGTTAGGAAGTATCCGGCTGTTCGGATCTAGTTACAAAATACAGCTAAAGCTAATTTTAGTCTTGGTTCGTCTTTACATGGTTTCCAGCTCACCAGGGCACTACTGGAGGCATTTTCTAGTCCGGTTGTTTGTATAACGCATGTCATAATAATTTAATATAAAGCATTTGAAAATAATTTAAGTAATTAGATACAGGAGTAATTGAGTTGATGACAAATAAAACTCCAACCTTAAAACATTCAGACGGAAATAATTACTCAGCGTAGTTCTTAGAATTATAGCCAGTCGTAGTCCTCGCGTAGCTTCTCTGAACCCTCTACGCCGTAGCAGCATAATATTTACATTGAACAGCAAAAATAGAACATTTAAACGGCTATTTTTCCTGGGAAATCTTTCTGCTGTTTTATTTAACGTTAAAGTTTTCAAAAAAACGGTAACAACTGCGCCCAACCGTCTAGAGCCAGTGAGACTATGGCATCCCCAATTGTGGATGTTGAATTTGAATGTTGTGAGGCTGAAGGTAATGGGAAGGGGAAGGATATGGAGAAGTGAAAGGTGGGGAAGTACCTGGATCTAGTCACCAGACACGACCAAAGCCATTTCAAGAAACGTTTCAATTCTGAATGGTGGTCTATACTGAGAGTATCTTCCACTCCGGAACGTTACGCAAATATACTAAGTATTATTTTTGATGAATACTTGAACCCACACCGGGATTTGAACCAGCAACCTTCGATTCGCTAGTCTAGAGCCTTACCCCTTGACCATGGAGGCCGTGAAATTACATTTGAATCTAATGAATTTACGGTTTTCGACAGAAGAGGGACACTAAACGGGCAGTTTTTTCGAATGTGAACGCCCCCAACAGTCCCAACATCTATAAACTGTCTGGATCAAAGATATTAGAAGAACGAGATATGCTATGTTGGCCGCCGGACCGTAGGCGGAGTACTACCTAATTAGGGTACTTTGAATACTATCGGGACGTGTACGCACAGAAATCTGTTCTATGTATTAGTGTGGATACCTTAGCGTAAGCGAAGGTGTGCAGTAGTATTGCTGAACAAAACCGGCGACACTGGGCAAAACAATTCCACACAGTATGAACTGCTCATAGCACATCTCGTTCTTCTAATATCTTTGGTCTGGATTCATTGTGAATATGGTAAAATCGGAATATGTTCTGACTGAAGGGAGTAGTTGATTGGGTAGAGGAAGGTAATGAAGTACCTACGTTTCAATTACGTCTTGTAAAAAAATGATGAATAATAATAATAGACAGTTACTGTTACTTCAGGAGAACAATTTATAATCGATAATTATCCCATATTTATAGAAGTTATATTTTGACTTGACTGTTTGGTGGTTTTTTCAATATAAAAGAGAGTTTTTTTTTCAAACGGATGAAGATAAGCTACATGAAATGGCGAACGTAATAATACCCACCTTAATCCACGAAATATTAATTATACTAAACATTATTATAAGATTATTTTAATTGAAAATTAATGTTTTTAAGAGACTGGGTTTTTTATGCATAGCACAAAGAGTAACATATTATTTTCGAATAAGCCGACGTAGCGCAAATGTTAGAGCACCTGACCGGCAGTCAAAAGGCTGCGGGTTCAATTCCCGTCGGCGGCATGTATTTTTTCTCGGAAGATTTTTTCGATTTATTATTTATCAGGCTAATTATTATTGCTGAAAAATAAAATCTTATTATTATAAGAGTTTATTTATCTAACGATAACGATTTTAATAAAATTATTAATTATTGTATTAAATTTATTAACAAACCCCTGATAATAACTATGTTTTTGAATTAACAATTTAAATGAAATTACAAGCAATAAAATACATGAGCTGAATATTTTAATTGGGGTATTTATTTAAATTTCCACGTTTTTCGTGTTCGGAAAAGTAAATGTGTTTTTACAGCGCTTACTCTTCTGAAAAATCTATATTTCGTTCACATTTTATTTCCTAAGGGATTACTACACTCCGCTGATTACGTACATGAACGAACCAGGTAAACTGGTCTCACCTGTTAATATGGGATATTTCTGTGTACATGTACATTTAACTTTATGTTAATTTTCAATTTACGTTTGTAATTAATATTACATAAAATCACCTCGTAAAGATTTCGTTTTGATTTCTACAATAATTCTCTGTTGTTAAATCATAATAAGCGATAAATTGATAATTTTAATTTATAAATACCAGGGTAACCCAATTACTATTTACAAAGGAAGAAAAAATGTTGGCTTACTGTTCTGTATAAGTTTGTGAACTGCATTATTGACTTATAACTAATATCTTATTTCATATACAAGATACGCATAAAAACTCTGACGTATATGCAAAATTTATAATACCCTAAGAAATATTGATATGTTCCACTGTACCCTTAAAACTTTTAAAATAAAACTAACCTAACAATGTACTTAAATCACAACAATTATTTCTTTATTGTTGTTATATTCTTATCATTATTTTTTACTTATAACTTTTTACATCTCTTGCTTCTTAATCTGTAACTATATATAATAAAGATTGTAAATGAAACTTTAATGTATAATAAAAACACATAAATTTGTTTTTGACCACGATAGTTTTATTTTCACTCTACCGGTTTCGGAAGATCCCTTCCTTCGTCAGGAGAATATTTAAAACTAATCTACTACACAAAATATTGACACATAAATACAAAAATGAAAATAAAACTATCGTGGTCAAAAACAATTTTATGTGTTTTTATTATAAATTATGATGAGCCACAAAGTGAATGCTTTTTACAATTACGAAACTTTAATGGTTTATTTTATATTTAATATATTAAATGTAAAATTAATTCACACGTATAACTGCATGTTTCTTAAATTAACTAAAAAAAAGCAACACTTGCAACAAAAAAATTGCCTGCCCACATCAAACCCGCGTTCTATACTGATAACAACTTAGTTAAATTACTAAAAAACTCTGAAGATAGTAAACATCAAGTTAGCCACTCAGGCATTTACTAACTATTTTGCAATGATTGTCCATCGTTCTAAATAGTAAGACAACTAGAAATATAAACTTTAGAATCACGGAACATTTCACATGTTTAAATGACATTAATTTTACAGTGTTGGCCAATCATCCCATTTCCACCGATCATACTTTTTTATAACGACACAGGTGTTAAAATTCTTCAACGTTAAAATAAAGGCAAAAAATTAGATAACTTAGAAGCACTGGAAATCAAAAAAACCCAATAAATTATATCTCTAGCTTATTAAATTTATTTATTTATTTAGTGCATCTCACTATACATAAAACACTTTTTTTCACATAAAAATCAACCTCACTAAGACTTAGCCTGTATCGAGGTAAAAAAAATACATTTGAGTGAAGCAAACATATAAGAGTAATCACAAACATAAAGTCATTCTACATACAAACACAAAATATTTCAAAATTAAAGAAAAAATAAGTATTAGATGTGTTACCAGATGGGTAATTTGACAGTATATTGTAACAATATTTGATCCATATTTGAACCAAATAATCAAATATTAGTTCTATTTTAGACATATTTCAAATAAACTGTTCTGTTCTTCCCAGAAATCCCTTCACTTCCCCTTCTCCTTTGCTCACCTCCCACAGCAATACCAAAGTGGTTGAAAACAAATGTATTTTTTTATTTTTGTAAATTATGGTGAGCTAAAAAGTTAATACTTTTTACAAATATGTAAAAAAAAAGTGTTAGGTTTTCTGTCATTCATTTTTACTAGAAATAAATTTGCACAAGTGGATGATCAAAACAGTGAAACTGATTTATTTCGATTTACAAATATAATATGGAGGGTTTCAAGCTGTCCTTGAGAAAGTTCACATTTGAACCTTTTTTGTGCCTAGTAAATTGTAATTTGCTAAATCAATTGAAAGAACAGCATGAAATTGGTTTGAGTAACCAATTTATTGATTATTTCATAATATTATTATATCCTAGTGTTTACAAAACACACATTGGTATCTCTCCTTTGACATGGTATATTTTTTCTTATCACATTTTGACCCGAGACCAAAGGTTTTTCTACATCAAAAAAATAATATTCTGGTCTAGTTTAAACCATATAATCTGTAATCATATCCTGGCCTAGTTCAAACCATATAATTTATAATATCCTGTCATAGTTTAAACCGTATGATCTGTAATATCCTGACCTACTTTAAACCATTTAATCTATAATTTTAAGTCAGGCACTTTGGCGCACAACTTCAGTCAATTTCAGGAAATTAATTGAATTCACTTATAATAATACCCACATTTAAGAGAAAAAATTACCCAACTGGTCACGGTATTTACATTTATTTATTGGTATTAACAACCCTGCCATACCTTACTTTGAATACTTTAGCTAAAAAAACCAAATTAAAAATAAATTGTTTAACCTTAGTTGTTAAAAAACCACACCAATTATTTACCAATCTCTCCACAGTATCTGTAACAAAACGTATTTTAAATAAATTTGATGGTGAAAATCTCGAGCGGTAATATTCCAGACTTTAAGCAAGTTTCAAAGCGTTTTCCATGGGCTAATTGTGTAGATTATTTGCATAAAAAACCACTACACGTTCCCTTATCGAGTGTTCTAATCTCAGAATTAAGTGTTAATGTGAATGCTTGCGTTGAATATTTGTAATATTTCCAAAGTAAAGTGGCGTTGTTCAGATAAGGGTGGCGATAGGGGTCCCACGGCCCTCCCCTCGGCCCGAACACGTTGCTAACTTTACCAAAATCTGAATAATTTCCTGGTGAAAATTCAGGTGAAATTTCAGGTGGAAACTCATGAATTTTCCACGGAAAACATGAGGCGGAGTAATTATTTTTGGGGGAAATCTTCACGGTTTAGTATTTCATGGAAAATGTAGGTAGATATGAATTTTGAAAATTTCATTAGTAATACCCGCAATCTTGAATTATTTTTACGAAGTCAACCTCACTTTGAATCGGACCATTACTTTGTTCATATAAATTCTTTTGTTTAACAATGTTTTAAAATAATTTTTATAAAAATATTTTTAAATAATCATTTATTTAATTGGTGGAATACTATTTACTCATTGAAAGCCCATACCGCATTATTTTACATAATGTACTAATGTTATATACATCGGTAGGTACAAACAACACTTATGATGTTACAAACATAACATGAGAATACTTATCAGTTCCTTTCGCAAATACTTGTAATAATTATTACTTTGATGCAGGACGGAGAGATTTTGAATATATCGAAAAGGTCAGTATATGTACCGGAAGTTCGGCAAAATCACGCTAGAACTATCTTAATAATACAACAGTAAATTTATGTTCTGATGCTAAAATATCAACAACTTTTGCATGATGAGCTCTGACTTCATGAAAGTTGAACAGTTTATATCATGAGATATTGAGCATTAAAATTTCCATACAAAAAAAAATAAAAGAAAAGTTGCAACATGGTTTTCTTCAAATTTTGCAACAGGACATTGCAAGGACGGGTTGTTTCAGAGAATTTGAACAATTCATCAAATTTCAACGTTCATTTTCAGGTTCTGTGAAAGTTTTATTCAAATTTTGTTCTTATATCATTATAGGCTAGTTACTTGACTGAACTGATAACAAAAAACAAAACATGAAAATGAACGTTGAAATTCGATGAATTGTTAAAATTCTCCGAAACAACCCGTCCTTAGAAAAGAAGTGTTGAAATTCAGCCATTAATGTGAGTACTTTGTTTGTAATAGAATTTGAACTATTCAAATTCTTTATACTAGGTAAAATTCTCCATATGAAACTGTTTTTACTTCAATCTCATACACGGCGTGAAATGAGCGCAGCCAAACAAACCAAAACTTTTCCAACCATTACCAAAAACAAAGTTGTCCAAAGAAAACCAGTTGTTCTATTTCATCCCTCTAAACTTCCGCATACCGCCAGCGCAGGGGTGCCCAAATGGTGATTTAATAGTCCCGAACCACGCGAAGCTACCTTGCCTTATCGCCGCCGTGTGCCACCCCTGAAAGACACCCCGAACATCATTTCTTTCAGCCGGTTATTAAGACTTTTCATAAAAATTTTGTCGCATTTTCAACAAAGAATGTTTGCGGAAGATATCATTTTAATTCAGAAAGTTCTGATTGAGTTCATATCCTGGTCTGCATAGATTCTTGTGATAGTTGAATGAAATGTTTCAGTTTTGCTGGTTGACTTTCAGATTGTTTGCATTCTTCTTGTTTTCAAAACATTTGGAATGCGATGAAAGTGATGTCTGTTCATACAGACAATCTTTTTGCCTTCAGAACTGTTTTCTTATGAAATATTTTCCACCTGTTTTTTAACTAGAGCTACGTCGTCCGTTTTAAAAAAACCTGAAACCAATTTAAATACCTAGGTAGATATGTACTAAAACAGATTAGAGTCGAATGAAAAAGAAGACATTTTAAAGGATGCTCAATATATATTATTTAACAATATGTTGAGCGTTTTTCTATGTAGTATACTTCAAACTTGACTTGAAGTCTGGAAGTTCGGTTTGATTCCCATCCAATGAATAAATTGATATACAAGGATTATTATAATTTTATATTATTAGTGCCGTATGTAGTTGTGTAATGTAGTTTCTATACAGAGCGCTTTACAAATATATTACTTCGTGCTGCGTTCCGAGTATCAACTATCCAGGGATAAAACAAAAAAAATAATCGTAGTGGCTGAGTTGACGAATGCGTCGAATTACCACCAGACGAATTGGGCTCAATTCATCCACTAAATATGTTACATATTATGACACAAGCAATATTTTCGTTTAGTACGATTGTAGAAGGAGTTTTTCTGATTAAAATACAAAAATTGCTAACTTATGGATAAACCGGGACTCGAACCTGGTTATAAATTGGCTAAGCTCAGTAGAAAGGTAAAGCAGATGACTCGTGTACAATCAGGGGTGGGCAGTTCTTTGATCAGCAGCTCGTCCATCGGTCAGGAGGTTGGAAAAGGACATCACAATAATAACACATAAGTAAAAGGCACAAGGTATATTAATCATCTTCTAAAGAAACACAGGTATACATTGGATCTCTACTAACTCTCTCTACTAATTTATGACGACCAGATAAAGCGTGGATTCTACATGAAATCTACGAGAATTGAACACAAGAAAAGGGGGAAGGTTGAAAGCTTACGAATCGTCTCGACGTGGTAAGGGGCATCATGTTGAGCCAGAGGTACCCGCGCTCACAGGCGGCGGGTCAGTTGAGGCGGTGAAGTGCACTCGGGATTTTACGCGGGAACGGGACTCCATTGAGTAAGCCCGAACCGTAATAATAAACATGATTGTAAGTTTGATGGCGAAATGCATCTAGTAGGAAACTGGCACGAGATCGCGTCTGTTTCTATTATTACGTAATTCCGCGCGCTCGAACATTGTGAGCGTTTGTGGTTCGCTCTGCGAGAAACACACCGTTGCAATGACCGAGGTCCGCTCTCGACTGGCGGGGCTCGGCGGTGGCGGGCAGTGTTGAGCCGAGAACGCTCCCTGGGTGGTCTTGTGCGATCACGCGGCGTTGTGTCGTTTTAACACGTACGCCACGATCGTTTGCATGGGGAAAGCGAGGCTAAATTATGCATCTTTTTTATAGGGTGACTTGTATTACGTAACACATTCCCCCTCCGCCAGTAAAAGGCGACGTGGTAATGAAGCTTTAGGCGCTAAAAATCCTCTTCACCTTGTCGTGAGGGAAGAAGAGAGAGAAGAAAAAACAGTGTTGATTTACAAAAAAAACAAAGAAAAAAAATACATGGTTATGCAATGGTGAAAAGACAACATACAAGGTTATGCAGTGATGACAAGAACAACATACAAGGTTATGCAGTGATGACAAGAACAACATACAAGGTTATGCAGTGATGACAAGAACAACATACAAGTTTATGCAGTGATGAAAAGACAACATACAAGGTTATGTAGTGATGAAAAAACAAACATACAAGGTAATGCAGTGATGAAAAGAACAACATACAAGGTTATGCAGTGATGAAAAGAACAAACATACAAGTTTATGCAGTGATGAAAAGACAACAACCTGACTCTAAAATTTCATTGGTCTGTAAGCTAAGTTTGAAGAGCGTAGTGTTTTCGTAGAGTACCAAGTAGACGTAATTTCACTGAAGTTATAAAGTTACATTTTCACTGTAACTTGACCCATTTGAGATTGCACTCAAGTATCACTAGGGCCATAGAAATTGAACTGTGCTTCTTGGTTGTGGTTGAGAGATGGTGATGCGGAGGGCCAGAAGTATCCGGGTTGTGTTGTTGTACCAGCGTGAATTCCATTATGCTGATGCGGTGGAGCAGTGGTTGTCAAGGTGAAATGGAGTTGGTAATAACAAGGAGTAATACCAATAAGTTGATTGATGGTTGATGCGTGTAATGGTTATTATGTTGAGTTTGCGCATCGGCAAGTGGTTGGTTTGTACAAATGGCAAGTGGTTGGTTTGTATGACTGCCAGTAGTTGATTTGCACAAACGGCAAGTGGTTGATTGCACAACGGCAAGTGGTTGATTGCACAACGGCAAGTGGTTGATTTGCACAAACGGCAAGTGGTTGATTTGCACAAACGGCAGGTGGTTGATTTGCACAAACGGCAAGTGGTTGATTTGCACAAACGGCAAGTGGTTGATTTGCACAAACGGCAAGTGGTTGATTGCAGGAACATAATTAACCTTGAGCTGGCATGTTCTGAGGTTGGTTCTTTTGAATGTGGTTTGAATGATGAGACAACTTGATTTGCAACTGCACGCACGACTCACACCTAATTTGGGTGCGGTCGGGTGTTTTTGGTACGCAGAGATTGGAGGGATGTGAGTGATGGAAGTGAAGGCGGCAAAGAAGAGAAGCTCAGCTTGCAGGTGATGAGAAGGGCTGCTGGTCTTCTTTTTAATCCAGGGACAGGTTATTATTAGAGCCAAAATTCTTGAAGTTTACCTGCCTAGTAGACCAATGATGCAAAACGTTTGGAGAGAAACAAATTGTGTTCAAGAGAAAAGACAAAAAGACAAAAAAATGTCGTTGGTTAGAGAGAGTAGAGAGAGAGTAGAGAGAGATCCAATATGCTGACTATACCATGAGTATCCCGAGATTGGGGAGACAAAAAACTATCACGACTGGCGTGAGGTTACCTATTTGATATACAAGGTATAGGTAGGTGGTTGTACAGTAGTAACACCAAGTTTCTGAAAGAAGTTGGCCTTCCATGGCCGGTGTTAGCGCTTGAGCGATAACAACTTACGACTTTCAAAATTACAAGAAATGTGTTGATTACCTAGGTATGGGGTGAAAAGGAGAGATTTGAAGCAAATTTCATGGATAAAGATTGTCTTATAGACAGACGATACGCTATGTGCGTAGGGTACACCTTCCAGATTCATGAAATTAACCTCAAGGATAATGAGGGATGAGAAAAAAAATGGCGATGAGCGAGAAGGTCTGCTGGTGATGGAGCTGATTCTCCGTTCGATCTCTTTCAGAGAACGAAATGTGGTCAACCAGCAGATTTCCTAACTTTTACAAATGTACAAGAGTTTGATGGGAGGGTGAAGGATGGAGGATTGAGTAGCGAAAATTGATAGTGACTGAGCTAATTCCCAATTCGATCTCTATGTGAGGACGAAATATATCAACCAGCAAATTTCCTAACTCTTTACACAAATATACATGAATTTGATGAAAAGGTGAAGGAGAATACACAGTAATAACAATCTAATCTTTCACGTGTATTTGGTGAAAGATTAGGGGTCGTATTTAATCCTCTACAGTTTGTGAGAACATGACAGACCCTTGCTCAAGCTTCACAAACCTGGGAGTTTTTCTTATTCGTCTCCCAGACAACGAGTTAGGTGGTTTTGTGTCACTGTCTCAATTAACTCCCACGACACGATACCTCATAACCAACAGTGAAGCTGATGGCTAGTCCATGGTCAATGGATAGTGGATGGTTCTTGGGTCCGCTGACAAGAAGTCCACAGGTATCAGTTAGCGTAAAAAATTGCTGAATGCACAGCTTCATGTTTGTTTGAAGAGAACAAAAAAATTCTCACTACAGTGAAGGAAATTTCCCTCAGTGTCATGAGTTATACAAAAAAGGGCCCCAATTAAGGGTGACAAGTCAGGGTAAAATGATCTACGTCCGGTAGAACAAGTACAAAGTGTCAACTTATTTAAAGAAGACAACAACAAGATATTGTATCGTTCGCACGAATCATGGTAAGTATTATAACGTCTCCACGTCTCATGTAGAAATTGAACGAATTACGAAAGAACCCTAGTATTGAAAGGAAAGGTACAACATAGATATTTATAACCATTTAATGGAACAAATTATCTCTTTGGCCACAGTGTATGTAAGCCAGTAAAAAAAAGTACTTATAACGAACTTCTCGTATCATGGTAGATATTATAACATTCTCATGTATAGTGTTAGATTTTATAACGATCCCTCGTCTCATGGTGGATATTGTAACATTCTCATGTATAGTGTTAGATTTTATAACGATCCCTCGTCTCATGGTGGATATTGTAACATTCTCATGTATCATGAAAATAATATATCAACGTTCAATAATAAAAAAGTACCATTTCAATACCGGAAAAAAGATACATACACAATGTCAAAAACAATCAAGTAGTGGCTATTGGTATTATCAAAAAATGACAACGGCATAACCTTTGGTTGGGTTTATGCGTTAAGTTGGCAATAATACAAAACATATGCCTACAAGGATGTCTTAAACAAGACACAAATATAGCAAAAGAGACCTATTTGGTTTTACTAACTCTTTGCTTACAAAATGTTGTGATGGCATAACCTTTGGTTGGGTTTATGCGTTAAGTTGGCAATAATACAAGACATATGCCAACAAGGATGTCTTAAACAAGACACACATATAGCAAAAGAGACCTAATCGGTTTTACTTACTCTTTGCTTACAAAAAAGGTTTGTAGTGGTTTATTTAAGACCTGATTGGGTTTTACTTACTTAAAATGACCAAACAAAAACAAGGAAACACACTTGGTGTTACCAAAATTGCCACAAACACGAATGTTGTGAACTTTATGTTACAAATTTGATACAGAAGGCACCTAGAGACACAGGATGACTTAATATGAGTGACCTGGCTCGGTGTATTTGACAAGGCAAATTAATGCTTATTTAAGTCAAAATATAGTACATAATATAACAAATTGGGGTCAGGAAGTTGAGATCTTAAGATTTTACATACTCAATGTGACCGAAAGGTGTTATGTATGTAACATTGTTATTGATGAGGAGGACAAATCGGCGTTTGTTCTCCTTTACAACAACCTTTTTCAGAATTGACGTGTCAATATCAAATTCTGAAAAAACAACAAATTAGAGCAAATGGGAATGTTGAGCGCCATTCAATTTTTTAGAAAAAACTGAAAAAACTTTAAAACAAAGTTATTGTAACTTTTTATTTGTTACACCTATGTAAACTTGAATCAAATGACGATACCAAACTGGAATTTACACACGCATTATGATTACAAGTTACAGGGGTAGAATATTCACCTCAATTGGGTGTATGTTGCAAAGGGGCCATTGTTTTATGTACGATGGAACCCATTGGAACAAATGTGAAGAACAAATGTGAAAGAACAATGTGAAGAACAAAGTGAAAGAACAATGTGAAGAACAAAGAACAGAAAAAATATTTACAAAACAATGTTGTACGTGACTTTTTGTGGTATTTATGACAAAAAATAGTTATGTATTTAGTGTCGTAAGTGTCAGAATGGTAACGACTAACAAATGATGTCCAGGGTCGACTCCGGGAGCATAAATTGTTCGGGAAGTGGAAAAAGTCTCTTGACTGGAATGATATCAGTTCCAGAGAAGATACGTACAAAATATTAGTACAATTTATAAACATTACACGGTGAGGTGTGACAAAGAAACAAAAATAACAAAGGGTTTATACAAAAGAGCATAATAGTACAAGTATTGGTGAGAAATGATTTAAAACCACAGTTGACACTTCTGTGTTTTAGAAAAAAAAGGTTACCTTGCAGAGGTCGAAAATGCGAGTTTTTATATGAAACTAACGCGTTAAGACATGCTGTTTGTCTGCACGAGGGCCAAGTCTCGTGGGACAAAGGTAGAGCCAAAAGTTTGTTAGTTATGTGAGTGTGACCTAGTGAAGGTGGTGTCTGTTGTGTCCACACTTCCTAGTTTGACAATATCTTTCACGTGATAGTTGCCGATGTGTTTCCCAGAGGCATCCGATAGGGTGTACACTACATCGGAGATTTTTCTCAGGACTTTTGCTTTAACAAAGCGAGGAGCTAGTTTTGCAGAGAAATACAGAGCACCTTGTGAGAGTGTGTTGTTGCGTCTCCAAACTATGTCGTTTTCCTTAAAGGTAACATGTTTCCTGCGTAAATTGTGTCTGTTTGTGACAGAGATTATACTGCCGGGTTGAAATTGCAGCCCTTTTATGTATTTCCTGTTGTAAAATGTTGCGTTTTTGATCAGGACGTTTTTGGTTTTGTTGAAAGGAGAAATATTCCTGTCTTTCAATTCCTTTTCTAAACTTTGCGTACTTCGAGAGCAGATGTTGGCTATTATGCCTAAGGTGTTGTTTTGAGGATTCATTTTGTGGCTAGTTGAGTTAGACATTGTGAGAAGAAAAGAATTGTCCAGAGTGTTGTGGCTGAGTTTCTTTTTCAAAAAAAGATGAGCTTGTGATGATGGGTGAAGAATTTTGTGAAATTTTTCTGAAGTCCCAATATGGAAAAAAAATTGGCCAGCGGTTTCCTTGTGTTTTTGATGGAAAAGTTCCTGAGATGTGTGTTTTGAAAAAAGAATTTCGAAAAATTTCAAAGTCCTAGATGAGTGAAGGAAATTTTTTGAAAAATTTCCAAGTCTTTGATTTGAGAAAAAAAAAAAAACGGCCAGGGGTCTCCTTGCAATTTTAGTGGAAAAGTCCCAGAGATTGTGCGTTTTGAAAAAAATTTTCGAAAAAACCAAATTTCCGAAAAAATTTTCAAAGTCCTTGATTTTTGAAAAAAACGGCCAGGGGTTGTCCTGGGATTTTGATGGAAAAGTTCCTGAGATTGTGCGTTTTTGAAAAATTTCCGAAAAACCAAATTTCCGAAAAAATTAAAATTTCCGAAAAATTTTCAAAGTCCTTGATTTTTTGAAAAAAACGGCCAGGGGTTGTCCTGGGATTTTGATGGAAAAGTCCCTGAGATTGTGCGTTTTGAAAAAAAAATTTTCGAAAAAACCAAATTTCCGAAAAAATTTTCAAAGTCCTTGATTTTTAAAAAAAACGGCCAGGGGTTGTCCTGGGATTTTGATGGAAAAGTTCCTGAGATTGTGCGTTTTTGAAAAATTTCCGAAAAACCAAATTTCCGAAAAAATTAAAATTTCCGAAAAATTTTCAAAGTCCTTGATTTTTTGAAAAAAACGGCCAGGGGTTGTCCTGGGATTTTGATGGAAAAGTCCCTGAGATTGTGCGTTTTGAAAAAAAAATTTTCGAAAAAACCAAATTTCCGAAAAAATTTTCAAAGTCCTTGATTTTTGAAAAAAACGGCCAGGGGTTGTCCTGGGATTTTGATGGAAAAGTTCCTGAGATTGTGCGTTTTTGAAAAATTTCCGAAAAACCAAATTTCCGAAAAAATTAAAATTTCCGAAAAATTTTCAAAGTCCTTGATTTTTTGAAAAAAACGGCCAGGGGTTGTCCTGGGATTTTGATGGAAAAGTTCCTGAGATTGTGCGTTTTTGAAAAAATTTCCGAAAAACCAAATTTCCGAAAAAATTAAAATTTCCGAAAAATTTTCAAAGTCCTTGATTTTTTGAAAAAAACGGCCAGGGGTTGTCCTGGGATTTTGATGGAAAAGTCCCTGAGATTGTGCGTTTTTGAAAAATTTCCGAAAAAACCAAATTTCCGAAAAAATTTTCAAAATTCCGAAAAATTTCCGAATACAGATTTCGAGGAAGTATTGTTTTTTCTTTCAACAATTAATGGAGGGTTGTTTGTGATTCGTGACCAATTGTCTGAATTTAGGCAGAACCAGCTTTTGGTTATTTACACGCAAGCATCCCTTTCCCTGGACACGACAGGCTCGAGGCGGAGAAGGGCCGAGAGTCGGGGATTTACGTCAATCGCGAATCTCAATTATATGTAAAGGGTAAGTCGGCTTTCAAGACTTTTCTTTCAAAAAGGATACTCTACCCACCTTTATTACATATAAAGCGAAATTATCAGATGACAGAAGGGCGTTAGTTTTCCTTGTCTATGAATTTTGCAGAACGATGCTGGCTTATGGCTCCACTAACAAGGAATTTATTTTGTATCATGTACAAGATTTGAAATTGTTGAATTGTAGTTTAATGTAGCTCGTTTCCTCTAATAGTTGTACTCGGAAAGTAAACCTTCATGGTTAAAGATCACTATGTGATGTTTGAGATGTCCGAAAAGAAGTAAATGTTGGTTGCGCACCTTGTGATAGAATACCGGTAATTAAATTTTGTCGAGTGACGATTCGTAGAACTTGTAATTTAACACCGAATGGCTTTAATGTGACACAGTTGTTTTAGATTTGACGCGATGGTTTGTAGAACAGCTATGATTTATTGGAAGAAAACATTGTTATTCAATTGTTAATACAAAGCAAGACATGAAAAACAGTGAAAGGGTACAAGATTATTTCCAATTTGACCTCCCGATGGACGATTAATAATCAGAGAAAAAACCACGTTGGGCGCCAGTGCTAACTTATGGATAAACCGGGACTCGAACCTGGTTATAAATTGGCTAAGCTCAGTAGAAAGGTAAAGCAGATGACTCGTGTACAATCAGGGGTGGGCAGTTCTTTGATCAGCAGCTCGTCCATCGGTCAGGAGGTTGGAAAAGGACATCACAATAATAACACATAAGTAAAAGGCACAAGGTATATTAATCATCTTCTAAAGAAACACAGGTATACATTGGATCTCTACTAACTCTCTCTACTAATTTATGACGACCAGATAAAGCGTGGATTCTACATGAAATCTACGAGAATTGAACACAAGAAAAGGGGGAAGGTTGAAAGCTTACGAATCGTCTCGACGTGGTAAGGGGCATCATGTTGAGCCAGAGGTACCCGCGCTCACAGGCGGCGGGTCAGTTGAGGCGGTGAAGTGCACTCGGGATTTTACGCGGGAACGGGACTCCATTGAGTAAGCCCGAACCGTAATAATAAACATGATTGTAAGTTTGATGGCGAAATGCATCTAGTAGGAAACTGGCACGAGATCGCGTCTGTTTCTATTATTACGTAATTCCGCGCGCTCGAACATTGTGAGCGTTTGTGGTTCGCTCTGCGAGAAACACACCGTTGCAATGACCGAGGTCCGCTCTCGACTGGCGGGGCTCGGCGGTGGCGGGCAGTGTTGAGCCGAGAACGCTCCCTGGGTGGTCTTGTGCGATCACGCGGCGTTGTGTCGTTTTAACACGTACGCCACGATCGTTTGCATGGGGAAAGCGAGGCTAAATTATGCATCTTTTTTATAGGGTGACTTGTATTACGTAACACAATATTTGCTTTTCTTAAAAAAAGAGTATAAAATAAATCTTTCATATACCTAGATATATACTTTTTTCTGTAATATAATTAGCTTCATATCATTTAATTGGCTTATGGCAAAGCAATGTGATATAACTCAAATTTAAGGCGATGCACTACGTTGTGTAATATTTTAAATTGAGCCGCTATCAATAACAACCCTTACGTAGATGGCAATAAGGTTTAAATTCCCGCTTAATACCAATCGCCTGTTTTGATTTATGCAAGAAAAAAACATGGCCAAAAATTGCCTTTTATTTTATTTTGTGGATGTTCAGGCATAAATATTTAATTTTTTTTCGATCATTTTATAAATAACTTAATTTGCCACATTATACAATAAAATCATAACCGAAAATGGGTTCGTAAGTAGGAGATTTTGAACTTTAAAGCAGTTTTCATAGGCCTTATACATTATTTTTTTTCTGGGCTTATAAAAAGACTTATCTAAAAAATACTCGATTATTTCAATGGCCAAGATGTATTCTACTCGCAGTATTTAATTAAAGCATTTGAAAAATTTGTAGGCGACCAAATTTTCAAACCAAAAACACATGATTTTGCATTACTACGTATGGCATCGCCTTAAGTGTTTTTTGTTTAAAACTTAATCGCTTAGAAATAGTGTAGATGCTTTACCTTATAAAATACTGCAAAAGCCTAAAAAAAAAAAATGCTTTAAATTTTAAAATTTCCCACTGACGACTCTTTGAGTATGGTTTTAATGTATGTGTCAAATTAAGTTCTTTAGATTATGATCGGAAAAAAAATATCTATACCTATTATCTATATACTATTATCACAAAATAAAATAAAATATGCAATTTGGCGATGGCGGGAATTTCAACCCTATCGCTATTTTGCAGAATAGATAATTTTACCAGATTCCGAATGCTTTTAAACATATCTACACTAACTAATACAACTATTGCATTTATCACAAAGAATAGTGAGTTCTTCCAGTGCTGTAAGAATATTTCGTTATCCTGCCACGATAATTGTCGAAAGTGATACATTAGGGATGGATCTTCCATCCTGTTATCTCTTTCAGTATAAAAATGGTTCCATCGCGCCAAGTTACCCCTCCTTTGGCGTGCCGGCGTAGAATAACCGTATTTTCAAGCCAGCGAATGTTATGTAACTTTTTGTGTGTTTAGTATAATTAATTCGATCGTGCTGGGCCGTTTGGCTATCCCTATCGTAGATCTGAAATGACTACGACCCCGCCCATACTCTGTACAGAGCTTAATTATCGCCGTTAATTTAAACAACCCGCGTAAAAAAGCTTTAACCATTCCCCTAACAAAAAATTCTCAATGTTGTATTTTTTACGTATTCTTTATCTTTTTTTGAATTTGTTACAATTGGAATAGTGCTTAATTCCGGGTGTCATTTCGAAGTGTTACCAGTAATAAAAATGAATCACGTTATGGAAGGAGTAGCGATTTTGGTAGCGAGATTTTGAGGTTTGTAGCTATTCGCTGTTGGGTTCCTAACTCAGTATTTTAATAGATTTTCAGGTGAGAAGGGTGCAAAATGATGGAAGGCAAGCCCAGTGGGCGTGAGTTATAGTTGGGGTTAGGATGATATTTGAGATTACTTGAAATTGAATTATTCATAGATACCTATTTGATCCTTTTCAAATACAGGAAAGACTTGAAAACAAATGGATAACAAAATATTCATATTTTCAGTGCCTACCTAAACAAATAGTTTTCAAAATACAATTTTAAAATGATTTGACTACATGACTAACCGACTATTTCTTTATTTTATTTATGTTGTATTCGTACAAACAGGTCTACAACTCGTCTTGGAAGGAGTTTATAAATAATTGGTTCTTTTAGATTAATCAGGGATTTATTAATACTCCGCGTAATATAATGGTAACTAGATAGTCGACCTAACTAGAAGCTGGCTAATTGGAATCTGAAACAGTAAGTTTCCCTGGTAGCCTTCCCACTGGCCCTGGCGACTACTGACCACTGGTTCCATCTTGCGGACTTTCACGCAAGCTCTATGCACTGCCATCTGTGCGTGCATCTATGAAGCTCTTACTTCCCAACAATTTATTAAAACCTTTCGGTTTTTACGTGTAATATGAGAATAAGTACGTAATAAAGCTACTCGTTCCAAAATCCTGTTTTAATGTGACCAGGATAGATCATTTCAAACACTCGCTTGTACTTAGATTACACCAAGAAGGCTATACCAAAAAATATTTTCAATAAATATTTACATAACTTATTGTTTATAATTATATATCTACGTACCTTTGATATTAAATAAATTAATGTATGTTGGTCATTGAATTTTAAGTAACTGACGAACTGTAAGTTTTGGTGCAAAGAAAATTTCAAATTTAATTCTGAATAGATTTTCTAGGTCAATTGAACTATTTTATGATCATAATGTCTATTCTATTCCATCAAGAGCGATGGAGCTTTGAAATATGGAAATAACTTTCAAAATATTATTATAAATAGTAAGTATTTACTGCATTGTGAAAAATGATATCATAGCATTTGCACAATCGCATTAATTAATTCATCATATCCTTTAATAAGTCCCTCCCACACTGTTCACTCGAATTAATATTATTTAATCAGGGTTGTAAAGCGTAGAAAAAAACGGTAGTGGGGTAAAAACATCCACCTGGACAGGTGGGAACAAACTGGGTGAGTTTAGTGTGGGCTGTAGCGGGGCAGGGGCGCGAAGCCCGCTGCCGGGGGTCGCGTGAGGCAAGTCGCGCCACTGGCACTGGTCGGCGGACACGCAACACTTTTAGACATATTGAAAGGGGGAGGGCTGGAACGGAACCGTGATCTGAGGATTTTTTCGGGGTTAATTTTGATTAAGTTCGTACACATTGTTAATTATTTAGAGCTTCTAAAATATCCGTTATCATCGCAAAACCGCTGATAGATCCATTGTTTACATATAAATAGGTTATATTATAACGAATACATACTATAATAGAACACAACTCAGAGAATAATTTGAAACATGCTTAAAATTTTCCCATCGGTTAACTAACTCAATACGTAACCTCCCTAATACGTTTTCTTCACGAAGAGAGTACAAAATAGATAAATGTCGTATTCTCGAAAGAAAAACACAATATTCTATCCCTACATATCAATAAACAGCTTTTAAATGGAGTAAATGTAATTAGAGATCTTAGAGTTCACGTCGAGCACATCATGTCAAAAGCTTTGAAAATGATAGGATTTGTACTTAGAGTTGGTTCAATTTTAAAAATCCATAAACATTTAACATTCTCTGCATATTCTGCATCAGAAGCCACCGAAAGTACGCTTCAATAGTGTGGAACCCTCATTGTTCTACATGTCAAACACAGAAAGAGAAAGAAAAAAAAAATGAAATTCATTTTTCATCGCATGCTAAATGATGAAAACTATGTCTTCATGAACCTAAAAACATTTGTTCAACGCCGATATATTAGAGACCAAGATAATTCACAATTTTATTGATATCCCTAAACTGCTTCCGAATTACAGCTTCCGATGAACGTGAATTGTGGACGGTAAATGAATTTACAACGATACTAAATTAATGATGTTTATTTGAATTGGATGATGTATGATATATGTGTAAGGATGTTCAAGGTATCAAAGAACATTTTTAATGAATACGTCGTGAAATAACACTACTTAATCGAATAAAATTTTGCTTGCACCAGCAACCTCCGGTTTGCTAGTCCAGGCGGAGGCTTTAAACGAAGACGATACAATTAATGTAATTGGTTTAATATACAATAGTTTTACTCTCAGGCTTATCAATATGTATTTGTTTTACTTATTGTTAGTATTTCAGAAACGTTCGGCTATCATGGTTCTAATAGAATATTAAATCTGCATTTTGATTGGTCTAGTAATCAATTTTTTAATAAGACCTTTTACCTAACCGTTTGCTACCTCATTCCAAATTTAATAGGTCATAATATATTTTACTATCGTATTAAAATTAGGCAACCTTTAATTTTATTTACAAGCCTAAGAAATTCCACAAATTATTACATTTTTACAATCATTTTGTTTTCTCAGGCGGCACGAAACAATAAACCAACCTGAAAATACCAACAACAATAATTCCTTAAAGAAATTCCAAATGAGAAAAACGCGCTGATTGAAATATTACGTTTACGAACCACAAATTTTTTAACCTAAATAGCGTATTTGTAAAGATAAACAAAATATATAAATTTGCGTTTATTAATATCAATTTTGTGAGCGAAAAGGCGCATTCCAATTGGGTTTAAAAGCATCTCAAAAATTCACTGCTTGTGATAATATAAAAGGTTATTGTGATAATATAAATTCAACTTATTATCCTGAAAATTACTTTGGAATTTAGAATTTTTTTTTTCCTGTATAATCACGAAGAATCAGCTCCAGAAGTTAGTGCACTTTGGTCCCGGACCCCTTGCATAGTAAAAACATTCATAACAAAAACAGCGCCATTTTCGTTCTAAAAACATTAATTGCGTAAAAAAATGGCACCTATTTCGTAAAAAAGCCTCCATTTCAAAGACGAAATAATAGAGTCGGATAGAGCGATCACCGTTGCGTGTCTGGTGCTATCTCCTCCATTATTCTGGGTGTTTTCTTGAATATTGTATCCATGTTTATAGAGACACCCCAGGAACACGCGTAGGGCCATCCGTCTTGACCCCGCCGCTAGACTAGCCCTGGTGCCCCCGCCAAACTCACCCCCACCCACGGTGTGTTGAGATACTCCCAAATTACGTACAAACAACCATTTTTCACTGCCCCTATTCCACAAGGGGTGAGTGTGTAGGTATGCTTCTATATCCGACATTGGTACATATCTTGCCCTTTTAGGGCTGTGTAGGTAATTTAAACTTTAAAATATTAATTGAATAAATAATGCAAAAAAGAGATTGCCAGAAAATATTTATCAATAGATTGGAAACAGAATTTTGAAAGCAGCTGTAGAAATTTTGTTAATAGGTATATTTTGACTAACCAAATTATCAAAGCAAATAAAGTGAGAGCGCTGACTCAAAGTGCAAACACTCGTTGTGTGACTCGTATTTACTGCCTAAAAGTGACAATTGAAGTAACTTAGATCAATGTTAGTTTAGGTTGTGCTTCCTCCTTTTTGAGAACACTCCAACTAGACGAATTAACCTAATTTTTTCTTCATTTTACCCATTTCCTCTGATGATGGTCAATATAAAGCTGTCCGAAACGACTTCAGAAGTAGTAATAATTCCAATAATACGAACTAAAACCCCGAGAGTCAGTAATCGAATAAAAGGCATAATTTTCAAAGTATACTTTCACGTAAAAATGAATATATTTAACAAATAATTATAAGCAATAATTAGTCGCCTGAAATATCAATATAAATTGAAAATCTCGTATCTCCCGAGTAAAAATAATTGCCGCCAAAGTGAATTGGACCCTTGCCTTTTGATGTCCAGTCAGGTGCTCTAAAACCACTGTGCTATGTAGGCTTATTTCCAACCCGCCAAATAATTCAATATGTACCAGTACCTCAATCAACAATTACTGCTTATTGTATATAATTTTTATTATTTTCCATCTGTAAACAACCAACTTTATTTTTTGTAGGAAAGGCTTTGTTAGTGCTAAATTTCTTACTAGATGGCGAGACATATTATATCTTCATTTGTTGGTGAAATATTTTTGACTCGTCAAATATTATTATATTTTAATTTTATCCTTTATGCTATGCATTAAACCTTGTCTTATAAACATTAGTTTATCATTAAAAAAGAAGAATATATTTAAAACTAAAGTAAAAACATGGCTGAGAGCACTAAGTGATTATCAACATGCACATATTATGAAGACAATTAGAAACTAAATACAGAAGTAGAAAAAAAATCACGTTAAAACTTTGAATTAATACATACTTATATTTTGATTTATACTTACACCACGTACGAATTTTGTCATACAAACATACACATTGTGAGTATTTTACAAGGTATAATATAATAATTTAAAATAAAAATAAAATAACTTAGTAAAAATAAATTTTATTTTTGATTCGGGTTTTGCTACAACCATAGCTGAGCATCTGGGATGTATAATAAGAAAAAAAAAAAAGTAATATTATAATTGTTATATGCAATGGTTTTGTCTTGTCCTGCTATGGTCCCCAATCCCTCAATCAAAGGAAAATTGATAGAAAGTGGTTCTACAAGTATGTAGGTAGGTACTTATGTAAAATTTAATAAATACTACATTTTGTTTCGTTTATTAGACCAATGGATGGCTACTTATATGTCGTAAATTTAATTGATTGATTTCAATCACCTTCTATTTAATATCAAACTGGCAACTAAATCAATTAAAAACACCTGCTTATCGAGCATTCTCACATGAAGCATTATTTAAATTAATACCATTACAGAGGGCGTCATTTCTTTCGCGTTATGAAATATGAATATACACCATTAAAGTTAAAAACAAATAAATCTTTCCATAAATAGGCAAAAAATAACATCTTCTTTTTCACCTGCGTGTCTAAACACACTTAAGATATTTGCTATAAAAAAACGCATGGTTGGTAATGGTGTTGCCAGTAGGCATATCATATTATTTCAAAAAAAGTTAAATCCAGAGAGTATTTATTTTCATTCGTGTTTCAGTGTAAATTTTCTTCACTGCAATGCATTCTTTGTATTTCGTTACACTTTGTAATTCAACGATAATTATTATTGTAATTCATAGAAAAAACGTGCTAGGAAACTGTTTTTTCTCCTTCATATTATTATATACGGGCCTCTTCAAGACCCGACACCAAGACCTTTCTGCAAACATCTTCTTTAACCCACCTCACAACGCTTCCCAACTGGGAAGTGGGAGTTCCCCTCTCTTTACGCTGAGACAGGGGCACTCTTGTGAGTTGTCGCATAAAAATGATAAAAAACGGTCTTAGTTATAGTATAAATTTTAATGATTCTTTGTAAAACTCGACCTAAACCGAACTCAAGGATTTAAAAAATTATAACTAACCTAACCTTTCCATTCGATGAAAAACACACATTTTGTCCAATGTTAATATCATAAAATGGTGTTTTAAGTAACTTGTTGGAGGAGCATGTGTTTACAAGACCAATTTTACGCACCAGTGGCCATTTTTAATACAAAATATTCATATCGCTGTAGATATCCGTCATATGCCCATATGCTAGTCTTTATAATAGCTACAGCTAGCTTCATAGGTAAATAAACATTTTAAATTCTTACTTACTATTCCATGACAGATAATATTTATAGTGTAAAATGATTATAGACATCTAAAATAGACTGGTAAATATGTGTAACTACATATTATAAAACACTGACCAAATTAAATTTAACTATCGATGAGCGTTCACATCAGAATAATCGGTTTCCTTACAACACACCCCAATTGGGGATGCCTTAGTTCCTCTAGCTCCAAGTAGTTGGAACTCATACTGGACTTAAAGGTGTTCATATTAATAGTTAATGTACATATTATATACAGGTTTCATCAGCACACACGTTACCCGACAGACCTTCACCAGCGATTACTGAGTTCATTTGGAGTGAAAACTGTAAATGTCACTTTGCTGTCCGACGTCATTTTTTTCAATCAAAAATAATAAATATATTTTTTCCATCAAGCATCGCCACTGTGTACAACTTTGTGCATCACATCACAAGGACTTTGTGTACATTCCAGCAGCATCGTAGGGACGAGACGGAGCGCGTATCACGTGATCCGTTACGACGTGTGAGCGATTTTTTATCTGTTTTTAATTGATAAAATATGTCAACGGACACCAAATTGACATTACATGCAAGTTTTACCGCAAATCAGTTCAGGAATTGCTCTTAAATTACTGTCTGGTACTTGCGTGCTGATACATTCTGTATATTAAGTGATTCCGTTCAACTACATTCTCCAAATAGGAGTGTCATAGTCCCGCGAGCTCTAGGCCACGGTATTAGAAAGATTGTCATTGTAAATATATAACTACAATTAAAAAAATGTGTTACAGTGCCTTTAAAATTGAAAAAAAATCAACAACCTAACTTTGAGCAACTCTCAAAAGTGTTTTCAATATTACAAGATTCATATACGTCCCGCCCCGACCTCCGTTACCTGTCGATGTTATCCTTGCAAGAGGTGTAGACAAATACATAAATAACATAACTAAAGCAGCCAGTTCCAAGTTGTACGTAGCCAAAACCATACACGAGAATCCACGTTTCGCGTGTTGTGAGTTATTTTCCATCCGGCGATAAACACTATTCCATAAAATAAAATAAAAACCTGAAAAAAAAACTCCACCATATTTCAGTAGTTTCTTTCTCTTTTCAATATTAATGTTCAGAACGTAACAAAAGAGCAGCGATCTGTTTCTTTTTCGACTTCTGAATAAGTATGGTGTCAACTGTTTTACTGCGTTTATGATTTTTTTTATTATTTCGAACACGGACATATTTGTGATATCAAAGTGCGAACGGAGAACTTTCGGATTGTGAATAAAAATATATCACTTTGAGCTTTCAGAGGCGTTTGCGTTTCCGTGAAAAAATGGATCATCGTAAAAACGACGAATGTTTATATTCTAGTTTTAATGCGTTTTATCATGCAAGGGTAGTTTTTTTGTATAAAAACATCTTTATTTTCTTTCCTGACACTTCTGAATAATGAACTCGCTTATTTTTTTTTCCAAATGGTATTATCAATTTGAGTCTGTTATAAAATTTCATCAGCTTTAAGCGAGTATTTATCACGTTGAAAATAATCAAATGTTATCGCCAGGAAGTTTTCGCTTTGATGTTGGAAATGTTATGAGTAATAAAAATGTTTTTTGCATACTAATAAAACGTCTTTCGTTGTTTAAATATCCCGTCGTGAAGATATTTTATGTAACTTCTACGACCAACAAATAGTAGTAATTTTATTAGATTCATAAATAAAATTCAAGTACATTTAATACACGTGGTATTTTCATCAAATGAGTATTGAATAAAAAAGGAAAAAAAATAATTTTTTCATCTTTGAACTATCCTTTACAAAACAGTCACTATTACACTACACTACACTACTCTGTTACACTAAACTATGACTACACTTTTGATGGCTTTTTGAATACAAAATATACACTATCTGTGCTTAACATAGTTCTAGAAAGCCAAAAATACTGACATCTACTTTAATATCATAACATCCATGATATGATATGACATATGATATTTTTTCAATGATTAAAAAGGGCAAATATTACAATGAAGACTATGATAATGGAATCTATGAGAAAATGATTTTATTTGATCTTATGAAATCTGGTTAGCTCTCATCTTATGTACCAATGTTTTCTCCAGCATAGATTTATGTAAACATTGTTGCGAAATCTATCAGTCATTTTTATAAAATTCAAAGTAAATAATTCATCATTTCAAGTGATTTACCAAGCTTTTGTATGCTTTAACGAAAACACCTTTATGTACTTTACAATATGATGCTCTTTGGGGTGATTTCTGGTATAATCCGAGCGCTGTGATTGATGTTATGTATTCAGGAATCTTTTCTGGTTATATTGTATTATATAAAACATACAAAACACGTTTAATGCGGAGGGAAAAACTGCGCTGAAAAAATCAATTGTAATTTTCAGGAATGCGATTCCTGAAAACTGAAATTAAAGAGAGAGACATAAACCAACCATTTTTATTTTATTAAAGTTCACGAATCTTCCTATTGCTATCAATACGTAAGTAGGTACTCGTTCTACCTTTCTACAATGAAGTTTAATCTTAAGGGTAGGAAGATGCGTTACAGCACCAAAATTCACAACCCTGCGTCAAACTGCACCTCTTTCTCCTATCTCCTTCGTTTAGTGTCTTTTCTTATCGGAAGTTGGATATCAGAATAACCTGTAACCAAGTAAGAAAAAAATGAGACATTTCAGAGGTGATTAGTTATTTTATTTTCATTTACCTTCGTGGCCCTGAAATCCATCTGGATTATCTGTGTGAAGCTTTTTAGTTCTAATTTTACAGGTTTTAAATGCAGAGTTGCGTTTATATTAAATATCAACATCAAACTTGCTATATTTTCTAGGTAAATTTAAGAATCAGGCTCTAGCGGTAGGGAAGGGATGGTAGGGGTTGGTTGAGGGTGGGCTGATATTTGATTAAGGCGCTCTCTTGTAAGACCCCGAAATAAATTTTCCGGGCTAACCAAATTCACAATGTTTAGCAACCCCTCCCGGCCAGCCCCTATAGTGCCATCCTTTAAAATGCCTCAGGCCAGTTGCCCTCAAACTGTAAAGGATGTTAGAACATCATTTAAAATATTACACTTGACCACAATGCGGCAAAACTTGAAAATTCTACCAAGTTTTTTATGAGTAGTTTAGATTAAATAAACTACTCATAAAAAAAAAAAACATTTTCATCATAATTTCAGCAGTGACTTCATCACGTACTTCATCACTAGATTCAGCACAACATCGCCAGTTTCAGCAGTGATTTCATCGCGTGCTTCATCACTAGATTCAACACAACATCGCCAGTTTTAACAGTGATTTCATTGCGTGTTTTATCACTAGATTCAACACAACATCGCCATTTTCTTCATTGATTATTCATCGCATGTTTCATCGTAAGTTTCATTGCATGTTTCATCACTGATTTCATCACAGGTTTCATCGTCAAATTAATCACTGGATTAATAATAATAATATTTTTACATATATATATATATATTCTTTTTAATTTACAATATTTGATATTACGCACCAAACAACACAAAATAATGTCATGATTAGTTTCTTAGAACAGGCAATGCCTATAGAGAAACTAATATTGATTGCTTTCTTATCTGGGCCATAATGTATTCACGCCAGTATTGCAGCTTTTCCTCACCGTACATTTTCCTTGTAAATATCTTTGTTCTTATATCCAATATACATGTATCATTATTTGTCCTAGCATGTAACTTATAAATAAATAAATAAAAGAAATAAAAAAAAATAAATAAAAACTTGTACCTAAAATTACATTTTCTTATGATGCTTCTTCGGTTATCTCTTGTCCACTACACTATGGTAAAATGCCCAGGGCTGGCCCTGAGCCAAACGGTGACTGGCGCGAGTAAATTTTCGTCGCCCTTTGTCAAAACCAGTAGACGCCTCTAGCTAGGTGATCACTGTAATCAATTATATTTGGATTGATTTGTATTTTTGTGTAGCGCCGTTTTTGTAAAAAAATTATCTCAAGGGCGATGTGTTGGGACTGTTAGATGTTCTTATCAGGGCCTTGGCGCCTTGGCACCCGGAGCGGGCTGCTCCAATTGCGCTCGCATATGGCCAACCCTGATTAAATACCTTAGCATCTCGATTGAACATGTGTACCAAATACGATTTGAACAATTAACTTTAAAAGATACTCGACGTTACGTATCTTTACATCAATATCGTTATGTGTGTTCTAGAATAATTAAATAATGTAACCTTAACGCAAATATTGACGAAATCATGTTAAAAGATGCGTTACAAACGCGGTTATTATATTTTGCTATAATTGCACCATAGAACATCTGCGCACCGTGCCAGCAATAATTTCCTTGGAAGCTGAATTGAAGTTTTAACGGATTATAAAAACTGAGTCATTTTCTAATTCAACTCTCACAGATCGTAGAAATGTATGAAAGGAAAAAAGAACCTTTGAGCAACCCTCTGTGAGAACATGCCCCGACAAAAGGCGCGTCATCAATCATCCCCCTCCCGCCCACCCCTACCCCAACCCCACGAAGCCTCCCTTAGGCCGTTAGCACACCCCCCTTAATTCGCCGCCCGAACTACGCCCTTCGCTGGTACAGCCTTTCTTATATCCGCTTCCTCTTCCTTCTCCGTGCTATCTTAGTATATAACACTCGATTCTACCGGTTTTATCACTTTCTAGAACGCGAGATGGATCTAATAGTTTAAATAGCTCACTTTTAAGATATTGAAATTATTAACTGAAGTTATATTATATTAAATACGGTTCCATGATAACTCAACACAGTGACAATTCAACATACTTTTAAAAAGTGATATAAAGTAATTAGAAATGACGAAAAATTTTTTTTTTAACCTAACCTACATTACCCAGTTAGTAAAGTTTTTGTTTCATCACTTTCGATGACTTTATATAACTTTTTAAAGATGTAATTAAATACACGTGCCATCTGCGTTCCGGATTCCTCCTGTTAAAATCGAATTTATTAAAAACGAACATTTTTTAACTAATCAACTAACAATCACTTTTGGTACGAGGACGGGCCGCCAAACAACGTCTTGGCACAAACTCCTTGCCTCGTTCACATGCATACATCGTCTCATACATACTATTTTATTATTCTGATTCTTGACATGGTCCGACTCATCTGATCTGTCTTCCTCGGACGTCCCAACTTCTACCATTCACATTTGTGACATATATTCTGTTTACATACGTTCCAAAACCATCTGAGCGTCCTTTTCTTAATTATACTCATTACGCTTACATCAGCCTTGCATTCTTTGCGCAACTCCACATTTCTCACAGTATCATACCACATAACACGATTTTACCAAACATACGTCTCAAGGATCTAATTTTTACAGCATTCAGACTTCTTTCATCCTTCCTTTTCCAGCTCCATGCCTCAATGCCATATATCTGGGTAGGTACCAACACTCCATTATGGACTGCTAGCTTCACCGTTTTGAACATTTTTACGTGCTCTAAATATTTAGTTTTACATTATCCAGGCATTATCTTACAAAGCTCGTCAAAAACCATGTTTTTAAACTAGTAAGAAGTAACTTGGCATATCTTGGCGCAGTCATTTCGTTCAAGTCTCCGCTGTGAACATATCGCCCATCGCACTCTGCACAGATAACGTTCCAGCCTTTTCCTACCGTCCACGTGAATTAGGTTGAGTTTTTTATGGGCTTCCTGGGCCCACAATGCCGTGGCAAGGCGCGCTTTGTCGGGGCCACTTGCCTCCAACTTCTGATGCCTTGTGATGCGGGAATTTATGCCTTCCTGGACAATGTGGAATCAGATTGAAACTGGCAGTGCCTGGCTCAAGTACGAAAGAAGAAATGTGGAAAATTTAGAAAATTCTTTAGACGATAAAAAGAGAACAATAATTATTAGATAAGTAATTTTGATCGTTCTACACATGACTATACTTTTTTAATGAAAAAATGGCAATTCATCACTGACTAACTATCATGCATTTTAAAGATCTCCGTAGTCGAGGGGTAACGCTCTGTACTATGAATCCGGATGATGTGGGTTCAAATCCCGACGTACGCAAGTAATTTTAATTTAATTAATTGATTTTATTTCTCATATATTCTACTATATTGGCCCAAAATTGTTTAATTCCTTGCCGAGTTCCATCAAGATGTGCCAAAATCTAAGCTCGTATAAAATAAATGTTAAAAGGATAAGAAAAATGGGTAAGAAAAAAACTGGAAGTGAGAGAATTTTTTCTATAATTTGTACTACAAATATGGTACCTAAAATATGCCACTACCGTCTACATTTAAAAAAAATTAACTTATATTTAACTTCAACTTTAACTGGTTTTTTTTTATAAAATACGCAAAAACTCCAGTAAAATCATATTAATCTAACTATAGGAACTACATAGATATTTTTTCTTTATTTAACCACCACTTTTTTGAATATATAACTTATAATGCCCACGCACAGGCTTCGCCCTTGTGGGATTTTTTGTTACTATCTTATGTTTTGTATAATTGTATGTATCAAAAAAATTGCCAATAAAAAAAAAATTATTAAAAATAATATTTAGTTTATTAGCGAAACGTTTCAGACTTGAAAATACTCTTAGTATGGCTCTGGTGAACGACCTCCATTTAGAATTGAAACTTTGGTTAAAATGGCTTTAGCCATATTTGATGACCAGTTATATTATCAAAGCAAATGTAGGTGCACGAACGGGTGTTCTGATGTATTAAAAACTTACTAAAAGTTTATCAGGAAACCGGCAGCAATCTCGTTTTAACTGACTGCCAAAAATTTTAATTTGCATAAATTTCTTATTAAATTTACCTTACTCATTTTTCTCCGTGTAGTAAGGATATCTAGAAAATAATTTATCACAATCACACGTAATATTTGTGCTGTGATATAATTCTTGTTTCAATCACAATCATACATGATTTCCTGTTATTCGGACTGTGTATTGACATAACCCGACTAAAGTTTCATTTGATTGACTTGATTACGCCGTGTTTTTTTCGGCATCCCCGACTTGTTATCCGATGCGATTGAAAAATAATATGAATAATTTTAGAATTATTTTTATCACTCATTTATTCTTTTGTTTTTAATTTCAATCGCAATCCCGCCGCACCTTTTGTATGTGTGTAAATGTATTGACACGATAGTGTGCGGTGTTAGTGTATTGGTGTTGTGAGTGCTACCGGTATTACGGCTTTTACAGGGAAGATAACATTAAAATGGAATTAGAGTGTGGGCTATCGGCGCTGCCTGTGATATTAAATACACGAGATTCACCATCCATGTTCTAAAAGTGACTGAAAATTAACAAGAATGATAAATATTGTTTTCTTAATGTTTTGTGTAGGTCACACTCTATAAGATCTAAAGCTTCTTTAGCCTAATTTAGGTATTTGCTTTAAGTTTTTTTGGGTTGTTTAACTAAATTTTCATCAGTTTTTGTCTAAATTTTTAGATATAATGACGCAAAAAAATATCCAATTTAAAAATAATAGTAGTTTTGTAGAAATTAGACAACTGCGTTACAAAACCGAGCTCTTCATACTCTAAATGATATTTGTCTAAACTCAACATTGACATGTTTTCATATTCACTGCCCAAATTCAGACGTGGCATCGTGTCAATAATTTAAACTGTTCAATGCGCATACATACAGACACACAAACACTCACAAATACACTACACACACCTATATACGACACATTGTCACCTGATAATTAATGAATAACCATACAACTTAGCAGACATTACAGGTGAACATATCATATGTACCCAACATGAAATATCTAATTCCTGTGTATTGTTACAAATCACGTACTGTTTTTTTTCTATAATAAAAAAAAATAAAATATAAGTATGTGTCGAAAAAAAATGTAGAAATTAATGCCAAACTAATATGAGACGTGCAGATGTTATTATAAGAGGTCCTATCTAGTGCATTGTATATCTAGGTCGGCGGCTGATAAGCGCAGACCAGAGGGTCAAATAAATTAGAGGTAGAGCGCGTCGATTGACACTTAAGCGGGGTTATCGAAATGGTCGCCGAGAAAAAATATAAAACCAAAATTTTTTAAAACGCCGACCCGGAGAGAGGTTCTGAATATTATTTGTCGAAGGAGGATGCCATACGACTATCAAAAACTTTGTGATATCTGATTGCAATACTGCTATGAAAAAACCGAAACTTCGTAATTCAAGGTTAAAAACGTTATTGACATTTTTTTGGATTCACTGCTCAAATTTATAAGTGGCATCATGTCAATAATAGTATAAATTGTTCAATGTGCAATATGTACATACATCACACAACACACACCCACACTACACACGTCACCCGGTAATTACTGAAAATACATACCACATATTAGACATTACAAGGAAATATATCATAGGAACCCGTCTTGAAGTATTTAATATATTTTAAATGTTTCATCAATGTATACAACGTACTGTTTGTTGTTTTAATATTAAAACAAAGATGTTGCCAGAAATGAGTTTTGACGTGATTACTTACTAGATCTGAGAAAACAGGTATATATTTTACAAACTTCCTCTTCTCATCTCCTTTCCCGCACCACTTATTTCAGCAACAGAGTTTTCCATAAATGAGCATATTTTATATTTTCCATATTAGTATCACTGGTCATATGAAGATGCTCTTGCGCGGAATCAAATTTACATTTTGCATTCAAAAACGTGGTTTACATGTGTATTCATGAAAATAACCATAATTGGCCGCCATATTGAAAATTAGTTGTCCCGGTCATCTAATTAAGTATTTAAAAAAAACACTAACACATCCTCTAAAGTTCTTTTACAATTATTGTTTAAACGCGTTGGCAACTCTTGTACCCTCGACACATAAACGGGACAATTTGGCTCCTGGAATTTTTCGATATATATTTTTTTAAATTTTAAAACAATGTCCATTATCACGTCTGCAGGCAATTAATATGAAACCGTTTGCGCATTAAGGTATCCCTTTATCGAAAACGATTATTTACATTTTTAAGTGTCTGTCAATGCAATTCGTTAATCAGATAAATTGCGAAGTTACTAATGCATTTTATGATAAGACTATAAAACGTTTGAAGCCTAGCCCAACCAGATACTAGATATCAGTATCACCCTGGTGAAAGACCATTATTAAAAAACGAAGGCTACATTTAATTGCTTGTTTAGTGACCAGAGTGGCCAGATACCGTCCAACGTTCCTTGTCTCATCTCCATCACCTCTTGAATCATAACCTACTCAAATTGGTAATGCTATAGGCATAAGTCCTAGCTATGAGAAGTTTGGACAATTATGCGGTACTCTGATGAAAAAATAATATTGATTACATAGGTAGGTACTCTTTGTGACACGTTTCAAAATCAAAATATGTATGCATAAATTTGTTCAGTTTTTTGTTATATTCAATGGTATACCACCCTGTTACACAAAAGATCAATATCATATACGTCTTCATACATAATGTTACATTTTGGTTATTTGAAGGATTAAATGTTTAAAAATTCTTTAACTTTTTTGTTATTAGCCAGTTTAGAATTTTCCTTGGCGTGGATTCCGCAAAAAATATTATTATATTCGAAAAGCAGTAGCCTCAGCAGTATTTTGAGACCCCAAAGAGCCGAGATATAACAGCCTCTTGTCGGAGGCCTGACATAGCAAAGATAACGTGTTAAAACATTCATTTGCGGCGCTGGTCTCGTCCCCTTGAGCAGTAGAGGCCAACTATTTGGATTTAAATGTATACAACATCTGTTATAAATAACATACTTTTATTTTCACAACTTCATAGTCTTCATATTGGAGTTGTTCAGCGATTGATTACAAATTACAAAATTTGTAGTTACCAGATACAAAGAGACGACTCCAATATCTTGGTCACATCGTGGAGAGCGACAATTACAAGACAACCAAACTGATAATCCATCGGAAGATTGATCGAAGACGTTGTAGAGAAAAGCGTCACGCACTGTAGCTACGAAAAACCATGCGACTTGTACATACAAAGATAACAAATCTTTGATAGGAATGTACACCAAAATATGAGTAAAGAGTGCTATAAATGTATTTCTTTTGAGATGTTCAGTCGCAGAAGTGTTAAAAATAATAAAGAATTCTATCCACTTTGAATCAATTTAATCTAATTAGGATAATCAGTTGCAACTTCGTTGGTTAGGAGTAGGCTTGAGAGTGGGTCGGTGGTTTGGAGCCCACATCAGGTGAAGTATTCCCTTATGTTGGAGAGAGTGCAGAAGAAATTTCTGAGATTCCTCTACCTGAGGGAGTATGGCTACTACCCGTGGCTCTATCCTACTGACTTTCTCTTGGGCATGCTCGGTATGAACCATCTACGGGTCAGAAGAGATGTGCATATTGTATCACACTTCTTCAAACTGATTCGTGGATGGTTTGAAAATCCGACTATCATGGAGAGTATTAGTCTCTATGTTCCTGATGGTTATCTCCGTCACCGACAGCATAGACTGTTTTATCTCCCGGCCTGCAGGACCAACTTGCCAATGGTCATGCCGGTGGGGAGAGCAGTCTTGCTGTTGAACAGAATTAATTCGGATATCGACATATTTAGCATCGGTGAAGCTGCCTTTAAAAGGCAAGCTCTATTGATGCTGGTATAGTTTATACACCGCTAACTATTATGTAATACTATTTTACAAATGTACTTAAAAACGAAATAAAATGTAATTTTGTAATGTTTTTAAAGGAATAAACAAATTGAATTGAATTGAATTGAAATTGAACTTCCTACATAAAAACAATATATGGTATGATTTATGTTCCTAGACCAATCAGGATGCTGATTTTTGATCAAACTGTCCCGTGAATGTCCTGTGATATAATTTAAACATGGAACTCATAACAATATAATAAAATAGCTGGGCCAATATTTCTGACACCTGCAATGAATGTCAACACTTATGTCCTGTGTAGGGCTCAGGTAGATATAGGCAGAGTACGAGTATATTCGGAGGCAGTCCCTGGACCACAGCGAAGCAGCCACGCAGATAGGGACATAAAAAGAGGAAGATAAACGATAAAATTGTCAACGGATTCAAAGTGCCATCTCCGGCACTAAAACATTAAGTGACCGTGCCGCCAACCGTTGCAGTCGGCAGGCCCGAACGCAAAAAATCAATCAGTCCTCGTACAAATTAATCTGAAGCTCTGATACCTCGAATTCGTTAGAATGCCAAAAAATAGACTTAAAGGAATCATGTTGGACCGATTGTAAGTGACATTGTTGGCAATCTTATGTCGATTAGAATAAAAAAACAATCTTCTGCATTCAAATACTTAATCTACTTCTTCTGGTGTTCGTTTTTGCTGTTGGCTTTCATCATCGCGACCATCACCATGTAGACTATTTCCTGGAATAACTTGTGGACTTGCACTCGAACAGTTCACGAAACTCATGTGGTGCAGCTTCTTTCTCTACCACATACTCCATCCGTCTTTCCTTGGGTTATCAGTTGGAATATCGTGCATTTGAAATCTCTTATGAAGGGACCAAGTATCTGCAATGTCGCATTCTTTTCCATTCAAAGAACAACCTCTGTATTAGTAATGTTATATGTCCATTATTTGGCATTTTAAATATGCTTCTGAATATCCACGTTTAAAAAACTTATATCTTCCATCCATGTTAAGTGCATAATAAATGTACACGGAATCTTCCACGAGTGTAATTGTTAGGCATATAAAAGTAACCTCTTTCAAAATAGATGGATTAAAAATAGTTCCAAAGATTAACTTAAAAACATGTTTACTCAAAAATATTACTCGGAAGGCTTCTAATGTGTTGAAGTCTGCATATTATTGTAAGAGATACAAACAAAACACTAAGCCTTACACTGGCGCAGCCGGTAGGGTATTTTATATCATACTGATTCAATCTAGCTATCGGTCGCAGTTTCAGCAGAGTTTCATTATCGTTTAGACGTTACTAATATTAACCCAAGACGAAAATAATAACAATTACAAATGTTGGGTTAATTTACTGTCACTAAATCCCGTCCTGTAAAATTGATGTCATCCGAAGAGAGGTGCGATAAACTCTTTGTCTTTATTTTATTTTCATTTAATACAATAGCCTGTTTAATAATCCTTTAATGGAAGCTGGAAGCCTAAATGCCGGGTACAATAAAGACTAAAGAAGCGATGTGATATTATCACCTACATATCTCCCGTTGAAAGGGAATCTATGAAGAGGCATCTCTTATGTATTCTGAGACCCTGGTAACCTAAGATTATAATATTTTTATTTGTATAAACATACATGCAATTATTACTTCCTGACTTTTTCCAGATTTTAACATTTTTGCTGTCTTATTGAACTATTGAAAAATATACTGCCCACAACCATTTTGACAGTAAGATTGAAGATTCTAAACTTTAAACCTATACGGAGAAAACTTACTGGTATAAAATATCATTAATTTATTCAAAATCTGGTCAGTATTCGTTTTCCAGAGGGCTATAAAGAATAATTTGACAAAAATAATAACAAACTATCAGTAAATCACGAATACGATATGAGGAACACGTTTTCCTCAAATTAATAATAGTCCAGGGCACCTGCGTGAAGACATGTAAAGATATATTCTGAATGATTAATATTTTATTGGGAAATGATGTAGTCACATTTTTAACAGTATCTTGATAAATAAAACTGTAATCATTTTCCTCCGTGTAATTCTTATTGAAAATAGTCGAATACTCTTATATCGAATGATTTGAGTTTAAAATATCAAAGCTTTTTAATTTCATAACGCCAGAGCTCACTGTTTGAAAGTTTTTATGCTTCAAAGAAACAGGCACTTTGCTTATAGTCAGATTCGTATTGAAAATGTTGATAAAATGCTTTTATGCCTCACATTAAAGTCTCAAAATTGAGATTGCTCAAAATAATTTTTGTAATCTTTATGCGTACAAAATCGCCATTTAGTGTTCCGATTTGATAACACAATGCGCATTAAGATCTGGTGTTCAATACGGTTTCAAAACGTTATTTTATTTGTTATCCACCCATTAAGATTATTTAACGATTTACTTTAAGTTTTGTTACCGCTTCAACTCGCGCTCGAACTGTAAACATAAATACACAATTAGCATGAACAATTACATATCCCATAACACGGTTCTGCGAAGAAATGTTTTGTTGAGAAGTACCTATCAAAAATATTTCTCCACGAAAAGATGTTATCCTTTCTCATAAACAGACTTCGTTACATAAACTTGAATTCCTTTAAAACTATTCATTGACAACCGCAAAACGACATAAATACGCCTGAATTCAACGGAACTATTAAGATAACTTCATTTCAAACTTCCCTCTTTGCATTTCTTTATTTTCCCCGTTTCCGTCATCCTGACAGCTTACACCAAATAAGAGTTGTCGTTATATGACTCTTGTGAGGAAATCACAAAAAAGACACTTCAAATCAACGTCCTTGATGAAATGAAAATATTAACCTGTGAAAATCTCATCAAATCACTACTATTTTTGTATGCATTCAATTTAACATTCTTCCAAGGAGCTAAAAGAAATACCGAGGTGTTATTTTACATGCTGTTAATAAAATTATTCAACAAACTGCTTCGCTAAAGCTTCGATGGATAAATTATTGACATTTGAAAAATCGTCGGAAAACTTTACTTTCTTATGAACTTTCCAACGACGTAAATTGACCATGCCCGCTGTTAATGTAAGCTTTTAACCATCATTGTGGGCGATTACTCAGACTGATTAAATTATCCGTTTAACTTGATCGACAAAACATTATTTGAATGATGTACTGATTGAAGTAAAACAGGCCGCAATGACTGTGATGACATTATTCAGTGTGTTAATTAACAGATGCAGGAGGTTCTATTGAAGGCTTTCACCGGAAGGTATAGTACGTTGTGACAAGAAGGCTGTATGGAGGAAATACACTGATTTAAGTCACCCTAGAAGAGCCTAGCGTTAGTAAATTGAATTAAAATCAGTTATGGTTGAGATTGTATATATAGAAAGGTATATCAGGAGATGAAAAGCAAGCAATCGATCAAATTTATTAAATTATCTTTATGCATACTTAAGTCGGATATAACAGAAGAGTGTGTAAGAAACAATAATGAATGCAAATGAAGCGGTGAGTGTACGCCAAGCCAGAGTTTGTTTGGTGTATTTTATACCTGTTGTATGTCATGATGTATGATTAATTATCTAGGCTTTAAATTATTAACCTCGCCAATTTATACGTTCTCGTAGCTAAGAGTGCAACTTTGCGTTTCAAATGAGTTTGTCGTAAGGTGGCATATTACGCGATAGTCTTGTTTGCATTTAATGTGTTTTTATTAAACAGGCTTTCTGAACGTAATATTGTAGCCATCAGCTGTGTAAATAAAGGGGCAATCTCGTGAAGTTTATATCACCGCGGCGTGTAATGTAGGCTGTACGTTACGGAGGCTGTGGGAAGGTGGTAGGAGGCTCCACGGCGCCCACGAAGAGCGTCGGCGAGAAGAAAGGCTTCTTTTCGGGTATTGGGCAGTAAAAACGATAAGGACCTCGGATTCCTCGGCGGTTTGTCTTTAATGGACCCGGGGCTAACGAACGCAGCTCAGAGGTGGCAAAATCGACGTGTGGACTGTAAATTTGCCTAAAAAAACGGTTTCAAAATTGGAAAAATTGAGATGGATCTTGCATTTCTGACTAATTAAGCGTTGCCGCGACCCGAATGATCTAACTTGGTATCATTAGTGTGAATATTTTGAATCTTTAAATCGTACTACTATAATCAGGTGTTCTATATACAACACTGGATAAAGACTTCCTCGATATAACATCCTTTTATAGTACCTTTCCATAACGAGTAGAATCTTTAAACACATTTTACAAAACGTACATTAACAAATGTACATCTCAGAGTGATTTTCGTATTGCAATCAAACTAATAAGTTCACATTAGAACTCAATACAATACGTAGCTGAAGTCACGGGTGTTGCCCCGACTGTACCCAGAGTTTTTCGAAATCTGGCATAGATAGTAATAATTTAACAAACGAACATGTCGTTTTGGCAGCAAATCGAAAATGGCACATTTTAATTAGTTGTAGAAAATTTATTCGTAAACTTAAAAGTAATATAAAAATGCCTTCGTCATTGTAATTTTTACCTTTATTTTTCGTAATAAAAAAACAGTTTAAATACCTTATTACGCTTCTTCAATAGAGTTCTATAAACTTTATTCGGTTTATAAAACTAAAAAAAATATGGGATAGAATACGTTCGGTTGTATTTAATTTCTATGAGAAATTAACAATGTACAAGAACACCGTTTTAGAGAAACATTAAACCAATTTCATTAGCTGTGTCGTGAAATAATTATTTTCATTATTCAGGCATTATTTCAAGGAGTAACAGACAGTTAAAAGTTTAACACATTATAAATGTTGTGTCGTAGCGCCTATGGAGTGCTTTTGGTTCAGAGGACAGACGTAAAATATGAAAATTTACGATCTGGACCTTAACGAAGCATTAAAGTCAGTCTTTTCTCATTTCAGTCGCTTTCGTGAGAAACGACCGGGCGACATTGGGACTAATTAAAAATTTAATTTCCCTTGCCCGCTGTGTGCCAAACTCTTCAAGGAAGAAGATAGTTTCGAAGTGTCTCCGAGAGGACAAAGATAATTTAAATTAATTCAAAAAATTATACTAGTACCACACATGAGTTTCGAGACAGTGTGACTATGGAACGCCCACTCTTACGACGATGGTACGATAGGTAGTGGTAGGGGAATGATATGAGGAAGAGAAAGGTTAGGAAGTACCTGACTATTCAGATCTTGTACCACGGCTACAGTCATTTCAAGCAGCAATTTGATTCAGGATAGTGGTCGATCACCAGGACATGAATTATAGTAATCTACCGTTCGCTAAAGCTGTGAAATTTTGTTTGGGACTTTATTGAGATTGTGTGGAAGTCTAGCCTACAACCTTTTCAAGCTTAGAACCTCATGAAAACAATTGCATTACTTACAAGCGGGAAATATGTTTGTTGAAGGAGCAAAGGATCTTTAACGGTACTTTTTAAAAATATCACATTTATTCAGTCTAGAATTTCTAGATCAACAGAACCGCTCGCTAGCTCGCTAAATCATAAGATATGATGAAGCTTTGAAATGACCATTAACTTTGTGGTAGAACAAGACAATTAAGCAGTGTGATAGAACAAGAAGGAATAGAAATAATCAACAATGGTGAAACTAGTTTTATATTCTTCCTTCGTAAGTAAATATTTGAGGATATCTCTCCGATTTATCAATCGAAATATCATCTCAACAAAACAAGCTCTTTGCTCAATCGTTGAAAGGTTTAATCTGCGGACATTTCCGTATCCAATATAATTTACTTCTCTTTTAGCGGCTCCACGCTCAATTGGAATATTTGACTTGTTAAATTAAATACTGAATCAAGTATTTCCTACACCTTACCTCTTTGATCTTCTCCGCTCCGTGTATGCCAGTTTGCTAAGTAGGCGATCCGAAGTCCAGAAGATTGAGAGTATTACAGTTTTATTGCTAGATATCGACTGGACCGACTAGGTGGGCGAGGTAATTAATAGATAAACCCAGTTTAAGCTCTTAGTGTGGTCCATATTACAAGATGACTGGGAAGTGGCTGAACGGTTTCAGCGTTCCAACTGGACGAGAAATAAGATAGTGAAGAAATGGTTGAATTAATCATCATTAATAATCATTGAATAAGCTTGTCATTGCTTTTGTTATCAAGTGATTATTCATCATGACTTAATTGATTTTTAACGAAATATGCAGTTTTTTAATCAACGGGGTATTTTTACAAACTATCTGTTTGGTATTGAAATGAGAATATTCTTGGTTCCTACCGGAATGTCATTTAGCCAGTTCCTACTTCTCCATAACCATTGCCTTGCTGGTAAAACTATTTAAATTATGGAACATGATAATTGCAAATAAGTTGGGCATATCCAAGTGCCATTGTTTTGAAAACAGAAGAAGGATTGGGACTACCTTGGAAGCATTTGTTCTTGTGATTTGTGTTCATAATCTCGTTGAAAAGTAAAAAGATGAAAGTTTACTATCTTGGAAGTGCAATATATTGTTTTAAGTACTCATTCGTTTTGTTGTGGTGATAATTACCTGGAGGTATCGCAGTGGAACTCACTGTATTGTGTTATGTTGCGCTCCTTTACAAAGATACAGTGGTATGTGATTGGTCATCCCGTTCTTCACAACCGAATTCCAGCGAACACAATTTCATTTAGTTTCGTTTAACTTAGAAGATGTAATTCGTAGGCAGTTTTGGATGCAACACTATGTATACTGTTAAAAATGTAAGGATGATTTATAGTTAATTCTTCTAATTCGTTCTAAAAATCAATATTTTTTTCATTCCTAATAATCAATAGATGAAAACAATCTGACACAACATATTTTGAACATTTTTTATTGCATTTTTATGAACATTCCTTTTTTCGTAGAGCATGAAACAAATATGAAAAGTTTTAAATAGGATGCTTTTAAATATATTTGTGAAAATATAGTGAACTAGTTTGTGATACCCACCCGCAGTCCCCTTTTACCCCGCAAATTGGCAACGCTCAAAGCTACTGGGTGCATAGCGACGTTTATCAATTCCGTTTAAACATAGACTTGTGATTCAATTCGACGATGTTCTTTCATGTTTTTGTTTCATTTTTCAGCACCTATCAAAAATAAAATTATTTTTATTACATCCAATACCCCACAACGCAATAGTGTCTAAGCAAAGGTATATTTAAATTGATTTATCCGTGCTTACCTGTAAAGCATCTGCAAGTCTGTAAGTATTTTTTTGTAACGATTAAAACACTCAAATACGAGTTTTTTTTCTGATAATACAGTGATCTATCGATATGACGTGTCTGAAACACCGTATATCGTACACAGCCTCGGGTGATCAACAGCGAGCTTTGGCTACCTGCTAACGTTTCTATCGGGGATTGATCGATGGTAAACTTTATTTGAACGAAGGTTCTACCTCCAGTAACGAAGCCTCCTCCGAATCATGCACCCGGCCGTGTGAAGACAACAAAAAATCCCCGAAAACAAAGCCTACCCGCATTCCGATCGAATACTTAGGAATACTGTAATTAATCGGGGCTAACGAACGTGTTTAGAAGTATTTTGTATGCGTCTCATTAACTCGGTTTGTTTCTTAATATGTGTACAAATAGGGTCATATCGTAAAGACAAAAATAATATAGGCACGAAAATTCTTTAGTAGTTATCGTATTTATCTAAAGCAGTAAAAACTCTTAAAAAGTGGGGTATGGTATCGTGTAATTTTCACAACTTATTTTGCATGGATTGTTTTTATGTCGAGTTATCGGACGTCTCCAAAGGAAAAGCTTTCGAACAGTGAGCTCTGCAATAATCAAATATGCACAGGTTTTTTTGTCGGAAAAAAATGTCTTTTCCATCATGATAAATGGGACAAGCAGCCGATTTATTTGTTAAATATTGATCAATTTATTGTTCAATATGAAAAACGAATTCGGAGTAAGGGTGTTGCAACTGCGGTGAAACCGGATAGTAACTACAACTGAAACGGTGTAAAAAATATATACGCTACACAGAGTCTGACAATCTATGTTTTAGATGACTATAGTAACAAATTTTAATTTATTTCCATGCGTTGTCAGGTATTCCCCAGGGGTCAACCCTTGGTCCTCTGTTGATCTTCATACGTAAAGACGACATCCAGGTCGGTGTAAAATATGGCAGATGTCTTCTGTTTGCGGATAACTCCAAATTTAAAATAATATTTGTTAGAGACGTGTGAGTCACACATCTTTCACACACCTTTCTTGAGAACTCAAAATTTTCCTATGATTGATTGTTTTAATTATCTTAGCCGTTACACATTTGTGTTTGACCAATGCACACCATTTTTTAGGCCAAAAATAACATAATTTAGTAGACCACATTTGTTTTGCCTGAAATCGTTGTGTGGGAGGGTTATGACATATGAACAAATTGTTTTACAGTTGTGCGAAATTTGCGTAGATGTTGATTGCTTCAACCGGTGATCAATAATATAAATGTCTGTCTAGACAAATCATTTGACGGATTGTGATGATGGGTAAAAAATTCAGAAATGACTCTAGCACAAGTACCTACATCAGAAATACAATTATAATGTTTTAAAAACTAAGTGAATTTGTTTCGATTAAGGGAATAGGTGTAGAAGATCGTACTAAAGGTGTACAAGGAAAGTTACCTCATTTTAATGTCAATAAAATACAAAAATCACAACTGTCTGAAGCCAGTGAGTTGGTGTCATCGTCAAATTGGGGTGTGGTGAAGTTAAAGTGAGTTGGGACGGTAAGTAACTGGCTATACTGGTTATACAGATTATACAGATCTGGTCACAAAAGCCTTTTCAAGCAATGTTTTGATCTGTCACCAGTGCAATACTGAGAGTATCTACCACTCTAGAAGGAGATGCAAATGTGCTATATGTATATAATTTCAACCAATTTACGTTTAAAATCATATATATATTTAAAAAATTTGCCCAATCTTCGCCTAATACGAACTTCTGGGATCGAAGTTAGTAAATTTATCGTCTAAAATCTCAGCAACAGCTAAATAATTGTAACTAACTAACTGACTAACCATCAAGCCGTTTTCTTGGCACACACTCCTTGTCTCATTCACATTCATACATCGTCTCATACTCTTCTATTATTCTGACTCTTGACATGGCCCGACTCCAGTATCTGATTCACTTGGTCGTGCCATGTCTTCCTCGGGCGTTCCCGGCTTCTTCTAGCATTCACATTTGCATCGAATAATTTTAACCAATTTTACCAATTTAAATATGTGATAAACGATGTAATATAGGTGTATCCATTGTCATTAAAACGCAGTAAGCAGTTTATATGTTTCGATTAATATTCGGAGGTAAGATTATTTGACTGAGCCTGGCCGAATCCCAAAATGAATTAAAAGGCATTTATTTTATTTTGTATATAAATCCCCATCGCTCGAGTGGCACTCATAATAATACTTGATAACTTGCCTTTACCATAATAAGTAGGTATATTGTCCAACATCAGATCTGTGGTTACACCTTTAATTTTAGATTTAGTTTTTAGAATTCGAAGTTTTCTGAAAACTTCGTATTGATTCTTTATCCGTTGTTTGAGGATTCTTCGAATGAATTTTCGGAATGCGATCTTCTCCCGATTTCGAAGAAGATTCAATCTATTTGCATTCTACTCGGTGTCTGACAAGATTCTTCTTAAAATTCTTGAGAATTAACATTTCTCAATAATAATTATTGTTTTAGGTTTTAGGGATAAAGGTTTTTATGACAAGCGGAGAGAGAGGTTTGATATTTTGTCATCAACAAAGTTACAACTTAACTTTTTAATGAATTTTATTGAAATAATATTCCTAACTAACATTAGGTGTGTTATATTTCAGATCCGTCTGATGATAGTATGTTTCTTTTAAATAAGAGGGTCTTTTTGGGTAGATGAGAAAATGAACATGGGTTTTGAAGGAGGGAGGAAACACAGAGGTTCCACAGCCGAGACCAGTTCTCATATTACAAATTTAAACCGTGTTCGTACAAATGTTGAGCGCTCTTTTCACGGGTTTCCAAAATATGCACCCATGCAAGATCAACAAAATTGTAATATTTTGATCATAGCATCGCCATTAAATTTCTCCAAGAATTTACAGTTAAAAAATAAATATAAAAGTCGAAAAAAAATGTTTGTGAATGTTTAAAAAGTGTTTAAAAGCATTGATGGAATTTTGGCTTTGAGTTCGAAAAAAAATGGTTTGAAAATATTGCAAAGTGTCAGAAAAAGCATCATACAATTCATACTCATATGATCTTAAAATCATAGCTTTTTAGTTTTATAGTTATACCATTTAATTTGTACACATATAAAAGCATAAAGCAATCAATCAGACTTTTTTAACGACGCGAAATAAAATATTTGAATAATTTCGATCATTTTCGGTGTGTCGGCAAACAAAACTCGGTTTTCATCTCGTCTTATTAGCAAATTAATACTCGAATCATCGCATCGGCCCGAAACACGTTGCTTCATATCTCATTTATTAACATCGCATTTCCGCCATGTTGGCAACGAAACGTCACATTAATTAATTTATTATTTGCGCGGTTGGCAGCGCTGGCCGGAGCACTGCATGGGGTAGGCTTTGATTTCACCGAAAGGAACTGCGCGGTACCTAACTACTGCCTGCTTGGTAGGTACCTATTGCCTACCCACGTTCTTGATATTGTAAAGCCTGCATTTTTATACATTTCTCTATTATTCTAATTCATTGCCATTGTTTTTGGGACGTCAAAAGATGGCCGCCATTGCGCGCAAGGCGACCAGCGCCAGACTGGGTAAAATGGAAGTATGTAGGCACCTACCTAGTCTTTATATTGCAACGCACCAAAATTGCAAGGTTGACAGATACTTCAAGGGTATCGTAATCTCTGATTAACCGATCCTTTTATCTTCGTTCTGTTAATATTGCAGATAAAACAAACTTTGTTAACCTTAGAGGAAGCATTTCTATTTTGTGTTACAGCAATAAATTCAATAATTTTATAATAGCCCCTTTGTAAGTATTCTTTAAGTACCTGAATATGTCTGTCTCGATACAGGTGTACCCTAGTGAGACAGATGTCAAAAAATGTATGTAAAGAAACTTTATATTGATAAATGAAAAATAATAAAAACATAATCCATATATTCGTAGATCCATACAGAAATTTTGGCGTTGTACATTTTGAAACCGCCCATTACCTTGAATTTGTTCCCGAAGTCCTGGGAATACCCAAAACGCATAGAGCACACCTAATTATGGAGGAAATTAAAATTTGTACAAATTCCATTAATATTAATAAAAACGACGAGGCTTTGTTCAATAGTTCTTCGTTCTTGGTAATTGACGGCTATACCAAAACTAAACACAGAAAAGAATTTTTCGTTACACTGTTATACCAGCTCTTACAGGATTGGAGATTGGAGATGAGTTCAACAAGGTATCCTATCTATATACGTATGTAAATACTTCAACACAATCTTCAATTACACATCTGGCCTGATGATTGACACTGCAATGCTGTCCGAAACGTTGGCTAAAGAAGGAGGTAGCGCAAAGCGCAACACGGCATAGTGCCTCAAAAATAAATCACTGTAAGACATAATAGTGTGTTTTCTGATTGTTTTTCTATGTGGTAATTTTTACCGAATCCCCCTCTGCCCCCCAGACAAAGTGCCTGTAAGTTTTCTTTCAAGACGCCGAGCCAACAAACAACCACATACACCAATATACAGCCACACCGCGTGGCGGGAATCGTCTAATAGATTGATAGCACTGGGGAAGATGATTCATCATGCATTTCGGATAGAATGCCCGACGCTGTGGAACCAACCTACCTTTTCAATCGGTCATGTTAATCGCGATGGTTTCGGATCAAAGAAGCCGCCATTTATAGGGCAAGTCTTGGCTAAGAAATTTTTGCGTGGTAACGTGTTTTCTGTCGTGTATCCTTGTCGCCTTGCTAAAGGGGTACAATTTGAATGGGTAATTACTAAACAAATGTTTGTTTTTAAACATTTTTTTGACTGTGCATACCACGTAGAATTAATAAGCGATTCGATAAGTAGTTTCAATTTATTTCAGTATAATGTTGACAGGTTTTTGTCTACCATCAAAGATGCGGTGTTCCCTTCCATACCGTTCTAACCTAAATTCCTAAAATAACTTTCGTCCTACACGCTTATTACAGGGACACCTATTTGTTAGTCTTATCTTCCGTCCTTGCTACACCTCCTTTAAAGCGATGCCATACAGTTTTATCTCGTGAAGTACAGCTCTTAAAACAATTAAGGTGAAGCTGTTTATTTTACTGTATCCACCAAACATCATTTTCTTGTAAATACGGCATGTATCAGCCGTCCTAAGATCTTCATCACGTAAAAAAACTACGATTTAAAATACATAGTGCTATTTTTCCTAAAATGTTTGCCTAAAATCTGATAAAATCTACATGAAAATAATTTCCCCTTTTTTCCACAACCAACCCCATTTTTACACGCGTATACGTAGGAACCCACACACGGGACCTGCCTAGTTCACTAGCCATTTCCCTTCCCTCGGGGCCATAGAAAAACCCCGCAATAGTAGTTTTCTATTTTATCAGAGCTCGGGCGGCAGAAGCAAGAAGGGGTGCGAGGGAAGCTGTCAGGTTTGTAGGCGGGGCCTCCCGCGCACATTAGCGCCGCCTAGGGTGTGAAAATCCAACTGGCCAACACCAAAAGGGCGGGAAAGCCGCTAGACTCGCGTCGCTTACGTCACTTATGGAGGGAAAATTTTCAAATATGGAAAAGCCGAGATAAGCGCAGATGTGTCCCTCGACAGCCAGAACGATCCTGATTGGCTGCTGCGTTTTATATACATAATATTATTTTCTATTTTCTTTTAGTGGGCCTGCGTGAAATGGCGAAATTATACCACAGAAAGGAGTGGGTTAGATTAATGACTGCTGCATAGAATTGATGATTCATATATCCCATTGAGCCTGCATTTTAATGAGCTTTATTCTCAAGGGTGTCAAAATTACGCAATTTTGTAGATTGTCGATTAGTATTTAATTTCACACCACGTCGGTAAATCCACCTTTTTATCACGAAACTTATTAAAATTATATATGTCAATACATAATAAGTAATGTGCAAAAATGGGTTCCATGCTAACTCAACACAGTGACTATTCAACACACTTTTAAAAAGTGATATAAAGTCATTAAAAACGATGAAAAAAAAAATTAACCTAACCTAACCCAACCTACTTAACCCAGTTAATAAAGTTTTTGTTTCATCACTTTCCATGACTTTATATAACTTTTTAAAGATGTGATAAATTATCATTTTGATGATTTATCCGGTCACCGCAAAAATGGTAGTTTTGTGAGATTTTGTTTGATATTACATAAATCGTATTAATTTCAACATAAAAGAACAAATGAAAGTTTAAAACAGTTCTTCCGAAAAATGTCGTTTTCTAACTTTTCATACCTAGTGAAAACAAAACTGTCAATCCAATATAATTGTATAGGGAAGTAAGGAAGCAGGAAGCAATCTTCCCTTACTTCGGGTAAAATCAGTCAAACTTAAAAATAAATAAAATCCAAATATCTTCCTTTCATAGATAATCTATTTTATTTGGTCTGTAGGAGTCGAAAGGTCTCAAAATTAAAATATAGTTTTTTTTTAATCACGAGTATTATTAATTAGTCGTAATATTAGTCTGAAAACACATCAATCATTTACAAAACATACTGTACCTAACTTGTAAATGGTGAGATATCATATATTCAAAATTCAATCTCAGTTTTTTCACCGAAGGGATGTTAAAATCCATATCATACCCAATTTAAAGCGTTCTTGCAAAAGTTCCGAAAATACGAACAAAAAATATGCACTATGCATCTTTTCATGTAGGGACTCATTTTGTAATATTTAATGAAAATTATTTTAATTTTGTGAATGTTTGTAACTCTGGTTCAATGAACTCTAGAACTCAGGTGTCATTTTCAAAATTGGAACTGATTCTGTGAACATTTCTGACAAACTATAGAATTGTTACCTATTTCTATAATGCAATATTTAACTATTTAAAATACTAATTTTAGTTGTGTGCTCCTACAACTCTGGTCTAGAACTCGGATTTGCTTTGAATTTAATGTAATTTTCATAATTGGAACTGATTGTGTGAAAATACATTAAATATATTATTTTAAAAAAAAACTATTTTAATTATTATTGTATTCAAAATTGGAATAATAATGATATATTCACGAAGCAGAAATTAATGTTATATAATTCTAATTTGAAAAGATATATTTTTCTTTCTTATTTTCGGCGGTCAATTCGAATCAGTTTGACCAATACGTTTAGGGTGACCATAATATATTATCATTAATCGTCCTATCTACCAAACGCCGATAAATCTTACATATCAGCCTCACGACACCGTTAAAGCATACTTAATTATTCGGATTCTTTTTTTATCAACAACAGTCGTGCCGACATCAAAGCGCGGCAAGACGACACAAAAAAAGAACACAGTTTTTAAAAATTGATTTGGAACACGTGATTCCGCGCGGACAAAGTGCGCACAGTGTTTGTCTGCTGACGTTCCGGTTGTTCGCGTTCCGGGAAGAAATGTTCCGGTTTCCGGGAACGGCGTCTGCGGAGCGCTGGACCGTGAACGGAGGCGCCGCGGTGCCCGAAGGAGGGATGCACGAACTGTGACCTCAGATTATCACAGTAAAAAATATTCATAAATTTAAAAAAAATAATTAAAATAATGTTCGGTTTTCAAAAATAGTTTTAATAATTTCTTCTGCATATTAACCCCTTGGGAAATTCGGGAGATATTCTTTACAGACAACGAACAACGGTAAAGTCTTTTTGCGAGATCCGTATACATCCCAGCCTGATATGGTCTCGTAAAAGTATACCTCATTTTGTATTTCGGTGAGAAATATTATTTTAACAGTGTTATAAAGATAGAATACGGCGCTTTCAGTTTTCATTGAAAATGTTACCAATATGTATTGTTACAATTAAACCCTGTTTAATTATAACAATTCCAAGAATGATCATTTCAAACACTCGCTTGTACCTAGATTACATGAAGTTAGTAATAGGTAGGCAGATGTAGCGGATCTGTTTAACTGCACAGAAGCTAGGTACAAAAAGGCTTTACTATCATATCTTCTAAATCATTACTAATACAATGTAAGTCTACTCATACTTGTTGATAATATTTTGTATGTTCCTGTATCTCCTTCTAGTATTAATTTTATACTTTCTGTTGTCATTTTATGATCAAATGCCACAGTTAACTGTTGTTATGTGACATGAATTATGATGTATGGTATATTTATACCGTTGGTATTCAATAAATAAATATCATTTAAAAAGGTTTGCGAAATTTTTTAAATAATTTTTTTTATATCAAACGAAAAAAGTGAAGTGAGAGTATACTTGTCAAATAAGGAATGATTTCTTTTTTTCTGTAAAGTAGTAATTAAAAGCCATCGGTAAGCCACTTTAAAAACTGTAATTTTTTTCGAGTTGTGTTGTGGAAACGCAGGCATTGTAACTTAATACTCGCTACAATTCTGTAGTTCCATACAATCTAACACAGTTTGTTGTCCTGCAATACGATGTTTCTCGGAACCGCGGCCCGATGGTTTGCTTCCCGGTGGCGCCAAGCCTCATCCTGCTTAGCCAGAACAAATCTGCTACTACTTATTATTGGCAGTTAAAGTATACAGACCGCGAAAAGGGCAGGGCTGCTCAACATTTAAAAAAATATTATTGTACAATTTAAAATGTTAATTATGTGAGTTTTGAATGAAATTATTATTAGAATTTTGCATTGCCTTTGAGCGATGAGACCTTGAAACCATTTGAGATCGTCTGGATTGAATATTAAAAAAATACTGTTTTTATTTTGTATTCAAATTTTGTGTCTTTTATTTGGATACATCTCGCGTTATGTGAAGTGAAATGGTAGTTGACCGTTTTAATTTTTTTTGTGAACACCTCTCAATCTAACCGCCAAAAAGCCAGTGAGACTATGGCATCCCCATTTTGACGTATTTTGTAAGGCTGAAGGGAGTTGGGAAGCAAAGAGATGGGAAATAGGAAGGTTGCGAAGCTCCTGGCTATTATACGAATAATGCTATTTCAAGCAACGTTTCGACTAAAAATTGATTCTTTACCGAGGTGTAAAAAAAAATTATGAGGAAGTAACCATTATTTGTCATGGAATTCTTCAAAGATTTTTTATTTCTTATTTTTTTTATTTTTTTTTTTTCACTTGTAGCAAACCAAAGATATTAGAAGAACGAGATATGCTATGTTGGCCGCCGGACCGTAGCCGGAGTACTACCTAATTAGGGTACTTTGAACGGTATCGGGACGTGTACGCACAGAAATCTGTTCTTTGTATTAGTGCGGATACCTTAGCGATGCCTTAGCGTAAGCGAAGGTGTGCAGTAGTATTGGTGAACAAAACCGGCGACACTCGGCAAAACAATTCCACTCAGTACGAACTGCGCATAGCACATCTCGTTCTTCTAATATCTTTGTAGCAAACACTTTGTGGGTATACATAATTATAATAATTAAAATAAAATAACTTTGTTTGAATTCCACTTTATTGTATATATTTATAACCAACCGGTTTCAGTTCAACCCGAACCTTCATCAGGGCTAATAAAAACATATTGGAAAAAACATCAGGGCTAATAAAAACATATAAAAACATATGTTTTTATTAGCCCTGATGAAGGTTCGAGTTGAACTGAAACCGGTTGGTTATAAATATATACAATAAAGTGGAATTCAAACAAAGTTATTTTATTTTAATTATTTTTTATTTCATTTAATTTAAGAAAATGTATTTTTTAAATCTTTTACTACTATCATTACTTTTACTATTATTTTTAAAAAAATGTTATGGAATTATATACATTCCTGATTTACTGATCCTAATCACCTTCAGCATACCATCTAGAACTACTCGATCGAAAATTATTTTTCATTTCATCTACAATATCAGGATGGAGACATTTAGATATTCGCTTGTACTTAGATTGCTTGCACTTTTTTCAGATATAGTAGATGTGTTCAATGATATGGAATTTAGCTACAAGAAGGCTATAATAACATATTTCATAAATAAATATTAATTACAGTTTGTAAAATCCCGTATAGGCATGTAATATGAATAGAATAATTAAATTATAAGCAGAAGATGTTGCTAGTGCAATGATGGGGGACTTCGCTAACCGAGGAGTTGAACTCACGACGTCTGGGCGAGAAGCCAATGAATTTTCCAACGCAGCCACTGACCATCCACTGAATTGAATTTACTACTGAATATCGTCTTCCCAAAATACAATCGATTTTGATTGAATCAAAAGCTACTTAAATGATTACGATCAAAATTAATCAAATTCATCCCTTCGCTGAACACGGCCGTAACCGCTTCACCTGCTATTATCTAATTTAATTTACATACTTCCTTAACTACCTACCCTTCTTGGTACTTTACAACTATCCTAGGGTCGGCTTATATCTTTAATTAGTCATTATCTACTAATGTGTGATCCCTTAGGAACCCTAGGCGAACCCTTTACGTTCCTCGGGGGTGAAATGTGAAGGACTCTGGTTGTATTTTGAACTTGGGATAGGGGGTGCATTACGCAATGCTGATTTGTAAAGCCAAGCTGAAATATAAGGGATGAAATCAATGCAATTAATTAGTATTAAGTGGAAATAATAATCATTAATAATTGCATTACCCCTATCAATTTTTCAAAATGATAGATATACGAGTATCTTATCTGCAGGTGGTATCGTTCTGCAGAAAGAATTATTAATTTATAATTTAATCCTTGTTTGTTAGTCAAGTACTTCGAGAACTTCCTTTTCACTCCCTTCAGCCGCACAGCATGTCCCAATTGAGTTTGTCATAGTCCCACTGTCTCCGGATGTTCGGGAGCAGTTGGAACTGTTGTGCAGTATTCACATATTTTAAAAATACCTTACCGGTATTTAGCAACCAAATCTTAATAGCGAGTTACATTCTGACCTTTCTCTTTCCATCTCTTTCCCCTTCCGATACGTCCCAACTCCCGAAGAATTGTGAGGAAGAATAAAGTGATGAAGGTATAGGAAAGAGAAAGATTGGGAAGAACCTAACTATTCAATTCTAGTCGGTAAACATTACTAAACCCATTCCCAAAGAATATTCCACTTGCTTTTAATCTCAGAGTGAATAAATTCTCATTTTCCCTTCTGCCATTGTTCGCTTGTTGGCACTTTATCAAAAAAAATACCACGTTATTAATCAAATCACTGGATTTTCAAAGGATGTCTTGCAACCTTTTGCTATAGTCCCTCGCACTTAGAGAAGCCTCTTAGTGGAGGTATCACGTACACAATTGCCAATCAAGTTGTTTACTCTTCTGTTTACCATTTCCTTAATAGGGTCTGCCCGGGCAACGCCGGGCATCTCATGTAAGTTCTTGTGGCTGATGAGATGAATAATGCATAACTTATTAGGAAACTATAGCGGACTGTCCTCAAACAATGATTATTCAACAGTAAAATGTATTGTATTTCTTTTATTTAGAATGGTAAAACGTCCCTTGTAAATATTATACTGAATTTGATTCCAATTTCTACACGTCATTCTAATGCTTCATACTTTCAGTAGTGCCCTCGAGAAATACAACCATTTAGAATCAAAACTTTGTTTTAAATGGCTTAAACAGATCTGATCTCACAGTAAGGGATTTTAATACTTAGTAAAGTATAGGACAATATCGTAAAATAAATTACCAACATTGGTAACCAGATTTGAATAGCTAGGTAGATTAACATTCCACTTTCCCGCTTTAGTTACTCTCACAACATACACCAAATTGGGGATGCTGTTGTTCTACATGTTCTGGGCAGTATGTAGCTTATTTCGGTTATCATTTTAACATTTTTCATTCGTTACCTCTTTCGCAATGACGCAAATGAAGAAATGGCACAAGTAAACATGATTTTTTTTGTTTGAATTAATAAAAACATTAATACAAACTATTTTTAGAAAACCTCATTGTATTTTTTAATCAAATAATAATACCAAAGTAATACTATTTTCATTAATTAATTAGCTACTAAGACCTTCGAATTAGGGATACATAACGTTAGAAATTAAAATAAAAAATAAAAAATTTAATTAGGTCCCCCCAATAGCTCAATTGACAGACTGTTAGTACCGGTAAGACTCGAGGATCTGGATTTCAGTTAGAACCGTTATCTTCTTATTTTCGGTGTATTAGAGATTAATAAATACTCCGATTTTGGAGGCTTTAATAATAAATGTTGTAAATTTTCACATAACTTACGCAACCTCAAATCTCAACTAATGAAAAAAATTGCACGAAACTTCTTCAATAACATTTTTCAAAGCTATTATAAAAGTGTGTTGCAAAATTCGCTAGTTTTTATAGATGCGAGCAAAAAACGTTGTTTGTTCATGATACTAAACGTGATAATCACCATTTATCTACTATCAACAATAAAGGAATATATCCATTCATCTTTTTTTATTGGTTTAGCGAGTGTGGAGTGTGGATACTTTATTATTTAATTTCATAACCCCGAGATCAATTTTTATGATAAATATCTCAATTTCTGAGATTGCGTTGAGAAATTTTTAAATTCTAGGGCGAGGCATCGGCCACTTTCTTTAAAGAATATAATTTATTTAAAATAATGTATATCTCTATTTATTATTCTTCTGAAGAATTATCCCGTTAAACTGCAATTAAGCAGTTTGTCAACTGAATGTTATAATTTAAATACAAGTATGTTGCACTAATATTTATAAATATACAGATTCTAATTTAATAATGTTATTATGCTAAATGTACACTCTACATTCAAAATATTATAATAGCCTAGTATAAAGGATCCCTACTTAGGTTAGGAGCCATGTTTTCAATAAGAAAGTGCAAATAAAGAAGACGATTTCTTATTTGAAAAAAAAATCTTTACTGAAACATTAAAACGGCCACCATCTTGAAACGGAAACGGAACGTACAAACACATTTACATACAGATGAAATGCAAAACGGTCGAGATAATATAGAATTTCGCTTTGTTCAGTCAGTTTGATATTGAAATTTTAGCAAACGGTTAAACACGAAAAAATTCTCAATAAACAATGGCAAATAAATTTAAAAAAAAAAACAACTTTTACTCGCCTGTATCTACATCCACGACAAGTGAATAAAAATAGTAAAATAACTCTTTAAGCTGGGGGGTGTAATTTTCCCACAAACGAAGGCAAAATTTCTACCCTTATAAGTAATAAATGTAATTTATGCATGCGACGTATTTTTAAATCAAAGATTGTGATAAGAAATTTCCTAAATGTATTTAGAATGATGCACCGACCTGTAAAGTATGCCTTCCTGCAAATATTAAGGCTCATAAACATCCATATAGTAGGCAGATACATATATCACAGTAATAGGCACTTTTCAAAATTATGACGTTTTTGAAAATAAATCCTGATCTACTAGACCCATCAGAAACTAAATTGACAAGGAAAATAGCATGTTTTTGAAATTCATGCAATAACAATGGTTTTGAATTTCTTTTTCTAAAGGGACTGCGCATTTCAGCAAGCACTAAACATTTTTTTGCTCCTTTAAATCAGTGACGTACCCATATAATATACATGGGGGGGGGGGTTCGACCCTAAGGGTAGGTGGAACCCCCTGACTCCCCCCTCCTTTATATACGCCCTTGCATTAAATGCATAGAGACAAGAAACAATCATTGAGGTATTTAAAAAATATAACGTGCTTTAAAAACAAAAAAATAAATAATATTATGGTGCTGAATAAAAACCACTAAGGTACCTACTCTAAAAAATGTTAAGTTACTAACAAAAAAATCTCGAAACAGAAAAGTGTTTGTTTGCCCATCTCAAATAATACATGCCATTTTAATAAATAAACCCGAAACGTCGATAATGACGGGTTGCTAATACAGAAATGTATCGCTCTTGCTGAGGCGGGCAGACTTCGTATTATTATTCTGATATTTAATTACGGGCCATAAATCAAGTGAGATCGTTCACTGGACCACGGATGCTGGGCTCGTGTTCTCGTGTATTCTGTATCTTGTCCGTATAAAATAAGATGAGGATATAACAGATACATATACACCCGAAATCTTGTACAAACATTGTTAGGTTGAGAGCAGTGGCGGTACGCTTTCTGGGCGGTCTCGATTAAAAATATTTAAAGATTATTTATGTTTTTGATGAATTAGACAAGTTTATGGTTTAGTTATGCCAAGGCATCTGAAACAAAGCGGGAATCTGAATAAGAACTAGCCGAAAATATTAATGGTTGACGAAAAACCTAAAATTCTGAAACAAACTGTATCACTTCCTGCTTAAGTAGGTAGGTACCTAAGTATTACTAGTAGTTACCACCCGGTTTAACATATTTTAAAATGCACCAATATTTTATCAATATTTTGACTCTTGCTTTTTATTAAATTGATTTTGTAGGATGATGGAAACGATTTTGCCAGCTGAAAAAAATGTATTCACCTAGAAATTACTGACAGAAAATTCTTTACAAAATGCAACTATGTCACAGCCTACCATTTGCGAGTTTTTATTGAATCCTACACACAGAATCTTTCCTTTTAATACAGGTCTGTGGTAAGTAGGTACCTACGTAATATAAACGTTATCAGGGAGAAGGTTGAAGATTTTAGGAGGTAGGAAGATGAATTATCTTCATGCTGAAGGTACTTTGTTATAGTTCTGGAGGTGAAGATAATTGTGTTGTAAGTGAGGTTTTGTATTTGCATAAGAAATGCGTTAGCAAAAATTTTAATTGGAGTTGACGTGTATTTATTATTTTTCCTGATTTTTTATCAGTCGACGATGATGAGAATTGCCTGGGGCTCTGCGCATCTAGTTACGCCGCTGCTTCAAAAATTATCCATGAACCATTCATCCATTCACGTTAAAGAAATATACCCACTCCTATGAGGTGAACTCATTCATGAATGAAACAGCAAACTTAATAATAATAATATTGAAATATTAACTGGTAGGTACTGTTGATAGCTGTATGATCAGAACGTTGATGAAATAATTATAACCAACGAGAAATACATAAATATTATCTGTGAGGTTTGACTGGCTATTAAATCATTTTAACAAAAAGTTTTTTCATTTCACGTTGGGACCACCTATGTTTACTGAGTGTTATTAGATAGATACGTATTATTATTTAAGGACACGATAAATCCTGAATTATTTTAAAGCAATTCATTATAGTATAGCCTCACCATTAGAATTTCGTGCATAATTTGATTGGCATACCAGTATTCGTGCCTGTTTTATTTTTTTTGTGCGAATATCGCACAAGAGTTCTAACTGCTCCTAGCCGTATGTGAAAGTATGGCTTTCCCAATTGGGGTATGTTGTGAAGATGAATATAGTGGGGTAGAGAAGGACATGGGAAAAGGAAGGTTGAGAAGTAACAACTTACATTTATGTTTTGTTTTAAAATAGGAACTGACGAACTATTTCACTTGCACTTTACCCTTAATGTACACCTACATCTTATCTAGCTATGCCACTTATTAACTGACCATCACGCCTTTACCACATATAGGACGGACTGCCGAATAACTCGTCTCATATATAGTCTTTTGACTCTTGACCTGGCCCGGCTAAAGTATTTAAGTTCACTTGTTGTGCCATGTCTTCCTCGAGCATCCCCGACTTCTTTTACTATTCACATTCGCTTCATTTTGTATTCCCCTAACCTAACCTAACCTAACCCTCCCTTTTCGTTCATTTGCTCTTCATTCCCAGATCATATAAGCGTCCATTTCGAACTCTAAACAATGCTGCATCTCTGAATTATGTACTCATACGTAAATACGTTCGTAGGATAAATTTTACCTCATTTCTCAATCCCTACTCCTTTTCAAAAAGTTTTTCCTCAATAGATTTTGTTTCCCACTAACCTGAGAAGAAAAAACGTAGAGAAAAAAAATTTAGACGCCGGGCATAATAAAATGAGGAAAAAACGCTATTCTGAAAGTGAAAATAGTCCAGAAGAGCCAATAGGGGAATAGTTCCAGCAAACTTTTGTCTCTACAAAAGCGAACCTTAAAGAGAAGGTCGATAAAATATAAAGATATCGGAGGGGAACTTTATAGGCGGGTGGGAAAGAACAGGGGGGGGGGTTGGGTGGGTTGGGGGGAAGGCCGGGAGGAAGATGGAGGAGTCGAGAGGGATTGGGGGGGGGGCAGGGAGGGAGGAGGGGAGGATTTTTACGACCTAGACGGCGCCCACGATGAGGCGATGGTGCGGACGCGATGGGAGAAAACGGAACTGTCTTTGGGAATAGGATACTCAACACTTTGAGAACTTTTACACTTGAAAAATTAAACCCATATATAATTTTGCAGTAGGTACGCACTAATATTTAATTTAGAAAAAAATGCTTTTATTCTCTAAAATTAAGCTATAAATATTGAGTATTATTATATACAAAGTTAATAGCGTTAAAGCGTAGCACACATCAGTCAAGGCAAATATTCAAATCTATTCTGGTTGTGAGCAGCAAAATGAAATTTGCCAAAAAAAATCGGTTCGGTGAATTTCTATATCAATACAACACGTTTTTTAGCTTGTAATGCAATTTTTACCATTAGATTCGGAAATGTAAAATATTCACCCATTTGTTATTTTTTTCATGATAAATCAAATCAGAAGCGTTTTTTTTTGCTTTCTTTCACAACCTTTATTATTTGTTCCGGCCATTTTAATCAAGTGTTTCTTTCCTCGGTCCACAAAGTGTTTGGCGCCATTGAAATAAGGACCACGGGCGCCACTCATAATATTATTTAGAGGGCATTCCAGCACACCACTGCGACTAGGTACTGACTGCTAGGTACCCCTTATACCACTGTAATGTGCGGTGCCGCATCAAAATAACGACTTCAATTTCATACCGTTATTAATTTAACATTCCTAAACGGATCGACAGATAGAAGATTCGTCTCACATACTTGCAACAAGGCTTGTCTTTATGTCATAGAGAATCAACAAAGCAATCAACTGGTAAATCAGATTAAATTGTAATTATAGTTGTTTATTTCGAATAGTGGTAATGTAATTAGTTTTGTAACTAAGTGTTAACCACTCGAGAGATTTTGAGCACACCATGGCAAGTTTGCAAAAACGTTTTGAATGATTGCTTATCATAATGTGCCAAATCTATGGAACCTTAAAATATATCTTTTTAATTTGTCAAAAAAATGTCATTACATATTGCTTTATAATAATACGTAAAAAAAATCATTACGTACTTTTTTAATACGTTAAAAATGTCATTACGTATTGCTTTATAATAATACGTAAAACATGTCATTACGTTGTTTTTTTAATACGTTAAAAATGTCATTACGTATTGCTTTATAATAATACGTACAAAATGTCATTACGTATTTTTTTAATACGTAAAAAAATTTCATTACGTATTGCTTTATAATAATACGTAAAAAATGTCATTTACGTATTTTTTTTAATAAGTAAAAAATGTCATTACGTATTATTATAAAGAATGTTGACAAAACATACTAAATATTTTGAAAAGCAATGATTCAGAGGTAAATATTTTATAAACACTTTCAGCTTTACACATCCTACAATAGTCATCCTATACTAAATATTTTGAAAAGCAATGATTCAGAGGTAAATATTTTATAAACACTTTCAGCTTTACACATCCTACAATAGTCATCCTACGACTTCAAAATTTATGCAAATTGTGATATAACAGTGATTCCAATGTATGTATGTATAACATCTCCAAGTGGTAAGGTTCTTCTTGAAATACAAATTATTTTACTAAACATAGTTAAAGTCATTCTTATGAAAGCTTAGATAAGAAGTAGTGGTGAATAACCAGATAAAAAATATTAAAAATAAAAATGATAAAACCGATGTCAATATATGTTATCACTTTTCCAGAGAGACCGCACCCGTTAGCCCATATCTGGCCCAGAGCCAAGGATTCTACAGCTCTGTCACAAAGGTCATTTAACTTAATCTAGCTAGTCTAAGCAAATTGTATAATAGTTTTTTTTAGTGACAAATGTTTATTTTCCGTCACCAAATCAAACCGTGTCGCCGTTAAGAAATTCCACCTTGTTTTTATTATCATCACAAAATTACACATCTGATTCATGCCTTAAACAAATATTTTAAAGATGGTGGGCAAGTGTATCCATTGCTCCGGCTTCTGGCGTTGCATTGTTCATCAAATAATTGAATCTTATCATCGATCTTAATTATTATGTTGCCCACATCCTACAATAATAATTTTAATGCCATAATTTCAATCGAGAGTAGATTTTTTTTCTTTAATCGAACATCACACAGAACGTGTTTTCAGCTAAAAGATTTAGATAACACAATGTTGGCAATACACACTTGAATATATAAAAAAAACACCCATGTCAGAACGAAAAATTAGAGAAATATCTTCAGTTGCTTTCCATCACATTAAAATCCTCTAATAATGTCCCGAAGAGCCTGATATATATTAAAAATAATAATTATAATATTTTTGATAACAAAAAAACTAGTTACGTGTAGAAAAAGGAACCCACATTTTCTTGTTGGCACCTTAAGTTTCAAACATCGAGCCTCAAGCTTTGGTGTAAATTTTGTGTTGGATTCCAGCTTAGGTAAAGGTATTACAAATGTACACTAGGTTCTGAAAAATACAACTGTTTTGGAATCTCCGTTTCTTACTAGAATGTTCTTTTAGAAATTTCTGTATCAAAGTGGTTAGCCAAATTCAACCGGGTAATAAAACCAAATAGGAGGATGCCCAAAAAATAACTCAATACAAAACACACATCACGAAAAGCGCGTTACGGTAATAGCCATCATCCACTGTTGAAATTACAGTCTCCATTCAAGGTAGGTACGGTTAACATTCCTGTCTGATCATGTTAAATCTCTTCTTCAGCCTCCCAGCGTCCTGCCATCATCGGCGATCCCACGACTGGACGCGTATTTACAAAGCCTCTACCATTTCAGTCAAAGTGACGATACAGTGATAGATATTAGATTTAGTTCGCACAAAATCATTTATAAAACCTATTTCTACCATTTCATATCATAGACTTGATTTTGATTTAAAAATTGTTTGGTACAAACAACTTCTAGTACTCCACGAGGTGGACCGTCCGTCAAAATATGCATATTTTTATACGCTGTTACTGAAAGACCCACTGCCTCTCGACTGGATTCTTTATGGTAGTGCATGACGCATAAACATAAACACATAGATACCCCAATAAAATAAAATAAATGCCTCAAATATTTCTTTTCAATATTTTTTCTTGTGGAACCATATAGCAGAAGCTTGCTCTAGTAAGTTTGACCCTTGCAATGCAGTTAATCTCTGAACTGAAATGTGAAAGATTTTGCACAAACAAAAGCAACTCTGTTATAGTCGTCACCGTGACTGAAATAGTAAGATTTTACATAACCAATACTATCCTACTATAATGGTTGTCTCCGTGGTTGAAATGGTATAGGCTTTGTAAATATGGTGACTGGGTGACTCTACTCCACTGCCTCCAGTCACTCACACCTACTATCAATTATGATCTCCCGGTATTTAGACTCGATATGGCTTATGATAAATCAAGTAAAATTTAGTTCACAAAGAATTTGGAGGGAAATTCGTGAGGGAAAAAGTTTTGTTTTAATTGTCATCATTTTCTTGTAAAAAAACAGAAATTAGGTGTGTCCGTTAGTTCCTGTACTGAGTTCACAAGGTCGATACTGTTATTCTACTATGGTCTAAATACTATAAATCAAATGAACGTAAGTGGTCTACATTAAGACTTCTATTTAAAAAACAAAAGCAAAAAAAAAAATGCAAATCAACGTATTTACAAAAACTAACCTCGAAAAAGGTTCTCAAAATCTAATGGACACGTATGTAATTAAATATTCAAATTCTGTCCCATCCACCTATATAAAAGTTAATATTTTTAGTTAAATTCTCGTGCCTGTTTTTCTTTACTCATTTTCAGTGCACCTTAACGCGTTATTTATCGTGTTCTTGACTACATTAAAACTGCATAACTTAAGTAAGTTAACTCATATTTTCATTTATTCTGCTTTGGACCCGAACCAAACTAAACAATAGTCTATAAACTATCAGAACTAAAGCACATATTATAACGAGGATAAAAATGGTCGAGCTAAACCACAGCCGGAGGGCGTTTATTAAGCCAGTATTATAATAAACAAACTTTCCATTATTTAAATGTCCAATCCTCAGAGTCAACAGCTTGGAACGGCCATTAAACAAACACGAATAACCCGTGTCTTAATTTGAGCTCAAGTCTACCGGATCATTGAATTAAAACATGATAGATAGGACATTGAGCTTATCTAACAACCCCAAACAATCTTTCGGTACTGGTCAGGAGATCCACGACAAATGGAAAAATTTTTTTTTAAATCTTTAGATTTTGCTAATTTGAGGTTTTCATGAAACAGTAGTTACTGTCCTAATTCCGTACATGGGGAAAATGACTGTTGCTAATTTATTAAGAACCTCTTCAAATTATTGATAATTCATGTTAAAAATGGGATTGTAGGCCTTACGAATGAATTAACAGGTTTCCTGATAAACTTTTAGAAAATTACTTATAAATTATTATAAAATCAGAATATTTTTGCATTACAACGAAAATTCTTTGTTTCTTCATGATTGCCAAAGCAAATCGATAAAATATGCTTTAATAGTGTTTTTTTAATAAGGCCTGTTAAAATATCGTGTAATCGTTTTCTCTCCGTGTAGTAAATGGCGTAATGTCTTTTTTGACATTTGAATGTTTCAAAGCTTCACAGTTCATGACCCTAATCAAGCAGAAATTGTTGCGTTGACGACATTATTTAAAAAGAATACTAGTTTCATTATGCCAGAGTTTTCCGCTGATCTTTAGTAACTGTTCGTTTTTTCATACAGGCTTTCTGTTAGTACACTAGAAGAAATTTAATGTACATATTTATTCCATCGCTTGAAGAAATCATAGCTCAATAGTAGTAAGAATGTTTTTTAAATTATTATTCAAAATTCAAGCATCAAGATTGTGAGAATAACATTCACAAAGTAGGTAGACGTCCTCGTGTATTTTATGTCATAGGCTAGGAATAATAATAATGTGTCTGGTTAGTCCTCGCCTGAAACCCGTTCATCATCACATCATCAAGCGCACCAGCTAATCATCAGCCGGACCTCCTCGTCATCAAGTCCGACACGTTGCGCGGGTAATTTCCCCATAAAATACTGGCATACCACTACCCGTACCTGCCTGAGCGCTTTGGGCGGGCGAGCTTTTTTCTGTACTGGCCACTCCACTCCACAACAGAGCTTTCTTGTGGATGGTTAGTTTAAGAAAAAGAGCTTTTTTACACGGAGCGAAACGACATAACATTATGAAAATCATTTTTAAATGCTTTTTTTCATATAATTGAATATTGTTGGAAATTTGGAATTCTGACAACCAACCTGCTAATTTCGGTCGATTGCGAGTTAGTCTTGCTTCAATGAGCTCAAATTTGTTTTGAAATTAATTATCGTTTTTTTTTTGTTTTGAGGTGTTATGCCGTGTTGCGCTAACTCCTTCTTTAGCCAAATAACATATCTGCCCTCATGATGGACACTGCAATGCTGTCCGAAACGTTGGCTAAAGAAGGAGTTAGCGCAACACGGCATAACACCCCAAAAACAATAACAAAAATACTTTTGGCCGTGAAAATCTAAATCATATTTAACTATCGTTTGATAAAATTAGAATTGATCGCTTGGTAAATTAGGTACCTACCCATAATAATATCTTTAAAATGATTTAAATTGTCATTCTTAAAACTGAGTTTTCACGGGTCTGCGCTAGTTTGCCCATAAAAAACTAACACAACGGTATGGTAGGTACCTACGTCAAATGATTTGTTAATTGAAAATATCAGAATTTCAGATTTTAGCATAGGTATTCAATTGTTTTCCTAAATACGTTCGAACGATTATTTTATAAAGTAATGGCACGAATTAGATACTAATATTACATTTTGAATGCGAAAAAGTCGAGTGTTCCCATCACCCTCTCAATTATTATTTTTTGTTTACTTATGCCTCGGGCCAATTTCAGTAATTTTACAATGGGTGTGAGCTGATTAAAAATCTCGACCCAAACCGCACATTGAGGCAATAATCTTGGTTTAATAGATACCATCTTCAGCGAAGCCAGCATCTTGTTTGCTTTAGACTGTTAACTCCAGCAGGATAGTGCGATCTTCATTTTGTCTCGTGAGAAAATTATTGGAAGTTGCTTTGGCCAATTCTAAACTCGAACAAAATCTATTTGGTATTTTTTTTAATCTGTTACGTAGTATCTATCTATTGAAATTCGTATTCTGAGTACCTATCCAAGTTTTTTTTATTGTTATTTCTATCGCGTCTGCCTTACGTATTATTTTTTTAATAGCGCTACCGCGTGGTCAATGAATTCGAATAACACCCATAATTAAGTATACGATAATCTTAAGCTTTAAAATTTATATGCGTTATGGTTTAAAACTGGCAATTGGTACTTACTAAATTTGTATGTAATGCATATTTAATTTTCATCTTAAAAACTTTACAATAATATTATTTTTCAACTGCTTACTATGACATATGTACCTTTCTTTTAACCTTACGACATATTTACCTGGTATCGTGGTAGCTACTACATACTTCACATATTATCACTTGTCTACTTGGTACTAGCCTTTTCAATCTCTTCTTATGACATATTTAAGTGATATCAACTTGTTCGACTTCTTATTATGCATATTATATTTTATGTACCTGGTATGAACTTCATTGAACTCTGCTTATGACTATACTATTATTATCCTTGATCTCTTATAATAACAAATCTACCTGATACCAACTCTTTTGACTTCCTATTATGATATATTCCATTTGTATCATCTTCCTTGTTCTCTGATTATAACAAATATACTCCATTCAGTAAACCTCTCATTATGACATATTCTCCTAACACCAACTTCTACAACCTCTAATCACAACACCGTGTTATCACAATCACACACAAGAGCATTGAATAAAACAAAAACAAAAATATTTAATCATAATATTTATTAAGCAACATATTTTCAACCTGATTCACCTTCCAAAATTATTCATAAAGACACCAATCTTACCACTATCGCTCATAAACGTCCTACTGGCGCCTTGGAATTAACGGATATTATGATTGTTACGAACTGGTAAAAGCCACAAGGCAATTGGTAACATCTAAAGGTAACTGGTAACTCGTAACAGGTAACGAGGAGACTGGAAACAACGAGGAAGATCGTCCCATCATCACGCACTTATACAATTAAGTCCTCACGCTCGACCCCCTACATTCTAGTACCCGGGAAGCGGGCGTACCTCACGGTCGGGCTGCGGGGCCGGTCATAAATTATTATGATTGTTTGGTTAGCTAGCATTTTTGCACACATTTCAAAGAAAGAACTGAGGAAAGCCACATAAATTCTAGTGAATTGGTTGGATATAATTGTACATTAGTTTTGTATTTTGACACCTTAATATGTCTTATTAAGGTGCTGATAACTGTTGTCAAAATAATAATCAATATATAAAAGAAGCAAGACAAGAGATTACTAAAGCCAATACCGTAATGGTTTCGTCAGATGTTTATATTCAAGAAATTTGAGAGTAAGCCTTGTAGAATTGCAATTTGCAAACATAATCTTAACAAAAAATAATATTCAATTTATTAGGTACCTATATATTAGCATAACTATGTATTATTATATTACAGTTTGTTATCGTGTAGATTACTACTATCCCACTAAATTCGTGGTTATTCTTAGTAAAAAAGCAGAGATCTATTTTCTGCAGCATCAGAAAATTTCGAGCTATGAATTCTAGCACTATAAAATTTGCTTAGATTTTTAAACTTATAGGTAATATAATGTCAAATTCCAATATTTATAGCTGCAATGTCATTTCAACACGAGTTACGAAGCTTTGAACAATTAAATCAAATACAAAATACTCATAAACAAGAGAGTTCGGAATAAAGTTTTGAAGCTGTCACGAAACCGGGATGTATCTACTAGTAACGTTGCGCTTTTATTTATAATGACAGTGCATTCTTATACATTCATCGATTACCTAAATAATTTTTAATAAGTAAATAACTTTATTAATATTTTCAATATGTAAATTGTTCGATATAAAATATAAACCAGATGGGCAACATGCTTCATTGATGTAATTACATTTAAAAAAATATAATAACACTATCCAATATCGTTTAAATTGAGAAATAACAAAATTTCACACGAAGATTCCGTGAAATCTCCGCGGCCCCGTGGTAAGCCCGCTGGTATCGTGCATAGCATCCGCTAATAACGGGTACGGAGCCCGGCCGTGTTTGTTTTCCGATTATCGCGTGAAATTCGTTATTTCCAAGCCACGCGCTAAGCGATACAACAGCACGAAAGTCGGACTTAATTAGCCTTTTAATCTTAGCTTGAATGTTTTGGTTTTAAAAATACAATGCCTCCCATGAGAGGTGGTCAAGTTGCGTTAAATATGTGATTATAAACATTGAATAAAAACATCATCTCAACCTTTCTATCTCCTATCTGCTTCCTCTTCCCACTTTCTTCAAACTTAACATCCTCCAAATTGGGGGTGGAACTGCACTTGTTGACTTTTTTTAATATGTTAGAAAACTTTTTTGACATTCAGTCTTTTTTCTGGTTGCTATCTCCCATCGGAAGTTGGTTATAGTTCAGACATTTTTTCGCCCCAATAAATCCTGTTTTGATAGTATTTATTTGATTTTTTAAATTAAACATTTTTTTTCAATTAACTTTATTTCATAAATCGCACACTGGTGTAAATTGATAAAAAAACGTTAAAAATTCTGATGCAATAATTCTATTTAATTGTTCATATTGTTGAAAACATCTAGACCTGATCATTAGTTTTAGAGAAAATTCGCTAACTTTATTCATAAATCTCCTAGAACGTACCAAAATCTTTTTGCCTAAAAAAAATCGATTAAAATTTGCACTTTTAACTACTGCAGTACACACAGTGTGCGCTTTGTTGGATTGTGTACGTAGGTAGGCTACGTACAAATCATAACTCAATAATCTAATCTGCGTAGTTTATAATATTTATATTTTTAATACAGCTCGTGGTTTTAAACTTTTAAAAGTTTTAAAGATTTTACACTTATCTTATTATTTACCTTTATCGGTTAAAATCTATTACCGCCATCTTCAATGTTTAATGGTACAAATGTTCCTTACACTATGCTTCGTATACACAATATTTAGGTGAGGGGGGGTTAACAGGGATATTGTAAAATAACCTGATTAAAATTGGATTTTCAATAAACTCCTTATTATTATTAATAAAATCATTGCATACCACCTCTATTTAAGTAATAACTGTACCATTGATATAGAAAATGACCGTTATAGACTGAAACTTGTAAATAAATAATAAAAAAAATAGTGGATAAATATTGAAAATAAACCTATCATTAAATTGACCAAATACATACATCTAGAAACGGCGCATAGGAATCTGAGAA